>CM054000.1:5920691-6593783 GCA_028641665.1 Chelonus formosanus
AAGGCTGGTATCATAGCCAAAGCTGATGCTCTCTATGAAAATGGTGAATATCAGAAGCTATATGGAATCCTAAATAATTATAGAGTATGTAAATACTTATGTTTAACATGTAAAAGGATTTGAATTTATTTTTAACTGGTGATTTTATTCTAGAATAGCCATGATGATGAAATATTATGGAGGTTAAGCCGAGCTGTATATAGTTTGGCTAAAACAGCTAGTGATTCTGAAGTTAAAAAAATGTTCAATGATGCTTATGATATAATTAATGAAGCTTTATCTATCAATCCTAACAATTGGGCTGTACATAAGTGGATGGCAGTTATAATTGACAAGAAATCAGGTTTTGATGGTATGAAAGCAAGGATTAAAGAATTAAATCGCGTCAAGGAGCACATGCTGGTAAGATTTGCTTACTCATTAATTTTCTTAACTTGATAGATTTTTTTTCAATACTCTCAATAAAATATTTACAGAAAGCATCTGAATTAAATCCTAATGATGCTACTGTGCTTTATATGCTAGGCCATTGGTGCTATTCAGTCTCTGATCTTGCTTGGTATCAACGAAAAATAGCTTCTACAATTTTTGGCAAAGTTCCTGATTCATCATTTGAAGAAGCTCTGCAATATTTTGAAGCTGCTGAAAAAGTAGAACCCATGTTCTACAGTGATAATCTTCTGTTCCTGGGTAAAACGTATTTGAAGCTGAACCAAAAGGAGAAAGCAATTAAATATTTGAAGATGGCTTCTGAGTATCCAGCCAAGAATGATGATGATCACAAGGCTAAACAGGAGGCAACGAAAATTCTAGGAACTATCCATTAATAGAAGAATGGGTAAGTAAAGGAAGATGTAAATTTTATGAGGTGGAGGGTTGCATGAAGTTTAGTCTTAATGCGTTTAAAATATTTTATCCATTACATTTACACAATGCGTCTAATTAAAACCATATTACAACTTTCTCTTCAACCTCATAAAATGCTTTACAATCATCTAACAAAGTTGATAGATTTAATTTTCACAATTTATTGCGACCTTTCTGTTGATATCTTGAACTGTTTGAAGGCTTTGATTTAAATCAGTAAGGAATGATTAGGTTGTTGCTGTTGTAACATTTCTCAAATCACTGCTTAACGTTGAGATACATATTCATTTAACTCAAATAGAATATCAATTAGAGATGTAGGTTTCATACCTAAACATCTATAATGCTTTGTTTGATTCCTAACTGCACAGCCTTCCTATGACAATGCTTCCATGTGATAAATACTTAACCGTAGTGATAGAGGTTTCTTGATAATCATTGATGTCGTATTGTACTTTTATAGATAATATTAAATACATCCTAGTTGAAATCAGTTATTACTTGCAGCTTCTCAGACTGGTGTATGGTTAATGATCTAAAAATCATTGACAACCAACATCGACACCAAGTCTCCAATATTATTTGCACAAAATATACGTTGATGGAGACGTCACTTGCTACGTTTAGATAACGAGGACCTGAGGAGAATAAACTTCACGTCTTCTGTAGAATATTTGGAGCTTTTCAACAAGAAAGATTGCTAACTAAAATCGAAAGTGTTTTCTTTGTTGAAAATCTTCTATAAATTATAAAGATCGGATATTTTTAAAATTTTATATATTTATATATTTTATATCTCCATGGGAATATACTAATGTTGACAATTATGATGATGAAAGTGAATTAAATTCGATAGAGTTATTTTTTTAATTCATTTTCAAATGAAAAGTGAATTATTTTGGTTAATAAGAGATCATAAATTGGTTGATGCTAGAAATTGTTGTTAAATATTTATTAAATTATTTCAAAATTCTAAATTGTGCAATATTAATTAATATTTATAATAAAAAAAGTTGACTAATAATCAGGTAAATAATCATGAGAATACTTTTTATTTATTTGTGGCAAAAAATACAATTCTTAGTGTATAGGAGTATAATTTATTATCGTATTGAATAAATAATTTATAAGAATAAACCTATGGGATCACTCGTAGTTATCAATATTAATAACAATTTATTTAATTAAAATAGGTACGTAATCGATGTTATATCAAAAGATATATTATTTTAAATTAACGCAATTATTGTACAGCCTATTGTGTCATGTCATTCCATTTCGCTCTTACAGTTCTACTTAATTTCATTTTTTCTTTTTTTTTTTTTTATTCTTGTAATTAGTATATTACTTTATATCGGTTTCATTTGCAAGTATATTCTTCAGTACGTTCTGTACATGTGTCACAATGTACACGACAACACCAATGAAATTTACATCTACATTGCCAAGATCTTGTATATTGATGGGTATTATATCCTCGTCCACAGCACATTAAATCGCATCCATCTGTTCCTAGAATTATTTTGATAGTTTATTTTTCTATCATTAATGTTTATTATATTAATCACGATATCAGGTAGAATAATTTGATTACCTTTACTTGTACGATTACAAGATCTTCCTTGGGTACCAAGGCTACCCATTGTTAAATCTGGTTCACAATAGTTTGGTGATGGTTGAAGAAAAACCAATTCACTTCGTTTAGGAATTCTTTTTTGATTTATTCCAACACCTCCACTTAATTTAGCTCTTTTTAATACTAAATGTAGTTTTCTAGCACTGCTAAATTTTTTTAATGTCCTCCTATCAGTTCTCACATTCACTTCATTAGGTTTCCCTTGTGTCTTGGCGTCATTTCCAATTATTGGAACCACTTCTATTGATGACTGATCCATGTAGTCAGTACTCTATAATTAATTAAATATTAGTAATTATTATGATTAATTTTTTTTTTTTCATTTTATTGTATTTATTTATTTTTATGATAAATATATGATGATAAAAGTAGGTTGTTACTTTGATGATATTCATTTTTTTTTTAATGTCATTGATAAATATGGGATGTATGTGGGTAAAAAATGACGATTGTGTGTTTAATAAATCAACTATTCCATAGATGAAAATTTAAGATGAAGAAATAACGCACGAAATATGCGTGGTTTAAATTTATTGTCGTAACTTATTGCACTCTGATGGTGCACGAGATACTCTGATTTGCATACTAAGCATTGAACTTCACCCACGCATTTAATCTTTATCATCGGAAAATAATATTTTTGATGAATTAAAGATATTTTATACATCCTGAACATTCAAAAATAACTATCAAAATAATTTTTGAATAATTTACATCAACAATATTATTTTATAATAAATTAAAAACTATTAGAGATCATTATTCATCTTGAAGTTGAATTGATTTTTTACAAAGCAAGTGTAAGTATTTGTTTATTGCTAAAGGAAAAAGGTATCAATTAGAGGTCTAGAGTTAAATTGATTAAAGTTTGCTTGATTGATGATAGGATTTAATGATAAAGCACTAGTAATTGATGATTATCTTATTAAATAAAGTTTAACTTTTAGAAAATTAGTAGTTACTTGAATGATTGCTGGTGAAGACGGTGGAGTTATAGCTATTACAGGTCTCGCACGATAATACTTTTTCATTAGAGCATCTCCAATTTGTCGGAAGCTAGGTAATGTTCTCCAACAGGTTCTCACTGTACAGGAGCCAGATACTCCATGACATTTGCACTCTGTTTGAAGCATTGCCTTGACAATCTGAAAAATAAAATTAATTTTATTATTTATATTTTAGAATATTTTTAAAGGATATAGAGGTGTTGATTATCAATTAACTTTCTTCGCTACAAATATTCAAGTTCTTTTATTGCATATATAAAATACAGATGATTTATTACTTATTGGTAAAAATTTTCATAGTAATATTAATTGTTTTATTTCTTCTTTCATAATTTTTATAGAATACTTTATTAAAATTAACGTGACCATGAATTATTGATAATATTACGAATTTAAGGTTAAGTAAATAATCAGTATGTTGAAAGCAATTTTTTTAAAATTTAAACAATATTAGATATATAAGATAATTCAACATGAATTATAATTTAATAATGAGAGAATAATTACTAAAACAATATAATGTTAAGAAATAATTATTAATTACTTCTTAAAATTAATAAAAACAGACGAATGTCATAAGAAAGTATTTATCATTAAGATAAAAGAGATTATTTGATAAAATGGAAACATTTAAACGGTGAAAAGTGATTGAAATTGTAAGTTAAATTGTATTTAACTGTTTTTAAAAATCATGTAACACATTTTGATTGAGAGATATCCAATGAGTTGTATATCTAAGCATGAACCAGTATCTAACATTACCTGTTATTATCTGACCGATAAATTTACAGTATAATTGAAGGAAATCGTAACGAATCGTCACTAATGGCTCAGTAGGACATACCAATTGCTAGAAAACTAGAACCTCTGATAAATCTAAATGGCAAATTCTTTCAATCTTATCCAAAGATAAAATATTAAATAGTATTTTAATTAATTTTTAATCTCAGTATGAAAAAAATTTTTGTTATTTTTTATTCTTAGTGTGTTACTTATCTTACGATTGGATTACATAAAAATCTAAGTTGACTCACCTTTCTTCCGGCCTTGTTGTTGTGGAGATTCATGAGACTCCTGGCATCACCTTCCACCTCTCGTGCATCAAGAAACCTACGCGCAAACCTATCATTGCAAAGATATCAATGATCACGTATTTTTCTTTAGTTCATTAACAACAGACTTACCTCATTCCATAAGTCACGTCTGCACTGCATCCACCCCATTCCCATCCATTTGGTGGTAGAGCTTTCCTTGTTCTGAACCATCATCATGTTGAACATCATTATTAATTAATAATCAAAACATTCAAGAAGTTGGAATGAATTATGGATTGAATTGAAAATAAATTATTGGTTAATTTGATGTATTCAAGTTCATAACTGATTAATTTACGTAAATATTATTGATGTAATGAAATTGAATTGCAATTAATTCGATCTTGTCTACTAATTCAATCCAAAGTTAAATAGATAACATATTTATTAATCAATTTTTGTGCTTCTTTTTAGTTATTAGCTATCAAAATGGATCCTGATCTTGATGAAACATTCTGATTCAAACTAATAGAATCCAACTAGAGACTTTGAATCAAATTGAATTAGATCAAATAAGATCAATTGGACCTATCAAAACTAATCCCATCCAATCACAATTGGAATCAATTACACTTTGGATAGGTATAGGATTGGAATAGGTACACTTTCATCTAGATCATATGGTGTTTGGCTAAAATTAAATCCTCTAGCCTGATGATCTAGTTATCAATTTAATCCATAATTAATTTCAAGTTTTTTAAAAGTATTGGATGTAGTATTGTGAACGTTTTTTTTAAAATTACATCATGTGTGAAAAGAAATGATTGACAAGTGAACTTACCTTACAGCCGGTTCGCAACCACAAGCTGTTATGTTTCCTCGACTACAAGCCGCAGTAACTGCATATGTTACACCTGCAGAGCTTATTGCATAGGTAAAAGCAGCCTCTCTGCTTCCTGAAATCATCCCAAGCATCATGTTATAATTTATTTCATTGATTATATTACATACTCAACACTAATAGTCTTGACAACAAATTATAATTTATAAACTTGACAATATTTTTCTTTTTTTCTTGTTTTCATTAGACATTTAAATCTAATTCTAAAATGATCTTATGTTGTTTTAATTTACAACTTTAAAGTAATAGAGAGAGAATAAGCGTGAGGACAATTAATTACTTGTGGTAAGCTTTCAACTCGTTTGCCATCCAAGATGAGTTACCGTTCGTTAGAGTTTTTTTTTTTTTTTTTTTTATTATTCTTTATCTCCACTTCTTTCGCACTCAGCTTCTCTATTTCTTTTTTACTCCCACACGACTCACTACTAACTCTGAAAACCTGTCATCGAGTTTGCATTCATTCTCTTGCTCCAAGGGACATTGATGAACAAGCTAATTGTCTGATAAATATAAGTTACAGGGCAATTGTTTGAATTATTCAGATGATTAAAGAGTAATTGCTAGGATATTTAAATAAATCAGTACATTTGTATTTTAGAAAGCTAAGAAAAATCATTGAAAGTCCTTCATAGAAAAGCTTCCTGATATTGTTGATGTTTAGAACCTAGACCTTGGACACTTCTAGGTTTCTCCAACTTTCTTTTAATTAGAAAGTAGCTATACTTAACTCAGCAAGCTAGGTTTCAACCCCTTTCCTGGTCCTTAGGTTTTCTCTCAAGGTCTAGACATTTGGACTTTGACTCCAACATCTCCTACATCTATGTTCATTATTTATTAACCAATATTCTAATAAATAAAAATTATTGAATGATTTTTTATGAGGATAATTTGTTTTTTGGATTAGTTGTCATGGAGCAATCGTTGTCGGATAACCATGATCAGTGATGGAATGTGTTGTCATCTATTGTTAAAGATTGTTCATCCAGTACAACTTATACTTGATCTCTAGTTCCTTATGACGATCATTGCTCGTATTTTCTTCATGCTATTTTTATTATTTTGCCTGAGGCAACGAATTACTCTCCAACGATTCAATGATCTTATAAGTTATAACAAATAAATTACATAGAGTTATAGTCCAAGACGAAAAGCCGTTGGTATCCTGTCGACAATTGACATAAATGCCATGGCATAAATCTATCGTATATTTGATTACTCTCTTATAAATAAATTCTACAAAGAAAATAGACAAAGTTGACTGTTTTATGTTTTATTTGCAAGTTGTTGGAAAAAATAATCTGGAAATAAAAAAAAAAAATATTAAGTGAACGTGGCCTTGCCGATGGAACAGAAGAAAACTATGCAGTGGATAAAGCTCTGGTGCTGAATGTCGCATGCAACATAAATTGGCTCTGCATTGCGACATACCGAGGACGAAACAGATACTTATCTTGTGGAGTCTTATAAATCAGGTAACCGATTGTCGAGATATTGATCACTTAAACATTTATGTATCCCAAGACCATGAGCTCATACAGATTTGCACTATCATTTCACCCTAACTCCCTTCCCTTCTTTCTGTCCCTAATCATTTAACTCTCATTTTTCACTGTCTATCGTAATTATTGGTCTTACTTCCATGTAATAAGTGTGTCTAATTAAGTTGGATTTGATTGAAAGATTGATCTTATTATTTAAATAAGTCATTTTAATACTGAGTTAATGCTTGAAATAACATTCACTATTAAATCGTACCTTTTCATCAGTTATTCACAGGCAAATCTATTTAACTCCATATCAATTCTAATGTCAAATGGGTCGAGTATGTCTTAATTATAGTGATTGGCTAATTGTGAAATAATCTGATGATGATAAATATCAGTAACAACACCAATAAGTACTTTGAATGTTGATACAATCAACCCTATCTAGTTTGACCTCATCCAGGGTCTAATTATCCAAAGAAAAAATTTTATTCTCGTCTAGTATCCTTTTATTGTTATTGATTAAATACTATCCAATATTTAATTGATGTTTTATCAGTATTAGAATGATAATTCTTCTAGACTTGCTGATGATCATTGACACACAGGTTAATGTCTCTTCAAGCTCATCATTTAGATCTCCATTGAAAAGGTGAATTCTTGGGTATGATCAATCGATCAAGGAGTCTCTATTTATAGTCTTAGACAATGAATAAAAGAATGAGTGATTAATTATCGATCATCAAGATAGACAGAAAATAATATAAGAGATAAAGTCAATTAATTATTTAGCAATAATAAGTTTGGTCTAAGTATTGAGAGATGACCTATCAAATGATGATTAATTATCAATATAAACAGCCTTAGAAAGTTGTAAAAACATTTCTAATGCATCCAGAAGCAACGTGGAATCATTTCTAAACCTCTATTATCTTTAGCTCAGTATCTTCAACATGACACTCAAGTCATCAGTGGTCTGCAAATGGCGTTGGTATCGCTTTCAAGCCATTCAAAGGGTACTTCTGAATACCAACACCCACGCAAATCATCCTGGATAGCTTCAGGGTATGTGTTTGAAGCCATGTACGACAAATATGACCAAGACTTTTGGCTCCATTAGTCAAAGACCTAACAAAAGACATGGAAAAATTCCCATTTGGAGTTTTATGCTTTGTATTTTGAATATGAAAAATATTCAAAATTTTTATATAAATTCCAAGTTTTATGCTTTACAACCTGTACAGTGATATTGTGAAATACTTGGGATATTAGTGAACTTTGATCTTGGACAGTTAAAAGAGTTGGTATGGATATTAAAGAAGTGGCTATATAGCTACTAGCTGTTATTTAATTTGATTTATTATGAATTCAAGAAAATAATTATACTGAAGAGAAAATTCTTGGTGATGATAAAATATGATTTATTCTATTTTAAATTTATATTTTTCTAAAATAAATACTTGAATAATATTAATGTCATGAAGAGGGAAGATTTTTGGTTTCAGTAAGTAATAGTTTTATTTGGTAATTTTTTAAGAAAGTAATATTATTTTTGCACAAATAAATGAGGAAGTATAGTGTAACATAGTCATTTTTCAGGTCTTTCAAGTGCTATCAGGACAAACTAAATCTTTTGATCATGTCTAATGTGATAAATCAAGAGCTGAGAGATTATTCCAGTCTAGAGTATCCAATGTCTCTGATTCTTATGAACGAAAACTTCAACCAGACTGAGACTCAAGCACAATGGACGAGTTACTATTTAACCTCAGCAACATTTGTAGTGATTGTAGATTCTCTTGATCAATTTGGAAAAACTTTTCGAGAAATATTTTTATCTGTTTGGAGTAACAATGATCCTTGTTTCATTCTGGTTAGCTTGAACTCTTGTCAACAAGTCCAGAGAGTTCTGGGTATGCTATGGAGAGGTAAATTTTTATCAGCTATTTTTTTATGCTATAATGATCTAGAAGATGTTGTCCAGCTGTACACATACAATCCTTTTACTGATCGCGCACCATATCCTTGGGTAAAAGTGTGGAATGATGAATCTTGGACACTCTATCAACGCAATTATCACAAAGGTAAGCATCAACATTTCTCTACTTCAACTATTACACAAAGAATAATCCACCTTTTTGTTATCTAGACCAAGATTTATGCTTGAATCTAATATATGACAAGACTAAATATTTGGATGGATATAAAATAAAAGCAGCAGGAATTCCAAAGTCTGGTGTAAAATGGATCGATGACATGGACTATGATTCATCATCATTAATAGAAAAACTACCATACTTCAATGCTCAATTTTCTCTCAATATTTTTCTAAAGATTAATATAAACAGATGTTTGATCTTGGTATATTCTTTTTCTTATTATACATAACATTTTTTTTTTGTATTCTAGGAAGTTGAGTATGATCTTTATTAAAGAAAGCTTGGCAGCGAAAAGTGGAATAAGTGCAACAGAAATACCATGTAAATTGTAAAAGATAAAAAAGAAACTGTAAAATTAATATTCAAGGAAAAATATAATGCTTGTAATAAGCGAAAAGGCAGTTGGCTGCTAATTTAATTAGTGAAATTAACAAGGCTGTTCAACATGCCACAGCTAAGTGCATCTCGTGCTTATAATATACATCGACATCACTACTACTACTACTTCATTGCTCCAGCTATCTTTCAGATATTTGCCCCAAGAGTAAGTTGGAATAAATTCGATCGCCCACACTGGAAAAAAATCATTTAATTGGACGCGAGTAAATTTTGATTGAGTATCGTAAATATATCCTCATGGTATGGATAACAAGTCATTTGTTTAAATTGGATTATATTTAATAAAATATATTTGTTAATAAGTGGATAATTAAATTTTCACATTCAAAAGCATTCATCTTAAAACAGAAATTATTTATGTGTAATAAATTTGGAGTTAAGAATGCAAATTGTTCATTAATTAATGTCAGTAAATTGATGAAATAAAAAATGAAGAATAATTTGTTGTTAAAAAATATTATAACCAAGTTGAATCTAATCATGAGAATGAATTGATGTAATTAAGGGATTCATTACGTAAATATCCAATGACTAACATTATCTGTTATTAATTTAACCTCCAAATCATGCATTTAATTATAGTGTCTTGAGAGAAAGTCAAAGACTCGCGTGCTAGCAGCTGTGTGCTCTTAATTATTTATCATTTTTTCATTTTATATCATCATATTTGTCCAAAGAAGAGATTAAATATCAGTGAAGGTAAATTTATTTGATTAAATAAAAAAATAATAACTGTAATAATTAAAATGTTTTTTTAAATAATAATTTATGATTACAATAATAATTGCAAGGTTTAAACATGATTTTTTTTTTGTTTCTAGGAAATAATTTTGAGCAGAGTTGATTTAGACTTTAGCAAGAGATAAGTTAAAAGTGTTGGTTCTAATATGGAGATTCTTAGGTAGGATAATGTCATCGACTTTACATTAATGTTTTGTCTTATCAATTTTTAAAAATTCTCTCTACACACTGAGGTATAGAAAATAACCAGTAATTTTTATTTATTTATTTATTTTAATTTTTTTTATCACTTATACTACGTTTACATTTTTTCACCTCCTTCATCCTTTCAGGTCTTATCCGTTTCAAATAACTGGATTGGCCCACACTTGGTGTGTCGATACACCTACCTGTACTCCTTCCAGGGAATCAATAAGTGCGTGTGTTCCAATAGATATTTCTTTTTTTTTTTTTTTTTTTCATTTTCTATCTTTCATGGACTATCTAAGGCCTCTTTTGAATTGACTCTAATTTTTTTCAACATGATTTAATGAGTTTTTATATTGTGGAACTTTGAGTACTTTAAAGATTGCTTTATTTTAGCATAATGAATTGATAATAAAAGTATGACAGTATTGTTGAGCATTGGAAAATTTTTTATTAAACTTTTTTATTGCTTTCCAGACTCCTCTGGAGTTGTATCACATATTTTGAATGATCTCCTGTATCAAATGTTGATAAAAAAAATTATCAGAGCAAATTTTAAACATCATGATTTAATAAATAATAAAGAATAATAATGATAATATTAAATTTGTTTTTTTTTTCATATTATTCTCATCATTTCTATCCCAGATTCAACGTTCCTATCCTTACATTATTCTGTTTCATTTTTTAAGTAGATAAAAATTCGGATGATCAAGTTTGATTCCAACCGTATGAATTTATTTGCTTTTTATCTAGTAATAATTCCGGGAATAGTTTTCTAATTCCGTATTAAATCCACTATTTTACTTCTAAAATGGGGTAAAACCGGAAGTTGGTCCAATTTCAACATAAATTATGCTCCAATCATGATTTTAACTAGTCTAATGGAAAGCTCTCGCTCTTACGAATCCAACGATATGCTAATCGCCTATGTAGGCCTGATAGATCTCGAGTTATAAGCAAAAATAAAAGTTATGCTAAAGCGAAGCATAGAAAAACCTTTAAACGCTCATAACTCGAAAACTATGCGAGATACGGGATTTTTGACGGGGGTGTTCTATCTAGGGGGGTTCCGACTTTACTTCTTACATTCAGACCTTTTATATGAGCCCTCAATCATCCCCATAGCATCATTAGCATAGAAGTTATGCATATTTTTATGTATTGCAGTTTTTTGCAAATATCTCACGATTCCTTCAACCAACCAAGAAAACAACTAGTGTTTTGAAATCGTCTCATCAAGACCTCTCCAACGATACCAATGATTTTATGATTCAAGCATAAATTATGATTTCGACATTTTTTGAGTTTGGTAGAATAAAGTCCTCTGATTTTGATAATCGAGAGAGGAAAATTATACGTGATTTTTATAAAAGACGTTTATTTATAATTTGGTACATTTTGGAGAAATCGGACAACTTTTGATCTTGGTTTGACCAAAAAAGCTACAAGAGCTTTTCATTGCACTAGTCAAAATCATAATTGGATCATAATTTATGCTAATATTGGCCCAATTTCCGGTTTTACCCCATTTTAGGAGTAAAATAGTGGATTTTGAAGATGTTTGACCTGACTTCGCATTTCTACACATCAAGAGGAAGAGAATGAGTGGTCGAACTTAAAAATCGGACAACTTTGATTTTTCAACGCCAAAAAATGGCAAGTGGTACCCCTTTCCATTTTTTTTGGCCAAAAAATCAAAGTTGTCCGATTTTGATGATCGACCACTCATTCTCTTCCTCTTGATGTGTAGAAATGCGAAATTGAAAAATCGATCGAGAAAATTCACGTTAACACCCTTAAAAGGCAATAAAACTACCCTTGACTTTGAACCCTTATAACTCATGAACGGGTGGTCCAAAAAACTCTGTCAAGGACGTTTTGGAAACCTTAAAATCTAAGCTAAAAATGTATATCCTCAAAAATCATGTCAAAAATTTATTTCACCCTTAAAATCGCAAAAATATGAAAAAGGACACATTTTTTAAGGGAGATTGCAAAGTATTTTTGCGATTTTGAGGGTGAAAGAATCATTTCAAATATTTTACATGAATATATATCTCTAGCTTAGATTCTAAAGTTTCTAAAACGTGCTCAGCGAAGGTTATTGGGCCATCCGTTCATAAGTTATAGAGATCCAAAGTCAAAGTAAGGGTAAGAAAATCAATTGACCGTCGACTTTGACACGTTATAACTCATGAACTGGTAGTCCAATTCCCTTCGCTGAGCACGTTTTAGAAACTTTAGAATCTAAGCTAGAGATATATATTGATGTAAAATATTTGAAATGATTCTTTCACCCTCAAAATCGCAAAAATACTTTGCAAACTCCCTTAAAAATGGTAAATTTTCTTATATTTTTGCGATTTTGAGGGTGAAAGAATCATTTGAAATATTTTTTATGAATATATATCTCTAGCTTAGATTCTAAAGTTTCTAAAACGTGTTCAGCGAAGGTAATTGGGCCATCCGTTCATAAGTTATAGAGATCCAAAGTCAAAGTAAGGGTAAGAAAATCAATTGACCGTCGACTTTGACACGTTATAACTCATGAACGGATAGTCCAATTACCTTCGCTGAGCACGTTTTAGAAACTTTAGAATTTTAGCTAAAAATATATATTGATGTAAAATATTTGAAATGATTCTTTCACCCTCAAAATCGCAAAAATACTTTGCAAACTCCCTTAAAAATGGTAAATTTTCTTATATTTTTGCAATTTTGAGGGTGAAAGAAATTTTTTTTTAAAAATCTATGAATATCATTAGATAGCTGAGAATCTGAGGTTTCTAAAACGTCCCTAAACAAGCTTTTTCGATCAACCCTTCAAGAGTTATAGAGGTTCAAAGTCAGGGAGATGATACTTTTTCATTCGTATCCAGTTTTACCCCTTTTTGAGGGTGTTAGAATACATTCTCTTAATTTATATCTCGATTCCGCATTTCTACGCATCAAAATATAAATATTCTGATTGCAGGTCATTAAAATTCTTAAAGATCTACCACAAAGTATATATCATAAAGTGATCGTAACTCATATTCATTTTCATCGATCAGATAAATCTTTCTGGTTTCACTGGATCAGTTTCTCGAGAGAACGACAAGGAAATTACTTAACAAGAGACGATATTTTCCTGGAATATATTGCGTTGTATCCCATGTATACGTCTTAATAAGGAGGTCGTTCATGAATTTCATGATTTAATTCCCTCATTTCTTTTGACTCTTTCGAGAGCTACACCATATTTCTTATATGCCTTACCATATATAACATTTATTAATTTATTTACTAGACTACAAGGAATCCTGCATAAAGCCCTCGAGCGTTTATTGACTATTGATGAGACACCGATAACTCAATCGATATAGACGTTATTCATCAATGATCAGTACCACATCCTCAGGCACTTCTGCATGTTCAATGTTAGCTTGGAATATTTTTCCAACAAACATTTTAACGTTAAAGAAATTAATTAGCAAGTTAAAGTTACTTTACAACTCAATTAAATTGATCACTAGTTAAAAACTTGGTGATTAGATGCATTGATCGTTGATCAAACCAGTTAATATAATGAGGAAGATGCGAAATTGGTTGTTTGAGAGAAGATAGTGATGTATGAGAAGCTTTTGATGAGGTGAAAAGTCAAATATACATTGTTGTAGACATGAGGATGATCCTGGATCGTTAAGTTGTAGATTTAAAATACTCAAGAGTTGGCAAACAAGATTGGTACTTGTTGATTCCTTGATGTATGTATATGTATACTTACATATACTATAAATTCTCCACGTGGCCAACCCCCTGTTGCTCTTGCGTAGGCTTTTAAATGTCGTGCCAACACGTGTTGGGTATTGTCAGTAAGAGCTATCAGCCATCACACTTGAGAGTAACTTAATGTAATATTTGTTGACACTTGGATCTAATCTGAGATTAGTCATTTAATCTTCTTAATTTACTGATGCTGATAAAATATTGTTTTAAAGTGGAAACTTCTTTAGGTGCGTTGAGTGATTTTTAGTAGGGGATAAACTAGTGAGTTGGCTGCATCACCAACATGTCCAATGATCGAAAATGCACTACGATTAAATATAAAACGATGATCGATACAGTTTTTACACCATATTTACATCAATTCTAATCACTAATTTTCGTTTCTTACTTCAATTACCCTAGATCCATCGTATCCCTTTTACAATATAATCTAATTATTCAAAGTACGAATAATTGAAGTATTATTGAAGTTAATGATAATAATGATGATTGATATTTATGTCAATACTAACTGTATACATAAATAATATCAATGTATATTAACTATTATTTCAATGAAGTAGCATCAATACTTTGTACTGAGTTTGCCAAATCTATGGTGTATTTTAATTAATAAATAAACTATATAAAAATAAATAGAATAATTACTTGGAGTGTCGATAGATGTTAAAACTAGGCTAATATCAATAAGTTTCATTTATAAATAATGAATTTTTGATACTAAAATCAAATAGAAATTTAAACAAATTACTATTATTTGATAATTTTAAGTTTCTATTCCTATCGGCAATATGAGTGTATTTAATTTTTTTTTAAATGCTATTGTCAACGGCCATATCATGCTGAAAAAACCAGTTCTCGTCTGATCACTGAAGTTAAGCAGCATTGAGCGTGGTTAGTACTTGGATGGGTGACCGCTTGGGAACACCACGTGCTGTTGACATTTCTTTTTTCTTATTATTTTTCAATAAATAAACATAAATTAAAGAAAAACTAAAAATACTTTAAAAATTCAAACAAATCATTGTTATTTTATAGTTTTAAGTTTTCACTTCTATCACCAGTCCTTATGACTACCTGACGATTTTTTAATGGTTGTAACAGCAGAGCATTTGTTGATGATGAACTAGCGATTTAATTAAAGTCGAATGATTGGAAATAAAATGTTAGTTGGATCAGTAGCATGAATAAAATGTATCTCTAATTAATGCTGCACACGTATTGAAAGAAGTTACGAAAACAGTGTGTATGGAGAACGAAGAGGTGGGTAACAAGCATTTGGATACCAAGTTGGAAGAAAACATAGACACACCGACACCCACGGATTGAATTAACGACCGGAACGATGCTGTTAACACCTCTGAAATCGATGTTAAGTTTCAAGCACTACTCTGTAAACTTTTCAAGTAGCTTGAAGAATTTTTATTCCAGTTTGTTAAATTCAATTTTTATTTTTATTTGCTTCTTCTTCTTTCTTTTTTTGCGAAATGTGTGGAAGCAAGGACAAGATAATCCGATTGCATAAATACGACTAAAGACTCGTGTATTTGTCATGTTGGTATTAAAGCCGTTTAAGACATGAGTTGAATTGTAACCAAGATATTGGTACATCAAAGGATTACATTCAAATGAATTTTATTAGCTTGAAAGAATGATTTTATTTCTTTTCTTAAAATAATGAATTGTTATTTCCTTTTTTAAAGGTTAGTCATAGCGTGATTCAAGACATACCAACAACAACAACATGACCAAAAACTCTGTCATGAGCCACATGCGAACAATTCCAACGGTGATGCCTAAATTGGTGTCGACATTCACGAAGACCAAGTTCTGCACCTTCTCCAACGGCTGGCATTGCGTGTGGCATTTTTCTGCACTGTTCACGTTGACTTTTCGCGAGTCCTGGGATGCGACCACACACTGCAGCACCTACCACCACAGCACCGACTACCCTGCAACATAAACGTAAGTAAAAATTATTCCTTTTGCTTGCATGTAATGCTTTTATACTCTTGACAGGTGTCACAATATTTTTATTCTTACAGCCGATCAAATTACCACTATTTTTGTGGTAAAAATGGCTCCCACAAAGAAACTAAGTCAAAATATAACCTATTTTCATCCTAAGATTATCCTTAAAGGATAAAAAGGTTGAATCTAGGGTAGAAAGGATGCTAATAGTATAAAAAGATTTAATTTAGGTGTTATATTTTGTCTTAGGAATTTATTTTTCAATCATGATTTAGCTTTACTCTACATGAAGACTGATAATCATCAAAACTTGTCCATTTAATCAGTCGTGATAATTTTTAGCGATTAAATTTATGTGATGAGTACTTGGTATGACGTCTCTGAGTGTGTTTATATCCAATTAGACATGTGTAAAAGCGACTGACTTTGCTGGTGAGATTTCCAATATTAAACTTGATAATAATTGCAAAAAATATTTTAGCAAGAGAGCAACATCACGTCAACATTTATGAGTGGCGGATAATTCGTTTCACGCTGTTTCTTCGCCTCATCATCACTCCAACATGAGTCTGATGAACACGTTGGAAACCCTTGTAAAAGATGATCAAGGGTGACGTTGACTCACACATCTGCCCTGGATGTGCGATTAAGAAAGAATCATTTTCTCTGCATGATGTCTAGATAAATTAAATGTTGGATACTCATTTCTGTCTAAACATTAACACTACAAGAAAATAAAATAAACTATTAAAAAATGTCAAATGAAAGTTATCAACATTACTACGTTGATTACTAATAAATTATTTTTAGTAAGAATATGATGAAGGAAGAGATGAAGTTTAGTTGAATATTTCTGAGAAGCATGAAAATTGCTGCGATTATAGTACGACCTGAGGCAAAATATTTGCATTGGAATGCATCTTGTGGGCTTTGTGCCGAAACTCACCATGTAAGATAATCACCAGGGTGTTCTATACAAGCAACGTGAGAACATGACGAAATCATTACCTGACACTATGTGTATTATACTTTTATTTATTCCTTGAAAGTATTATCAACCAACATCTACATACAGCAATAATAATTCAACTAAAAATATCCCATCGTGATAAATCATCAAGATCTAACAGAAAGAAGATGTCTAGCATTAGGGTTTCAAGTTCCAAATAGTTGTTTTAACTTTCCTTAGGACTCGTGGCTTGGAGATCCAATGCTAATCACAATGGAAAATCATCCAGGTGTAGCACAGTTCAGTTGTTTATTTGTCAATTAAAAGAAAAAAAGGATAATGAACCAGCAGTAGCGTGTCTTTAAAGGAATTATGTAAATGAATTGCGAAGCCACCAATTTGAGTCAATTCACAATTTTTTTTTCCATCTCATGACTATAGAATTTCTAAAATAACGGTAATCAAAGAATTGTATCGAGATATCACTCAATTGCTTTAGAAAATAATATTCGATATCTACAATTTTCCATCTTAAATCATACTTAACTATATTTCACAGAATTTAAAAAGTATTCTAACAGTAATATAATTTTATTACCTTGAATACCTTGGTATTTATTGTTTGATACTAGTTTTCAATTGACGTAAAAATGTTTGGAATGCACTTGAAGGGATAACACAAAGCTGAAAAATATTTATTGAAAGTAAAATAAAAAATAAAGGCAAGAAATAGGAAAGGTTGGAGCAAATAGCTCTCCCATTAGTCTCTTATATGTAGGATATAGTAATGTTATACATTACGCACTTTAATGCTTACATCAAGACTTCCAAGGAACTCTTATAAATCTGTTGTATCAACCACTACCCTATGCATGTAAGTACAATTTGCAATTTTAATATTATCTTATCCATAAGTTTTCTAGTCTATGTTTTTAACTGGAAGTAACTGATCTCAAATCATCTGATTGCTTGAATTAATAATTAATTGGGATTGATATTCTTCAAGTTGCTTGGAGGAGTTTAATGCCGAAGGGCGTCAACACATGGCATATTAGCCAGCGTAATAGCATCATGTGCAAGAAAAGTAAATGAATAATTATACCTAGCTAGGGGCGTTACGTCTTGTGTTACTGATTGATCAGTTTTAAATACCTTTTAATCAACTTTTAATCAGAATATTAGCATGAAATGTTGATAAAATATTCATTCAGCTTCAATTGCTTTTTGATGGTATTCATAATCAATAAATTTTAGGTGATAAAAAATAGTTTTATTGTTGAGGATTTTTTTTTATGAATAAATAACTTGGTTTAGAGTTGGTTGATTAGAGATTATATTGGAGATATTCTGATGGTTGGAGATGCTAGCATTGGTCTAGATAAATCTCCAGATAGCTGAAGATGCTAGCATTGGTCTAAGTGGATCTACATATATCAATAAAGATCATCTTTCTCTAATTAGTCTCCAATCAATCTGAAACCATTTTCAAAGCTTTCTTCAATCATCAAATAAAGTTAAAATAAAACAGACAATCAATATTCACTTTCTAGCGAGAGCTCATCAAGAGTTCATCATGAAGATAATTAAATCATTAATCCCAAATTATCACCAGCAGTTACGACTTCAATTCCCATCAGCTAGATTTAATAATCCTTCTTTGAAAATCTTTAGAAACCTAGAGAATATTCATCAAACCCTTCAAAAGTCACCAACAAGAATCACTGTAGAAATTATGGATCCAGTTTGTTATTCAAAATTTATTTGAAGAGACCGGAAATTCAATGGACTTGACAACCCTAAAAACGAGATCAAAGAGTCGAGATGAATTCCAAGGCATCAAACGTTTTGAAAAAAAATTATTTGTATCAATTCTCTACTTGAGGCTTGACACAAATCCATAGGATTATCCTTCTTGGTATAGCTGCTTTGTCGTCAATATCACGATCATAGTCGCACCTTCTTGTCTGTCGTGACAGTTGGAGACTTACCTCCCAGTGTAATCTGGTCTGTATCAAAATATCTCCTTTGTTTTGTTTGTATTCTAGTTTTATTTCTTACAGTCATCAAACAAAATTCTCCAGCTATCTTTCTTTAGTCAATAAAAATAATAGACAACCGATTAAATGGAGTTAACATCAAACTGGGATGAACTCTTCAGGACAATTGTTTGAATAAAAAAGCCTTCAACAGTGAAAGAAAAACATTCTAAATATTTTTTATACTTGAAAATGAATGAAGAATGATGCCAACCATCCAACATGTTGAAATTTATAGTTTTAATGAACATAAAAATATTATTTCGTGTGAAATAAACATTATTTAGTATTCCAAGAGGAAGTTGATAACAAGAAGGAACAAATAAATGATGTTTAAAATAAGAAAACTTAAAAGAAGGAATCGTCGCGTGCGTAGAAGGTGCGTGTATATCAGCAATCACGTTCTAATGAGCAGCCTGAAAGATCCCAAAGTCAAGAAGTCGTTACCCAAGACATTGATCATGTATCGATTATTTCACACGAACTCCTCTAAGAACCAGTAGTCACGATGGAAACTTGTAATTATATGCCTTTCGACACTTCAATGTATAACCCTGAGATCTACAGTTTCTGATGTCAATTATGAGTATTGCTAAAAGCAGAGTTATTTTATTGATAATATCCTTCACCAACCAGACTTTTAATCATTTTTATCTTCTTTATTCTGATGGGTATCAATTTAAAAAGCTTCTCTTTCATTCATTGCATTATTTTTATAAATACAGATGAGACTAATTGCTGCTAGAGTTGATCATTCCTATAAGATCAACTAGGTATAGCACATTGCATCATCATCATCATCATCATCATCATCATTATCAAAACGATACAACTATAAATCATCCTTTATCTTATAAAAAGATGCACGAGCAGTGATAATACACTATCGTTTCTACCGTTCACCTCATCTCCACCTGGATGAGCTTTGGTTTTCTCCAAGATTCTCAAAGGCTTAGTAATAAAAGCAGATGAAAAGTTTCCAACTAAAAATACCATTACTTTCGAGAAGAATTTTACCAAGTCTTCGGTGATGGTGGTAAGAACATTCATGATCTCTAGATGAGTTAATGAATGCAAAGAAATCGTTTATCAACACCATTATTATCACATTAATTGTTTTTCGTACCACTATGATGTTTTTTGATGTTGATGAACTTCAAGGTCTGTTCATTATTGAAGATTTTTATTGTTGAAGGATGTAGAAAGCTATACTGGTTGGTTCCTGGTCTAACATTGGATCGAATGTTAAGCCAGGAATGAACCAATTCTGCTTCTTACTCAAAACTCTAATGTTTTTTGAAGCTGATGAACTTCTAGGTCTTTTCATTATCAAACATTAGTGTTGTTGAAGAATTTGAAGCAACAAAATGATCAACAAAATGATTGATTGGTTTTGAAAAGAGATTCCCTAGCAGAAAGTATGACTGATTCATTCTTGGTCTAGCATTGGATCCAAGGTTGGCTAGCCAGGTCCAATGTTAGACCAAGAATGAACCAGTTCTGCTTCATGCTAGGATTGTATTTCAATGTAATTACTAAAAAATAATTCAATAATCACTAGAACAAGGCATAAAAGATAAAATGAATGATTAATTAAAATTATAGATGATCTTTGGTATCTATCTTGTATTATTAATTCTTTGCTTTATATCTCAGTGGCTACAGGAAATATAACTAATAATCCAAGCATGAGTCGTAAACACTGAAATCAGAGAAATGTCTGTGCAGCAAAGTAAAAGCAATAAAATTTGTAATTTAATGAGCCCACCATAGAAGGTAGGGTGAAAATAAAATTGTTGTCACAGAAAAGAAACGTTGCAAAATTACAAGTTATCGAGAATCGAACGGATAGAGATTAAGTTAAATAAAAGGGATATCATTTCTGTAACTTGAAATATGCCACACGCCAGCAAATAGCCATTTTATATTCAATAAACGTATCCATAAATATAAGCATTAGACCAATGACGAAGAGATAGGGTGAAATGTATGCATGGATATGTATATATTATAAACACCAAGTAAGCTTTGGTTCTATTCTTTTTGTAAACGACCCACGTGAATTTGCCACTTTCCAAATCTTTTAAAAGCTTGTTCCTTTAATCCTTATCTACGATTGGATTTATAAGGCTTTTGTTTAAATTTCTTTATACTTTTTTCAAGCAACGAAAAATTCTGAAATCATTTTAAATCTTCATTACTTCATTAGAAATACATTTTTATTTGTATTTAAAATAATTTATTTCTTCTTTTACCACCAAAAGTTCATTAGCTTTTATATTGTACAATGTATCAATTTGTAGGAGTCTAGAAGTCAATGGTTTGTTATTCGCAAAGTTCGATCGAGAAGAATTGGTATTTTTATTGCATTAATTTATAATTTTAATCTGATTAAACATTTTTTGATAGTTATTTTAGCTTGAATAAAATTAAAAAGGCCTTAAAGAGGTCCAAAAAGATTAATATGTATCTAAAGAAGGTCTAATGTTTACTCAAAAATATATTTTATATCTAAAACAAGCTTTATACTTAAAATAAGCGCAATTAAAATTCAATATTTCACAGAAAAATTGGCTTAAAAATATTTTTAGACCTGCATTAGGTCTTTTTTAGACCTAGATAATATTTTTTAATCATTCTGAAACCTTTTCTAAGCCTAAATAATATTGATTGGTCTTCTTTAGACCATTTTAAGGCTTAAATAATATTTATTAATCTTCTTTTGACCTCTTTTAGGCCTAAATAATATTTTTTAATCCTCGTTAGACCTCTTTTGGACCTAAAAAATATTTTAAGCTTTAAATCCATCCAGCTCTTTACTTTTTCGAATAGTCCATGGGCTTCAGTTCACCCTGTATTGTCCCAGTTTTCCTAAATCACAATGTATTGAGTTAATTTTTATTTTTATTCAACATCAGCACTTGTATTGTAAAAAGTATTATTGGTAATTGTGTAGAGTTTCCGCTATCTACAAAGTTAGCTTATTTTATTGGATTATAAAAAAAAATAATTTTAATAAATATTCCAAGCTTTTCTTTCACATTAATTATTTATATGAAGCTTTTAAAATTAAATTGGAATAATTTTTGAATGGCATCATAACATAAAATCACATTTTATTCCAATTTAAATGTAATGCAACTAATTATTAGATTGTATCTTGAAAACATTTAGTTACATTTGAAAATTTGCATTAAATAAATGGACGATTAGTCGATGAATTCACGTAAAGATGTTATTAAGCCTGTCGTCCACTAATTGGAGTAAGAAAATATTTATGTATTACCGCCTATCGTGCGTATGGAATTCTTAAAGACTTTTAAAGAAATAGCCAGAGTAAGTACGATGGATATTTCTTTTTTATTCTTTTTTTACCTCTCTTTGATCAAAGTAATTTATTATTTCGCTTGTCAGAATTAATTACCAAGCACACGTTGCTTCTCTAAAAGGCATCGATTTATCGATATTCGATCGTACAGAATTCCGTATGTGGAATTTCAACAAGAAGAATTTGTACAGTTATGGCCTTTTAGAAAAGCCAGAAAAGATTCTCGAATGGGTTTATATTTACTAAAAAAAAAAAAAAAAAAACGTTCTACCAAAGACCAACACAAATCGTCGTTATTACAAGCAGAGAAAGATACGATGGAGATTTATCACCAGGCTAAACACTTTGCGGTTAACTGATCTCCTAAGAGCGACGTTTATGCTTAGCTAGGACTAATTAAAAGCATCCCGAGTGTAGCCAACATGAGATAAAATCATTATTGACGCTAAGGTAATCTTCTTTGATTACCAACCAGACCTTTTATGAGCTTCTTTAGACTTAGAAAATACTTCCTCAATCAGTTCTTAAATTTTATTATCACATTTCAAGATGATTTTTGGCACTCAAACCAGCTTTAATCAATTCCCACACTGTCATACAGTATGCTGTGTTATTTTGTATAGAAGGTCATAGGGAAATCGCATGTATAACCTTTGAACAACATTAGGACTTTCGCACAATTGGATGGAATAAGAAATAAGAGCTGAGAATTCGGACTACGCATGCGTACAAACTAGTTCTTTTGAATTGTAATGCTTCTGCGCATGCGTAGTCCTAATTTTTAGCTCTCATTTGTTATTAACCTCCAATAATTGTCCACTAATTTATTAGCTTCCTGATCTAGCAGAAGACAAAAGTTGGAATCAAAGCTATCAATTCGTTGATGATACTAAATAGAATGTAATCCTTTGGAAAAAATTCCAACAAGTTTTCTCCTAGCTAAAATAACGACAAGTGCTCCAATGAGTCATGCAAATAACCACCATTCTTTTCTCTCTATCTTTATTCCTGCTGGTTTTCTCTGATAGTAATCAGCTTGTTAAAATCTTGCTGTGAAGGCTAGAGAGGACCTAAATGTTATGAATATAGTCAGGGAGATGTTGGAGTAATTGTACTCGCGTGGCTCAAGTTGGAAGTGAAAGAGAAGTAGTTGAGAAAGAGACAAACAAAAACGCGTCCAGCATAAAATAGTGAGAGAGGTCAAGAGTCTGATGTTTCGGACGTGTGATCTGGAAAGATATGCATTGTCTGACGTATATACCAAGTGTATCTCAGAGTCTGGATGCTCTATCACTTTGAACAATGTCTAAAAACAATCACCATACCTGGTAAAAAAGTGGAAGAGAATATTTATAATAATTGGTAGAGGTAAAAAAAAGAAGGAAGAATAATAAATGTTGATTTAAAAGTAAGAATAAAATGCAGTTGGAGATAATTCTCAGGAGCATGAGAAATACAGTGAGACCGTGAATAAAAGAAGCGTGAAATTCGACTCTAGAACACATCTCCAAGTGACGCGTGACGGATGAGTTCAGTATAATGCACACGACTTGTAGGTGACTTGAGAGTCATTTTTTGCCACAAAGGGAGATAAAAGTATCAAAGAGAATCGACTTTGGTGTATATATGCTCACTGAAGAAATATTACTCTTAGGTGTGTATCCAAGAACGGCAGCAAATCCTACCAGTACCAAAGAATACACTCGTGTAAGATTCAGATAACGAGCTACTTCTATTATACATCATGCACTGCCCGCTTCTTTGCTGCACAGTAGTCGTTGCCGCTTTGAGGAAGTTAAATTCCTCAAATGAAAAATATTTGATTCATACTATCATGCTGATAAGCCTTCATCTGATTGATTTATGATCATGATTGGAGAATTGATCAATGTGGAATGCTAGACAAGCTGATATTGTTAGAGAACCTTTTCAACAATAATCAACATATTTAATATCTTGAATTCCTTTCATTCCAGCAGAAAGCTAAGACTCTCGTCTATTCCTACTTCATCACTGGACCAATCTAACCATCTTTGACCCACGATTGAACCAGGCTTTGCTTCCTGGGATGCTAGATTGTTGATGCCACTTGATTACCAACCTTTCCTACACTTCTTCAGTTAAAATAAGCTGTTTCATCTTCAAAAAAAAGCTGAAGAACAGCTAAACAAATAAAGTATTCATTTTTTTCCTGACCAGTAGAAGTAGATTACCATCAGCTTATTGTCAGACATGGCTTATGCAGTAGTATGCATCAAACTGGATCCAATGCATCTCTATATGTCCTACCAAAGTCGGACCTAATCTCCTGCCATCAACCAACACTTCTCTCTGCTTTGAATAAAAGAATATCTTCAACTCCAAGTCTTCATTATCCCTCTTTCCCTAAAGAATCTCCAACAAAATTATCACCACTTGGCTAGAACTTCTTCCTTTTTTCTCTGATGACTTTCCTAAGCATCCCAACAATATAATGATCTTGGATTAAAGTTTATTAAATTAACAAGAGCATCCTTTATATCTAAAATAGACTATGTGCAAAAGTCAACTGCTACACTGATAAATGTTTAATAATTATAATAAAATCCAAGATTATAGTTATTACATGAAGCTGTTGGATACTTTTAAGCCATTAGGTATCAAGTTATACGTGGAAGCATACCACTTTGAATATATTAACTAAACTTTTGTCACCTTCGTAAAAGCTAAACAACACCCGTTAAATGTCTTCCGGTCATATGTGGCAATGTTGTTAATTTTTTTCTCCAATCATTTTATTCCAAAAAAGTCTCGACATTTTTACTTTGATACCCAAGCTGATAAATAATTGATGATTTTTACTTTAGTTTATTTTGCATGAGTGAGATTATGTTCAATTTATTAAGTAATTTGTCTGATGTTAATTTATTTATTCCAAATCTTAATAATACAAATAAGTAACTTAAAGGAAAAATTAATGGAAAAGGTACCTGCAACATAGAAGGAAAGAAAATATGCTACATTGCAGGCAAGAAAAGAAAATAAAACCTCATTTGAAAGAGAGAAAGAAAGAATACCTTTTTTCTATTATTAATAGTTGCAGTTAAACATTTAACAGCCTTTGCAATAACTTTCATAAAATCATTTTCCTCCTGCACTGCAGATTCAAACTTTGACTTGAATTATACTAATAATAATTAGATGAAACGGCGCAGTATGTGCAAGAGTTATGCGCATCACCTGAAATTTCATTTACATTGAAAAATAATTACTGCCAACAATAATAAAACCATTTTTTTCCCATTTTTCTTTCATCATTATTTTATTGTAATCAATAGAAATATAAAAAGGTTCTATTTTAGCTGAAGCAATCAAGATATTCTTTATCTTCATTTCGCTTGAATGAGGATAAATCGAAAGGAAACCAGTTTTATTAATGTCCAGTGCGAGGTGTGAGATAAGAAAAGCTATCAAAGGGCTGGAAATATTTTGCAGAGATAGATAGTTTTATATATCGTCATAAGAGACTGAGAGAGTAAGAAGGAAGGAAAAGAAATAAAAATTCAAAAATTCCTTATTCGTGTTGTGGTTAATTATATAAAATGAAATGATTGAAATCAACATGATAAGAGATATTAAAAATGATGAATATGTTGAAAATATTTTTTATTCATTTAAATAACGAATTTTTCCTAATCCCAATAAGGTGATTTCTTTGAAGCTGAAGGTATACTAGATGTCCTGTAAATCCTTGAATCTTATTTATTTATCTGAATCCTTGGTAATGTTTATAAAAATAACATCTTCTGACATGAACAATATTTATTGAAACTATTTCCTTATATGAAGTGTCTGTCCAGGTTGTCTTACTGTTTTATATTTAATTAATTGAAATCGCAATACACAGGAATACCTGGACATTTTTGTGCCTGTTTCTTTTTTTTTTTCTTTATTTGAAACTAGACCTGGAGAAATCAAGAGAAAGAGAGAAGAGACATTCAACGCACTTGGAAATATTTTAATGGCGCTTTGTGTCTCTCTGAGTTTCGAGGAGTCTTTTATTTAACGTCGCCCTTTTGTTTCTTCCAATCCCTTGGGCTTCAAACCTTCACCACCACCATCACCATCACCACGTGATTGTTATTTTTTGATTCTCTTTGCTTATGTTTGCTTCTGACCACTGGTTATTTTAATTGGATCTTACATTTTCTTTTTTTTCCCCTCCCCGAGTTCAACTAAAAAAGAAGTTTGCTAAATTTTTTCTACATTCTTTTGATGGATTCCTCATATTTCAAACAACATTCGACTCTGATCAAACCTTTCTAGCTATCAAACATCAGTTTTTTGGTGATTAACATTCTCTGGTATTTCATTAAACATTTGAATGTTAGCTCATTTTATTTATTGTTCAACCTTATTAAATAATCAACAATTATCAAAACATGATATGATTGGTACTGGTAATCAGTTAATATTCACTGATTCAGTTTAAGAGAGTATGTTGAAGATTTTCTTCATTGATTTTTATCAACTTCCTGAAGATAAACCAGGAACAGCATCTCCACTTCAACACCTGCATTTTATTTTAGAGCTAAATAGCTTCTAGATGAGCTTTAATTGACCAAAATTGGACCAACTATTCATTAAGTTACGTCATTTCAAAAACTCCAAAGTATTGTTGCTCTTGATCATCATAAATTGTTGAAAATATTCCTAATAATGAATGACCAAAAACTATTGGTGGATCTAATAAAGTCTATTGCAAAAAAAAATGATGTTTTAGTAGGATTAGTTGGGACTACCAAGTGAAGGGACTACCGATTGGAATAAAGTTCCTGGGCCTCCTGTGGAGCAAAGCGGTAACAGGCGATTGGTGAGTTTAGTATTCCGACTGTTGCCGCGTGTTCTCCTCGTGTCTTCATCTCTTAAAGGTGGCACGTTAGCATTTATTAGCGGCAGTTATACTGGCCACTCTGTGAATAGATTTAGCTTCCACCAGCCAACATGGGTCGTCCTAAACCTTATATTACCTGCTATTTCATTTTTCGCAGCATCTCTTAATTTCCAGTCAAGTGAAATAATTATTTTCCAAGGAAAAGTTCCTTTTTCTTCTTTGATGTTTCAATAATCTTCTTCATTAAATAACAAATAA
The DNA here is from genome assembly GCA_028641665.1 of Chelonus formosanus. Taxonomy (NCBI): domain Eukaryota; kingdom Metazoa; phylum Arthropoda; class Insecta; order Hymenoptera; family Braconidae; genus Chelonus; species Chelonus formosanus. Next base: position 5,948,292 of record CM054000.1, read on the forward strand.
TTTCAATAAATTCCCTAGATGATTGTTTGATGTTAATCCTTTTGGGAATTTTTGAAAAAAAATACTCTCCAATTAACAAAGAAATTTATTTCTGGCTATAAAGTATTTTTGTTACTACATGTATGATCAGTTAAATGGTGTGTATGCCGTCGGCAATAACCGCACGTTCAAAAGAGCCTGGGGTCATTTACGGATCTTGATGACAGAAGAGAAGTGATTGATGCTAAGTCCTCACCAAACGATACCTCTTTCTCTTCACTACCCATCGTGGATCACCAGTTATAAATTCAACCTCTCACCACCAATTTGATGGATTCACTCTCAGAGATTTTGCAAAGCAAATGACTCTCATCACACTAGGATAAAAAAGATTGGCTCTTTGTAGCAATCTAAAGTATAATAGTAAATAAAACTGTTCATGGGAAGCTGGAATGACCTAATCCTGGTCCAACACTCGACCAAGATATGCTAGATAGTGCTAATGATGGACCAGGAATGAACTAGTCCTGCTGTGTGAAACATTGCTAGCATGATGCATAAAGCTGGAATAATTATCATCAGCCTCTAATTAGAGACTTGGAACAAGGAGAATTATAGCATAATTTGTTAGTTTGATGTTCAAACAATGCTTTAGAGTTGATGTTTTGAAATGATAGTGAAGATTTTTTGAATTAAAGCAATCATTTCCTTGATGGCATTGATGACCATCTAGATGATTGTTGATCAATCTAATGTTTCAGCATTGTTCCTACATCTTTTTTATTTTCAATTGATTGTTCTGGAGAACTCTAGAGAGCTGACTAGTCAATAAAACCATCAGGAATAGTTGATTTCAAGCAATTGAGAAATTTGTAAGCTGAGACAGATCATGTAAGATTACAAGTACGTACGATTATAACGAGTTAGTAGAGAGACGGATGAGGGAACGATCAGTCTCTGGCCTCAGGCCGTGAAATCAGATCCAGTATCACCCAAGACACCACGTCGTGTTTGCTAAGACACGCAAACGCAACGAGAGAATGACGTACATGTTAATTTTAAATTTTAAAAAAATTCATGCAAATAATGTCATGTCAATTAAAAGTTTGATTTTTGTCAATGAATAACGGAGCAAAAGACTCCAATAAATATACATTTTTCCCAATAAAGATGGATGAATTTGTTAGGTACTGTTAAAAGAACATAACAAGTTCTTCATAAACTGATAACCTTGATACCAGTGATTTAATAATTAACCCGACCTCGATGAAGAGATTGGATTATGTGAGAGATTTATCTGTTGAGATTTTTTCGATAAATAAGATGAAATGGTCTCAGTGTTTTAGCAAATTAGAAATTAGAATTTTTAATCGATAATTATGAAGTTTATTGTTTGAGAAAATGAATTAATGAATATACACTGTTTTTCAGTGATAATAATAACACTGATTCAAGTAGTAATACTTTTATAACTGCGACTCAATAAATATAGACTGATTTATTTGTAGAAAGAAGAGTATAAATAATGTAATAATTTTCTATTTGAAATTAATAAATAAACTTTTTGATTTTAGAATAATCGTCTTCACTGAGAATAAATCAGTGAAGAATAAATCATAATATTCACTGCATGTAGTGATAATGATAGCACTAATTTTAACAGTAATACTTTTATTTAAAACTAGTGAATATAGATTGTTTTTCACTGATTTTCACTGATTAATTTTTATAATTGACATGATATATATTAACTCTCTTGAATCAATCAGTGAATATTCAGTAAAAATGATTAAAAACGACTACAGATTCAGTGAATTGTGCAGTCATTTTTGATTGTTTCTATTGTTTTTTAATGGTTTAAAAAGAGTATATTAAGTGAAGGTAAGAAAATCAGCAAAAATCGAAAAAAAGTCGTAAATAAAGTATTGATTTGTCACTAAGTGTAATATTTAGTGCAATATAACGTAAAGTAGGAGGCCCTTTTGGTGGCCAAAACGGGAAATAATAAAAAGTCGTTGGCCTTCGATAATAGCTCGCGCCATTAATCATAATTTAAAAATCGATTAATTTGGAATCGATTTTATGTCGGTAGAGATATTTATTGTGATGATGAGAAAAATGTAGTAAATTTGAATATATACGATGAATTCTTGAGATGTTTAATATGAAATTAAATTGGAGATGAGAAGAGTTTGTTAATGGATTCATTCAATATTGCGTAATGTGATTATACTCGAATGGAAATAATCGAAAAAGGATCTCAAATGAGAATGGTTGATGTTTGAGAGTAGTGAGTAGTATAGAAAAGAAAGAAACTGTTGTTGTTACTGCACGGTGGCTGTGTATATCAGATCCTATCGATCTCCAATTTCTGCGACGAAATGTCGTGGCCTCTGAAACGAGATGTCGATCGAGGTGGTCCCCCATGTCCAAGAACTCTCTACGGATGAACCTAATTGCAAGAAGAACCGAAAACCTTAACATCCTCCTCCTCCTCCTCCTCTTTCTCTCTCCCTAGTTTTCGATCCCAGTGCCCAGTTTAAATTCGCAAACACATCCCCTCAGGCACGGCGCTTTTGTGAACGCTGCGTCATAAATCGGTTAGCAAAAACGTCCGCCATCAGGATCTTCCATTTTGCTCAGTAAAAACCATCCGCTTCATCTTCTTCATCTCTCTAGTCACGTTCAAACTTGTTGTGAGTCTCTTCATCAACAATAAAAATATCACAACTCTCTGTTTTAATCGTTTTAATTATTAATTTCATTTTTTATACATTCAGCTGACTATTCATTACAAAACATAACCTCTTTTTTATCTCAACTTACTTTTGGGAAGGAATTATTAATTAAGTTGGTACTTATCATCATCCAGCTGTTTTTCTTAACACTCACTAGACCTTTTAAAAAATATTTTTGTTTACTTTAATTAATAATAAATAATTAATTCCTGTTGATGAGGTTACATGGACACATGAAGTTGGTCAACAATCGGAATATATCGACAATGCGGTAAATGATTTTTTATTGGTTAAAAAATTCAAATGATCATCAATTGATTGGTGTTTAATGTTCTAGATAAGTATCAAAGATAAAAGTAGAAAAAAAAAATAATCTCACCTGGTCTGATGTGGGCCTTGGATGAGCCCAATAATTATGAGGGCAATCGCGATCACCGCGATGTCACCACGACGCATCTCTTACATCACAATCACTCTTAATTACTGATTTCATCAAACAATAGTACAGCAACACTTTATTTATTTAAACAAGACGGTGAAGTTTAAACATAAAAAAGACACTTGTGGAAAGTTAGCAAAGTAGTGCGTATATATTTTAATCAACGACTATCAATAATATCAATTGCGCCATGCGTTAATTGATTATCCTAATAATCGAATACCAATGAAGCCATGGGTTCATGCATGTAGAAATGGTCATTAGCAAGACACTAATTAATGAACATAACCACAACGGCAATCTAGTTATACAAACTAACACACTTTGTTCTTGGAAATTAATTCCAACATTTTCATTTACTTTTATTTCCATTTAAAAAGGATGCTTTTTTTTTCTAAAAATAATTCAATATTCACTAGCACTTATTTTCATCTGATAAATACACTAGATAATTCCATTAATAATTAAAACCACTAATTCACCAGTTAATTAATTCAGTAAAGAATAAAAAGTGTCGAGGAAAAATAAAAAAGCATGTCAACTATCATCAACGAGGGTAACAGATCAAGTGAGTAGTCTTGAAGTGTGTGTAAAAGTCACTTGGAAAACCACGATAACCACCACCACCACCACCACCACCTTCCAACTTGGACTACTGCTGATGAACGTTGGATAAAAAAATGACTGGTGGTCGTGGTGATTTGAATGAGTGGTCAGAAAAACACGACAGTGTCACGAGTATCAACAACCACATGGGGACTTGAACAGAGAGAGTACGTTTGGACGACTGGAAGCTCCGCGATGGACTGGCCCGGCGGCTTCTCTATACCTTTGGGATCAAGTCCCACAGCCACTGAGCATCTAACCTCTCCACTTCTTTCATTCTCTCTTAGCTCTCTTTCTCTCACTCTCTAGTGTTCCAGTTCGTCTTCATACCACTGGCTGCCTCCTCATTTAGCCACTAAATTTGATCATTTTCTATTTTTTATCATCATTTTCGCTGAGACAAAAGAGCGGAGGAATAGACACGAACTAGAAGACTCTTAGAGTCAGATTTCAAGTGTCGTGACATTTTTATTAAGATCAAAGTTGATGATCGCGTGAGTAATAGGACTGGACTGATGGGATCGTCAGGTATAACGAGTTTAATTTATTCTTTTTTTTTCCTTGTTCTTTCTTCCTTTAGTCTTTTGCTTAATCTGTCGAAGCTTTGGCTTTTCGACTAGGGAATAAATTTCACCAAATGATTGGTTTAGTTTAGGAATATTGTTAGAAATAGATAAAAAGCTTATTTAGTGGCTTTCATTATTTTTTATCAACCTCCAAGAAGAAAAAAATAATACACCATGGTGTTGAAGAAATACTTGATGATCAACCCAAGTTTAAACTTCATTTTAAATGTACTTTTAATAAAAACAATGTTAGCTCGTGTTTAATTAAAGGAATTTGATGATCATAAAGTGCAGAGTTAATGGACCTTTGAGAAGCTTGAATTGAAATAGAGATCAGGACAAGCAGAAATAAATTTCAAAATCCTAGCTAACATCTAGCTAGAAATAATTTCTGATCATTAATTGCTGCTAGAATCATCATCTCCATCATCAAGCATCATCACTCCAACTTGAAGTGGATCTTTTGCTATGGATTTTATTCAAAGTGATTCATTGGCCTTTTGGTTGTCAATAGTTGATAAAAAATAATCTACAATGCTTCAGGAATAATTTGAAAAGAAATACAAGTATGTAGACGACACAGTGACATTTGGCGACGCTGTGCAACGAGACACAATTCCTGTTATTTGTTCCTGCAAATGGAATAAAAAATGCACGAAGGGAAATGGAGTATATACGGTTGTCATGAATTGGCGGTCGTGTATATACAATCACTACAACTGCCCAGACACGTTTTCAAGTCCTAACAACACATAAATGTATACGTATAGACACACAACTTCCTTCTTTCTCTTGCTCATTCGTTCAATATGTACATTCATTGAAAGCTGAGCTCAACTTAACAATATCGACATGAATAAAATCTATGGGTAAATAAAGAGGAGTTGAATACATCATCAAGACTCTTGTTTCAATTTATTACACCGAGTGATAATTAATTAGCTGAATATAAATAAATGATTGTGATGATTAATTTATTTATGAATTTTAAAATAGTGATTTATTTGGAAGAAAAGAATCAATGTTTCAATGAATAATTGAATCATTTTGTTCTGTTCAAAGAGTAATAATAGTTGTAACTAAAAAGGACTTTTATCTATTGATGCTAGTTGTCAGTAAAACAACTAATCAAATAGAATCAGAGCAGATGGTTCGCTAAGTCTATAATTTCACGTAATTAATGCTCATGTTCCAGAGTCACCCTATGATTATTCATTTCTGTTTGTATCCAATAAAGTCAGAAGAGGAAAGCCGTTGAAGATTTTTACCCTACATGGAGAAAAAAATCTAAAAAGTTTGCTAGACTGACACAGTGAAGTTGGGATAGATCATGTATTATCAAACTATCGTTTATCAATCCATCTATAGATAGACACATACGTATATTTATAAATTCATTGAATTGAAATTTATATCCAAGTACTCGAAGGAATGTTATTTATGTAAGAAATATTATATTATAATATATTATATATAATAATATTCTTTTGTAGAGATGCTAGATGTAACAATATCAGTTTGACTTTACTACTTTTGTAAATTGTCATTTTTAAAAGATAACTTGATAGGTAAATTGAATTTTAAATTCACCAAGTGATTGGTGGTAAGTTTTTGTCAGCCTCTGGTCAATTTTAGTGTACCAGTTCTCGGAATTTCCTTAGTGCTAGTTTTTCAAATATTATTGTCAATTTCACTTGTAAATTAACGAAGCGAAACATTTAATTTTCTTCTTCTTCAACTAAAAATGAAAGACCTGAAAAATAATTACGGTACACTCTACTTGCTCATTTATTTCTGCAAAAATAATATTAAATTCTTGAAGAATTACTAAATAAAACTATTTTCTACTCAGACGAAAACTTTTTTCTCTCCATGTAGAAAGAAGTCAAATAAAACAGATAAAAGTATTTATTAAATAAAAAGTGAGAAAAGAATTTTTTTCAAGAATTTTGATAAAAAAAAAAAAAAAAAAAACATTCCTTTGATAAAGGAAACAACACTGGGCAAAATCTACGTGAAAAGATTGTACTATTCCGGTTCTGGAATAAAATATAATGAGACAGTCACTAGGTCATCGTACCTTTTATCATATATATTTAAACCTGACTTGTTACATTTTATTCCCACAGCGATTATTTTTTTTTATTCTCGAAATATAAATCAGGTGTACGAATAAATAATACCAAGTGTTGGTAGACTTTTTTATCTAAATAAAAAATGGTAATAATAATATTGAAAAGAGGGAGGATGGTTGGAAAAAAAGGCATCACATGAACGATCAAATAAATGAATGATAAAGTTTTGAAAAAAGCGAAGGGTGTAATTTATGTGGCAATAAAGTATAAAGCCTTTTGGATTGAAACAGCGAAAGCACGCCAGGATTATATTGATATTATCCATATTGATACGACGTACTCTTCTCCACCAGCGAGCAAATGAATCACGCAAGATGATAGCAATCGAATTCGGACACGAGGGTATCAGTCATCCCTACTTGCAGATGATTGCACTCACGAGATCTCAGCAGTTTCATTGCCCCCCTTGGAGTCATCAGATCATAATTCTAGATGTTCTAGCTTTGCTCAAACAATTTTTTATTAGCTTTATTGATTTTTAATTAGAAAAAATAATGATTGGTGGAAATGTGTGAAAATTGGTTAAACTAACTAGACTTTATTAAAACTTTAACCATTTGTCTACCTTCTAAAAGGTGCTTATCAACTGGTCTAGTTGATTAGGAAGAAGTAAGACGGATTCCAACATTGGACCAAGACTGGTCTGATGGATCTGGTGTTGGAATAGAAATGATCCAATCTTTCTTCCTATCATGCTCACTTTAATAAAAAAAATTATCAGGCAGTCATAAGGACTGGTGATAGAAGATCATTATTTTGAGTTTTTCTTTAATTTATGTTTATTTATTGAAAAATAATAAGAAAAAAGAAATGTCAACAGCACGTGGTGTTCCCAAGCGGTCACCCATCCAAGTACTAACCACGCTCAATGCTGCTTAACTTCAGTGATCAGACGAGAACTGGTTTTTTCAGCATGATATGGCCGTTGACGATAGCATTTAAAAAAAATTTAAATAGACTCATATTGCCGATAGGAATAGAAACTTAAAACTATCAAATAACAATAATTTGTTTAAATTTCTATTTGATTTTAGTATCAAAAATTCATTATTTATAAATGAAACTTACTGATATTAGTCTAGTTTTAACATCTATCGACACTCCAAGTAACTATTCTATTCATTTTTATATAATTTATTTATTAATTAAAATACACCATAGATTTGGCAAACTCAGTACAAAGTATCAATGCTACTTCATTGAAATAATAGTTAATCTACACTAATATTATTTATATATACAGTTAGTATTGACATAAATATCAATCATCATTATTATCATTAACTTCAATAATACTTCAATTATTTGTACTTTGAATAATTAGATTATATTCTAAAAGCTTTACTCCAAACAAAAGAAATACTCTAAATAACTGTTAAAAATATTCAAACAAAAAATAAAGATGAATAATACTGTTGAGTATTTACAATGTCAAACATCACTCAGATAAGAGGTACCTGACTACAATTAAGAGGATTATTTTTTCTAATTGCTGATTATTACTACCGGATGATATTGTGCAATATATTTATGCTCACATTTACCAGTTAATGATTGTATAGGTGACAGTGAATCATGAATGAAGAAGTTAAAAGCATATCCCTGTCAATAAAAATTTTATTTCTCAAAGTTATCCTAATGAAAATGTCAAAGATTACATTGGATAGTAAATTTTTTCATCAACACACCAGGAAGCCTCGAATATATTTTTTTATTTTATTTTATCATACATACATAAAGCGAGGGCGTATTGTCAGTGTCTCGTATATCTGATTATGAATTTTGAACTCACATATACACACCACCAACTTTAATGGGATGTTATTAGCTTTATGATTGTGTTATTTATACACCAGCCAATTACAAAGCTTTATGAACCTTTGAGTAATAAAAATGTTTGACTTGTAATGATCCTGAGATTCCTTAAATTTTTTACAATTTTGAAATATCCATTTTTTTTTTTTTTTTTTACTTAATCATATTTTAAATGACTTTATTTATTAATAAACTAAATTAACAGCTCATTGGCAATAATTATTGCTTTAATAAACTTTTTTATCATCAACTCATAACCTCCAACACTTTATAATTTTTTTGCACTAATAAAGCTAAAGAGAAATACATTTAAATTCAACGATTGTTTTTTATCAATCTGAAATTTTTAAAAATTGAATTCAATACCTTTGTTAAGTTGGTAGTAAATTTGTATCGCGCGACACTTGTTTGGCAAAAAAAGTTATATTGAAATTAGTTGGAGCATGACTGTTGCCAAGAGAAGGTATAATTTTTTATTTTAATTGATTGAAATTCGATGTTTATAATTACATTCAAGGCATTAAATATTATTCTGAATGAAAATTCTAATTTATTTAATAATCTTTAAAAGGAGTATGAATTTTTTATTAATCAGAATAGCATCTCTAGTAATCAAATGTGCGTCAGACTTTCGAAAGACTAACGGAAGAATACGTTTAGAATCATTTGTCAGTTTTATTTTACGTACGTCTGTTATGTTTCTTAGGAACAGTCATACGTATGGTTGTCATTGGAATCTAACGTAAGCTGTAAAGCACTGGTTACTAGGATTGAATTTAGCATCAAGATGAATTTAAAAAGATTATTGTATTAAGCAGAATTAAGGATTAATCTATAAAATTTCCAGACGTAATAACTAATAATTAAAATAAGTCAAGTTTAATCAAATTAAATTTTAACATAGGTTATTTTATACTGTATAATTAAAATACCTACCTCGTTAATAAAAAAACCATCCAAAGCAATGTTATGTAATTTTTCTAGACTACATTTGCTGGTTAAGAATAAGATATTCAAGATAATTTCATCGATAGTACTGGAGAGAAAATAAATGAAAGAAAGGAAAAGAAGAGAAAAAAAAAATGGAAAAAGAGGAGATTATCCAAATCTTTTGTATCTGGAAGCTTGGTAACAATACCGTATTAGGCAGTAACAGGCTAGTAGCCCTTGTACATAGAATGGTCCATTGTAAGTGGCAAACATCTGCCAGTAATACAAACTGCTAATAAAAACACGAAAAAATTCATAGAAAATCAAACAGGAAGGAACAAGACATAATGGAGATGTTGAAGAGTTTTTTAAATTTAATCATAATGCAATATGCAATTATATTGGCCTAAATATGAATATATTTCCGTTTCACTTGGTTATTTTAATTGCATTGAAAGTCATGTAGATGATTGGATTAATAATAGAAAAGGATTAAAAGAGTGGAGAAAAATTTACGAGTTTCCTACACGGAAATACTTTGACTCCAGGCGCCTACATAAGCTGTAAGAGATGTGCTTGGTGGTGATGGAAGGAGGATATACTCGTGGATTCACTCATTCATTGGCCGACAAAGCAACGAAACATATCTTATCTGCGTGGGTTGCCATGTATTTAATAGGAAGTAGGTAATATCCAAGTAGTAGAATATCCAAGTCCACGCCCATTTTGTTTACTTTTCTATTTTTTAAATCTTTTTTTTTTGCTCAAGTATTGACGATAGATAAGTCAAGTCAATGTTGAGTTATGACTGTTGATGATGAAATCAGTTAATTTAATTAATTTAATTGCCTTGTCACAATTCATTGATGTTTCAATGAAAATCAAGTCAATGTTTTGCTAAAAATCGATATTTTTCTCGAGATTTATCTCTGAGAAATAAATTATCGGTGATTTTTTGTTTTGAAGGATATTAAATGGTAGAGTTAATTGGGAACGAGGTGATAGAGGTGAGAAAAAATATTATTTCTATCTAGAAAAAATTATGGAGCTCCAATAGCTGATGACTTTTAGCAGAAAGGGTCCAATTTCTAGCTCAAAATCCTCTGAATAAATTCCAAGGATGATTTTTTTTTATTAATAAACATCAATGATATGTTTATTTATTGCTAAATAAAGCAATAGAGGTGTTAGAAAAAATTATTATCATCTAGAGAAAATTATTGAGGTCCAATAGTTGATGTCTTTCAACAAAAGAGTCCAATACCTAGCTCAAAAGCTATTAAATAAATTCCTAGGATAATATTTACCATCAGAAGACATCAATAACATGTTGATTCTTTGCTACATAAAGCAATGAAGGTGTTAGAAAAAATGATTCCCACCTAGAAACATAATCGAGCTCCAAAAAAGTTGATGTCTTTTAGCAAAAGGGTCCAATTCCTAGCCACTAAATAAATTCCTACGATAATATTTTCCACTAGAAGACATCAATTACATGTTTATCCACAGCAAAGTGTGTATCTCCACCCATAGATTAATTCCTGTCAGGATTAATTAGGGTTCTGTATTCAAAAAGTGTCTCTACCAATCTCCGAAGTGTTTTCATCAAGACATGTGAACACCATCAACCTGACATACCCTCGACATTTTTTTCAAATTCACTTTTGGCATCCAACTGCCAACAATTCTCATCACTTTTATTTTTTAATCCGCCCGTTTTTCGTACTCTCTTCTTGCCCCGCGTGTTACTCATTCTCTCTTTTACTTGTGGAGGTAACAATAGCCGCTCTCTAATTATCGAAAGACCGCGGCACTTTAAGAGCTCCTCTCAGTCCATTTAAGGGATTCAGTTTCGTTCACTCCTTTAAAATTGTTTCGCCTTTGCGGTTTATCCTCTCAAGAATTCACTCGCAGAAAGCCCAACAGAAAAAATTGACAAACAAAAATCATCATCATCATCATCATCAACATCTAGAATCCTCGTCTATAACACCACCAAAATTAGCCGTTTCTACATTTGTATCTTTGTGGATTTATGACAGAAAAATAACTTGGAATGGTCATTAAAATCATCTTGCACTTCTCTTGAGTTTTATTACAAATTATTTTGAATGAAAAAAAATATTTACGACCATAATTAAAATCATTCCTTTTTCAATTCTGCTATAAAATTACCATCTAATTTTTTTTTTTTGCTTTAATTATCATTGACATCCACTGTTTTGTATACAATGAAATAGTTTTGATGTTTAATTATAAAAAAAATTAATAATTATTTTTAAATCATTTATTTGTGTGAGGTCATATAATTTATTTAAAAGACATCCACAAGATCACTCTCTTTTAGCCTACATCCAGAGCAATAACTGGGATGGAGTAAGAGGTTGTTGCACTATTGTTTTAGATAATAAGTTAAGTCCGGGATAGATGGCCATAAGGGTGAGATGGCCAATTGAAATAATTTACATAACCGTTGACTAAATATTACTAGTAACTGTTTAGCTCGATTCGCATCGTGCATGAAATCGAAGCTACTACCAACTTTTTAGCAAAAAAAATTAAAGACTCATATGGCCATCTTCCCCGGACTCATCCTAATGGATTATCCTCTTATGTAAAATAAATTGACAATGAGACAACATCAATAGGGTTATTTATTAATTAACAAAAGAATTAAAGAAAAGCTAATTAGAATGTTTATTAATCGAATAATTAATAATAATTTTAAAATAATTGCACTTCCTTGGAAATATTAAAATAAAGATAAATATTAAGATTTACTTATGATATTAAAATCCAAATAATAATTTAAATTCCCTAATTTTATTGTTGCTGCTAGGTACATGTTTAATTAAATAATAAATTTTAATTGTTTAAAAATAAATTAATATTTAATTATTTCAATTTTTTAAAGCATTATTAAATGTTGTATTATCAATAGAAGAGAAGGTAGGATTATGATCCAGTCATTAATATTCTTCTCCTTTATAATATCATCATACCAAATATTTTTTGTAAACGAATTTATTAATTAAATATTAATTTTTTATCTCAAATAAAGAACGCATGGCAGTCATATTACGTGACATTTGTTTAGATAAAATAAAAGATGATTATTTACCTTATGAAGAGTTTTTGAATCATAAAAAGGCCAATTTTCTCGATAAAATCTGTCTCTTTTTTCATTCCGGAAGCAGGACAAAATGTCAATTGGATAAATCATCAGTAAAAACAATATTAAATCGGATAAAAAAATTTTTTTGTTGATGAATTAAAATTTTAATACGACACTGATAGTTATTACTTAAGGTACAAGCACCAAGTTCTGATAACAGGTTTCTCCTTTCTTTGGCGTTCAACTTAGCGCAGGCGCTGACTCTTCCGACCTGCGTTTCGAGGTCGTAAAGATAATGCCCACCATCAGAGATGTCGAAAAAAAAAAATAAAATAATAAAACACACGATGTGAACCTTTATAATATAAGAATCATCCAGATTTCATTATATGTGGTTAAAAAAATTTTCATGACATACTAAAGGAAGAGTAAAATGCCTGTTAAAAATTACTAAATCGATTGCCGAAAGCTCCATGAATAATTTATGAATCGTTTCGGGTATAAAATCAACCTGTTGCGAATGAGAAACAATGTTAAAAAATATTAACGAGGTCTTATTACTATTTGTACCTTTGATAAGTCGGGTAATTATTTCGATGTTATAAAAATGAAGATAAACAAACATGAGATAAAAATATTAAGAACTTTATTGAGCTCTAGAAAATAATCCAATATCAACACCAAGGTATTTAACATCATTTTTTAACTCTACTCAAACATAACTATTTGATAAAAACAATGCATCAAAAAATTGATATTAAATTTTTTAAAATAAGTATTTTTAATATTAATAAACAAAAGGTTTCAGGTAACTGTTTAGTTTAGGTTGCATACGCCTGATTTCCTGGAAATTTTCGTATATTATACAGTTTTTTTTATTCTGAACAGATTTTGTTTAATTGTGATGATAATCCAAAGGATAGCTGGAAAGTGTAACTTTCGATAGGTATTATTACATCTAGATACATCCAGCACGTTGCTTTACTCCTAAAGTGACTAGTGTTCTGTTTGGAAAAAAAAAATAGCACATTATTGCCCAAGGGAGAAAAGTATGATATTCTGACCTCGATGTAACAATGATTAGGGTCCAATAGTTGATCATTTTCTAGCCCAAGGGTTCCAATTCCTAGCTTAGGAACCTCTAAACAAATATCTTGAATGTTTTTTCTGATTCATACCCATCATTTACATGTTTATCCACAATAAAATAATGGAACAGAAGGGAAAAATATTTTTTATTCCTTACATAACACTATTGAGCTCCAACACTTGATGATTTTTAAACATTAGGGTCTAATTCCTATCTCTAAGGTTTCTAAATAAAATCCTTAGATGATTTTTTTTATTAATAAATATCAATTACACCTTCCTAAGTAACCAAATGTTCGTCAGACTTTCGAAAGACTAACGGAATTACTAGGATTCATCTACAGCAAAATTAGGCAATAGTGGTGAGATAAAAAAAAAATTATTCCTTATAAATGATTATAAAAAATAATAAATAAATAATTCCTTTCTAAAAAAAAAATACCAAGTAAATTTAAATAAGCTTGTTATCATGTCAGAACTTTATCATATCAAAATCAAAAGAAAAAAGAAATAATATTGGATTGTCATATTCATATTTTTCCTCCGAGTTAAATCGTTCAAGTTCTCGAATTAATAGTGGTAAAATGAGGGCCGGTACCTAATAAGTCTTGGTATCCCTCTTTGAATCGCGTCTTGGTACGCGCCTACGCTTAAACTTGTCTCAAAGTACCGCCTGGTAATATATTTCCAATGGCATCAGAGAGCACCAGGTATGGCATGAGCATATCGAGCAGTGCCTGTTGCTATTAAAATACTCTTTAAAGCCACATTGTATTGAACCTCATATCATCATCATGCACCCATCCTCCTTAGCCCACTTTCATTAGCATTTCAACATGAAATAATCTTTTTCATTCTAATTTCGGTATCAACCCTCAACATCAAAGACCATCAAGTAATAAATAAATCCTATGCTAATGGTTTGCTAATTACAACCACCTTAATTGCTTGATTTATTAATGAATTAAACAGTGATTAAGACTTGTTAGTATTCATCATTGATCAAGAAAGGTACAGATCTTAGCTTAATATTCTTTCAATTGAAATATCTTGTAATAATTAAAAGATTATTGCTTTTTATTCAATAGTTTGAATTGATAAAAAAAAATACTGATTAATTATTTGAATTTTTTTTTCATCAACATCAATTAATAACCTAATATTTTAAATTAAAATCATCATTTCTTACCTAATTTAAATAATCTGTCATTAATCCCCTAATATATCAATGTTTTAATTTAATTACATGCTGAAGAACTCAACTCTAATATTTTTAAAAATAATCTACACCAACAGAAAGCATGCTCTAACCTCAAAAAATAAATTCACTAATCTTTGTGTGGTTATAATAAATGAGGTACAATTTATTTAATAGCAATTAATAAGTATAAATATTAATTAAAATGATAAAAAGATGTAGATGGTAAATATTTTATACATGAAAAAAAAAAAATGTAAAAAGATTGGGTCATAGAAAAATGATTTCTAAATCGAGTTCTCTTGCTATGTGGAAATATTTCACTTTAGAAAAAGTTGTCTCTGCGCAAAACAAGTATGAATATTAATGAATTTGATGAAAGAAGAACGAACGAACGAACGAGAAGATGAGGATTCCATAAGGAATATTTTATAAGAGTGTGTGTGCAACATGCGGAAGATGATTAATAATTTTCGTCGATTTACAAAGACCCTCCTGCAGTCTGGTCTGCTTCTCTCTGTAATTAAACGACCGATGATAATTTTTATCTTAGTATCTGGAATAATATGATGAAACTGACAGATTTTTTAAAAATATATTTATTTATTAATTTTTTTTTTTTTTATACTTATCTTTTTCTTTTTTGATCATGTTGCAGTTAGCAGAGTCAGGTGGTAGTTGGTCTACTATGATGGAGAAAGAGATAACTGGATGTCACTCTCTTCACTTTACCAACCACGAAGGCAAAACATTTTCAACTTGGCAATTATCCATGGATATTAATCTCACGTATAATTAGCTGATAAATTTTGAGGTAATCATACGATCGTTTACAGCCACACGTGATTGATCACCTGATCGAACTTGATATTCAAATTAAATATGAGATATACTTTTTGATTGCTTATGATCATCAACCTAATGATGATCATAGTCAAGCTTCAGTTTTCCCTCAATTACAACTAAGTTTTGTACATTTTTTGAACAAAGTTCCTTATGGGGCATTATAGGAACAAGTGCACTGCAAATCTCGAAAAATTTAGGTGTTTAGTGATGAATCAATTAAAGTGTTTAATAATTAAACATCTAAGTGTTTACAATGTTAAACGCCATAAACAAACTATCGCATTTTGATAAATGGCAAGAAACGTTTAAAAGTCGTCTACAAAATTACCATATTTCGTTTATGATGTTTAACATTGTAAACACTTTAAGTGTTTAGTTGCTAGGTTGAACAAAAGACAATGAAGTGTGTAACGTTAAACATGATCAATTACAATGATTCTTTCTAATAGAAAAGAAAACGTAACAGTTAGGCCAATTTTTTTGGTCTATCAAATTAATTGCAATGAAAATCATCAAATTTTTTTTCATGTAATTGAATATTATTTATCTTTTCATTATTTCACAACTTTTTGTAATTTTTCAAATAATATATATTTAAGAAAATAGCATTTAAAGAAAAAAGATTATCGTCCATATCATTAAAACTTGGTGCACAATTTTTTACAGTCCATGGGACAGTTTTTAGTATGATGAATGAAGTATTTATCGAATAGCATAAAGAACTTCGTTCGTATCCGTTGTCCTACGACACCATACTACTTGTTTTGAAATTCTTCGAACCAAAATGACGATTGAATTTTTATAGAGGAAATTAAATCCTACATCTTGAAGTCAAATTTATTATTTAATGTTACTCTTGTTGAGAAAGAGGTAATTAGTATCTCATTAGTTAAGTAAAAATAAGAGCAAGAATGAAAGAATTTTATTTGATTATCTTGAATATAATTCGTCAAACTCCTATTTATCATGGTTGAGTGAATCTAGATATCATAAAACTTCCATTCAATAATTCCACCTTCGATCGATTCGCTCCATTAGTCTATGAGTTATCCATGTCAAACATATTATTATACTTCGTAAAATATCCAAGCATCATTTACTTGACCAACACGAATAAATAATTATCCTCCAAATGGTCTTCAACCTATTAGTTATCTAATTAAATGCTGAGTTCTCGATTGATTCATCAAATCAATATCGCTAAAAAAAAATTATTCTGATGACTTTATAATAATAATTAATAATTTATTTATTAATTAAATTCATTAAGTCTTGCTTATTTAAATATTACTTTTTATTATTTATTGATCCTTCGGTAATGGAACGATCCCAAGAATTTCTCCACTTTCTGTTTGATTTAATGTCAGTCCCATCTCGCGAATAACTGCACTGTCAATAAATTTCAACTTCTGACTCCTTTTTATAAATTCTTGATTCTCTAGATTATTCTCTGTCAAATTTCTGATTGCTAAAATACTCCACTGCGTTATTACTAGTGTAATAATTTTTTATTAAGTAAAATAATCATTTTTTAATCATTTTAAAATATTTTTCATAGATAATATCTATAAAGGATACAAGGATTTCGCGCGTCAATATTACAACAGTCGAGAAGTAATGATATTCCATCAGTTTCGCGGACCTAAATAGTAAAAAAAACTACATAAAAATTCCTACAACTTCAAATTTCGCGCTAATTTTCGTTTTAGTTCTCAATTTCATCGGCGATGGCGCTAGCGGCCGGACTCCCTTGTCGGTAATAAAAATCTGTATATTATCATCCGAGTAATGACGCTATTCTTGAAATTAGTTTAAACGTTTTTACGATTTTAAATAAAATGTTTGAACTCACCAAGTCCTGGTTTACTTTATTATTATAAACAAGATTGCCGATTAATCTAATTAATGCAGTTTTGAAGCCAAATGTTGGATGCCGTAGATAATCCTTATTTAAACTATCTTCAGCATTTTGATAAGAGCTTGGAGCTAATTCACTTAATTTTTGGATAGGCGTAAAGCAGTTTTGGTTTTCTTTGCCTGTCATGTGAACTGCTTTTAGCAAAACTGTAATAAGAATTGAAGACACATGAATGATATTATTATACAAAGGTGATGAATAAAAAATAAGACACTTACAAATCACGTTTATCAGAAGACTTTTGTCTTTCCTCAGACTTTGATAAGCTAAACTGCTTGTGGAAGTCAAAATGCCTAGAATATCAAGCAGTATGATGACTTCAAAAGGTTCCATACCATCTAGATAAAACTCTTCAGTCTTCAAAACTAAATCACTTTGTTTCTTGAACTTCTCTGATAAAAATTCGACAGAGCATTCAGGTAATTTGAATTTATTATCCCAATCATCATCTGTTTCATCATAAATAGATGCCATAAGACTTTGATGAATTATTTCTAGGAGATATAATTTATAATCCATTGACATGGATTCATAAATTGTCCTCAAAGCACCAGGTTTGATAATTAAACATATCAAAGCATCTCTTGAAGGTCCAACTCCAAGCTTGTCAGCTTTTAAAATACCTAGGGATATAACTTTTAGCTGGCTTTCTGAAATCTGGACATTATCAAAGGTATTCAGAACATTATTGATGAAAGAACAGGTGGCATTCATCAATGGTATATTTTTTTCAATATAGTCCAAGTCCATTAAGTAACTAAAAAAAATATTAATATTAATTATAAGCGAATTTTCGAGGTTAAAATTTTATTATCTTACCTTATGGTTTTAATTAATTGATCTAGATTGTTGATAAATAGTTTCTTGTCACTAAAGGCCATAATATTACACAAAAATCTCAATGAGATTCGAATAAGTTCCAACTTAGCATCAGTAATTTTTGATTGTTTATATTCAGTAGGAATTTTCATTAACAATTGAGCAACTTCTTGAATAACTTCATCGTAAGGGAAAGCAGTTGAAGGATACTGATCATTATCAGTAAAATATTTGATGAAAAAATTATAAAAAGAATCCTCTTGATCGCGGTTATATTGTTTCAATTGTTGATGTTTATAACCTAGATCAGTACATGAGTTAGTCATACATTTGAGGATAAGAATAATTACATCATCTGGTAGGTTTTGTCTATTATTTATAAATATATCTGCAAGCTTAGCTATTATTTGTCTGTCCACTTTATTTCTGAAAGTTAAAAAATATGAATAAGACATTAAAGTTGAGGTTATTAGACATCAAGTATTTATATTTGAATTTTTAATTAATTTATTAATTTATAATCAATTTTAGATTAATTAATGATGTTGAATATCTACCTTTTCTCATCTAATGGGAATTCTCTTGGTTTTATTAAGTTTTTTAATTCAGTCCAGTTTTTGTTGTCAGTTATGTCATTTAGTTCGTTTAAATTAATCATTTTTAACCTTAATAGTTTATTCACTTGTTTATAATTATTTCTATCAACTTCTTTTCATTTTAATAATTCTTTTGCTATTCAATACTTGATTGTAATTATTTTCAAGTCAAGAGCACATGGAATCCGTGAAAAATATCAACATAAACTATTTTTCCATCTTTACCGACCGAGGGAAAAATCGCGAGACCTTTTTGTTGTAATAAAACTCTAGTTTTACTTCATGTTAATCATGTAAAACGTTTTTATTTTATTCCTTATTGAATTAAATTACAATTTTGACATTGATTTGTTTCAAAAATTAATTTAAATTCCATTTCTAATTAAAAAACCTATTTTTTCGAATTTTCACCGCCTATTAACCGCCATCTTTGAATTTCTCCAATATGGCGTTCCGGTAACCACACAGTGTATTTCTGCAATTCACTACATGACTAGCGTTTGTTAATAAATAAACGATATTTTTTATAATTAAGTGCATAAATATCAACAAATAAATATTCAAGGTAAAAATAGATATTATTTACCATTAAAATTCCCTTCTGTCGACCTTTATTTCATGTAAACCGAATGACACCAAACAACTAAACTATTTTACTCAAAAAAAATCTTAATTTAGCATAAATTGTTTACAATTTCATTTGTTTTACTATCAGTCACAACATTTAATTATTTTTATATAAATGTCTATTTGATTTTTTAACCAAAAAATCATAATATTGTCATAAATCCAACTAACCTCAAATATTATTGTTCATGACTATACATTTATTTGTTGTCAGACACTTGTGTAACATTAATTTACAATCAAACAAATAATATTTGTCATTTCAGATGTTTTTAACTCGCTCAGAATACGATCGTGGAGTCAACACCTTTTCTCCAGAAGGTCGTTTATTCCAAGTAGAATACGCGATTGAAGCAATCAAGCTTGGATCGACAGTAATCGGGATTTCAACATGTGAAGGAGTAGTTTTGGCAGCTGAACGACGTATCACATCACCACTGATGGAGCCAACAACTATTGAAAAAATAGTTGAAGTTGATAAACACATTGGTTGTGCTGGATCTGGTCTGATGGCTGACTCCAGAATGATGATTGATCGTGCTCGTGCTGAATGTCAGAATCACTGGTTTATCTACAATGAGAAGATGAGTGTTGAGTCTGTAGCTCAAGCGGTCTCCAATCTTGCTATTCAATTTGGTGATAGTGATGATGATGGTAGTGCGATGTCTAGACCTTTTGGAGTAGCAATTCTCTTTGCTGGTATTGATGAAAAAGGACCGCAGCTATTTCACATGGACCCATCAGGTACATTTGTACAATTTGATGCTAAAGCTATTGGCTCTGGTAGTGAAGGTGCTCAGCAATCACTTCAGGAAGTTTATCACAAGGTATTTAATTGATGCAATTAATTATTGGAAAGTAAATTAACGACAATTAACTAATTATTGAATTATTTTGCAGTCAATGACGTTGAAGGAAGCAATTAAATCAGCTTTGACCATATTAAAACAAGTCATGGAAGAGAAGTTAAATGAAACCAATGTTGAATTGATGACAATGACACCAGAATCAATGTATCACATGTATACAAAAGAAGAATTGCAAGAGGTGATTAAGGACATTGCTTAATTATTATTCTGAATATAAATAAATGATTTAAAAGGCGATGAATATTTTAAAAATATGTTGCTGTATGTGATGAAGATATTAATATTGTGTTCACTATCATGTTGAACAACTAAGTGAAAGTGTTTTCAGCAATTTTTCATACATAAATATTTACCAAGTAAACAACTAAGTGAATGAAGACAATTTATCTTTTTTTTTTTTTTTCGTTACTGTTTTTAAGAAATTTCCTTTCTTTATATAATACCAACCAAGTCACGTTAATCATTATCTCATTAAGGTTTCACTTTACGTTTAGATAATAGAAAGTCTTGAAGTGTCATCAAGAGGAGGATCTTCTAGACGAAGAAGTCGAAGTCGATCACGCCCTGGTAGCAGTTCCTCACCAATTCCTATGCCTTCTACATCCTTGCAATTGTGCTATTGATCCTGCTTTATTCCTGCTAATCGGTAGGGTCTCCAACAATGCACTTTCATTTATGCATGTAACCTGCATGTAACAGCATGCTACTTTTTGCATTAAAAGTAATTAAACTATTATGACAATAGCCCTATTTTGTTATTTAATTAATTTAATAACTAAATAAGTAACTATAAATGTTGAGATAAAAGTTGCTGATACGTAACTGGGTGAAAAAAAAGGTCGGTATAAAAAAAGAAGGAAAAAATAAACGTAGGCGTCAATGATATAAATGTGACATGGAAATATGGTTTGAGGTGATGGACCGGTTCGCTTTCGATTACCCAGGCAGAACTTTTAGAATTACTCATATCCGAAATCAATAATTAATTTTGATGGTGAGAGAAGTGGTGGTGTCAGAAAAGCGAGTCAGAAATGGCTTCTGCTGACGCTGTGATGTCCCGATAACACATCCCTTTTTATCCCATCCTCTTTCACTACTGTGCCAGATTATTGGATATTATTCCATTTCAAGCGTTCAATCCTACTACGATTCGCCTGGATTCTCACCAACGCATCTCTCTTACTCTTTCTCCAAAAATCTTTTATTCTTTCTATACAATCAAAAGTTTATTATATTTAATAATATTTCTTTTTTCTAAAGTAATATGAAATTTTTTATTTTAACTTGTTGATGATTAATTATTGGAAATGAGTCATTTTAATTCAAGTATTGTTCTCAATTGACGTCTGGATACAGTAATTATATTTGAGAAGATTGAGGAAGTGAATAAAAGGATCAAGAAGAGGAAAGAGAAAGACGAGAATGCGATCAGAGATTGTACCGCAAAAGGGGGATAAGGAGATGGTGAAGTAGAGGGAGGTTGGGAGGACTTTGTAATTAACGACAGCGGTTGGGATAGTCCTGTTCAAGTCCCTGAGAATCCCCAGGGACCCGACCCATCGTATCAGACGCCAACACTCGCGTTCAAGTTTCGCTACGATAATTGCTTTCGCTTCACAGTTGCGCCCGGGTAATGCAACTACCCCAATGATGAATAGAAACGCTCTTCGAGCATGAACAATTATTTTTTATTTTAATATTTTATTAGGTTCATTTATTAACACCAATAATTATCTATCACAATTAGTTTTTTTTTATTTAAAAAAATTGCCAGGTAGTGATGGGGACTGGTGATAAAAGTGAAAACTTGAAACTATAAAATAACAATGGTTTGTTTGAATTTTTAAATTAATTGGAGTTTTTTTTTTAATTTATTTATATTTATTTATTTATTGAAAAATAATAAGAAAAAAAAATGTCAACAGCACGTGGTGTTCCCAAGCGGTCACCCATCCAAGTACTAACCACGCTCAATGCTGCTTAACTTCAGTGATCAGACGAGAACTGGTTTTTTCAGCATGATATGGCCGTTGACGATAGCAGTTAAAAAAAAATTAAATACACTAACATTGCCGATAGGAATAGAAACTTAAAACTATCAAATAACAATAATTTGTTTAAATTTCTATTTGATTTTAGTATCAAAAATTCATTCTTTATAAATGAAACTTATTGATATTAGTCTAGTTTTAACATCTATCGACACTCCAAGTAATTATTCTATTTATTTTTTTATAGCTTATTTATTAATTAAAATACACCATAGATTTGGCAAACTCAGTACAAAGTATTGATGCTACTTCATTGAAATAATAGTTAATATACACTGATATTATTTATATATACAGTTAGTATTGACATAAATATCAATCATCATTATTATCATTAACTTCAACAATACTTCAATTATTTGTACTTTGAATAATTAGATTATATTGTAAAAAGGATACGATGGGTCTAGGGTAACTGAAGTAAGAAACGAAAATTAGTAATTGGAATTGATGTAAATATGGTGTAAAAACTGTATCGATCATCGTTTTATATTTAATCGTAGTGCATTTTCGATCATTGGACATGTTGGTGATGCAGCCAACTCACTAGTTTATCCCTTACTAAAAATCACTCAACGCACCTAAAGAAGTTTTCACTTCAAAAAACAAAAAAAAATACCTTGCTTAATAATTCTAATATAGGAAAATTTATTTTACCTTTAAATTAAAAACAAAAATATTTCTTTTTATATACACACCCACCTGTCTATAATTAATCGTCTAACGTAATTATCTAGATGATCAATCTTTAATGACTGAGTTACGAAATTTTCTCGTTTAACTGGATTATTTATGGGGCAAGGGACGATAGAATATGTACCGTCTAAGTTAAAATCAGATTACAAAAGAAAGAATAGATACAAACGGACGCAAACTTCCTTATTATTAGGACTAGAATGGTCGATAGAAAACCGGAAGTATGCTTATTCACCATGGATACTTACCTACATATACAATTATTATAATTTACGCTTGGTAAGATTGTCACTATTTTTTAATTTTTATTTATTACTTTCACAAAACCACATGTCTTGAGACATTGGTCAGCTATTAATCATCAATATTTCAATTATTCCTCTTTCATTTAACGTTGACATTTGTTTTATCTTTAATCATCATCAGTAGGAGTAAAGTAATCTTCACTATTTTGTTATTAATTAAAATATTCTGATCAATAATTAGACTTAAGAAGTCTAGAATTCTCTATCTTATCTATTTTTTAAGAAGTGCAAACATATTAGTATATTCCATTGATGATAGATTGATCTTGAAAGCTTTGGACACCTTTCTATCAGTGCTACCATTGACTAGTGAAAGGATATGTGTTTGATAGTTAACGAATTAACACCGGATATGTTCAAGATATTGCTGATAAATGATTTACATTTCCGCATAATAATCAGTAATATTTAATGCAAAAAATTAGAAGCTCGTTTTAATAACTGGTTTTCCTGTTCATTTATTTATGATTGCTTTCTTGCTGGTGATGATGAAGAAAATTATGCTCATTCAACTAACATCAATCAATTAGACCTTTTGTTTTTTATTAGATAACATAAGACTTTGGTCTGGTGATGAATAATAATTGAAAGAAAATAAATATAAATAAATAGTTATTAATTCAATGAATGTAATAGGAAAATATGGAAAGAAGAGATCATGTTATGATGATTTTTCACGCCTGGTGGTTGTGAAAAAGAGAAGTGCACATGTGGATCTAGAAACTTCGGGTGAAAGCAATACTTTCATGAGGTCCTCTATGACTTTACACAAACTTAATCCCCTTAATTACATACTGGTAATACTTGAGATTCTCGTGAATCGAAAGTACCCGGAAATCCAGTTTTGAATGAGTGAAAACATTCACTTTTCCCTTCAGTATAAACTGTCAAATCAATCGACATTATATTCAATTTATTTATTTATCTTAATAAGTTGTTATTAATTATCATGTTTAATATATTAATTAATATGATAGGTCAGGTCAATGATAAATGAGTCAGTAGCCAATCTAAAAAGACAGGATTTATTTAAAAATAAATCATGAATTATTATTATTATTATTTTTACGTTACATTAATTTTGTGTAAAATATTAATATAAAATAGAAAAATATAAATCATTGGAATTATTTGGAGTAATAATCAGTAATATTAGATAAAGATATTGGTGAAAAGATTCTTAGGAGGAGAAGGTAGGAACAATTTAGCCTAAGTAGAAGTATTATCACACATAAAAAAAATATTTGGAAGAATTAACAAGAAATGAAAAGAAAGGAATAAACAATTTACAATACCTAACCACCTAATAATTGTCTAATGATGACCAAAGTCATGACCTCCATATCCACCATCACCATGGCCAAATCCAGTAGAGGGTTCAAAGCCACCATGACTTTCATGATGATGTTCTTCATGATGAACGTGGACAGGAACAGGTACAGGAACTTTGACAGGTACTGGAACTTCCTTTTCAACCGGAACAGGTACTTCTTTTTCGACTAAATAAGGTCGATCAACAGGAACTTTGACTGGATAAGGCACAGGTTTTTCAACTGGCACAGGATAGGGTTTGTGAACGGTATAGGGTTGAGGAACGGGTACTTTAACTGGTACAGGATATGGTTTTTCAACTGGAACAGGATATGGTTTTTCAACAGGTACTTTAACTTCATAAGGAACAGGTTTATCAACAGGAACTGGATATGGTTTTTCAACAGTTACTGGATATGGTTTAGGTACATGAACTGGATAAGGTCGATCAACAGGAACTTTAACTTCATATGGAACATGTTTTTCAACTGGATATGGTGCTGGCACTGGTATTTTAACCTTTACTGGATAAGGCACGTGCTTTTCAACAGTGTAAGGTTGTGGTACTGGTACTTTAACTGGTACAGGAACGTGTTTCTCTACGGTGTAGGGTTGTGGAACGTAAACTTTGACTTCATATGGTTTATCAACAGGTACTTTAACCTCATATGGTATTTTCTTTTCAACAGTGTAAGGTTGAGGCACTGGTACTGGAACCTTCACAAACACCTTCACTGGATATGGTACATGTTTCTCGACAGTGTAGGGTTGTGGTACTCCAACTTTCACCTCATAAGGTACTGGTTTTTCCACTAAGTATGGTACATGTTTTGTCACCTCATAAGGTACTGGTACCTTCTTCTCTATCGTCACTGTCTTAACATGCTCTTCATGTCCATGACTATATCCACCACCATAGCCACCACCGTAGCTACCAAGATCTCCATAGCTACCATGTAGTCCACGTTTTTCTGTCTTCTTCTCTGTGCTTGATGAATCAGTGTCTGATGCTGATGATACTTTAGCAGTTGATTCTTTCACTGACTCTCCACAGGATACCCAAGATGACTGGGAGATAGTCAATAACAGCAACGTTAACACGATCTGAAAAGGTTTCATCAACTATTACCTATTTTACTCTAGACCTTTGGAGCCAATTATGATGAATTGTAACACTTTAGCTAAAGAACTATTTGGTATCAAATATAAATACAACTTTCTATTATGATTTTCTCTAACTTAGAGATATTAAGTTGATGTTTGTTGATGCAGAAAATAATAAATGATAAACTACAGTTGAATGATTACTAACTCACCTTCATTTTCATCCTATGGGCTTACGTGTGTTTTAGCGTGGCGTTTAACCACTGACTGAAACGCTTCGTTTTCTACGCCCAGCTTTATATACCGCACGGTATAATAGCTTGGCACTTTCCCTATACTTCATCGTTTATGTTATATATAGATATACTAGCAAACACTCCTGTATGTATTTGCTAAAAAAAATAACTTCATGGGTACATAGCTAAGAGAGTGTAATAAACCTTCTTACTATATACCGCCAACAGTTCCGCAATAATCCTAATGAGAATCTGTTTTATCAAATATAAATCAAGTATATAGAGTGCTTCTAATTCATGTAAACATCAGGAATCAATTAATTTAGAAAAAAAAAAAAAAAATAAGGAATAAATTAAACGGGCTGATGGTAAATTTATTTAATTATTTATAGATGATGAATATTTTTTTTTTTTTCTAACGGTATTTTTTTGTTTAAAAATTCATTACTTTAGTTGGGAATAATATTTTTTTCAATTACCTTCTAATTGTTTGTATTTAGAAGATTATTTAATTATTGAAAATTATTTATTTAGTAATAAAAGAAAAAATAATGTTTTAATTATTTAATTAGGTTTATTTAATTAATTTTTTTTTATTATTTTATAATAATAAATAGTTAATAATTATTGCAAAATATATAATGACAATTTTAAGTAGATATTATTTATGATGAAAATAAAAAAAAAAAATAGGAAATTGTAATAAAATGATGTAAGATTTATTATTTTCTATTATCCATATATCTAGGTAGACAAAATACTCCGATTTCACTTCGAAATATTTTTTGTTGTATAATTTTTGCTACAATGACATGTAATAAAATTGGCTGTCATGCTTAATAAAATGTATTTCTGGCGAAAGTAGTAGTCAAAATTGAAAGATAAAAAGAAATATTTTAATCCTGAAAGACCAGTTTAAAATATAGACTTTTTTTTTTGTTTATAGTCTAGTGTAAAATGGTGATGAACAAAATTGATTATAATTATATTATAAAATATAATCCGAAATATTCCCGGAAATGGTACGAGTCTATCTTGAAAATCATGGCCTGTTGTAATAATATAGTTGGAGTGTAGACATCAAATGTGTATGCTAGTAGTTGAGTTGTTGGTAAACTGCTTGGATGGTCTTAAAGTGAGAGCGTGTTCACTTTTACAATAGTCTTGTCATATAAGCACTACACATTACTCACCATTCGCGATATTAATTATCTCTATTTCCTTCCCGATCGCAGCTTTTTTATGTAATTTTATGAGTTCATTAAAATATTATATTGTAGAGAATTCATTTGGTCTTGTTGGAGAACTCTAGATAGCATTTCGTAAGAGTTTGAATGCTTTTTAATCAAGAAAAAAAATTTTTTATTGGATTTTTTTGCTAATAAGCTTGCAAAATTAATTCTTAGCATCAAAATAATAATAATATCAAGTTACCCAGGTGTAAAAAATTTTTTTACTGGTATTTAGAAGTGCTAGTTGTTGGAGATGATCTCCAACATAATTTAGATTCTTTAATAATTGATAAACAGCCATTTATGGTTGCATTTAATGGCTTTATTTACTGGAGATCATCTCTAATTAGACTTAGACTACCCAATAAATCACATAAAACCCATTTACCAAGTTAGAAAAATTTTTTTTGTCTCAATAGAAACCAGAACTGACTCAGTCTTGGTCCAACACTGGACTTAGCCTGGTGTTGATCCAAAAATTGTACTAGTCTTGATTTCCACTAGGGTAATGATAAGACTTGATGCTGAAGATGATGAAGAATAAATCACTAAAGTCCTAGCTTTGGTTTAAATCAAATAATAAATTACTGATGAAAGAACCAGTAGCTATTAAGAGTGTTAAATCATTTACAGATGAGTAACTAGCAAGAAAAAAGGTTTCACAATAAATTTCAAAATCAATGCACACATCCTCACTGTAATTCAATGTACATGCATTGATCAACCATGTGACAATCATAATCCACTTATATACGACGCGTGTAATATTATTAATATCTGCGTGTTTAATTTCATTGCATGTATGCCGTCCTTTTCCTCAGTAGATCTAGATAACCGGCACTTTTGAGTGATTAATCGTACTTGCTATATCCCAGGCGTCATATCTTCACGGACGCACGTAATATTCAGCTTCAATGTTCGCTATAAAAATTAAAATTAATAAATAAAAAAAAGAAAAAAAAAATAAATTCAAAATGATGAAGAATAAATTAAAGAACCTAATTTCTCATGTACCTGTAATTTAGTTATTCTTCAATGTTCTTTACCTTAAAAATATTCTTTTAAAAATAATTAGTAATCTGATGGAATATTATACTCTAGGGTGGATCCACTTAATTCTCTTCTGTAAGACATCTCGATTAGACATGTCAGTCCTTGAGCATCTTCTTAATTGAAAATGAACAAATTAAACTGCGTGCTTGGCAATCATAATTGGAAACTTTTACGTTGCGTGCTCGCATTATGAGTATCAAAATTGGCCAGCCATTTCAAAGGTTTTCTACTAAGTAACACCACCTGATTTATTATTTTTTATCACAATAATAATAATAATAATAATTAGGTGAGATTTTTACCAAATCTTTGTTGCTACTCTGAAAAAGTCAAAGCCTGCCTAGCCCTGCTTTAGATCACTCGTAATATCTTCCATATTGTTGTAAATTTAAAAAGTTTTTAGAAAAATTTTTTTTATTTTTAATGATCAATGTAATTAATTAATAGTTAATCAGTAATTTTTTTAAATCTATAATTTTTAAATATAATATAATAATAAAATAAATATTGAAACATTTTAGGAGAAATTGTAATGATTGTTCATGTAATCAAAAAATGTCTGAATAAATATAATATTATTAATTGATATTCAGACAAAAGATAGAATTTACAATCATTACAGAACCATTCAATTAGATATTTATGATATTATTTATTATTTGATATACACGTATAGAAGGTGGTATTATATTTAGCTGGAAAGCTACTGCATCAACATAAATACAGTGAAACGTTGGACGACCATCTCATTAAATATGTGAAAGTAAATTTATTAAAATCAATGATTATTTTGAAGATTGCGTTTTGCACTTTAAATAATACATAATATTGCATTCATTAATTAATTATCATTTTTTATCTTTTTTTTTTAGTATTTCATTTCCAATTAAAAATTCACAAATTGTGCAATGATTTTACTAAATTTTTTTTCTGCATAAATTAATTTTTTCTTAGTATTTTCTTTAATGACTTATTTATCTTGGAATTATTTTGAAAAACAACTCTAATAAGCTAAAAGAAAAATGCTAGTCTAATCTTCATCAGTCTTAAAATAGAAGAAAAAAAATCTAATTTCTTATTATCTCAATTGATATAAAAAATGATAAAACATTTGTCAGCACAAAAAGACATAAAATATCTCATTCAAATTCACAAAGTCATAATTAACTCCACTATAATTAAGATTAAAGGTCATAATCCCTTTTAAAGGCTCGTTTCTTTATCTTTGATGAAAGCTTTCCATACTCGTGGAAAACTTGTGCACCTGCTTGGGCGCATCGTTTCATTTAGTTTGAGTCAACAAGAGGAAATACTTTGATTACTGAGAAGAAGTTGTTCACTTTTAGTCCATGTCGAAGTGATCTTTGCACCTGCAAGTAAGGCTCTTGTAGTAAATAGTTTCAACTTTATTGTTTGAAATAAAAGAAAAAAAAAACAAGACTTAAGTGTATATAGAAACCGACTACCTCCTCTAATCCTTCATCTTTTAAACCTTCAAGGCACGTGCCTCCTTGAGCGTTTTTCTTGGTCGATTTTATACGCACTGATAGCCCTAGAGTGAAAAAAACAAGTAAGAATGAAAGATAAATAATTGTTTGTTTATTAATAAAACATGATTAAACATACCTGAGAAAGTTGAACAAGTGATGATGCTTCCTTGGATCCAAGTTAATCAAAATCTGGAATCACTACTCCATGGTTGCAACTGATATTTACCTAATCTAAATTGATTTTTAATACCGAACAAATAGTGCGGTCTTTTCCCTTATTATTATTGTTTTTATTACATAAAAAACTGATTGAATATAACCGCAGATGAGATAGAAATAGAAGGGGAAGATAAATAAAAATGATGTATCGATAGGTCGAGTCTTTACCGCAGCAAAGTACATATTTGTTAAAGATAATAATTATCGAGCTCGTGTTCATGTAATTTGAAGTGAACGTATAATACATATATGGTATGGTATATATACTTTATACTGACAAGGTGTCGCGATTATGTTTAACTCAGCTGAGCTCAATGGTCTTGCCAACGATCGGGTATCCGATCCGATAGCCAATTACCCAATAACACGATCAGCTCCGTCCAGCATTAGCAGAGATGTTGGTGAGACAGCAAGACACATTGGCATCTTGACGCATTTTTCAATTAATCAATTATGATGCTTGTATGCTTGTTCATTAATTCGTTCATTTAATTATCCAACATTTTAATTCATTATCATTTCTTTTTTCTTACTGATACTAAAAAACAAAATGTTAATTATTTAATTATGAGTAATTATCATCATTCAGACCTTTTTCTTTCACTTCTTCCCATCATCCTCAAAGTATTTATTATTTGCTCAAGTATTTACTCTGTAAGGACATTATATTGGAAATTAATGAGAAATTGAAAATTGAAAGTCCTAAGGTAAGTCTGGGGTCGGAATTTTTATGAAAAGAAATACCTCACCTCAATAGGACAAAGATAGAATTTTTTATATACTCTTTTAAACTGAAACTGATATCCAGTGTCAATTCAATGACTGATTCTTCCAGTGATAGGATTGGCACTGGCAATCAGTGAATATTCACTGATTCGCAGTAGTTTTCACTTCTGAAATGGAAAGATGGCCAATCAAAAATAGTTTTATGAATTATTTCGAGGGGCTATCTCTCCCCTGTGGCAATCTACCCCGGACTTACCCTAATTATCGAGCAATGGAAAATGAAAGTTCTGAAATTTTAAAATGATTTGATATTCAATCATGAACTTTTAAAACTACAAATTGATAAAAAATTTAGGCACGAAAATTTTGAGTTACTAAGTAGTATTATTAACATATTGTTAGTTTCAATTAGTTAATAACAATTGAATATTGCTCATAATAATTGTGTATTGTCATTATCATATTATATTAACATGAAATTTAATGAAATTTAAATTCAATAAAACGTTAATGTGAGTTAATTATTGACAGTAAGAAATGTGAATTATTATAAGCCGCTTTTTTAGCAACAAATTATCATAATAATTATCGTTATCTTGAAAATGGTGATAATTATGCCAATATTTACTATTCATTTTCATCAAGTGTCATTGTAGTTTAAATGTAGACGATGGCAATAAATTCCATGACATTATAAATCAATGAAATTGAATCTATCATGAATAATACATGAAATTGCACCGAATCACGATCAAATAGCTTGTCGATCAACATGATGGAGTTTCCCAAGAGCTCCTGAAACCTCTAGGCTACTCCAACATAATCCCCAAGATCCATCAGCTCAATAATCTGTCCAACTATTACTTGGAATTGGGACTTTATTATGACCTGGTCTACTTGAATTTTTATTTTCTCAAAATGCTGGAGTAAATTTGAGTTTGCCTGCAAGGGGACAGAGTGGTCGATTAAATTTCACCTGCTTCATGTATCTAAACGCATCAAATCACGAATAAGGATTACCTAAAGCTTGTAACATTCAAAAATTGGTGATCCAATCGAACGATGATGTGATATTTAACATTACTTTGTGTCTCCCGATCATTATTTAGCATCATCACCACCACCAGGAATCAGGATTGATCATAGGTTTACAGCCTATTTGGCAGATGCGACAGCTAATTGAACGTCTTCCAAGCAATGTCTTGAACGTCGTGTGCCAGCCACGTGCCTGAATCTGTCCCAAATCGTACCTTGAGGATCTTCTTATCGTCGTGACGTATATTCAAAAAAAGTGTACATCAAGATGCATCATAAATTCTTCGTTTCTCTATAAATATAAGCACCAAAGGAGCGACTTAGACGTTCCAATGTTATTAAGGATGAGATAATTATAGAGTTGGATGAGTTTGATGTAAAAAAGAAATGAAGGATCATTTTTGTGATGAATATCTTTTGTACTTCTTCATATATTAAATATAGAGAATGAAGTAGATATTGCGTGGTTGAAATTAAGCACGAGGGAGTTTTTTTTTTTTTAAAGATTCCCGATAGATTCATCACGCAAACTTGAATATTAGCACTGGATAATATTTTTTAGATTCATTGCCACTGATTTTTAATTTATCAATTATTATCAAACTCACAGAATAATTCTTCTTTGTTCAACAAAATAAATCCAATAATAGAGACAATGGGGTCAGAAAAAAAAAGTCTGATAAAATTTCTTGATAAATAAAGTTTCTATAATGTTTAAATATCAATAAACAGTATCTACTTTTTATTTTTATTAATTCCTATTATTGATGTATGTAAAGTCTTAAAAAATTGCTAACATTTTTTATTGTCTCAAGTTGTGTCTAAAATAGTGGACATATGTGACCACTTGTTTTTTTTTTCTTCGAGTTCAACCCAAACATTTATAACCTCAAAAAAAAATGGCACTTCAAAAAAGAAATAATTGGCGTGTATCAACGTACACCAAAGATATAATTAGTGACCTTTTTGATACAAAATCAAATTTTTTACAAATAAAATAAGCATTGGACACAACCTTTCGTGAAAGAATCGCAAGGTCTTTCTTCTTATACAACATAATACTATATTTTAGATAGTGTGGTGCAGAAAGATAATTTTGTTCCGGTATGTCCTTCGAACTACAACAGTTTTCCGTAATGAACTAATGATTGTTCGTGAGTTTAGATGATTTTGTTGAAGAGAGATTTCTCAAAAATCCCTCATACTTAAAATGTTAAACGCATAACGTGTAGCGCCCCCACATTCAGATTAACATACACAAGTATCATCGAAACTGGTGTTTATTTCTACAAAATATCGTTCATCTACTATATAACTATTATTTAACTGAATCGCGAGGACGATTCTTAATGCTTACTGAGTAGCTGGGACAGCTATAAACACGCGAAATATCTATTCTAGTCCTAAAAACAGTCGATGTCCTGTATAACCTAAAATTGTTAAATACGTCGCGTGGTCTAAATCGTCATAATAGTTTCCAATGAATCCCTCAATCATATTCGCCTACTACTTTGGTCAATTTTAAAAATAGACTCAATGTATAGATTGAACGAGATTTGAGACAATAAACTGTTATGTTCACTCTAAATTCCTCGCCTATTCGATTTTTTAAAACCGTTTATTTAATGGCTCGTGTCATTTTCAGACCTTTCTTCAACGATTTTTTGTGTATTTCTTCAGATTGGGGTAAAGAGAGATTTTTAGTCTAATTGGGATTATTAAGAAATTATTAGAACGATGAATAATCCGGTCAGGTCTATCTTTTTTCTTCATTATAATTATTTATAATTTTTATTGGTTATTCATTTTTTTAAAATCGGGTTTTATCTGGTTATTAATGTCATGATTATAATTTAGTTCAGTGTTGAAAATAACTTTTTCGTCATACGTTTTAATCTGTTTACATTTGAAATTAATATATCACATCTGATCAGATCTGCACAGTCTCATAATACTGATCTAACGAGATCTAGACTTGTTTTCCACAGATAGCTAAAGTAGATTGTTGTCACAGCAATCTTCATGCCTATTCTAATTATCTGGAAAGCTGTTATAACTATATAGATAATTTCTGCAACTATCTTAACTATACAACCAAGTGGAGTATTATCAAAACCAACTATCAAAGACAATTAGATATTTTAAAATAAACAAACACCAGAGAACGCTATCATCTGATGAAGCTGTATATTTTACTATTTAGGATTTAATGAAAAATCCACTCCAATAATCAGAAACAAACAACTCATTACCAAAATTCCAACATCATCTCCACTAATCACACACCTTGCCACGTTCCTCTAAAAGGATTTAAAAAAGAATCTCCACCAAATGCTCATTGAATGTGGCTTGGTAAACAAAAAGGAGTGAAAATCTACCAGTTATTTAACCTAACCTATGGTTAATTACAATTTAATGGGTGAAAATCAGACACTAGAAGGAAGCATTTAGGATGATTGAAGGCCTTGATGTGTTCAGATTCATGCTACATCACATCCTTCAATAATCTCCAACTAACGATCTCTGTATTCCTCACATATATTACCTCAGCTCATCTAATTGTACACAATAGCACCTCTTTATACTCAAGACCAAATGAGATAGCAAGATAAAAAATAACTCTATCAAGATTCATCCCCCCTAGGGTTTGGTGTAAAAGGGAAAAAAAATCATCTAGATTCATACCCTATAGCAGATGTGCTACACCTTGAAATGTTGGAATATATAATCATGCAGAGTATTTTCTACAATTTAGTGGCTTTGCTAATTCTCTCGCAACCAGTCTCATATTCCATAACGAAGGTGAGAACTGCACGCGAGAAAATATCATTTAAACACGAAACTGGAATTTCAAATGCAAAGTTCTTGATCTTATCCATATATTTACTCTCTTCTATCCTAATCGTTTTCTATCAGTTTAATTGAAGAAAAACAAAGATAATTAAGAGCTATTCATGCATCACCTTTTTTTTTTTATACCTGTTACTATTTCAATATTTATCATTTACAGCGTTCAGTAGTTTTTTTATTATTATTTTTTTAATATCAATGTTATTGTGTATTAATTAGCACTTGTAGGCATTTATTATCTTAAATGAAAATTAATGGTGCTAAATGTGTACATGTTAGCATGGAATGTAATTTATTTTTAAATACTGAGGTGGTTGAAGAAGTTGTTGTTGACTTTCTGGGAAGTAATAACAAAAATAGAGAATTTGAAGGACTAAATACTTTGTACATTGTTACAAAGTTTTCAAATTTATCTTCTCACCTTGAACAAAAAAATAAGAATGCAAGAATCTTCAAACAATTATAGCTGAGTTATTATATTTAAAGTAAAAGCAATAAGAAGCTTTTTGAATATCCAACAGGCATACTATTTTTTTATTTCCTATTGGATAATCTTTGAGAGATAATTTAGCCAAAAAATGGAGATTTTGGTATTATTTCTTTCTTTGTGGTTGTGTTAAGAATTGGGTAAACGATTGCGTGGATTTGCAGCTATTATGAAGAGTAAAAATATATGCAGTGTTGTGTTGTGGGGTCTGGTACAACAGCACCTCTAGCAACAAAAGATGATTATTTACAATATGAGAATAATGTGAGTTTGAAAATATTTTTTTAAAATTTAATAATTATTGTTGAAGTATAATTTTAATTTTCTGTAACAGATACAAAATGATTTGAGCCAACTTTAAAAATTGGTTCAGCAACAAAGTATGAAATACAGAAGTTTAAAAGACCACCCAAAACACGCACCAGTGGTTATAACATGTCGGCTAAATCCTTTGAGGGTGACACGCGCCAAGGGAATCTTCCCTTTCACGCAACCATCGAGGGTTACTTTATGTATATACCGGCTTCCTTTTCAAGTGCATTTATATTTATTACTTGAACACGATGATACCCAACAGGCAATTGACTTATCACCCAAATACATCTTCGTCATCTCCATTTCCTTTCATTATACACTTTTTCACTTACAATTCCTGCACTACCTTCAATTACTCTTAAAGCAACTTGACTCATTTAAAGTCACTTTTTTTTTCATTTTAACTTCATTTTTTTGACTGGTGAAAACGAAATGAAAAAATTATTGGTATTATTCGTGATAATTTGTGAGAGATCAGTGAACAAATGGGTATTTATTACTGGGTCATTATTACTAATTTCATAATTTACTACTAATTCTTTTAAGATAGTCGACATTTTTACGTGTGTTCACCAACATCTCCAACTCCATCATCATCATCATCAAGCTATTGTTATTCACCTCAACATTTCTTTTCAATCATTAATTAAAACACCTTTGCTTTTAACAAAGTAATCATTTTTTAGCTTGAGTTCATTTTGCTCGAAGACCAATTGAATAATATTTATTTTAATTTAAGCTTTAAAATGATCCTCAGTTGATTGAGGTAGTATGGTCGAAACATAAAAATAAACACAGAACAGTAAGACTATTATTTTTATTAAAGATAAACATCCTTATTAATTAATTAATTATGATATTCATAGTTTTATAATGTATAATATGACAAAAGAAAGAAAATAGTAAATTATTAACCAAGGGGGCAAAGTATGGTATTTTTACCTGAGTGTAAAATTGGCAAATACCCAAGTAAGGATATCTTACTTTGTTCCCATGGCCGAACATACTATTTTTGAAGTTAGAAAAGTGACGTTTTCTCTTTCAGAGAGAAAAAAGCACCCGTCTGCGCATGCGCGCAGACAATTTTTGTCTTTTATGCGGATACGTCCTTTTGGGACCTGAAAACGGGGTGCAAACTTTAACTTCAGGCAAGGGTATGAGAAAATAATTATATTCAACCCTAGGAAGAAAAATTAGACTTAACCCACGTGTTTATAAACCATCCTAACCTTTGACTCGAGTTGTAATTTTACACGTGGTTTCGAATTAATCTACTTTTCCTCCCTAGTTATGAAATATACTATTTTTATAATCGAATTTTGTATGCTATTAACTATTATAAAATTGATTTAATTATTGTAATTAATTACAGTAACATTGAAATAATCTTTTGTACGCTATTTAAAATGTAAAAAAAAAAAGATGGTCTGTTGATGATCTATATTGCCTTAAAAATAATAATCACTTGGAAAAGATTGTGCTGAAAGAATAAACTAAATAAATCAATGTATCTATTTACTTGATATTACGATAAAACATTTGCTCATTAAAAAAGAAACAACATAAAATCGTTTATAAAACTAGTAAGAGGGTTGGTACATGTCAAATTTTCAACAATTGAATGAACTTAATCCAAAAGTGTATCGTGTGTCAAGTGACACGCGATCAAGAGACCATTGGATTACGCGAGGATTACGAGTCGTGCTGCTGTTGCCAACAGATAACACAGTGTAAATTTCGTTCACATGCCTTATAGAGAGATGAGAGTCCCTCGAATAATTGAATCCAAACTATCAACAGTTTAGATGAAAGATAATTGGATGACACTTTTCATGGGGAATGACTTTTAGATGGTTCATGCGAAAATGTCAAAATAGATATTGTTATGATATATTTAATATTTACTAGCAATAAATATCTTCTTACATTGTGTCGGTATGTCAGAGGAAGAGTCTTCAAGCAAGTCTCAACAATTTTAATTCCTCAATCGTC
The DNA here is from genome assembly GCA_028641665.1 of Chelonus formosanus. Taxonomy (NCBI): domain Eukaryota; kingdom Metazoa; phylum Arthropoda; class Insecta; order Hymenoptera; family Braconidae; genus Chelonus; species Chelonus formosanus. The sequence goes on from CM054000.1 coordinate 5,985,679, forward strand.
TGCTGTCATCCTTCTTTTACTCCTCCATCCAGTCGAACTGTTTCGCCGCGCAAATAATTGGGCAAAACTGCTTCAGGCGAATAATTACTTGGGATGATTGAAGGCCAACAGACAACTTGGGATCTAAGAGTGAAGTAAGAAATAAAACCGTATACCGAATCCAAGAAATTAACTAATGGAAAAAAATTTTAGCTTCATGATATGATCATGGATCAGTGGTTGATAGTTGAATGGATGTGGAGACATGATGATGATGATGACCATTTGGTACCATGGAAACTTCAATTTTGAGTTGGAATATATTGTTAACCATTCATGTCGATTATTTTTTTAATGACAATGAAGGTCTAGGAGTGTTTCAAATCACTAAATTTATCCAATGATTGCATAGCATTCTAGGATTATTGATGGAAAAGCTTTATCATCATATAGAAAGGCTTTGTTACTACTTAAAAAAAATTGCCAGGCAGTCATAGGGACTGGTGTTAAAAATGAAAACTTAAAATTATAAAATAACAATGGTTTGTTGGAATTTTAGTACCAAAGACTCTTCAAGTAATCATTCTATTCATTTTTTTTATAGTTTATTTATTAATTAAAATACACCATAGATTTGGCAAACTCAGTACAAAGTATTGATGCTACTTCATTTAAATAATAGTTAATATACATTAATATTATTTATATATACAATTAGTACTTATATTTGACGTTAGCATGTTGGAGATGCAGCTCGGTGTTGGTGACACGAACTCACTAGTTTATCCCCAACTAAAAATCACTCAACACACTTAAAGAAGTTTTAACTTCAATTAGCTTGCGAAGGGAATGAATTTTCCTATGTCGACTGGACTATTTGGAATCATTTGCTAGGCTTTGCTTCAGAACAACTGTGTCCTGAATGATCAAGATGACATCAATGCTCCAGGAATCTGCTCGACTTATAAATATAGTCTGATTCCGTTGACCAACTCTTTGATAATCCCACAATGTTTTGATGATTAAGAAATTCATTTCTTCTTTTCAACTCCAATTTTAATTTTGAAACAACTAGGTGACTTTGGCAATAAAAATGTGTAGGAATTTTTCATTTATTCACTTCTAGAGAATTTCTTGATGACTGAAAATCCGTTAAATTCCCAATCACTCTGTTTTGCCTCCAGGAATTCTGAAAGTTAGAAAAAAAGAATTAATTGATACCCCAATCTGCAATAAATTTCAATCATGAACCCCCCCAAAGATTTATGAAGTTTAGTTGGCATCAAAGTAATCATTTGTCTTTTTAGAACGTGGACGAAAAATTGTCAATTGAAAATAAACTTTATGGTCTGTCTGTCTGTCAGGAGTATGCGAATTTACGAGACATTTAGTCTCGTTTACAGGTCCAAAGTAGGTAATGGATCTGATTGTAGTTATAATAATAAACCATCATGTCATTGATGATCAATAGAATGCAGTATTTGAATTTTATTTATCATCCTTTTAAAGTTATACTGTTGAGTGCGTAGACATTCATCGTTAAACACCTCACGTGCTTTTCTTTTAGTCGTGAATAATGTATAAAATCAATTAAAAGTTAAATTTTTTCCAATCCACCATACGATCATGGTTCTGGTTTTTTTTTATAATATTAAATTATTCCGCAGGATATAAGTACCCACAATGACAGTTTTTGTTTGAAAAATGTATAGATTGAACATCGTTTATTGATTAGTTCGGACATTTATAAATTATTTACAATTTATTTGACTTCTAATTTATAGAACTCTTATCAATATTGTCAAGCAATCATCATTCTGAAGCTAAAGGTGTTCTCTTCAATATAATCCCAATTAATTCTATCTAAATAACTATTTAGCATGATTATTAAACAACAACTGATGCTCTAAAATAAAATAAAATAAAAAAAAAAAAAAGAAAGTTAATTCCAAAAGTAAGCTAAAATGATGATAATTCCTGATGGAATTGGAGACCTTTCCACATTTTTATTATCAACAATAATAATTCATTCACCAGAAAAAAAGCAACATTAATACATGTAATAATACACGGTGTACTTCAGACTCATAAGAAAAATGAATTAATCCTAAAAAAAATGAATACAAGAGAAGGATCGGTAGCCTCAGATGATTTTTTTTACGATAAAAGTATCAGAGAGAAAGGGAAGCAGCCTGAGGCTTTGATCTTCTTTTCTCCGTCTTGGGTATTGAAGGTACAATAATGAGAAGGAAAAGGATAAAGTTATATACAACATAGCTACTGATGCTGTTGATGCTGCACGGCAACTAACAAGAGAGTCCAATGCGACGGCCCAGGGGCACCAGACACTGGTAAATTGGTCCGACATATTTCCAAGCGAGGTACCATTTGCAGTTCTGATGTAAAACCAGTCGTTGGAATCCGACACGCGGATACGAATTCTTACGAAACGCCTGTAAAACGCTAATGTCACGACCCAGTGAAAGATTTTTGGTCATTCGGCTTCCTTATGAACTTCAAAAGACATTCAGGTATATCAATGTCTCTGCTTCTTTCAATCACTTTCAGATCCAAATTGATCAATGGTTACAAATGCTCCAAGGGTTTAACAGGATCTTTTGTCCCTCTTAAAGTTGATTATTTATTTGGAAATGTAGGAATAATTTTTTTCTAAACCAAGAAGTGATCAAAATTGAACTTTGGAAGGTGATGTTGGAATATCTCTTGAAACTGATGACTTTCATTTAAAATGAGTCTTATAAAATTTATTCTGAACTTTAAAAATGTATTAATAAAATAAGCAAACAGTGTTATAAAAATTCATGATGGCATTGATGACCAGAATAAGGTTCTCTAGATCAGTCTAAGATATCAACATCTTCATGAAGGTTGATGATTCCTAAAATGGAATTAAATTATGAGCGGCAATTGGAATATCTAAGGAATTGAAGATTCTGAAGTTGAAACTGATCTTTAAAGATAATCTCGAGTAAATATATGTTGAGGATAATTTCATTTAAACCTTCTTATACTGATTAACAAAAAAATAAAAATTACAGCTACTTAATAAAATGATAGCTAATCAACAGCTTTCTTGTTTACAAACTGACCTTATCTTCCAGACTGATTTATTAAAAAACTGTTGAGTTACTTTAGAGACGATCTAATCACTTATACACTGATATAAAGTATTGATGAACCTCACCCTTCTCCAAAAGGTTGCCCTAAAGATCTAGAAAAATCAAGCTTTATTCAAGCCAGATGATAAATAAAACTGGAAAATTTCTCCAACACTAAAAACCTAAGTGGAGAATAAAGGAAAAAGGACATGGAATGTTTTTTTACTTCATCATATGCTATTTTTTATCAAGAGGAGTAACTGATAGGTCAGGATAAAAAAATTGTTGACAAAAAAGGAGAGCAAAGACCTAGTGGCATGATGTATTGTTTGATGAACGAGCTCAGGGATCTTCTGTATCACCACAAGAAGTCACTGACTGTGACATTAGTGCATCTGCTCGTATGTTGTTCAATATCTTGAATGACTACAAGTAATAAATTTAATGATCTAAACATTCGCTCCAGTGAAATACATTTGAACAAGGGCTAAGGCATGCTTGGCCTTGTTAGAAATAACTTAAAAACCACTAAAGTAAAGGTAAAGATCGCTTGAGTCGTGATGACGAGTGATTAAATGTTAAAAATGTCGCGTGCACAGTTGAATCTGCTGAAAGAATTCGACTAAAATCGATGCTATCTCCCACACCGAAGTGGAGGGTCTTTTGAACAAAAAACCTGTGTGAATGCCAGTGTCCTTTATTCTATTGGTGATGTTCTTGTTGATGTAAGAGAAATGACAATCGTAAGTGAGTAAAATGCAATTATTAACAATTAAATTGGCTCTTTAAATGACTGCCTGCAAGGAATAAGGAGATAAGTGTTTTTATTACTTGAACTTTTTCAGCCCTCCTTTCAAACCTCAGCTAAGACACTGATGAGTGTCCAATATGTCCGACCATCTGCCCTAAAGAATTCGTTGAAATTCAACTTCAATTGCTTCATTCGTACCTGTTGTCAACTCATTGAAACATTTGGGAAATATTTTAGGGTATTTTTTCTTCATCAACAATGACTTTAATTACTTCATTTACCCTGGAGATCATCTGATTAAATAATGTAGGAATTAACTTGAATTTAGCTATCAACATTATCACATGGAGAAAAAATATTTCTTTAAAAGCTTGTCCAAATTGATCAAGAGAATCTAGAATCACTACAAATGTTGTTGAGGTTGGAATAATCTCTCAATTCTTGGTTTATCACATTAGACATGATCAGAGGATTTAGCTTGTCCTGATGGCCCTTGAAAGACCTAAAAAATGACTATACTGAACTCTACTTCCTTATTTATTTCTGCAAAAATAATATTACTTCCTCAAAAAATTCCTAAATAAATCTTCTATTCAGACGAAAACTATGTTCTTTTTGTATATGAAAAAATAATTTTAAAAATGAATAAGTTTTTTTTTTTTCTCTACTTGATAGAGTATTCAATCCACATCTCTTTAACAACCTGGTTGATGTCTTTGTTATTCCAAGTCCATTTATTTCTTGTCCAGAGTTCAACTGTGGTGTGAAGGGCAGAACAAGTACTAGGCTCATTTATATGTATTCGTCTTACACTCTTTTAGTACCCACTTTCAAGAGTATGACTTTTTGCTTGGCTACTGCTTTGGGTTTCCAAGCTGTATATCACTTGCTTAGTGCTAATTGAATGCTCAATAACTAGACCACTAACAAGACAAGTATTTCCAATCACAATTTTACAATAAAAAGATGATAATCTTAATGAGAAAAGATTCTTATAGTTTAATTATTTTATTTAAATGTTAATTATAATGTAGAAATTACATGTAATTATTATTATTAATTAAAGTGATGGGAAGTTTGAATTTAAAAAATACTATTGACACGTGCTTCATGCTGAACCGACGGGTTATGCATTGGTAATGCAATAATCGAGTAAGTGCATGAAGAGAAAGAGTAAGTGAGTCGTCTCGTGAGTTGGCCCGCGCCGACTATAAAACCAAACTCGAGTCGAGGTAATTACCGCAGCTGTAACCGGTCACTGTTAGCACCCACTCTCTTCATCCCTGAGGTACAATCTCTCTTTTTCTCTTTAAAGCGACGCGGCATCCTTATACTCTGAGGCTTTCGCGAATTGCTCACTACCACACACCAATACCTCATTCACTAAGGATCCAACATCCATTATTGCTGCTTTTAGAACCAAAAATCTTATAAAATATTACACAATGTTTTTTGATAAGGAAAGAAATTGTCAGGCAGTCTTATCAACTCTTGTGATGAGTTTTATTAATCTAACAAGTATTAATAAATAATATTATTATTTGTAAATAGTAATAATTAGTAGTAAATCATTTATTTTAATCGTATGCCGAGTATTACTCGGCGTTTTACAATACTCCGTCTTTCAGCTCTACATTGCCAGTAATTTACATGTCTTTTTTACATATATTTATCATACAACACACTTATTACACATGGTTCGCTCTGGCTTACATTTTTCTTCTAATTCTAATTACATTAACTTAACTTCATTTAATTTTTAATTTTCTAATCTTCCCTCCTCTCTTTCCTGCCCACTTTTTCACTGCTTCTCACTACATTTTTATTCATACTTCGTTCTTAAATAGTAATAATTATTATTACTTATTAATACTAATGAAAAAAATTTTCAAGCAATCATAGGGACTTAAAACTTAAAACTATAAAATAACAATAATTATTTATAAATGAAACTTATTGATATTAGTCTAGTTTTAACATCTATCGATACTCCAAGTAATTATTCTATTCATTTTTATATAGTTTATTTATTAATTAAAATACACCATAGATTTGGCAAACTCAGTACAAAGTATTGATGCTACTTCATTTAAATAATAGTTAATATACACTGATATTATTTATATATATACAGTTAGCATTGACGTAAATATCAATCATCATTATCATCACTGGACTTTTAATCTCAAGCTCTTTTAACACTAGACTGAACTCTTTTAGGAGTTTCCAATTAGTTGTAACTTTGCCAACAGATCCACACTTTGCGACTTAAAGTTGCTGCAGTGTTTTAAAATCTAGTCTAGATTTTGTTGTATCACATGAGCATCAAGGATCATTGAAAGACTCTGCTCAGTACCATAGTGATCATTTGATTCTGTTGATGAATTGATTCCAAAGTTCACTCCTTGGTCCTTTTGATGATATGCTGATAGATATCAATATAGAGCTTCTTTCACCACAAACTCATCAACAATATCTACAAAACAATTCTCATCTTCATTGTTCTTTCGAGTAATTGAAAATAAAACAATAAATTATAGAAACAATGATAACAATAATGATAGTTCCATTGATTGTGTTGAAGGCAAGGTATTTTAAAAGCAATCGATTGCAAGCTCCTGAAAGTGGATCGATAGCTGAAAGCCAAGCACTTCTGATAATATCGTGACTTTTGAGTGGACGATGACACTAGTAGTGATAATAATAACATCTCCAATTGGTGGAGAGAGACATCAGGATGTTATTCTAGGGCGTCGCCTATTGGTGAGGGTTTCGAAACGCCCCAGGAAGGATGCGCAGCTGCCAGGACATGCGTAATCCATCCAAGGGTGGTTCTTATACTTATCTTTACTCTATATTGCCATCACCAATTCTTGTAGGTGGCTTATATCTATACCACTAACTGGAAATAAAAGTCATAGTCATTTGGAGAAATGGAAAATTATTAGGAAGGTTTTTTTTATTTACTTACCTGTTGTTGAGGGTCATTTCCCTTTGAACTGGATATAGGTCTGCACATTGATCATCACCAGAAATTTATTTCCATCAAAATTCAATTCATTGGAACCTGGTTCAAATCATCTAGCTTCTGGACACTTTTGTTTTTTAAAAATATTCTTGAAGTAAAGAATAATTGGAATGTCTTCTAAGTAGCGAGATGATGACAAGCATCAATGACATCAACTCTGACCGTCCATGAACTTTGGAGTGTAGCAAAGATGGTAAAGTTTGGCAGTTTTACCACATTTCCGCCGTTAACTTAGGAGTGTTTCGATAATTGCGAAATTGCTTTATTATTATAGCAGGTGGTGTTAATGGTGGTATATTAGGTAGGTCGGCAGTTATCCATGGTGGGCCTTTCACTATACAAATATTTGAAGTAGTTGCTTCTTTGTCGATTTGTTGTACCAGTATTTTAGAGCAAAAGAAAAAGACACTTCTCCAAGATGATGTTGTTTTGGTCATCACCCTGTTTTGTGTTCTCCCTTCTTGATGGTCATGATCGTAAAAAAAATGGCAATTTAAAACGGCCAAAGGTGAGAAGGAGATGAAAAAATGGACTGAAATAAAATGCAATGAGTCTTTTAAGGGAATTCGTAGAAAGCACACGTCGCTTCGAAGGTCGTTGGGGTTAAAATCTTAAAAAAGACATTAATATCGTCAACTTTTAAAGCTGAAAAAATGGGAGCCTTTTTTTATCATTCAAAAAAACTTTATTAATAATAAAGACATCATAATATAGTGTATATTTTTTAAACGAAACCCAAGGGATCGAGTATTCACAGTTAAATTTACTAGGAAAAAAATTAAAAATTACTAGGGTTTTTTTTAAAGAAATAAATCAGTGAAAATCAATGTATTATGTAATATATTCACTGATTTTCAGTTATAAAATCATCACTGTTTGAATTAGCGTTATTATTATCACTGGTAATAGTTAATATTCACTGATTCATTTTTAGTGAGTAGTTACGTTGAATTTCTTTTTCTTTTTATTTTCATTAAATAGTATTGAGCTCATAAAAAATTAGAATTTTTCAGTTCTGAATCACCTCTTGATTGATAATTATATAATTTAGAGTATAAATTGATTAGTAATCCGAAGACAATAATTTTATATCAGAAATTAATATATAATCAGTAATAAATTCTTTTAGAATAATAAATCGACCACTAATAAACAATAGAAAATTTTAAATTAAAGATTGATAGATTTATAAACAATTGTGTCATATAAAAAATAATTATTGCTAAACATTAATGTTATTAAATATTAAGAAAATAAATAATTAAACTCAACCATTTTCTGTCGAGTGAGAAATTAATACACGACTGTAAATCCAACTATTACTGAACTGAAAAATAAATAATTAATTTTTAGAGTGTAATTAAACTATCATTTTTTTCTAGTCAACTAAAAATATCAAGTTCATGATTTATAAAGCTTGCAATTATTTTTTTATTACTCAAATTTGTTTAAATTAATTTTAAATATTAATTATATATCAATCAATCAGTAAATTTCAATTAAATGGTAATTTCTTAAAAAATATTTCTTACTAAAATTTTGATATGCAATTAATTCTAAGTCACTTCAATGAATCTATTAAATATGAATTATTAAATAAATAAATATTAATGAGTATCAATAGGGAATTTTGATTCTCAAAATCAGCATCATGTGTATAATCAAATTAAATTAATATTCCATATTATCGATTTAAATCAGCATTTTTTTTTCACCTAATGTGTGTCTATTAACAAACTAACTACACCAATATAACAAAATCAACCAGCTAATTATGACAAGAATAATTAAACCTACTAATTACCACCAATTCTTAAAGTCAACAATTAAAAATAAAAATCAATCTAAAGCAATATAAATATTATTATTCTTGTTTTATTGCTCAAGTCTGTTGTAAATTAATTTTCTTTAATTGTCATTTTATTAAAAAAAAAAAAAACGATATCCCAATATTTTGGATTTAAAAATCGATATTATAATGATAATTAATTGATTTAAATATCATTATTACAGTTTGTCATTGAATCGAGGACGGAATGATTTCGATCAAAAAATAATTTACTCAAATTACTGACATCACTGAATAATTTTTTTGATGAGAAAAAAATTAATATTTTATTCGTTACCTATACGCAAAGGCGGCGCATATGAAATAAAAAAAATGATGTCTGAATAAGATTAAAAAAAATCTAAGAAAAAAAAAATAATCTAAAACTCGTCCCTTAATATCTCCGGCAGCTGCTAGAAGATGTTTAGGCGAAATTACTGTCGATAAAATTGCTGAGGTTTTTCGCAGCTCTTCTATATGCTGCTTTGTACTCACAATTCTGAGAGAGAATAGCCATGGCAAATTGATCAGTTAGGCTGCAGTATCGTGTATATATATACTGTCTGTGACTGAGTATACACACGTTGATGATGAAACCAGGGTGATAATCAACCTTCGATTTACTTTGGCTACTGGTCGTATATAGTTTAGTTGATTATTAGCAGCTCTATTCCTATCAACAAAAAAAAAACAATAAATAATAACATTTAAATAATTTTTAACTTCCTATTATGAAGTTATTGTAATTACGTCGATTGTTGAAATGTGAATGTGAATCATATCTCCACGTTTCAAGATATTTGCAAGCATACTGACCAATTTTAAGAATAATATGCGTAGAATATATGCACGTACGTGCGTATGTACGTACGGATGTGGGTATTTTTTTCGTCTTCGATATCTCAAGAATGGATTGAGATATCGACTTCAACCAAAATTTATTTGAAAGATATTATTATAAAGAAAATCTGAGGGAAATTTGAACGAATTCGGTCAAGCCGTTTTTTTAATAACAAAATAATTAATAAATAAATGAAAAGATGAGCTATTTAAAATACTTTTAAGTTAAACAATAACAATTTGATTTAAAAATAAAGTCGATATTGACAAAACATTATTATTGACAACGAAATATGACTTTCAACAATTACGTATTGTTTGAACAATTGATAATGAGAAGTTCGTTGTGTTAGCACAAACAAAGTATACTCATATCTATTCTATTTCTATTATTTTTAGTGACACTAAAATATTACTTACTATTGGAAATTGATTGAAAGCTGGATAAAAATAGATAACATTCTTCAGTGTGGATGTGTGACATATTTTTTCCATCATAACAAATTTATTCATCATAAAAAAAAACACTTCAGCCTACGCCAAGCATGAAGAAGACTCATCCAAAAAAGTTTTCCGTAGTATAACTAATAATTTAACTATTAAAATTTTATCTGATTTGAAACAGACACCAACTGGAGTCTCATTCACACAAATAATTATTTAATTAATAACAATAATGGTGTTGATGACGATGCAGCCGGAAGAGTTAAAGGTGAAAATAAATTTTAATTGATGACATTCTACCTTGTTGATGAAGAATGGTTATTAAATAAAACGTAAGTCACCCTTATTAAGAACACTGAATATACATTAGAAGTCATCAAGTTAGACTTAGTATGCTGGGATGGTTTAGATTAATTTGTGGTTACACCGCAGAAGGATGAAACATAAGGGAATTTTCTCCAAAGTCCGGTGTGCTTTTGACAGACAGGTGAAACTCTGGACTTTATTCCACATCTTGTACATGCCCGCATTCTTGTTTTTGTTCTATGAAAAGTATCTTGTATTTTTTATCTTCAACATCTCCAAACCATGGATCCAACATAATATCAAAACCTAGAAATTTTACTAGTATGTATTTTTCAATCAACTGTCTTTCATGATTTTTTTTTTCTAGTCTTAAATTATAAAACACGAAACTTAATAACCATGTACAAAAATTTTCTGCGTGTAAAATTGGCTTACGTGTCAAGAGAAAAACCACAACATTTGGTGGACCGCAAAAACTATAGAATTAACAGCAGATGATCCGTGATGTGTGTTTGAGGAACTCATTCATTCGTTATGACATCTATGAGGATGAAGTCTAGAGAATGGCTACCATTTGGTGGACCACAAAAACACACTTGTACCCAAGTCAGTTTCAAAAAGGTGATGATCCGTGAACATTCGCAACCTGTCTTTCAACAAGGGTCGCCGGGAGTTGTTACGATACAATTACTCGCCAGGGGGCCGTTACCGTGATCTCTCGAGGGTTTCGCTAGCTCCCCCTGTTTATTTGTCATTCGATATACGAGTCATTAAAAGGCGCCTGAATGTAGACAGTAGAAAGATGTAGTCCATTCTTCACCAACTAAATTACTATTAGTATTTATTCTGATATTTATTACTCTAATCTTACAATCACTTTCATCTAACCTCAAATTTTGAGGTTATTATCACTACTATTGTTATTGATGATTATTTAGTTAATTATTATTCAGTGAAAAAATATTTCTAGTTGGAAATACATGTCACAAGTAACTGAAACTACATGAATTTCATTGTATTGAGTTTTTAAGGCCTTACATACGTCCAGCAACGTCAAAAATACGTTAGAAAAAAAAATTTTTTTGGCAGGTATGACAATAAGAATTAATAAAAAATAAAGAGTAGACATTGTTTATTGATATTTAAAATTTATAAAAAATCTGTTCTATTTTATTTTTAAAAAAATTACTATATAAAAAATCCTGTGATACATAACTCTAAAAAAAAAGTTGCTCCACTGTCTGCAGGATATCTCCACTAAATAATGATCGATCTGTAAAATTAAAAATAATTTTTGTAAAATCAAGTTGTGGTAATTCGAAAATTTGTGAAATTTCATATTTATTTTATAAACTTACGTTTAATCTCCCATCCGAATGGATCCGGCTTTGTATCGTATACGTTCCTGATCAATAATTAATTATTACAATTCTGAACGTATGTAAGGCCTTAAATAACAAAAAAAAAAAAAAATGACAGAAAAATTTTTCCGATTATATTAATCGTTGTATAATGAATGTCGCGTGCGACGGGGGACGATTAGTGCAGGTGTGACGATGAGGTTTGAGGTCGGTGAGAAAAGATGCATACTCCGAGGTAAGATTTAGATCTTAAGCCATAAAAGACAGGCAGGAGAATTAATCTTGATGTTAAAGACGATAATATCTTATTTTCTTAAGTAGTCTAGGCTCTAGGCGGCTGGTGATGGAGATCATTGATATCTGTCTTCACTTCAGTCTAGGTTAGGGTCGATTAGACACGGCCACAAGTATCAGAAGGTGAAACAGAAGAGGAAAAAAGGAGAAGTTAACTTTTTAATTAGTTACGGAGAGGAAGATGAGAGAGAAGATGGTAAGTAATATTGAAGAATCAAGGGATAATTTTTAATGAATGTTTGGCAGAGTGAGTAAAAAAGGGTGAAATTAATATGATGAGAATTCATAGAATGATGAGCAGTCCATCGGAGCGTAAAGTTGGTGTGCTCGTGGCATGGAAGGCGTGCCAGAGTCCGCCCAGCCCCTGCTGGTCGAGGGTCGCGAGGTCGCACGTCGACAAACCCCCCACTTCCAAGTTCCACACTTGGTCCCTTCTCTCAAGCTTTAGCTTGATAGAGCACGCGACGGACACGCCAAAGCGTCACCTCGTTCTCTTCACGCTCGTGGCCTGGCTACTCTAGAGAGAGCAGACCTCACCAAGCACAAGTATAACCGTAACCCCCGAGAGTCACTTCAGATTCTCTGGACCTTTCAAACCAGTGAATACCACTTGCTGCTCTTCTTCTTCAATTCATTCTTCAGTAGCTGCTGCTGCTGCTTCTTCCCACTCTCTTCTCTCATCTGACTGGCTTTCCCTCTTCAGACACGCGAGAGTCCTTTACCTGCTGGCAATCTGAAGCCTCGTGGTCGACCACCAACTCTTCAGTTCCTGCCATCCACTCCACAACGGAGCCACACGGGATCCAACAGTGTCACGCGAATTCGTCTAATTCGGGATCGACCAGCCTTAGTGACAAGTGACTCTGATCATCAAAGTTTGAAAGTGATGAAGAATCATGATGGATTTGTTTAGTGGATCCAGCACCTAATCTCCAGGAAACACACACTCATCAGGAAAAGCACCTTTGGATCTTCTTTCTTTCATTCTACGTCAACAGGTAAGCTATTTTTTTTAAATTCTATTCTATTTTCCATTTAGAGTGTTGATGATTAAAATAATTTTTTGCTTTAGTTTTGAGGTGTCAGTAAAGAAAGTAGACTTTCTTAACATTAAATATAAAACCCAATGAATCTTTTACGTTATGATTTTAAATAAATATTTAATTTTTGCTATAAAACAAAGTTCTTGGGTACAAGAAGCAACACGACACGCCATCGCTTCATTTAAAATGCAAATTCTCGTCGTAGTGGCGTGAACCACAAGCACCACGGCAGCCCGAATTATTCTAATTAGCTTTAAACCTGAATGCTTAACTGCTCATTCGACATCAAGACAATACGAATATTTTTTGTTTTGTTTACATTGAAATAATATTCATCAAAGTTACCGTTATTTTATATAAAATATCTAACAACTCTCCAAAAAAAAAACAATGATGTATTTATTTATGATAAGCACGCGAGAGTGTAACTGTTAAATATTGAATTATTTATTTAGATAAATAACAAATAGTTGGCGATTTTTATTAAGGTTTAATTGAATTTTAAAAAGAAAAACATTTGTGATAGTTATCACACACTAGTGTGTTATAAACGAAGTTGCTTGGAGTTTTTGTTAAACATTTTAGCGGTGTAGAAGAATGATAATAAAGTGTAAGAAAAAAATAAATGGCAAAAATGTGGATTATCAAGAATATGCGTTCACAATTCGTGTGAGATGTCGTGTGAGCAAAAGCTTTAATATATTCAGATTTTTATGGCCGGTGGCGTATCGGAGATACGGGCCATGTTACCCTCTCTTTTTATCCAGTAGCCACGAGCTATACATGACAGTTAATGCTCAAGGGGTCGATCATGGAAAAGGAAAGAGGAGGGTTTGCCTTAATGAATAAACAAAAAGTTTATTTTGCCACGGATTTACACTAAAGCGTAACTCTTTACATCTACGAACTTTTCAAATTATTCAAATGTTATTCCCCCTTTTTAGCAGAGGGAGAGAAATATATCACTCAGGTATTAGTGTGAATAAATCACGATATTTTTGTATTCATTATTTTCAGGAAATTAATCACTTTTTAATTCTTTCTTTTTTTGTGGTTTTTAATTAGTCAAAGTGTGATGGACTTGAAAAATTGCTGCTTTTGTTTAAATTTATTCAGTAATTGTGCTAGTTTTAGTTTAATTATTGATTGATGAATTTGTTAAGATTCATTTTATTTTAATTGTTGACTTTAAGAATTGGTGGTAATTAGTAGGTTTAATTATTCTTGTCATAATTAGCTGGTTGATTTTGTTATATTGGTGTAGTTAGTTTGTTAATAGACACACATTAGGTGAAAAAAAAATGCTGATTTAAATCGATAATATGGAATATTAATTTAATTTAATTATATACATGATGCTGATTTTGAGAATCAAAATTCCCTATTGATACTCATTAATATTTATTTATTTAATAATTCATATTTAATAGATTCATTGAAGTGACTTAGAATTAATTGCATATCAAAATTTTAGTAAGAAATATTTTTTAAGAAATTACCATTTAATTGAAATTTACTGATTGATTGATATATAATTAATATTTAAAATTAATTTAAACAAATTTGAGTAATAAAAAAATAATTGCAAGCTTTATAAATCATGAACTTGATATTTTTAGTTGACTAGAAAAAAATGATAGTTTAATTACACTCTAAAAATTAATTATTTATTTTTCAGTTCAGTAATAGTTGGATTTACAGTCGTGTATTAATTTCTCACTCGACAGAAAATGGTTGAGTTTAATTATTTATTTTATTAATATTTAATAACATTAATGTTTAGCAATAATTATTTTTTATATGACACAATTGTTTATAAATCTATCAATCTTTAATTTAAAATTTTCTATTGTTTATTAGTCGTCGATTTATTATTCTAAAAGAATTTATTACTGATTATATATTAATTTCTGATATAAAATTATTGTCTTCGGATTACTAATCAATTTATACTCTAAATTATATAATTATCAATCAAGAGGTGATTCAGAACTGAAAAATTCTAATTTTTTATTAGCTCAATACTATTTAATGAAAATAAAAAGAAAAAGAAATTCAACGTAACTACTCACTAAAAATGAATCAGTGAATATTAACTATTACCAGTGATAATAATAACGCTAATTCAAACAGTGATGATTTTATAACTGAAAATCAGTGAATATATTACATAATACATTGATTTTCACTGATTTATTTCTTTAAAAAAAACCCTAGTAATTTTTAATTTTTATTTAATAATTGGATGAAAAGTCTGGGCGAAATATTTTTTTTTAATAGAAAGAAAGTTGAAAACAAATAAAAAGAGGAATATTTATATAAAAATATCGGTTAAACTCGTAATTGAAAATGGCTCGTTTCCTCGAGGTGTCGAGAATGTACGTACATGTACTTTTGAGTCTTTTCTCTGTTGCTTTTCTTTCTGTTGGTAGAATCTTTCGATTGCGACGTCCTTACAATAAAATATCCCAGTAATGAGGATTGAGCGATTATTATAAATCAAACGGTTGACCGTGTGCCAGGCGTTCAGTGCATTTCTCGCGTTCTCCATGTTTTGTTCATGTTACTCTTGCGAACACGTGTCTCTCATGCTCTCTCCTCTTGTATATCTCTCCCTGTCGACACGAATTACACCCGTATAAGCAATGAAACAACCACACTCACGATTTGTTTTTTTTTTCCCCTTTTTTTTTTTTTTATCTCCACAGAACTACTCGATAATTAAATCGAAATCCACCTGTTTGTCGACAGATATATAAAACACTTTTGCCGACGGAAAAATTATTATTCAATTACCGGAATTTCTTATGTCTTTTCTACGACTCGAAAATTTTTTAAGCGAGGGTAATTAATACTAAAAATATTTTTTACAACATTCTTTCACTGCTAATTTCATTGCTGTATGCTTTTGTAATTATGATTATTTTTTACTCTCCATGGTAGAACAATTAATTGCTTTAAAGACAATTAATTGTTAATTAAGCTTTCAATTGATTTTCCATGTAATTGATTTATAGATTTTCTTAAATTTTATTGAGAAAAAATCCTTTTGGAGCTTTTAAAAAATTTATAGAAAAGCTCAATTTAATTATTGAGCACTAATTAATTAAATAATAATTTCTTTAGAGATAATTGACAATTATACAAAATTCTCCTGAAGCTTTTTTGAGCGAAAAAGAATTCTTTTTAAGCTTTAAAAAAATTGATTAAAAGCTTGATTAAATTTTTGAGCATTCCTTAATTTATGAATTATTGTTTACAGATAATTAATTAAGCTTAACTAATTTTTTAATACATTAATTTACTGACTTCAAAGCTCATCTTAAGAAAAAATGAATTAAAAGCTTTTTTGGATAATAAATTTTTATCAAAAAAGCTTCATTAAATTTTTTTTTCAAGCACTGGTAAACTTATCAATTATTTTCAACATCAATAAACAATAAATTAAACACTAAAAAATATTTTAAAGCTTTCAAAAATTAACTAATTGTCCAATTACATTTCTAAGCTCCTTTAAATTTATCATTGAGCTTTAAAGTGGATCGAAATAATTTTTAAGCAATTTTTTATCATTTATTTAATTTTAATAAAAAAGTAATAATTGAAAACTTGAAAAATGTCTATCCACTGTTAGCCAATCCTCAAAACCCCTCATTAATCATTTTAACAAGCATTCAATCAACTTGACCCTGAGCTAAAATAACTCAAAATCAATGACAAAAAAATTTCAATTGGCAATTCCAAGAAAAATCGGTGATAATGATAATGACGATCAAGTATGAAAAATGATTGGAAATGCGTCATGAGTAAACAAATAAATGAGTTTGTAAGGAAATAGGAGTCAGGGCCAAAGTATAAGAGGAACGTGTGGGTGTATCGTTTCCTTGGGATCGCTTAAGTATACCTCAAAAGTCAGATTATAGCGCGCACTGACGATTGTGGAAGGGCGAACAACTACCACACGCCGGAGGGTTGCTCCGGTAATCGTGCATTAATTTGCATCACAAAGTACACGCCACTCTGCCTACTCTGCTACGCACGCATTCCTCATAGTTTTCCGCTCTCTTTCTCGCTTCTCTTCTGGATAATCTCACGATTTGTACTCTTTTTTTTTTTTACAAGGGATGCTATTTTAAGAATCATAAATTTTATTAAAATACTACAAATTCTTTCCTTTTATCGTACACTCGCGTTACTTCACAAATCATTGCTCAATCTTTGCCAATGTATGCTAATTTACATCAACCTGTGACCTGATTTTAATTTTTTTTGACAACTTTCAAACAACCACTAGGAGTTTTTTCCTAAACTCTTAAATTATCTAGGATTAACAGTAATGATAATGATAAGAATATTTGTAAATAATAAACTTTTTAATTAAACAATAAATAGATAAAAAAGAAAAAAGTAACAAGAGAAGGCTTTTAAACGATTTTTCTTATGTCTCACGCATGAATGAGAGTCACGGTGTCGGTAATACTTGACCGCGCTTTCGAGCTTATCAGTTTGGTTGCATATTTAAGGGTTGCCATGTCACAAGCATCAAGCGCGCCCTTTGAATACATTTAAATTCATTACACGAAGTATATACACTAGGACTTACTATTGGTGGTGTAAGCTACACGTATGTATTTACCTTGTGGCTAATCGACCACACTAAAACATAGTCCGCAAGAAAAATATCTAATAAGTGATAAAAGTAGATAAATAATAATAAAATATCTTTTATTTCTTTTCCAGGAAATTCTAGCAGTCGTCGTCGTGTGACAACATGCCGCATACTGGTGAGTCAGAAAACACATTTTTTTCGATGATCTATAGATTTTTAATGGCATTCAAAAATATTGTTGGATGAGAGCAATAAAATTTTTATTCTATCTCTCATGATTCAATCATCACAACTTGAGCTAGAAGTTGATAAGTATTTTTTGATATTATAGCATTGTTGATCATAGGAGCTATAACATGTAGGATTTAATTTATCAATTTATTGCGTTTTAATGAGAAGAGGATTTTTATTGGTACTAATTATAGTCTGGTTATGTTGATTTAATTTTTTATTTTAAATTTAAATTGGAAAGAAAATATTTTTTCGGTGGATTTAAATGTCTTGAGGTCTTTGGAGATATTCTGATGATGGTAAACTGTTGGTAGGTACGTGAAAAGAATTTTGTCCTGATAATTATTGTTTTGGAATCATTCGTCAATTTTACGTACGTCTGCTATATCTTTTAGGAGCAGTCGTACGTAAAACTGATATTAATAACGTACATAAGCACTGGTTACTAGGGTAGTATTTAGAATGTTTGATGTGTTCCTTGACTTGGACCAAAACTAACTGATGATGATAGACTTGGTAAAGAAATAAATTAGACCAACATCCTAGGTTTACACACATTCAATTGATAACAGGTATTGGAGTAAAGTGTAAACAACCTAGTACTCTTTTATACCCAGATGTAAATGTCAATTCTATTTAATTTCCAACAGCCTATGATTACTTCCAGTTGGTTATCAATAAAATATACATTGATATCTTCACTTGATCAGTATGTGTAGGTTGTGAATAACTCCTTCATGTTGATGGCAATGAATTATTAATCACACTAGATTTTTATGTAAATTAAATGCCACATCACCCGGAAGAGAATTAAATTCACTTTTTCGTCAACTTCATTGTTCTGAATGCAAGTAAATTGTCCAGGAAATCTCATTATTATCCAACAAGATCTTTTGGTGAGATTTTAGGTGAGATAAAAGAACCTGCTGCTGGTGTTTTTGCTGTAATAATCATTTCAAGACATGTGTCCAACTGCCCAACACTCTTTTCACTACCAATTCCTTCAAGGTAGTAATTTTTAGTGAATTAAAAAACAAGTTAATCTGTCAAAAAATATTTGATATGTCATAAGATTATGTTCAACTTACAATGTATTCAATGTCATTTTATTTTTTTGAAAAATTGTTCATTAACTAGACATTGATGCAAATTATCGTCATTTTATTTTTTGACTTTCAAATTAATTCTCACTTGTTCAGAAAAAAATATGATTGTTTATTTTAATTGATATTTAATGTTTGAAATAATTTTAATTAGGACAAAAAAGGAAATGATTGAATTCCAGATGAAAAATATGAAGTTGAAATCAAAGTTTCCCAATGATAAATAATTATTAGAATGTGAATGTAGAAGCTGGAATATATCTGAGTAATTGAGTTAATGATGTAATTAGCTGGTAGCATGGATAATAATTAGTGATCGTCATCCCATGTGTATCTCGTTCGTCCTTCTTTGGGCAGTCCTCCCTGAAATGTACGTGAAAGCACGTGCAGTCAGGATTTATATAGAGGTTGCCGCCTTCATTCCGTAACGGTTTTATGTGTTTTTAAACGTCTTACTGCTGTCATCATGCCGATTCTTCCAATTGAGTTGTCGTTGATATCTGATGATCCTTCATATACTCATTTCTTTTATTGTTTGCCAATCAAGTCCAGAAAATAACCACCTGGATAAATAATTGAATCATCAGCAAAAAATATTATCATCAAGATATGATTTGAGAGAATTCAAAGGTTAACATAAAATAATTGCTCAGTAGTGATAGGGGCTGGTGATAGAAGTGAAAACATGAAACTATAAAATAACAATGGTTTGTTTGAATTTTTAAATTAATTGGAGTTTTTTTTTTAATTTATTTATATTTATTTATTTATTGAAAAATAATAAGAAAAAAAAATGTCAACAGCACGTGGTGTTCCCAAGCGGTCACCCATCCAAGTACTAACCACGCTCAATGCTGCTTAACTTCAGTGATCAGACGAGAACTGGTTTTTTCAGCATGATATGGTCGTTGACAATAGCATCTAAAAAAAAATTGAATAGACTCATATTGCCGATAGAAATAGAAACTTAAAACTATCAAATAACAATAATTTGTTTAAATTTCTAATTGATTTTAGTATCAAAAATTCATTATTTATAAATGAAACTTATTGATATTAGTCTAGTTTTAACATCTATCGACACTCCAAGTAATCATTCTATTCATTTTTTTATAGTTTATTTATTAATTAAAATACACCATAGATTTGGCAAACTCAGTACAAAGTATTGATGCTACTTCATTTAAATAATAGTTAATATACATTAATATTATTTATATATACAATTAGTACTTATATTTGGCGTTAGCATGTTGGAGATGCAGCTCGGTGTTGGTGACACGAACTCACTAGTTTATCCCCAACTAAAAATCACTCAACACACCTAAAGAAGTTTTAACTTCAATTAGTTTGCGAAGGGAATGAATTTTCCTATGTCGACTGGACTATTTGGAATCATTTGCTAGGCTTTGCTTCAAAACAACTGTGTCCTGGATGATCAAGATGACATCAATGCTCCAGGAATCTGCTCGACTTATAAATATAGTCTGATTCCGTTGACCAACTCTTTGATAATCCCACAATGTTTTGATGATTAAGAAATTCATTTCTTCTTTTCAACTCCAATTTTAATTTTGAAACAACTAGGTGACTTTGGCAATAAAAATGTGTAGGAATTTTTTATTGATTCACTTCCAGAGAATTTCTTGATGATTGAAAATCCGTTAAATTCCCAAGTTTCCACTTCAATATAAATATCAGGAAATGAATAGGAATGTTTGGCAGTAAAATTGGTCTGGAGAATTCTGAATGATTACATTCGTGAGAACTATGGAATCCAGTAATAAACGGTTAGATTAAGCTGCTAATTAGCATCGAATATTACAAACTTTAATTAACAAATAGATGAAACTTTCTCTAATAATCATCAAACGATTGTCTAAATACCAAGACATCATTCAGCTCAACCATCATCAGAATTACTTCATGTTGATCCATCAGCTAGCTATTAGAGTTAGATACAATATTTTCTAAAGTGTAGATTAAATAATTCTAGTTATTTTTATAAACTTCAGTCTGTTGAATCTAAATACATTGGTTATTTTTTCCTAGAGTGATACATTCAGAAGTTATCAACCATTTCATGTTGGATCTGTTTATACTCAGCAAATAAGTTAATCATTTAAAGGTGTTTTTTAGCTAAACTATTGGAGATAGAGAAAAATGATGTTAACAAAAATTGTGTATTTTTTCAAGACAAACAATTTTTATAATAACCATTTTTGCTTTATCTTCGTTATTTTAGGAGTTATGAGACAAAGAAGATAGCTACAGTATCAATTTGATTGAAAAAAAAGAATAAACACTTGATCTTTATTCCAAAAAATGTTTGAGAGAATTTTAAGATAAATTTTCCAGTTAAAATGTAAATTTAAAATGCAAATGATAGCATTAATTGCTGCTAGCAATGTCTGTAAACATCTTGAACCAACTGAAAAAAGTATTTAACAATTTTATTTTTTTTTTTTATTTAACTGGGAATCGATGAAAAAGGTGAATTTTTAGTTAATTTTACAGTTAAACCGTGCATACCGCGTGTAAATTACAAGCGGCTTTGACTTAATGGATATCACGCGATGATTTATACACACAAGTCCCTCCAAGGAATACTCTTTAATCTCTTTTTTCAAGACGCGCCTCAAGCGACAGTGTGAGGTCATTTGCTTTTCAACTCTTCTAGATCCCAATGATAACCGATCACTCAGTTAATTTCAGCAATATAATCACCTAATTTCTAACCTGCAATTGCACAGAATATCTAAAATAAAAATAAAAAAGGTCTTTGAATAGTAATGAACTTGTTTTAGCAGCTGAAATAATGTTGGATCCAAGGTGATGGATAATTGAAAATGCATGCCTGTTAAAAATCGATACAGATCGTTAGAACAAATTCGGCTCGTAAAAGTGCACAGCCTAAATAGCTGAGTGCATTTCACAGGAAACAATTTTAGTCTAGGGGTTTGGAGATCCTTTCGTTCTGAAAATAATTGCACGTCTTCATGGGAGACACGCGAGCATCCACTAGAAACTTTGCTGATGTCATTAGACCCAAAACTGCTGTGAAAACACCTGCCCATCCCTCTAATGTCATTTCGGGGGCTGTATTTTATTTTTTACTCTTTTATTGACCATTAAAATTCTCACGTCTTTTTGCGGGACTATTTTTTTTTGCTCTTCAACAGTCATTTAAAAAATAAACAATCTTCTTCTGCGAACTCATGATCCAATTCCATCAGATCAAAGCTAACTGATGATCAACTGGGTCCAAGAACCTTAGATGTCATTGGACCATGTTGTTTTTATTAAATTCATCATCAGAATTAGTTGATTAATTTAAGGTTGTTGATTTCAGGTCAAGCTGGAGTGAATCAATTAGGAGGAGTATTTGTGAATGGACGACCTCTTCCAGACTGTGTCAGACAACGAATAGTCCAATTAGCACTTGTTGGGGTGAGGCCTTGTGACATTTCACGACAGTTACTTGTTTCTCATGGATGCGTTTCCAAGATCCTCACACGCTTTTACGAAACAGGAAGCATCAGACCTGGAAGCATTGGGGGCAGTAAAACCAAGGTAAGAAATATATTTAAAATCAATTATTACTTATAACTGTTTATTCGATATGCTCTGATGAATGAACTAGACTTCTTGCTGGTTTGAATGAGATAAAGTTTGATACAAATGAGTCTAGGATAACTTGAGGAATTCTTCTGAAGCTAAAGAAAACAAAATAAGAACTGTTTTTATCGTGAACTGATTTTCACAACATGTCGGTTTGATTCATTTCATCTCGGGATGTTGATGCTGATGGGTGGAACAAGTAAGATCCACTTGATGTGATTTTAAGTAAAGCCTTCGTGCTGACCGTGTCCGCAATTATCCAAACACCATGCTTGAGGCATTTACATAATTTCATTGCTACGCAGTGTCCTGTTAGCTCAAGAGATTGGTGTGAATATCAAATACCTCATCCTCAGGTTTATATCAAAATAAGACAATGTAATTCTTGGTAAAAAAAACTTGAGAAGATTGCTCGGTTATTTTTTTTTAACTTGATATCAAGGTGGTCTTATCTGCAATAAAATGTAACTTTGTGCCACTAATGGGTATAAAAGTCATTGCGCACCAAGAAGGATGAGAACGTGCAAATGAGCTCACACATGCGCGCGAATCGCAATGCGTGATACGCCAAATGGCTGCAATATCGCGTGGACTATGACACTAATGATAATATAATTATACTTCCTTTATGCGTATACTAAACTTAAAGATTTCTTGCCAACTTTTTGACTAATGAATTTAATTTAATCACGGCCATCAACCTGAGAGCAATCAAGCTTTATTTTCGTCACTGACATTGAAATTGTTTAATCAATGTGCAAGAATGATTATAGTTAATTAGTTATTGCATTAAAAACTAAATAGAAATATTTAGAGAAATGATGGCGTTTAAACATTTAAACCTATGGATAATTTTAGTTCAATTTCAAAATTTGTACAAAGGTCTTAAGGAGGTCGAAAAAATTTTTTGATTGCGGATTATAAAAGTAGAGACTTTAAGCTTTAAAATAAGTATTGGTTGAGTGAAATCCGATGATTTTTTACCAAAATATCGAAATTTTAAAGCAAGTTATTGTTTTTAAGTAGAAAAGAGTGCGGAAATGGTGTTATTTTCACACCAAGACCTATTAATGTTTGTTTAAAATCATTTTTTTGAGATAACTGTGTAAGAATCTTAATAATAAAAAAATTTTTAATTAAAAGATCGAAGTAATAAAGCTAGGAGTGATTATATTACTGAACGCTGTGAAGTAATGGTATTATTCCAGCCCTCTAGCCTATAAATAGTCGTCCAAATCATTTTCTCGATCAAGTTGTGTAAGAATCTTAATGATAGATCACTTTTATCCTATTCATAAGATATGTATTTGGTTGAAAGGTCAGAGTAATAAAGTCAGAAATGAGCGTATTTCCGTACGCCATGCGGAAATGATGTCACTAAAGTTTTTTCTCAGTAATGACACATAATATGACGCATAATTTTATTCAAAAATTACTTCTTGAAAATAATTTAAGAAATAAATAAAAGCAACTTTTCACATTACTTGAAAAAAAAGCTATTCTGTTAAATTTATTAGTAATTTATTATAATTTATCGCATGAAAAAAAGTGTTTAGAAGAATAATAAAAATTAATAGTCAAATAAAAAAAAAAAAACGGAGAATGTAGCCAACTAGAAGATACATTATTCGATTAAATAATTTACAGTGTAATATAGATAAAATTAATTATCAACACATGAAGCTTTTACAGCCAACATGAGCTTAATATTCAAACGTAAATATTAGTCTTCGATCAAGTTTTGATATAAAAACACTAGCTATATCTAAATGCATATAAATAATTTGGTAATTGAATCAATGATTAATAGTATTTTTTATCATCAATTCCATCAACATGTGTTGTTGTCTCTTCTAGACCCTACATTTTTATTTCCAAGTATCTATTTTCTCTAGTGATCTATAGTTAATCCAAAGTAATAATAAACGAGACAAAAGCACGGCAATAGAAAATGATGGTATTAAAAATGTAAAGCACTTTGATGTACAATGTGAAGTAGTTGTTGCAAATAGTCAACAATTTTCTCGCTTTGCGCTCTTGACCGTTTCATATCAAATGACACGAATGGGAAATCAATTGAAGATAAATAATGATTATGTTTATATATATATATATATATATATATATATATATATATATATATATATATATATATATATATATATATATTTTTTATTATCAAGAAATAACAAGAGAAAAAGAACCCGTTGCACATGTTTCCAGTTATCTGGTAATTACGATCTCCAACAGTTTTCAAGCGACATCCGTTAAAACGTCTACGAGTAAACATACACTTCCTTTTTCCATCGACTTTTTTACATCTCTCTATTGCCAACTACTCGATTAATGATTTAAGCTTCGTACACTCATGAGTCATTAAAAGCTGTCAAGTTGTTTAAAAAAAAAAACAATATTGTCCTCTTCTGCTTAACAAATTGAAGATGTTCTATTCAATAATTCAACTGATTTCGATTTTTAACGGAAAAAATGACCGTCTAATTAGATCTTAAATTACGGTAAATTGACCATCATAAAGATATAATATTTAAAAGAAGGTCTATTCCAGATATTTTTATTTTTTTTTTTTAATTATTTGCTATAAATTATTGATTTTTGAACAATTTGATACAGATAAGACGATAAAAAATCTATCATTACATTTTTTTATTAATTGAATACTTATGTAATTCTAAGCTGACACCAGAAAATTTTCTGTGATCCTAGTAACCAGTATTTACGTACGTTATTAACATCAGTTTCATGTATGTCTGGTAGGTTCATAGTCTATCTACAGACTATGAACGAAAAAATTAATTTAATTTTGAACTAAAATAAAAAAGAAATGATATATGAATGTAAAGATAAAATAGCATTATTGAGTATGATAAATAATAAAAATAAATGTTTGTAATGTCGTTTACCGGACTATTATATAAAAGGCTGATATCGAAAATAGGGCTTGACAGGGTTAGGACATTGCGTGCGACCCCAAGATGATCTCAGATTCTAATCTGACACTTCCGTCGTAGCGACAATTACCCTCTCGACCTGTTTGTGTGTCCTAATGTCATGATGGACATCCTCGTAGCGATGAAAAGGGACAACTGCAGGACATATATGGCCAATAGAAGCCAAGCCAACTTGAAGAGGGGAAATTGGTCAAGAACATCTGGTGTCAAACATTATAGATAACCCGAACGTTTCAAGCACAGGTTCAACAATTATCTCCTCATCACTCTTGCGTGGTCATCACTGATAACCGTCATCTTCTCTTGTCCCTTTACAGTTGAGAAAATGAATTATCTACATTCCCATCAATTGGAAAAAATTCGGTTTGTTTTCGTAATCGATTATACATTTGCTACTTTACTTTTATTTCTGAATCATTAAATCAACATTCAGACATTTAGGTGTTTGCTTAGTAATTATTGATGACTTTGATGACTTTCTTCATCATCAATATTATCTCTAGATGATCTAGGTGTTGGATGAAGTGATGGCAATCATCAATAATTTTGTTGGGAAATTTATTTTAATAATAATAAGCAGCTGTATAAAAAATATCCCCTGCGATGATAACATGGCGTGTCCTTAGCGGGTGGCAATCTCGACTTAAGAAGATCGTTGATCTTCAAATCTGTCGGTTCGTATAACATTTCCATCGCGTTAGCATAAAATTATCCGGTGGGCACTCACCATTCATTAGCAATTCAAATTGTCCTGAGTGGTCAACAACGATTGTGATTGAGAACCACTGAAACTTATCAAAGAGGAGTTCCCCAAGTGCATTTCGAGGTGTAGGTAGTAATACAGATGACGGGGTTGAACTTTAAACAGAAAAAAAAAATATATGAAAAAGGGTAGATGTATAGCTGTGTTATGTACAGCTACATGTCATATCTGATTACCTTTCAAACTCTTCACCTGTGAACACCATGTGGATTTTGTCGGCCACTCGTTCCAACAGTGTTAATTTGCCAAGAACTTTGGTCAAAAATTATCACTTATTTTATCACCAAGTTTTACAACTCCCCAAAGACGTTGGAATTTTTTGACATCAAGAGATTCAACTACTGACAACACTTTCACCCTTTCCTGGTCACTTTTTCATGTCATGGAGTCCTATTGTTATTTAGTACAAATTACTGACCCAAGGTAATTATATAATAATGCTTCAATTAAGTCTGAAAACAGATGGTTCATCAATAACATGGCTTGTAGACATCTTGGATCAGAATCTAGTGGAGAATTTCAAACTCTGAAGCAGTGTCATGGGTGTCTGTTACATGAAAGGCATTAAATAATGGATTCTGATGAAATATTATAGAAAATGAAGACTAAAATGTTTAAAAAAAAGGCACTTCAACTTAAATTGACCTACGGTTAACACTAGTATCTTCATCAAATCTACTACTAAAGCTACAGTTAGCTTCCATCACCATCAATGAAGCCTACAGTTTTTTCCCAAGATCAATAAACTTCATAACACCTCCAATGTTGTCCAGCAAATAAGCTGTAACTTTAAAAGCAAGAAAGTCTAGTTCTTTCATCCTAGAGTTTTATTACTAACCAAAATGATTGACTATTTTTAAAAACCAACCAGAAAGCACTGAGAGATAAATAAAAAAACTAATTTTAAATGATAAGAAATGTATTTTCCAGCAAGTGGCAACTCCAACAGTAGTCAAGAAGATCCTGAGGATGAAACAGGAGCAACCAACAATGTTTGCTTGGGAAATTCGTGAGCAATTGGCTCGACAAGGAGCCTGTGATCCTCAAAGCTTACCATCAGTATCTTCAGTCAACCGGATTCTTCGAGGTGGTGGCTTGAACACTGATCATCCAAGTATCGATGCTGGATCATCTGCTACTTATCAAGCTCACGTACCACCAAATCCAGAAGCTCGAGGTATTTTTTATCCTTCAATACTTTTCTTTATTTACTTACCAATTATTTTATCATTATTATTATTAAGAATTATTTTATTTTTCTCATTATTTTAACAATTAAATTTACATTATAATTAAACAAGAAGACCTAGGTATTATCAAGATCATTTTTTCAATAATATAATAGTTTCTAAACACCTGTCGCTTACTCTAAATCGCTCTCATCCAGCCTTTCATTTTATTTCTACTCTTTACCTCTAGTACATAAAATAAAAATCAGTAGAATCCTCTTTCAAGGCGAGATTGAAACGTCAATCTAACTAGCACGCAACCATAAATTTTAATAATCTAATAAAAAAAGATTTATTTAAATAAAATATTCTTTCAAAATCATTAACAATTGATCAAATGATTGAATTACACTGATAGAAGAATTTATTTGGCAGGAATAAATACATTCATTGAAATTTTTTACAGCATTTATTTGATACAAATATATATCCTTGTATCCATTAGGAAGCAGACTGTCATCATGTTTGCCTTCACTATTGATCCTTACGGAAAATCACAGACTTTGATATTTACAAATAATAATACTTACTTAGTTATTTTATTCATTGCTAAGTCATTATAAAAATAATATAACCTAAAATTTTAATCGGTAGTTCTACCTTATCCCCTGAGCTCAATCATAGTATTCGGGTAAGAAAGAAATATTTATCAACAGCTGAGAAATCATTTATTTGAGCTAAATAAATCTACTCTAATAAATGATTACTTAACTGTTAATAAACATTTATGTAATTTTTGTTTCAAATGAAATATTTATTAGCTGCTAATGAATTATGTTACATTCAAAAACATCTTTCTGTCAGTGTACGGTGGATTCAATATTAAATATGAAGGATTGAAAAATAATCCTTTTATGGTAATTTATATCTTCCCATGTATTTTCTAAGAATCCTTTGTTAATCGCGTGATCAATCAAGTTTCTCTCAAAATTTCTCTCACTGAAATGTAATTGTGTACATTGCAATCAATATTCACTGGTCTGACACGATAATTGAGATCAGCAATACACGCATAACATACATGGATGATTATTATTTTCAAGTAAATAACAAAAAATAGAAAGGATACATCCTTGCCAGTGGCAAGTGTTGGTTATTAAAGAGCAATTTTGATTTATGAATAATTATTTCATAATATCTGTGTGCTAATTTTCATGACTAAATTTCTGTTTATTACTGATATGTATGATCTAAGGTTACTTTTGATCCAACTGAAACCGCTGTATTATCATTTCAGAGGCCCTCATGAGGACGGATTATCAATTGTTTTATCCTGGATCACTTGGACCCCTGCACATCACTACCAGCGGATCAACTGGAGCCTCTAGTGCACCCACGTGGAATCCTGGCTTCTATTCTTCACTCTATCAAGCCACGACACTGCATCTGCATCATGGAATGCAGCCATTTACGTAAGAGAATTTTTTAAATTTATTTTTAATAACAGAGAAAAAGTTAAGGGAATAATAGCCATATTAAGTGTTACTTTTTGATTTAGAGATTTATTTTTATCTTCAAAAACATTTTTAATTGTGTCTTTGCTGAGAAAAAACTCGAGTGACAATATTTCCGCACGGCATGCGGTAATAAAAACATTTCTAGCTACATAACTTCATCTTTTCTAATCAAAAATTGGTTCATTAATGGAATTTTAACACAATTTCATTGCAAAAAACTAATTTAGAACCAATATTAATAGGTTATAGTGTGAGAATGATACCATTTCCGCACTCTTCACTAAAAAATAATAACTTGCTTTAAAATTTCGATATTTTGGTAAAAAATCATCGGATTTTACTCAATCAAAGCTTATTTTAAAGCTTAAAGTCTCTACTTTCATGACTGATAATCGAAATAATTTTTCGACCTTCTTTAAAAACCATATAAAGTGAAATAAAAATATCCATAGGTTTAAATATTAGAATGGCATCATTCCCCTAAATATTTCTAAATGTTTTTATCAATAAATCATCAAATAAATTTGTTATTCAAACAAATTACAATAATTTTCATCTATTAATTCCACAGATCCCTGGATACCGAACGCCTTACTGAGCAACAAAATAACCAAAGTGCTGGAGAACTAAAATCAAGCTCAAGTTCAATGGCAGGAAGTGATGATTCCTTAGACAAAAGTGATTTAGATGATAACAATGAGTCTCAAGATAACTTCAAATCATTCCAAAGTTCGCCAATAATTCTGGAATTAGGTCAGAAAATTGGCAGTGATCGAAGTGCATTTGTAAGACATGGAACACCTAATTCATCATGTACTTTTGATAATTCACGAACAAGTTCGACTTCTAGTGTTGCTGAAGAACAACCAAGTAGTCAGCAGACGATACGGGAAGCTAACATAGATCAAGTTACAGTAGAAAACCAACCAGTTCAACCTCAAAGGAAGAGAAATCCTTACTCGATAGAAGAGCTATTGAAAAAAGATGAAAATGAAGTCACTAGTAAACGACCAAGACTCATTAGTGCTGGAGTTGTACAACCTTGTGGAATAATTGTAGGAAAAGAAGATTAGTTTGTTCATAAATAAATCTGTTCTGACAATGACAAATTTTTCATTTAGGCTATTAAATTATTGTAAAACTGTAGAGAATATTATGTACAGTGGAATTCCTAGAATTTCGACGACCTTTCCTTCGAATTCTCTTTAATTTCAATTCTTTTCTTATGACAATCCGTCGCAAGAGTGGAGATCAAAAAAAAAACAGATAGGTTACATTCTTTCTCTTCTCTTCGCAAGCATTTTGATTATGGCAAACATAACCTCAAATATGAAACAACAAAACATGTAAACATATAAGTTTTACCGACAATAATGTTGATGTGTATGTCCGTTTTAATTTATTAGTACTTTTTATTTTATTAAAATTCAATGACAACAGAAAAGATCTATAACTGCACGATATGCTATCATTATAACCTAAAATATGCGTGAAAAGGAAATAAGGAGAATGCCATAGAGTGAGGGAAATCACTCCACCCAATGAACAAGGGAAAATCGAAATTATAAGAGTCCCACTGTATTGAAAAGAGATTAATAAGAAATCATTTATTAGTATCACATTGCGTGAAAAAGAACAGATTTCAATGTAAATAATAAATAATTATTTAAATGTTAATTTAGAATAGATTAATTAATAATTGAAAATTCGAATATCATTGTCTTTTTAATTAGCAGTAGTTGCGGAATAAGATACAACTTTGTCGTTATATTATTAGAATAATAATCAGTTGTGAAAAACAGTATTATATAATGTAGAAATTTCAATATAATCAGACACTGAAATGCTTATATGATAATGCAAAATACTCACAGTTATATCAATTGGTGTATCATCATCGGTCATGTTGAGGTGAACACACATACTATCAAAATACTCTGGTGTTTGGATAAAAAAAAGCTCATGTTGAAACGAATGTAATGGTTATAGAACCATAAATGTAGTACTTGTACGCAAGAGTTTGATAACTGTGAGAGAAATAAAGTATCATAATAAAATAATATGTCATGTAAAATAAATCTGAGTGTTCTTTTAATTTAATTGTTACCTTTTGGCACATTTAAAATGTAAAAAAACCTTCGAAAATATTGAACCGAAAATGCATCGGAAATCCGGATCCAGTGAAACATCTTCAAAATCCACTATTATTCAAATGTTTGACCCAATTGCACGTTTCTAGGCACCGAGACGAAGAGAATGATTGGTCAAACTTGAAAATCAGACAACTTTTGATCTTGGTTTGATCAAAAAATGTCGAAATCATAATTTATGCTTGAATCATAAAATCATTGGTATCGTTGGAGAGGTCTTGATGAGACGATTTCAAAATACTAGTTGTTTTCTTGGTTGGTTGAAGGAATCGTGAGATATTTGCAAAAAACTGTAATACATAAAAATATGCATAACTTGTATGCTAATGATGCTATGGGGTTGATTGAGGGCTCATATGAAAGGTCTGAATGTAAGAAGTAAAGTCGGAACCCCCCTAGATAGAACACCCCCGTCAAAAATCCCGTATCTCGCATAGTTTTCGAGTTATGAGCGTTTAAAGATTTTTTTATGATTCGCGGCAGCATAACTTTGTTTTTTGCGAATAACTCAGAATCTACAAGGCCTACATTGAAAATAAGCATGTCATTGAATTCGGGAGAACGAGAACTTTCCATTGCCATAGTCAAAATTATAATTGGAGCATAATTTATGTTGAAATTGGACCAACTTCCGGTTGTACCCCATTTAAGAAGTGAAAAAATAGATTTTTTATATATTTAACTCGATTTTGCGTTTCTACGCATCAAGACGAAGAGAATGAGTGGTCGAACTTGAAAATCGGACAATTTTGATTTTTCAACCCCCAAAAATGGCAAGTGGTACCCCTTTTCATTTTTTTCGGCCAAAAAATCAAAGTACTCCGATTTTGATGATCGAGGACTCATTCTCTTCGTCTTGATGTGCAGAAATGCGAAAATAAAAAATCGATCAAGAAAATCCACGTTAACACCCTTAAAAAGGAATAAAACTACCCCTGACTTTGAACCCTTATAACTCATGAATGGGTGGTCCAAAAAACTCTGTCCAGGACGTTTTGGAAACCTTAAAATCTAAGCTATCTAATGATATCCATAGATTTAGTAAAAAAATTTCTTTCACCCTTAAAATCACAAGAATATAAAAAAAGACACATTTTTTAAGGAAGTTTGCAAAGTATTTTTGCGATTTTGAGGGTGAAAGCATCATTTAAAATATTTTCTATGATTATATATCTTCAGCTTAGATCCTAAAGTTTCTAAAACGTGCTCAGCGAAGGTTATTGGACCACCCGTTCATAAGTTATAACGTGTCAAAGTCGACGGTCAATTGATTTTCTTACCCTTACTTTGACTTTGACACGTTATAACTTATGAACGCGTGGTCCAATAACTTTCGCTGAGGACGTTTTAGAAACTTTAGGATCTAAGCTGAAGATATATAATCATAGAAAATATTTTAAATGATGCTTTCACCCTCAAAATCGCAAAAATACTTTGCAAACTCCCTTAAAAAATGTGTCTTTTTTTATATTCTTGTGATTTTAAGGGTGAAATAAATTTTTGACATGATTTTCATGGATATACATCCGTAGCTTAGATTTTAAGGTTTCCAAAACGTCCAGGACAGAGTTTTTTGGACCACCCATTCATGAGTTATAAGGGTTCAAAGTCAGGGGTAGTTTTATTCCTTTTTAAGGGTGTTAACGTGGATTTTCTTGATCGATTTTTTAATTTCGCATTTCTGCACATCAAGACGAAGAGAATGAGTCCTCGATCATCAAAATCGGAGTACTTTGATTTTTTGGCCAAAAAAAATGGAAAGGGGTACCACTTGCCATTTTTGGGGGTTGAAAAATCAAAGTTGTCCGATTTTCAAGTTCGACCGCTCATTCTCTTCGCCTTGATGCGTAGAAACGCAAAATCGCGTCAAATATATAAAAAATCTATTTTTTCACTTCTAAAATGGGGTAAAACCGGAAATTGGTCCAATTTCAACATAAATTATGCTCCAATCATAATTTTAACTAGTGTAATGGAAAGCTCTCGTTCTCACGAATTCAACGACATGCTTATTTTCAATGTAGGCCTTGTAGATTCTGAGTTATTCGCAAGAAACAAAGTTATGCTGCCGCGAATCATAAAAAAACCTTTAAACGCTCATAACTCGAAAACTATGCGAGATACGGGATTTCTGACGGGGGTGTATCTATAGGGGGGTACCAAATTTCTCGCTTCGGTCCCGATCTTTCATATGAGCCCTTGATCAACCCCATAAAAAAATATGTTTCCGAGATATGCATAATTTTATGTTT
Source organism: Chelonus formosanus (assembly GCA_028641665.1). Lineage (NCBI taxonomy): Eukaryota > Metazoa > Arthropoda > Insecta > Hymenoptera > Braconidae > Chelonus > Chelonus formosanus. Next base: position 6,019,056 of record CM054000.1, read on the forward strand.
TTTAGTCTTTTCCGAATATCTTGCGATCTATGGGAGTACCAGAATCAACAGCTAGTGTTTTGGAATCGTCTCGACATAATCTATCGAATGGTACTTTCAAATTTATGATCTGAGCATAAATTATGATTTTAATTTTAGTTGAGGTTGGTAGAATAAAGTTCCGTAATTTTTATAAACAAGAGAGCAAAGTTACTAGAGTTGAAGTGAAAGAAGTTACTTATTCGAAATCTTTGTATATCATGGAGACTTCACGCGACTTTTGATTTTAGTTTGACCAAAAAACAGTCAAAATCATAATGTATGCTCGAATCATTGAATCATGGGTATCATCGGGAAGGTCTTGATAAGATGGTTTCACAATACTAGCTATTGACTGCAATTGGTCCCATACATTTCGAAATATTTGCAAAGACCTGTAATACATAAAAATACGCATAACTTTTATGCTAATGATGCTACGGGGTTGATTGAGGGCTCATATGAAAGGTCTGAATGTAAGAAGTAAAGTCGGAACCCCCCTAGATAGAACACCCCCGTCAAAAATCCCGTATCTCGCATAGTTTTCGAGTTATGAGCGTTTAAAGGTTTTTTTATGCTTCGCTTTAGCATAACTTTGTTTTTTGCAAATAACTCAGAATCTACAAGGCCTACATTGAAAATAAGCATGTCGTTGAATTCGTGAGAACGAGAGCTTTCCATTACACTAGTTAAAATTATGATTGGAGCATAATTTATGTTGAAATTGGACCAACTTCCGGTTTTACCCCATTTAAGAAGTGAAAAAATAGATTTTTTATATATTTGACGCGATTTTGCGTTTCTACGCATCAAGGCGAAGAGAATGAGCGGTCGAACTTGAAAATCGGACAACTTTGATTTTTCAACCCCCAAAAATGGCAAGTGGTACCCCTTTCCATTTTTTTTGGCCAAAAAATCAAAGTACTCCGATTTTGATGATCGAGGACTCATTCTCTTCGTCTTGATGTGCAGAAATGCGAAATTAAAAAATCGATCAAGAAAATCCACGTTAACACCCTTAAAAAGGAATAAAACTACCCCCGACTTTGAACCCTTATAACTCATGAACGGGTGGTCCAAAAAACTCTGTCCAGGACGTTTTGGAAACCTTAAAATCTAAGCTATCTAATGATATCCATAGATTTAGTAAAAAAATTTCTTTCACCCTTAAAATCACAAGAATATAAAAAAAGACACATTTTTTAAGGGAGTTTGCAAAGTATTTTTGCGATTTTGAGGGTGAAAAAATGATTTAAAATATTTTCTATGAATATACGTTTTTAGCTTAGATTTCAAGGTTTCTAAAACGTCCTCAGCGAAAGTTATTGTGCCATCCGTTCATGAGTTATAGAGATCCAAAGTCAACGTAAGGGTAAAGTGAATCCGTGAAGAATTCATGAAATATTCATATCATCAGATTGAGAATCTGCGAAGAATTCATGAAATATCGATATCATCAGATTCCGAAACCGTGAAGTATTCATGAAATATCGATATCATCAGATTGAGAATCTGCGAAGTATTCATGAAATATCGATATCATCAGATTCCGAAACCGTGAAGTATTCATGAAATATCGATATCATCAGATTGAGAATCCGTGAAGTATTCATGAAATATCGACATCATCAGATTGAGAATCTGCGAAGTATTCATGAAAAATCGATATCATCAGATTGAGGATCCGTGAAGTATTCATGAAGTATCGACATCATCAGATTGAGAATCCGTGAAGTATTCATGAAATATCGACATCATCAGATTCCGAATCCGTGAAGTATTCATGAAATATCGATATCATCAGATTGAGAATCTGCGAAGTATTCATGAAATATCGACATCATCAGATTGAGAATCTGCGAAGTATTCATGAAATATCGACATCATCAGATTGAGAATCCGTGAAGTATTCATGGAATATCGACATCATCAGATTGAGAATCCGTGAAGTATTCATGAAATATCGATATCATCAGATTGAGAATCTGCGAAGTATTCATGAAATATCGATATCATCAGATTGAGAATCTGCGAAGTATTCATGAAAAATCGATATCATCAGATTGAGAATCTGCGAAGTATTCATGAAATATCGACATCATCAGATTGAGAATCCGTGAAGTATTCATGAAATATCGACATCATCAGATTGAGAATCTGCGAAGTATTCATGAAATATCGATATCATCAGATTCCGAATCCGTGAAGTATTCATGAAATATCGACATCATCAGATTCCGAATCCGTGAAGTATTCATGAAATATCGATATCATCAGATTGAGAATCTGCGAAGTATTCATGAAATATCGACATCATCAGATTGAGAATCTGCGAAGTATTCATGAAATATCGACATCATCAGATTGAGAATCCGTGAAGTATTCATGGAATATCGACATCATCAGATTGAGAATCCGTGAAGTATTCATGAAATATCGATATCATCAGATTGAGAATCTGCGAAGTATTCATGAAATCTCGATATCATCAGATTGAGAATCTGCGAAGTATTCATGAAAAATCGATATCATCAGATTGAGAATCTGCGAAGTATTCATGAAAAATCGATATCATCAGATTGAGAATCTGCGAAGTATTCATGAAATATCGATATCATCAGATTCCGAAACCGTGAAGTATTCATGAAATATCGATATCATCAGATTCCGAAACCGTGAAGTATTCATGAAATATCGACATCATCAGATTCCGAATCCGTGAAGTATTCATGAAATATCGATATCATCAGATTGAGAATCTGCGAAGTATTCATGAAATATCGACATCATCAGATTGAGAATCTGCGAAGTATTCATGAAATATCGATATCATCAGATTCCGAATCCGTGAAGTATTCATGAAGTATCGATATCATCAGATTGAGAATCTGCGAAGTATTCATGAAAAATCGATATCATCAGATTGAGAATCTGCGAAGTATTCATGAAATATCGATATCATCAGATTGAGAATCCGTGAAGTATTCATGAAATATCGACATCATCAGATTGAGAATCCGTGAAGTATTCATGAAATATCGATATCATCAGATTCAGAATCCGTGAAGTATTCATGAAATATCGACATCATCAGATTCCGAATCCGTGAAGTATTCATGAAATATCGACATCATCAGATTGAGAATCCGTGAAGTATTCATGAAATATCGACATCATCAGATTGAGAATCCGTGAAGTATTCATGAAAAATCGATATCATCAGATTGAGAATCCGTGAAGTATTCATGAAATATCGATATCATCAGATTCCGAATCCGTGAAGTATTCATGAAATATCGATGTCATCAGATTCAGAATCCGTGAAGTATTCATGAAATATCGACATCATCAGATTGAGAATCCGTGAAGTATTCATGAAAAATCGATATCATCAGATTGAGAATCTGCGAAGTATTCATGAAATATCGATATCATCAGATTCCGAATCCGTGAAGTATTCATGAAATATCGATGTCATCAGATTCCGAAACCGTGAAGTATTCATGAAATATCGACATCATCAGATTGAGAATCCGTGAAGTATTCATGAAATATCGACATCATCAGATTGAGAATCTGCGAAGTATTCATGAAAAATCGATATCATCAGATTGAGAATCTGCGAAGTATTCATGAAATATCGATATCATCAGATTCCGAATCCGTGAAGTATTCATGAAATATCGATATCATCAGATTCAGAATCCGTGAAGTATTCATGAAATATCGATGTCATCAGATTCCGAATCCGTGAAGTATTCATGAAATATCGACATCATCAGATTGAGAATCCGTGAAGTATTCATGAAATATCAACATCATCAGATTGAGAATCTGCGAAGTATTCATGAAAAATCGATATCATCAGATTGAGAATCCGTGAAGTATTCATGAAATATCGATATCATCAGATTCCGAATCCGTGAAGTATTCATGAAATATCGACATCATCAGATTGAGAATCCGTGAAGTATTCATGAAATATCGATATCATCAGATTCCGAATCCGTGAAGTATTCATGAAATATCGATGTCATCAGATTTCGAAACCGTGAAGTATTCATGAAATATCGACATCATCAGATTGAGAATCCGTGAAGTATTCATGAAATATCGACATCATCAGATTGAGAATCCGTGAAGTATTCATGAAATATCGACATCATCAGATTGAGAATCTGTGAAGTATTCATGAAATATCGACATCATCAGATTGAGAATCCGTGAAGTATTCATGAAATATCGATGTCATCAGATTCCGAAACCGTGAAGTATTCATGAAATATCGACATCATCAGATTGAGAATCTGCGAAGTATTCATGAAATATCGATATCATCAGATTGAGAATCTGCGAAGTATTCATGAAATATCGATATCATCAGATTGAGAATCCGTGAAGTATTCATGAAATATCGATATCATCAGATTCCGAATCCGTGAAGTATTCATGAAGTATCGATATCATCAGATTGAGAATCTGCGAAGTATTCATGAAATATCGATATCATCAGATTGAGAATCCGTGAAGTATTCATGAAATATCGATATCATCAGATTCCGAATCCGTGAAGTATTCATGAAGTATCGATATCATCAGATTGAGAATCTGCGAAGTATTCATGAAAAATCGATATCATCAGATTGAGAATCTGCGAAGTATTCATGAAATATCAATATCATCAGATTGAGAATCTGCGAAGTATTCATAAAAAATTGATATCATCAGATTGAGAATCTGCGAAGTATTCATGAAATATCGATATCATCAGATTGAGAATCTGCGAAGTATTCATGAAATATCGACATCATCAGATTGAGAATCTGCGAAGTATTCATGAAATATCGATATCATCAGATTCCGAATCCGTGAAGTATTCATGAAGTATCGATATCATCAGATTGAGAATCTGCGAAGTATTCATGAAAAATCGATATCATCAGATTGAGAATCCGTGAAGTATTCATGAAATATCGATATCATCAGATTCCGAATCCGTGAAGTATTCATGAAATATCGACATCATCAGATTGAGAATCCGTGAAGTATTCATGAAATATCGACATCATCAGATTGAGAATCTGCGAAGTATTCATGAAAAATCGATATCATCAGATTGAGAATCCGTGAAGTATTCATGAAATATCGATATCATCAGATTCGGAATCCGTGAAGTATTCATGAAATATCGACATCATCAGATTGAGAATCCGTGAAGTATTCATGAAATATCGACATCATCAGATTGAGAATCTGCGAAGTATTCATGAAAAATCGATATCATCAGATTGAGAATCCGTGAAGTATTCATGAAAAATCGATATCATCAGATTGAGAATCCGTGAAGTATTCATGAAATATCGATATCATCAGATTCCGAATCCGTGAAGTATTCATGAAATATCGATGTCATCAGATTTCGAAACCGTGAAGTATTCATGAAATATCGACATCATCAGATTGAGAATCCGTGAAGTATTCATGAAATATCGACATCATCAGATTGAGAATCCGTGAAGTATTCATGAAATATCGACATCATCAGATTGAGAATCTGTGAAGTATTCATGAAATATCGATATCATCAGATTCCGAAACCGTGAAGTATTCATGAAATATCGACATCATCAGATTGAGAATCCGTGAAGTATTCATGAAATATCGACATCATCAGATTGAGAATCCGTGAAGTATTCATGAAATATCGACATCATCAGATTGAGAATCTGTGAAGTATTCATGAAATATCGATATCATCAGATTCCGAAACCGTGAAGTATTCATGAAATATCGATGTCATCAGATTCCGAAACCGTGAAGTATTCATGAAATATCAATATCATCAGATTGAGAATCTGCGAAGTATTCATGAAAAATCGATATCATCAGATTGAGAATCTGCGAAGTATTCATGAAATATCGATATCATCAGATTGAGAATCTGCGAAGTATTCATGAAATATCGATATAATCAGATTCCGAAACCGTGAAGTATTCATGAAGTATCGATATCATCAGATTGAGAATCTGCGAAGTATTCATGAAAAATCGACATCATCAGATTAAGAATCTGCGAAGTATTCATGAAATGTCGACATCATCAGATTGAAAATCCGTGAAGTATTCATGAAATATCGACATCATCAGATTCCGAAACCGTGAAGTATTCATGAAATATCGATATCATCAGATTCCGAAACCGTGAAGTATTCATGAAATATCGATATCATCAGATTCCGAAACCGTGAAGTATTCATGAAAAATCGATATCATCAGATTGAGAATCTGCGAAGTATTCATGAAAAATCGACATCATCAGATTGAGAATCCGTGAAGTATTCATGGAATATCGACATCATCAGATTGAGAATCCGTGAAGTATTCATGGAATATCGATGTCATCAGATTCCGAAACCGTGAAGTATTCATGAAATATCGACATCATCAGATTCAGAATCCGTGAAGTATTCATGAAATATCGATATCATCAGATTCCGAATCCGTGAAGTATTCATGAAATATCGATATCATCAGATTCCGAATCCGTGAAGTATTCATGAAATATCGATATCATCAGATTCAGAATCCGTGAAGTATTCATGAAATATCGATGTCATCAGATTCCGAATCCGTGAAGTATTCATGAAATATCGACATCATCAGATTGAGAATCCGTGAAGTATTCATGAAATATCGACATCATCAGATTGAGAATCTGCGAAGTATTCATGAAAAATCGATATCATCAGATTGAGAATCCGTGAAGTATTCATGAAATATCGATATCATCAGATTCCGAATCCGTGAAGTATTCATGAAATATCGACATCATCAGATTGAGAATCCGTGAAGTATTCATGAAATATCGACATCATCAGATTGAGAATCTGCGAAGTATTCATGAAAAATCGATATCATCAGATTCCGAATCCGTGAAGTATTCATGAAATATCGATATCATCAGATTCCGAATCCGTGAAGTATTCATGAAATATCGATGTCATCAGATTCCGAAACCGTGAAGTATTCATGAAATATCGACATCATCAGATTGAGAATCCGTGAAGTATTCATGAAATATCGACATCATCAGATTGAGAATCTGCGAAGTATTCATGAAAAATCGATATCATCAGATTGAGAATCTGCGAAGTATTCATGAAATATCGATATCATCAGATTCCGAATCCGTGAAGTATTCATGAAATATCGATATCATCAGATTCAGAATCCGTGAAGTATTCATGAAATATCGATGTCATCAGATTCCGAATCCGTGAAGTATTCATGAAATATCGACATCATCAGATTGAGAATCCGTGAAGTATTCATGAAATATCAACATCATCAGATTGAGAATCTGCGAAGTATTCATGAAAAATCGATATCATCAGATTGAGAATCCGTGAAGTATTCATGAAATATCGATATCATCAGATTCCGAATCCGTGAAGTATTCATGAAATATCGACATCATCAGATTGAGAATCCGTGAAGTATTCATGAAATATCGATATCATCAGATTCCGAATCCGTGAAGTATTCATGAAATATCGATGTCATCAGATTTCGAAACCGTGAAGTATTCATGAAATATCGACATCATCAGATTGAGAATCCGTGAAGTATTCATGAAATATCGACATCATCAGATTGAGAATCCGTGAAGTATTCATGAAATATCGACATCATCAGATTGAGAATCTGTGAAGTATTCATGAAATATCGATGTCATCAGATTCCGAAACCGTGAAGTATTCATGAAATATCGACATCATCAGATTGAGAATCTGCGAAGTATTCATGAAATATCGATATCATCAGATTGAGAATCTGCGAAGTATTCATGAAATATCGATATCATCAGATTGAGAATCCGTGAAGTATTCATGAAATATCGATGTCATCAGATTTCGAAACCGTGAAGTATTCATGAAATATCGATATCATCAGATTCCGAATCCGTGAAGTATTCATGAAGTATCGATATCATCAGATTGAGAATCTGCGAAGTATTCATGAAAAATCGATATCATCAGATTGAGAATCTGCGAAGTATTCATGAAATATCAATATCATCAGATTGAGAATCTGCGAAGTATTCATAAAAAATTGATATCATCAGATTGAGAATCTGCGAAGTATTCATGAAATATCGATATCATCAGATTGAGAATCTGCGAAGTATTCATGAAATATCGACATCATCAGATTGAGAATCTGCGAAGTATTCATGAAATATCGATATCATCAGATTCCGAATCCGTGAAGTATTCATGAAGTATCGATATCATCAGATTGAGAATCTGCGAAGTATTCATGAAAAATCGATATCATCAGATTGAGAATCCGTGAAGTATTCATGAAATATCGATATCATCAGATTCCGAATCCGTGAAGTATTCATGAAATATCGACATCATCAGATTGAGAATCCGTGAAGTATTCATGAAATATCGACATCATCAGATTGAGAATCTGCGAAGTATTCATGAAAAATCGATATCATCAGATTGAGAATCCGTGAAGTATTCATGAAATATCGATATCATCAGATTCGGAATCCGTGAAGTATTCATGAAATATCGACATCATCAGATTGAGAATCCGTGAAGTATTCATGAAATATCGACATCATCAGATTGAGAATCTGCGAAGTATTCATGAAAAATCGATATCATCAGATTGAGAATCCGTGAAGTATTCATGAAAAATCGATATCATCAGATTGAGAATCCGTGAAGTATTCATGAAATATCGATATCATCAGATTCCGAATCCGTGAAGTATTCATGAAATATCGATGTCATCAGATTTCGAAACCGTGAAGTATTCATGAAATATCGACATCATCAGATTGAGAATCCGTGAAGTATTCATGAAATATCGACATCATCAGATTGAGAATCCGTGAAGTATTCATGAAATATCGACATCATCAGATTGAGAATCTGTGAAGTATTCATGAAATATCGATATCATCAGATTCCGAAACCGTGAAGTATTCATGAAATATCGACATCATCAGATTGAGAATCCGTGAAGTATTCATGAAATATCGACATCATCAGATTGAGAATCCGTGAAGTATTCATGAAATATCGACATCATCAGATTGAGAATCTGTGAAGTATTCATGAAATATCGATATCATCAGATTCCGAAACCGTGAAGTATTCATGAAATATCGATGTCATCAGATTGAGAATCTGCGAAGTATTCATGAAAAATCGATATCATCAGATTGAGAATCTGCGAAGTATTCATGAAATATCGATATCATCAGATTCAGAATCCGTGAAGTATTCATGAAATATCGATGTCATCAGATTCCGAATCCGTGAAGTATTCATGAAATATCGACATCATCAGATTGAGAATCCGTGAAGTATTCATGAAATATCGACATCATCAGATTGAGAATCTGCGAAGTATTCATGAAAAATCGATATCATCAGATTGAGAATCCGTGAAGTATTCATGAAATATCGATATCATCAGATTCCGAATCCGTGAAGTATTCATGAAATATCGACATCATCAGATTCCGAATCCGTGAAGTATTCATGAAATATCGATATCATCAGATTGAGAATCTGCGAAGTATTCATGAAATATCGACATCATCAGATTGAGAATCCGTGAAGTATTCATGAAATATCGATATCATCAGATTGAGAATCCGTGAAGTATTCATGAAATATCGACATCATCAGATTGAGAATCCGTGAAGTATTCATGAAATATCGACATCATCAGATTGAGAATCTGCGAAGTATTCATGAAATATCGATATCATCAGATTCAGAATCCGTGAAGTATTCATGAAATATCGACATCATCAGATTGAGAATCTGCGAAGTATTCATGAAATATCGATATCATCAGATTGAGAATCCGTGAAGTATTCATGAAATATCGATGTCATCAGATTTCGAAACCGTGAAGTATTCATGAAATATCGACATCATCAGATTGAGAATCTGCGAAGTATTCATGAAAAATCGATATCATCAGATTGAGAATCCGTGAAGTATTCATGAAATATCGATATCATCAGATTCCGAATCCGTGAAGTATTCATGAAATATCGACATCATCAGATTGAGAATCCGTGAAGTATTCATGAAATATCGACATCATCAGATTGAGAATCTGCGAAGTATTCATGAAAAATCGATATCATCAGATTGAGAATCCGTGAAGTATTCATGAAAAATCGATATCATCAGATTGAGAATCCGTGAAGTATTCATGAAATATCGATGTCATCAGATTCCGAATCCGTGAAGTATTCATGAAATATCGACATCATCAGATTGAGAATCCGTGAAGTATTCATGAAAAATCGATATCATCAGATTGAGAATCCGTGAAGTATTCATGAAAAATCGATATCATCAGATTGAGAATCTGCGAAGTATTCATGAAATATCGATATCATCAGATTCCGAAACCGTGAAGTATTCATGAAATATCGACATCATCAGATTGAGAATCCGTGAAGTATTCATGAAATATCGACATCATCAGATTGAGAATCTGCGAAGTATTCATGAAATATCGATATCATCAGATTCCGAATCCGTGAAGTATTCATGAAATATCGACATCATCAGATTCCGAATCCGTGAAGTATTCATGAAATATCGATATCATCAGATTGAGAATCTGCGAAGTATTCATGAAATATCGACATCATCAGATTGAGAATCCGTGAAGTATTCATGAAATATCGACATCATCAGATTGAGAATCTGCGAAGTATTCATGAAATATCGATATCATCAGATTCCGAATCCGTGAAGTATTCATGAAATATCGACATCATCAGATTCCGAATCCGTGAAGTATTCATGAAAAATCGATATCATCAGATTGAGAATCTGCGAAGTATTCATGAAAAATCGACATCATCAGATTGAGAATCCGTGAAGTATTCATGGAATATCGACATCATCAGATTCCGAAACCGTGAAGTATTCATGAAATATCGACATCATCAGATTCAGAATCCGTGAAGTATTCATGAAATATCGACATCATCAGATTGAGAATCCGTGAAGTATTCATGAAAAATCGATATCATCAGATTGAGAATCTGCGAAGTATTCATGAAATATCGATATCATCAGATTGAGAATCCGTGAAGTATTCATGAAATATCGATGTCATCAGATTTCGAAACCGTGAAGTATTCATGAAATATCGACATCATCAGATTGAGAATCTGCGAAGTATTCATGAAAAATCGATATCATCAGATTGAGAATCCGTGAAGTATTCATGAAATATCGATATCATCAGATTCCGAATCCGTGAAGTATTCATGAAATATCGACATCATCAGATTGAGAATCCGTGAAGTATTCATGAAATATCGACATCATCAGATTGAGAATCTGCGAAGTATTCATGAAAAATCGATATCATCAGATTGAGAATCCGTGAAGTATTCATGAAAAATCGATATCATCAGATTGAGAATCTGCGAAGTATTCATGAAATATCGATATCATCAGATTCCGAAACCGTGAAGTATTCATGAAATATCGACATCATCAGATTGAGAATCCGTGAAGTATTCATGAAATATCGACATCATCAGATTGAGAATCTGCGAAGTATTCATGAAATATCGATATCATCAGATTCCGAATCCGTGAAGTATTCATGAAATATCGACATCATCAGATTCCGAATCCGTGAAGTATTCATGAAATATCGACATCATCAGATTGAGAATCCGTGAAGTATTCATGAAAAATCGATATCATCAGATTGAGAATCTGCGAAGTATTCATGAAATATCGATATCATCAGATTGAGAATCCGTGAAGTATTCATGAAATATCGATGTCATCAGATTTCGAAACCGTGAAGTATTCATGAAATATCGACATCATCAGATTGAGAATCCGTGAAGTATTCATGAAATATCGACATCATCAGATTGAGAATCCGTGAAGTATTCATGAAATATCGATATCATCAGATTCCGAATCCGTGAAGTATTCATGAAATATCGATATCATCAGATTGAGAATCCGTGAAGTATTCATGAAATATCGATATCATCAGATTCCGAATCCGTGAAGTATTCATGAAATATCGATATCATCAGATTCAGAATCCGTGAAGTATTCATGAAATATCGACATCATCAGATTGAGAATCCGTGAAGTATTCATGAAAAATCGATATCATCAGATTGAGAATCTGCGAAGTATTCATGAAATATCGATATCATCAGATTCCGAATCCGTGAAGTATTCATGAAATATCGATGTTATCAGATTTCGAAACCGTGAAGTATTCATGAAATATCGACATCATCAGATTGAGAATCCGTGAAGTATTCATGAAATATCGACATCATCAGATTGAGAATCTGCGAAGTATTCATGAAAAATCGATATCATCAGATTGAGAATCTGCGAAGTATTCATGAAATATCGATATCATCAGATTGAGAATCTGCGAAGTATTCATGAAATATCGATATCATCAGATTCCGAATCCGTGAAGTATTCATGAAATATCGATATCATCAGATTCAGAATCCGTGAAGTATTCATGAAATATCGATGTCATCAGATTCCGAATCCGTGAAGTATTCATGAAATATCGACATCATCAGATTGAGAATCCGTGAAGTATTCATGAAATATCGACATCATCAGATTGAGAATCCGTGAAGTATTCATGAAATATCGACATCATCAGATTGAGAATCCGTGAAGTATTCATGAAATATCGACATCATCAGATTGAGAATCCGTGAAGTATTCATGAAATATCGACATCATCAGATTGAGAATCCGTGAAGTATTCATGAAATATCGACATCATCAGATTGAGAATCTGCGAAGTATTCATGAAATATCGATGTCATCAGATTCCGAATCCGTGAAGTATTCATGAAATATCGACATCATCAGATTGAGAATCCGTGAAGTATTCATGAAATATCGACATCATCAGATTGAGAATCCGTGAAGTATTCATGAAATATCGACATCATCAGATTGAGAATCTGCGAAGTATTCATGAAATATCGACATCATCAGATTGAGAATCCGTGAAGTATTCATGAAATATCGACATCATCAGATTGAGAATCTGCGAAGTATTCATGAAATATCGATATCATCAGATTCCGAATCCGTGAAGTATTCATGAAATATCGACATCATCAGATTCCGAATCCGTGAAGTATTCATGAAATATCGATATCATCAGATTGAGAATCTGCGAAGTATTCATGAAATATCGACATCATCAGATTGAGAATCCGTGAAGTATTCATGAAATATTGATATCATCAGATACCGCATCTGTGAAGTATTCATGAAAAAGCCATATTTTATGATTGAAGGCTCATATGAAAGGTCTGAATGTAAGAAGTAAAGTCGGAACCCCCCTAGATAGAACACCCCCGTCAAAAATCCCGTATCTCGCATAGTTTTCGAGTTATGAGCGTTTAAAGGTTTTTCTATGCTTCGCTTTAGCATAACTTTGTTTTTTGCGAATAACTCAGAGTCTACAAGGCCTACATTGAAAATAAGCGTATCAATGAATTCGTGAGAACAAGAGCTTTCCATCGCCATAGTCGAAATTATAATTGGAGCATAATTTTTGTTGAAATTGGACCAACTTTCGGTTTTACCCCATTTAAGCAGTGAAAAAATGGATTTTTCATTTATTTGACTCGATTTTGCGTTCCTACGCATCAAGAGGAAGAGAATGAGTCCTCGATTATCAAAATCGGACAACTTTGATTTTTTGACCTCCAGAAATGGCAAGTGGTACCCCTTTCCATTTTTTTGGCCAAAAAATAAAAGTACTCCGATTGTGATGATTAAGGACTCATTCTCTTCCTCTTGATGTGTAGAAATGCGAAATTAAAAAATCGGTCGAGAAAATCCACGTTAAAACCCTTAAAAAGGAATAAAACTACCCCCGACTTTGAACCCTCATAACTCATGAACGGGTGGTCCAAAAAACTCTGTCCAGGACGTTTTAGAAACCTTAAAATCTAAGCTACGAATGTATATCCATGAAAATCATGTCAAAAATTTCTTTCACCCTTAAAATCGAAAAAATATGCAAAAGGACACGTTTTTCAAGAGAGTTTGCAAAGTATTTTTGCGATTTTGAGGGTGAAAGCATCATTCAAAATATTTTTTATGAATATTTATCTTTAGCTTAGATTCTAAAGTTTCTAAAACGTGCTCAGCGAAGGTTATCGGACCACCCGTTCATGAGTTATAGATATCCAAAGTCAAAGTAAGGGTAAGAAAATCAATTGACCGTCGACTTTGACACGTTATAACTCAAGGACGGATGGCCCAATAAGCTTCGCTGAGGACGTTTTAGAAACTTTAGAATCTAAGCTAAAACTTTATATTCATGAAAAATATTTAAAATCATTCTTTCACCCTCAAAATCGCAAAAATACTTCGCAAACGACCTTAAAAAATGTGTCCTTCTTCATATTTTTGCGATTTTAAGGGTGAAAGCAATTTTTTTTACTGAATCTACGGATATCATTGTATAGCTTAGATTTTAAGGTTTCCAAAACGTCCTTGACAGAGTTTTTTGGACCACCCGTTCATGAGTTATAAGGGTTCAAAGTCAAGGGTAGTGTCATTGCCTTTTAGGGGTGTTAACGTGGATTTTCTCGACCGATTTTTTAATTTCGCATTCCTATACATCAAGAGGAAGAGAATGAGTCCTCGATCATCAAAATCGGAGTACTTTGATTTTTTGGCCAAAAAAAATGGAAAGGGGTACCACTTGCCATTTTTGGGGGTTGAAAAATCAAAGTTGTCCGATTTTCAAGTTCGACCACTTATTCTCTTCGTCTTGATGCGTAGAAACGCAAAATCGAGTCAAATATATAAAAAATCCATTTTTTCACTTCTAAAATGGGGTAAAACCGGAAGTTGGTCCAATTTCAACATAAATTATGCTCCAATTATAATTTTGACTATGGCAATGGAAAGCTCTCGTTCTCACGAATCCAACGATATGCTTATTTTTAATGTAGGTCTTGTAGATTCTGAGTTATTTGCAAAAAACAAAGTTATGCTAAAGCGAAGCATAGGAAAACCTTTAAACGCTCATAACTCGAAAACTATGCGAGATAGGGGATTTTTGACGGGGGTGTACCAATAGGGGGGTACCAAATTTCTCTCTTTGGTCCCGATCTTTCATATGAGCCCTCGATCAACCCCATAAAAAAATATGTTTCCGAGAAATGCATAATTTTATGTTTTTCAGTCTTTTCCGAATATCTTGCGATCTATGGGAGTACCAGAATCAACAGCTAGTGTTTTGGAATCGTCTCGACATAATCTATCGAATGGTACTTTCAAATTTATGATCTGAACATCAATTATGATTTTAATTTTTTTTGAGGTTGGTAGAATAAAGTTCCCTAATTTTTATAAAAGAGAGCAAAGTTACGAGAGTTGAAGTAAAAGAAGTTCCTTATTCGAAATTTTTGTATATCATGGAGACTTCACGCGACTTTTGATTTTAGTTTGACCAAAAAACAGTCAAAATCATAATGTATGCTCGAATCATTGAATCATGGGTATTATCGGGAAGGTCTTGATGAGATGGTTCCAGAATACTAGCTATTGACTGCAATTGGTCCCATACATTTCGAAATATTTGCAAAAAACTGTAATACATAAAAATACGCATAACTTTTATGCTAATGATGCTACGGGGTTAATTGAGGGCTCATATGAAAGGTCTGAATGTAAGAAGTGAATTCGGAACCCCCCTAGATAGAACACCCCCGTTAGAAATGCCGTATCTCGCATAGTTTCCGAGTTATGAGCGTTTAAAGGTTTTTCTATGCTTCGCTTTAGCATAACTTTGTTTTTTGCGAATAACTCAGAATCTACAAGGCCTACATTGAAAATAAGCATGTCGTTGAATTCGTGAGAACGAGAGCTTTCCATTACACTAGTTAAAATTATGATTGGAGCATAATTTATGTTGAAATTGGACCAACTTCCGGTTTTACCCCATTTAAGAAGTGAAAAAATAGATTCTTTATATATTTAACTCGATTTTGCGTTTCTACGCATCAAGACGAAGAGAATGAGTGGTCGAACTTGAAAATCGGACAACTTTGATTTTTCAACCCCCAAAAATGGCAAGTGGTACCCCTTTCCATTTTTTTTGGCCAAAAAATAAAAGTACTCCGATTTTGATGATCGACCACTTATTCTCTTCGTCTTGATGCGTAGAAACGCAAAATCGAGTCAAATATATAAAAAATCCATTTTTTCACTTCTAAAATGGGGTAAAACCGGAAGTTGGTCCAATTTCAACATAAATTATGCTCCAATTATAATTTTGACTATGGCAATGGAAAGCCCTTGCTCTCACGATTTCATTAATATGCTTATTGTCTATGTAGGCCTGGTAGATCTCAAGTTATAAGCAGAAACAAAAATTATGCTAAAGCGAAGCATAGAAAAACCTTTAAACGCTCATAACTCGAAAACTATGCGAGATACGGCATTTTTGACGGGGGTGTTCTATCTAGGGGGGTGCCGACTTTACTTCTTTCATTCAGACTTTTCATATGAGCCCTCAATCAACCCTATAGCATCATTAGCATAGAAGTTATGCATGTTTTTGTGTATTACAGTTTTTTGCAAATATCTCACGATTCCTCTAACCAACCAAAAAAACAATTAGTATTTTGAAATCGTCTCATCAAGACCTCTCCAACGATACCAATGATTTTATGATTCAAGCATAAATTATGATTTCGACATTTTTTGGTCAAACCAAGATCAAAAGTTGTCCGATTTCTTCAAAATGTACCAAATTATAAGTAATCAACTTCTCTTATACAAATCACGTATAATTTTCCTCTCTCGATTATCAAAAGCAACGTACTTTTTTTGTCCAAAAAAAAATGAAAAGCATCACTATTTGCCATTTTTAAGGGATGAAACATAAAAGTTATCCAATTTTCAAGTTTGACCACTCATAATCCACCACAAGTGTATTGGAAAGCTCTTACTCTCACGAATCCATCGATATGCCGAAACATCATTAGGAAAATAATCTTACTCTTTTTCAGCAAACTGGTAATAGTAGCTGTTTCTGTTTTATGAAAATTCATTCTTCTAAAATACCAATTAAAATAGACAATGGAATTTATTTTATCATTTTTTTATTTCTCTCATGTGTTTCCATATACAAAAATATCAACTTAACACTAGTTTATTATTCCTAGTATTCCATCATATGTTCATAAAAATTAGGAACATCTGACTTTCCGCCACCTTAACATGTTTTTGTTCATTGATTAGTCTTAAAGATACTCGCTTTCATCAAGGTAACTAATTAGTAATAATTTTACAACAGTAAATTACTCAATAAACTAAATAAATGTAATTTTTTAATCAATAAATTACATAAAGATATCCATTTACATGATAAAAAAAAAAAAAAAATAACTAACAGTAATAAATCAAAGTAGTACAGAGGGTGTCTCATAAATAATGTCACTTTTCATATGTGAAAATTCCTATGCCTCAATTTAAACATATCGTAATTTACTGAGACTAGTCTCTGTAGAATACGATGTGCTGTACTTTAAAAATCAAGGCTTTCTTTTTGTACGATTATTTAATAAACAAAGTGAATATTGGAAATCGTCATTATTTATGAGACACCCTTTGTAAATAATAATATTTAACTTTGATTTATTTGCTCTGATCACTCCAGGATACCATCAGTCAACATTATTGCACCTTTTAAAGTTGAAAATTACGTTGTGAATGATTCAATGTATTTGTAGAGAGCGTGTGAACAGGATGTGTTGGTCCAGGTGAATACAAACTATGATGAGAGTGAGATTTTGCTCGCGAAAGCTCACTATATCTATCCTGTTCCGGTGGTGCTACAAGTAAAACTGGACGAAGAGAGAGTGATTTCCGTGAGCCAGCAACACTTTGTGCTTCATTAACATACCCTGGATTTACTTCACCTGCAATAATAATTATACATTTCTTAGTTAAATAATAAAAAAGGAATAACGTTTTTCATGATTAAAAAATATTCTTACTCTAACACTTAATAATATTTTATTACTATATTTAATGAGATTAAATCACAGTAGTTTTATTATATGTCGTGATATTTTATACCTTTGTAAAGAGATCCATTATTAAAAGGCTCTGGTTGAAGTCTAACGTGTCGCGAAGCAAGAATAAATGCAAGAGCAGCAAGAGTAACTGCATCAAGAGCTGCTATTGCAGCAAGTGGAATGGCCCATCTTATGGCGCAAGCACCTGGATTATACCTGTAATCATGACAACTCTTAGTAATAATGAATAAACATTACTTCAAAAGTGTCAATAGATGATGTTGATGCCTTTGATAGTGGTGGAAGACTAGACCAATTAATAAACATCATTTAGAACATGAACAAGTAATTTGAAATCCAGACAAAATAACAATCCGTAATCATTTACATTGTGAATAAATCAAATATTTCAATTCAAAGATTTCTTCCAATTGGAATGTTTAACATTAAAAAGGATATCTATCCTTTTACTATGATGTTAAATAATAAAATTCAATAAATAGTTGTCGATGTATGAATTTTTTATACTGCAGGTAGCAGTCAAGTTTAAATCAACTCACATGAAACTCACAATGAAAAGCTACTGAAAATGATGTACTAATGTGTGAATAATTAAAAGGTCATCCTTAGACTAATTAAAATTTGCCAGACTATTATTAATTATCTTTCTCTAGAGTTCAAACCATACTTATCCTATTTTTATTATCAATTTAATTCCCTTGTTTTTCTTCACATAGAATTCTTTTATTTTTTTCTCCACCTTCCCACACTATTCTTCCACCATGGCATTAAGAATAATCAATTACCTAGATGCTGATCCTCCACAAACATTCCGAATAACTGGCGAATCCCATCCTAATGGATAAACTCCAACTCCAACACCCATACAGATAGCTAGAAACATCAATAAAAGATATTATTCACAATAGGAACCAATTATTCATTCATAACAAATAATAAATAGAAAGAGAAAAATAAAGTAAAATAGTAGAATGTTAGGAAGTAAGTAAATAATTGTTATTAAATTTCACACGGTCGAGTGAAAAAAAAGTCTTTGGCATTTGAGTGCATCGATAAGGCGAGGTCGGTAGTGAAAGGGACCGGGAAGGCCTCACCTACAAGCTAAGCGGTAATTCATTTAACTGTTATAATGTCTAGATTGTGTATAGCGTAATTTTGTTACGTTCTATCAGACATGAGAATCCAGGATGTAACTAAATACCAACCTTTAAGTATTCCAAGTATATACCTAAATATTAAGTTATTCTTCATAACATGCTAGAGTTGATCACTATTTTTACACTGATTTATTTAATCATTTTACATAGACAAGTTTAACGACCTCCAACTATTAAAGGATGCAATTTAATGGAAATCACAGACTTTCACTCCGATTTCCTGTTGTTATTTTGCCAAAGAATCATAATGACAAAAAAAAAAAAGAAAACAAAGTGAACCAGCAAATTTTTATTGACAATAAAAGAAAGTTTACTAATAATTTTGTTGATGAATCAGCGAATGAAAGTAAAATAATTTCACAAGAGTCAGCAATTAAATTTAAAATGTGTGATCTTTATAAGACATATTATAAAAATAAAATAATTAAATGAATAAGTTTGTAATTTTAAATGATAATTAAATTAATAAATTCATTTACCAGAAATAACTTGCATCCATCCACAGATGTAAAAAACTGTTGTACTTTGGCAGAAGAAAAATAATAACATAGCACAAATGGATAATAAAGCTATTATCACTGCAATTCCAACAAGAACTGTACTGGCTTTGAATGGCACATTTGCTATTGTTGATAGATCATCTAGACGTCCAATGCACTCTTCACCAACTTCACCTATAAAACAAAAATAATCCATCAGTTAACACTAGCTGTGCTTTACTGCTAAATATTATCAGCAATTTTTAATAATAACTAGGGGTTTTAATTAATAGGAATTAATATTGATGTTGGTTGATAGATTAGAACCTGAAGATGCTAAAAATCATCACTGATATTGTGATCAATTAATAAGTAATGATAATTGTTAAGTAAGAATAGATTGGGCTAGTAGCTTTAGACTGGTTTATCGAGACTATTGGATCCTAAAGAAAGAAAGAAAGGCTCTAGATGTAATATTCAACAATTGGATCCTTTGAACGTTAAAGCTATCAATTGTCTAGGTATTTAAAGCTAATAAAGCCTGAAGTTGATGGTAATTAGCACCAAGAAGTGACCTAGCTTTTTAATAATGAATGAATTTATTTTCACCTGGACTGGAAGAGACTCTTGATGGTTTATTAATTAATTTACCTTTATAGCTAGCAAATAAATACAAATAATTACCATTAGATCCATAACTACAACGAGACCAGAGTCCAAACCTTCCAGGATTCTCATGCTCCAAGTCTCCAATCCATTCAGGGGTCACAAAAGTCACAACGCCAATGATTGCATAACAAATGGTGAATATTCCCCATAGAACACCAATGGCTTTTGAATTACGAACGTAATTAGTTGCATACATCTGCGAAGACTCCACATATTCTATTTTCGATCCCATCTTGACTGGATTTTAGCTGAAAAAAGAAAAAGAAATGTATTAAGTATCAAGATTAAAACTTTCTTTTCTAATTACTAGTGTTTTGATTTGAATTAATCATAGTTATTAAATAAAATCATTTTAAAGTAGATCTATTTATGTTGTGTGACATTAAACAGACATTTTTCAGAGCGATAAATAGCTTTTATTTGGTTAGTTATTTCTTTTATTGGTGTTCATTGTCCATGGGTCGTTTAACAAGTAATTGCAATTCGTGATATATTCTAGTGCATGATACAAATCATTTAATTATGTTATTAATAATTGTTAAAGTGCTTTATTATCATTTATGTCCATTTTACTTTTTAAAATTATCTAATAAGCATCACCATTAAAAGTAATTATTTCAAAAGAAATTGGCTTATTTTGTTAATCTTACCTGAATAATAATAAATAGCGTCTAAAACTTGATCTAAACTAATTATTTGTTGATATAAAAATATAATGCATCAAGTTTCAATCTCGAATAATATCTGGGTCCTTTCCATTGCCTGGTTAAATTAAATTCAAGCAAAAATGCTCATTAAAATCACTTGGGATGAATCATTACAAAAAATAATTGACTTTACATCGGTACATTGAATCACACTCACTTGTTGCATTTATTAATTTTGAATTGGTATTTAATCACATTAAAATCACAATTATGTATGTTAGTATCATCCAGCAGGTACAGGATGATAAATATTCACAGAGTTCAAGCTTTTCTTAATGAATGTTGTCAACTTTAGATGATCAAATAAGTCTAACAGGTTAAGTTGATGATGCTGAAGGATATGGAGTTAGAATAAATGGTCAAAATATTCAATTGTTTTGACAGATGGACCACAGTGTACACGTTGAAAGGAAGACAGACTCAAAATGGCCTCTCAGGTAAGAAGTCGCGAGGTAAAGGAGGACCGTTAAATGGGCCCTCATCAGAACCTCAAAGCGTACAACGACTACGGGAAGGTGAGCAATATGAGGAGAATGGAGAAGGGGCCCCTTCACTCTTTGCTGACATTTCTCTCTATTTCATTCCAAGTTCTATCACACTACACATCTACTACATACTCGGTAAGAGTTATATGATATTTACGATATCCACTCACGGATACAGATTTATGATATTTATGATGAGTTTAATGCTGTTTAGCAGTGATATTTATAGCAAATAATTACATTAATCATAGCAGAAATTATTTAATAATCAATATTCATGATTATATCTCTTACAGTTCTTAAAATTTCTGTTATTTCGTCTGGATTGTGGTATTTTGATGATCAGGAAAGTTTTTCTCAGAAAAAATTCAAAAGTAAAAGAAGTTTTTCAGTCGGTAATTTAATAAAAAAAAGTGCAACATTAGCCAAGAGATGTCGCTAGTATTTTTTAAAAATACTCGGTCGGTAACTATTTTGTAATTGTCAAAACAATAACGACGCAGATTTGCGTTATTGAATAAATAATGATATTTGTTAATCACAAATAATGTTCATCTCATGGATTATAACTGGAATAACAATACTTTATAATTATTTTAAAAATAAATTTAATCGTGCTTATTTTATCAACAATCAAGTAAATAAAATTCAAATTTTATATCACAGTAACAATTACTTGATTATTAATAAACCATATGACATTATAATTAATAGTGACGATGCTAATGTTAAGGTATAATTTACATTTAATTAAAAATTTAATTAATTTTAGGTTTATCTAATTAAATGTAAGCATTACCTTTTCCAGTCATTGCAGACAGAATTAAGAAAAATATTTCCAAATTTAGCTAATCCATTATTAAAGCATGAATTTCATTTTGTTCATCGACTGGATTATCCAACAAGTGGGGTCATGTGTGTTGCATTGAATAAAAATTCAGCTCGAGCGGCATCAAATGCTTTTGAACGACGATTGGTTAAAAAATATTATCTAGCTTTAGTTCATGGTCACATCAAAGAATCATTATTAATTATTAATCAACCAATTGGTACATTAATTTGTCCTGCATTTATATAATTACTTTTAATCAGTTATTTATTTACAAAATTTTATTCTCCAGGTCAAGATAGCAGGGAGTTGATTGGAAATAAAAAGATGTGTCCAAGTGATGATATTTATTGTAAAAAACCTAGAAGCTGTTGTACAGCATTACTAGTTTTAGAAAAAGGTTTGAGAAATGGTAAACCAGCTACGAAAATTCTTCTAAGACCTTCAACAGGACGTAGACATCAGTTAAGAGTTCATTGTTCTTATATTGGACATACTATTATTGGTGATTACACTTATAGCAATAGGATGGACTCTATACCTCACAGGACTTTTTTACATTCCTTTCGGTAATATTAATTATTCATCAATTACCTTTACAATAATTGAAAGATACTGGCAGAAGATTAGAAATGGCACATGTTTTACACTTTAATTTAACTCATGTTCTCCAATGATGTTTTTAGCACCCGTAAAACCCAATGATGGATTGTTCATGACGTTCACTTATTTTAAAACGTTCAAATAAATCTAAATAAAACTTATGAGTCTGCATTAGAAATTTCCAATTCAAACTTTCCAATAGAATTGTATTAAATCTAATTGGTTCCAATAAACCAAGAAATATAATAAAGTATCGGATGCAAACGATTCATGGTTGGGGTTTGAGGGTTGATAATAACAACACTTTAAAAATACTATGTACACAAAATTATCACTATTTTTAGCCTACTCTTAAACTATATTATTACCAATAAAAAACTAAATTTTTTTACAGATTAATCTTAGAAAGTGAACTAGAAAATATTGATATCCAAACACCAGATCCTTTTAACAGTGATGTTGATTTAAACAAATGGATTCCTACAACAATAGTGAGGACACTTGATGCCACTACATTCAAAACAATTGATCAATTGGTTTGAAATAAATCATCAGATTTCAATCAAACCAACAACACCTGATTGTTGGATATCAAAAACTAATGATTTTCTTGCTAAATAAGGTGATTCACGAACATGAATATGTCGTTGATTTCTTATTTTACAAAAGCAAAATGAATTTGTTACTTGACAGGCCCAAACAGTACCAAGAACTGGTTGATTGTTGCTACAAATTCCATCAGTCCTTGATGTATTTCCCATAGCTGAGGATACTTGGTTTATACACACACAACATATACCATGGGTTTTGGAGTAATTATGCAAAGTTAGGCCAATGCTTCTCAATAATTTAGCTCTGTGTTTCAACTCTTTTGAATCAAATTCAACTCGAAATGGAGCTGCTATTGAATCAATGACAATTAATCCAATTTTTTGAGTTAGTAGTAGATTTGGTATTCTATATTTCACACAAGATTCTAAATCACTCTAGAAATAAATGAGTTATTATATATTTATTTATGCTTTTGTATTTATTTATAATGTATAAATATAAATTTTTTACCTACCACAGTAGAAATATGTTCTATAAAAATAGAATCTCCATTAACTTTATACTGTTTGGCGACAGAAGAGAATCTTAACAATTCTTGAAGCCTATTAGATGGGAATTTAGACTCCGTACAAATATAAATAGCACCTAGTAATCATATTTATTTATTTATTCCCATTTTTTAAATATTTTATTAACCATAAACAATAATTGTTTACCGGCTTTATAACCTCCTGATGATGGAATTTGTGAGGTTAAACACAGTTGTAAAGCCAATTGTGTTTTACCTGTACCCGCTTCACCGTATATTTGTGTTATTCCACTTCTAGAAAGTCCTCCTCGTAGAAATTCATCAATTACTGTACATCCAGTTGATAAAAAACTATCCTTTGCTTCATTTAATTGAAGTGCAGTTGGAAATTCATCCATTGTTTTCTTTCTAATTCCTTTTGTAGGCTGTAGTAAGCTGACATTTTAGATAAACAAAGATAAAATTTATTAATTTAAATATTCTTTATTTAATAAAATACTTTTTAAAAAGTTTAAATATTGTAAAATTATTTATATAATAATTCTTTCATTTAAAAAGATTTTCATTGTTTTTTTTTTCATGAGTTTCTACCTAGTTATTCTATGTAATTAAATAATTTGTTTATCTAGGTTTTATTGTTCCAATAAATTTCTATTTAACTTGATATAAATTGTGATTTATAAAAAAGAAGTGTTTATTTATTATTATTGACGCGTTCCTGCCGCTGCTTTTTGTTGTGCTTGAATGAATTCTGGATAATCAATGTAACCATCTTTGTTCATATCATCCATATTTAATATTGGATCAATTAAATTAATTAATTCATCGTCTTTAAATAATTTTCCTTCAGCTGCATTCGGCTGATTGGGATCCTTATGACCTTGCTCTGAATAAATAATGATAGCAATCAATACCAATTGATAAATGATATTAAATAATAAAAAATTAACCCACCATGCCAATGAATTAATGACTTAATTAATTCACAACCGTCTAATTTATTATTATTATCAGCATCGTGCATCTTAAAATAATGGAACTGCAATTCTTGTTCAGACATTTTGCTTGTGTCTATTGGAACATCCATATGTTCTTGGATATGTCTAAAATAATAAATAAAATGACTCTTCCTGTTTTGGAGTAGCAAAAAGGTACTTACGCTTTTTCTTGGGCAATATTAGCAGCATTTAATATCTGCTGAGGTGGAACATCATGGCTGTGAGCATGTCCGTGTTGTTGAACGGGCACATTCTGGACGGGTACATGTTGCTGTGGTGGTGCTTGTTGATACTTGAACACAAAATAATTTATTTATTTCAAACAATTCATTCTTACTTTGAATATAATTCATAATTATTATCACTGACTTGTTGAGGTGATGGTGGTTGCTGTTGATAAACCTGTTGCTGATGAGGCACATGATGTGCTTGTGGCTTTAAAAATAATTCAGAACGTGTTAATAATAAACCTAAATATTTGTTGGTTATTTTCTAACCTTATTTTTGAAAAGAAAAACTGTTAGAAAGTGAATTTTACCTGTTGATAGTGCTGAGGAGGTACACCTGGAGCAACTTTTTGAGCTTGAGCATCACCCACTTGATATTTAGAAAATCCTAAGATACACAGCCAAAAGATCCAATTCATCTTGTGGCTTTTTATAACATGTAATCAAAATATTAACAAATTAATATTGAAATGATATTATTCATTCATCAAATGAATTATTAACACTCAATAAAAAGCACCGAAACATGTCAACAATATGTTATAAAGCGAGAAAGTAATTGAAGAACATTTTTTTTATTTAGAAAATAAAATTCTTAACCTTAAAAAGTCTACGTTATATTGAAGAATGAAATTAAATACTTAATTCTATAAATTCACCTTATTTACTATGAAATAATTATAAAATAAATTTTCATAAGCCTAATAAGTTTAAAAAATATGAATATTTTGTAGATCTGACTCCTAAATGACGTGGATCTCATGCGTTTTCATTTCTCCCACTTTTATATATTTTTTTTAACACTAGGGACATTCACGTGACTCAGCACAGAGAGAAAACTGAGAGTAGCAATGCCATTTAGGGTGAGTTTCACCAACAGCAAATTGCTATTGTATACCAACCTAAAATTAGAAAATTTTTAAAACATAAAAGAAGTTGCCTTTGACGCTACCTGGCGAGTAAATGACATAATAATTTAATACTTTGCTCATTAATATATTAATATATTAATAGATCTAAAACTCATCTTTTTTATCATAAAAGGAAGAAGAATTTATATAAAACAATTACCTATTCAGCTGTAGTCTTGTTCACACGATTAGAAAAAAATAAATGCCAGTCAGCCATGTTGAAATTTCTTTTGAGTTATATAAATTAATTCGCCAAAAGTTTGCCAGATAGCATGAATAATAATTTCTTTCATTTTTTTAATTTTTAAGTTGGTATACAATAGCAAATTGCTATTGGTGAAACTCGCCCTCAGTCTTCTCTTTGCTCAGTATACATCTAAGTTGGCAGTCATGATGGCGTACAGCGCCCTCTATATTGACCTTTCCCATTTAAATCCCCAGTACAAGCATAACCTCAAATTAACGTTTGCGGTATTCGTATATTTTAATTACAAAAAATTTTCTAAAAATCAACACGCAACAGTTTTGGAGCAAATATTAATAATAAATAGTGAAAAAAACGAGACTATGAGTAGAAATTAACTACGAAAAGTTAAAAATGTATATTTATCAATAAATATTTAAAAATAAAAGAAATATTAAGTGAGAAGGCTGCCAAAAAAAACTTTTTTTCCATTCTAAAAATAATGATGGCGACTTCTTTATCATGTAAGTAAATAATAAAATTATCGAATCACTGAATTAGATAATTAAATAAATATCAAATACGTCATCCATATTATAAATATATTTTACAGCATATTGGGTTAAATTTTTCACTGCTGCTGGATTTCCACTTGATGTAGCAACTAAACATGCTGTTGTCTTTTCTAACAATCGTATCAAGCCTGATATGCTTCCTGATTTAGATAAACCAAGTCTCAAAGAAATGGGAATAACATTAATGGGTGATATGATAGCTATTTTACGTTACGCCAAAAAGGTTACAGAAGATATGACATGTGAGAAATTTTTGGTCGACACTGAAGAGCCAAAACTATTATCAAAGTCATCAAATAATCCAAAAGTTGTTCAAAAGAAGACTGTTGCGAAGATTTCAAGTGTTGGTGTCGTGAATAAATCAACCGAAGGCAAAGATGTCAAGTCTGTTGCTACTAAAAATAATCTAAAGAATCTAAAACCGTCTTTAAGTATTTCTACCGGCCCAGGATTAAAGAAAAAGTTAGTATCATCTGCCACAAGAGTCGTAACACCATTAAAAAAAAGTTTAGTAGCTGACACGATGTCTAAAAAAAGGAAAGTTATTGAAGTTATTGATGACCTCGATTCCAGTGATGATGAAAGTGATGATAATCAAGTACAAATTCAGAAACGACTTAAAACATCTAATGATGATGGTGTTTATCAGGTAATAGTAAATAAGAAAAGTAATTTAAAAGGTCAAGATATCAGAGAAGTCACGAGCATTGGCAAAAAAACCAACGATCAAAAGAGAACTGTCTTTGATCGACTAGGAGACAGTTCTGTCACCAGTACTACTAATTTAAATGACAATAATACAACTTTTAGTATTACTGGAATTGGTACTGATGTTATTAAAAGAAATTCAAGTGTTTTTAATCGACTGGGTGATAAAGATTTAAAAAAAGATTCCAACAGTGCCGGAATATTAAAAAATGGTAATAGTCTTCAACCTCAAGGAATTTTAAAAAGTAAACCTGTTGGTTCAAGTTTGAGATCTCCAAGTGTTCAAATGACTAAATTAAATACTAAAGGAATGAAAGTTAAGACTGGAACAATGCATGCTGATCATGAAGGAATTAAAAAAGTTTCTACGAGTATTAAACAACTTGTACGAAACACCAAAGCTATGAAGTTAAATAATGTTCCTTCTATCACGAGGAAAATTCCTAATAATAAATTAGGTTTGTTTATAACTGATTATTAAATTTATTAAAAAAAAAAAAAAAGAATACTTTATTTCTAACTGTACCTTTTTGTTTTAGCTTCTGAACGGATAAATTCATTACCAGCTAAAGCACGACTTGGACTTGGTGGTTTACAAAAGCAACAAAAGCAAGTGACATTTAATAAAGTAGCGACAGTGACACATATTAGAAAGCCTGGTGTGTTTAGTAGGCTTGGCATTTAAATGAGCTTTTTAAAAAAAAAATTGAATATGCACAATTTTGAGAAAAAGAAAACATTATTCATACTACTTTACTGTTTATAATAATTCATAATGTTTAAATATTATTTTTAATAATTAATATTATTAATTTAATCACAATCTATAATATTTATCATGTTATCATTGAAGCATTTTTAACAAGAAAAAAATTGATTACACTTATTACTGAATTTGTGAATAATTAGTAATAGTTAAATAATTGTTAGAATATTGTGAATGAAATCACTTTTATTAATTATAAAAATTATTAATTATAACAATTGCATAATTTAATTATAAAATAGCGAATGAAAGGGTAAAAGTAATAAAATTCATTTGATGCAGTGGATTTTTTATAATTAAATTGTATAAATTTGTGTACATAACATCAAATTTGTATTCTTTTTTTTTTTTTCAATATATATATATATATATATGTATATTATAGATATCTATATGAAGTCTTTTAACATACTTTTACATATTTTATACACTAAAACATTTTATTAACTTTTTTTTTTCTTTTATACAAAATTACTTGTTTTCATTCTCTAATTTAAAATTTGGTTATAATAATAAAATATTTGATAATTATTACCTCCGAGATCTGTAAATGTTTAATTTTTTTCAAGTAAAATATTAAAAGATTCCACTAAACTATTTTTTTATAATTATTATTTAATTAATTACGATTCTGTTATTTAATTGTAATCTCTAATATTTACTATAAAAAAAAAACATTACAAAACTATTTAAGTTGATATCTCCAACAGATCTATAACAAAAAAAAAATAGTTTAAACATCCTATATTAAATACCCCGTACATTATTATCAGTTTTATTTCAACGTCTTTCTGTAAATTATTTTTACTAGTTTTTTACCTCAGTCTACATTGTATGTTAAGTTATCACAGATAATAAGAAATCCTTCTTTTGTACAAATAGTACAAGTCAGGAATGGTAATTGAGGGCAGTTGAGACGGATTATTAATTTTTTTTCAATGCATTACAAAAAAAAAAACAAGAAAAAGAACCAAATTAAAAATTCAATAACGTGAATGAATTTTTGTCAATTTGATCAAAAATAACTTATTAATCTCATTGTCGGCAACTATTGGACGTTGGAAATAAGTTGTTCCATTGTCGTCTCGATGCCCAGTCATCGCAAGTTGAAGCTGAAACTTAAATATGTCCAAATACGGTCATAATTGTGTATTTTGTTTTCGAAATTTAATTATTTTAACAAATCAAACAAGAAAAGAAGAACTCAATTAATTTTCCATCGATTTTTTTTTTTTTAATCAATCAATGGAGTAAGATTTTTTTTTTTTTAGGTTAACATTCATTTAATAAAGATGCAAAAAAAGAAGAATTATTTTGTTTTTAAACAAAAATAATAATGTTGATAATTTATACTCAACCTGTTCACGACGATAACGATTAATTTTACATTAAAAATTGGACGAGTTTATTATTTGCTGTCCAGAGACCCAAGTCCCAGCCAGCAATGCGACAACTGTAACCATTCCAGAACGCTTTTAATAATAATATAAACTATTAGCGTCAAAGAAAATCACATCTTTAAAAGTTTAAATAAATTTTTATCATCAATTTATAGGCAAGTATAATAATTTATGATTTTTTAATTTAATAAATGTCTATCATAACCTTTTAATACTGATTTAGATGAATTTAAAAAAGTATACTAATTTATTTATCCAAATAAAAATGCGATTTATAATTGAAAATTGACGCCCACCTCAATGAAACTGAAATATTCCAAGATCCAAGATCACACGTCCGCCTCAAGCCCTGTAAAAATGAAATACACGTACAGTCTCGGAGGAATTGACGAATAATAATAATAGTACTAATTAATTATATACAAAAAAGATAGTGTATGAGTATAACATACGTATTCACTTACATATAAAAGCGTTTAAACAGAATTTATAATACCCTGAATTAATCATTACAACTTAAGTCTACAAAAGAATAAAAAAAAAAAAAACAAAAAAGGTCGTTACATATTCCACTGCATATAAATTTACATTACCGACCATGATAAGTAAAATCCTTATTTTTTTTTAATTTTATTTTAAAAAGTAATCAGTTCTGTTGATGATTGGGTCCAAAGTCAAGGATCATCAGAGTTGATGCTATTGAGATGGCAAACGGAGCAAAATTCCAAAGAAATCCGTCCAGAGTTGACGTGAACGCAGACTCCGCTGTTGTCCAAGTTCTCAAAGAGATTAGCTGTGTCAATAGATCCATCATCTGGCCTGATGAAGTCAATAGGATCTGCATTGACGTCACTGTCGTTGATGGTATCAAAAATATTGTTGTCCATAGTCAGTTGTTCGATTTCCTGATCCGTAACACCTAGATCAACATTGTCAACAGCTAAAGATGGCAGCGGTTTCATGTCGACTTCGTTGATGGAATGATTAGCAGTCTCATAAGTTGAGAATTCAGTTGACGAATCACAATTAACCCCTTCAAAATCAAATAGTTGATGAGAAACACCTGGATATGAGTAATTATGATCTGTTGGCTCTGATTCTAGAGCTAACGCTAGATCATTAAAGTCTATACCTGTTACAGATGTATTCACTTTATTCTCTTTATTATCGACATCTTGATATTTCTTTTTCCTTAAGATCTCGTTCATTGCCTTCAACAAAGCTGTAATTGCTGTGTTGTTGTTTAATATATTTCTTAGGTAAGAAACTTCTGCTTTCAACCTTTTAAGATCGATATCTTGTTTACCAATGATATTTTTCAAGTTTTTATGTTGATCGCGATAATGACTAAGTTTCTTTTCAATCTTCTCCAAATATTCTTTCTTCTTTTGACGATTCATACGTGCCATCATCGCATTTCTGTTCTGGCATGGCCGTTTTGATGGTCCACGGCCTCGTTTTCTTGGCTTTATTTCACTTGTAACAGTAGGCTCATTGCTTTTTAATTGAAACTCGTCGAAGTTATCGGAATCTAGGCCATTGCTCTCTTCCGATGACGAGTCACTGTTCACGTAGATGTTTGATCTCCTTTTTCCCGTCATTTTGCCACTAATGTTGTGTAAATAATCGACACTTGATGATTATTCTGCAATCAAGTCAGCTGTTTATATCTAATTGACACCAATATTTCTAGCAATTTCGTCAGCACTTTTACTTACAATTCACTTGAGTTGCGTATCTGCGTCTTAACTGAAATAATCGGGACACGAATGGATTCGGGAATGGTCGAAAATGGCGATCTCAGCGCTCTCTATATAACGCGTATGCGCTAAAAGGATTTTTAGTTGTGCGCATGCGCGTAATAAAGCAGCGCGAATAATGGCAGTCATTCTTAATTGTTGATCAATCAAAACAATAACAAAGATATTTTAAAAGAAAATAATTAAAATAATGTTACATAATTGAAACCTGTTCAATTAATAACCTCCAACTCTAATTATTTTCTTTCCTAACCTATATTTTTTAAAACAGAAAAAGATTGATAACAAATGTTATATATTTAATAATGATTTAATATTGATATTTTAGTTAGAAATTAATGTTTAATAAGAAACAAATCTTGAAGTTAATAAATGTTGTTTATGCAACAAGGAAGGGGAGAAATATGAATCAACTAATGGCAGGGATGGTTTGTTGTAATTATTTTATTTTAAAACGACGTAATCAAAACACTTCTGATACATTGTTTTAGCTGAAACTTTTTTTCTGAACAACCATCACCATAGTTTCTAGAATAAACAACTTGAGTATACGTCAAGATATGTATAGTAAAGATTTTTGGGGATTTAAGTAAACGGCGCAATGACAAATAAGAATAAATCAAATATTGACGGTAGTATATCGAATTATTATCTAAGTCTGATATTATTACGTAGGAATATAAATTATTTGGTTTTATTTGTCGGTTATGTGATGCCAATAAGCAGCAATAATTTAAAATCACCGGTAACGAAACTCTTTGTTTTATTTTTAAATAGTCATAGTAGTGTATTCAGTTATTTTATGTAAATTCTAAATAAATATTTTCAAGATAAAATTGGCTTACTACGTCTACCCATAAAGATGTAAAATTAAATCACTGTTTTTTTATTTTAATTACAGGGAACAAAATTGACTTTTAATTTATGTGGTAAATCAGCAGCATTACATGCTGATGATGTTGATCAAGATGATGGTCAATTTTTTACAATAGCACCAGCATTGCCAATATTACCAGGTGCTTTAACACCATCAAAACTTACCAAAAGATCATTTAGTTCAATAACAAGTCAATCAAGTTCAACACTTGGTTTTGAAGATGCTGAAATTGGTGGATGTGATGTTGTTGCACTTCAACAAAATGGTGAAAATAAAACGACTGTTGTGGCATCAAGAACACCAGCAGAAAGAGAAAAAAATCCAGATCGAATTTGTCTGGATAGACGTGGCCTTACGACCTTTCCAAATATTACTGGTGAACCCAGGCTACGGTTGATGTCACTTCAACACAATCTTCTATCACGAATTGAAGGCCAAGATTTTGTTCAATTAACGAAATTAGTTTTTCTTGATCTCTATGATAATCAGATAGAAAGAATTTTAGATTTAACTCCTCTAGAAAATCTGAGGGTTTTATTAATTGGAAAGAATAGAATTAAAAAAATAGAAGGGCTTAAATCATTGATCAAACTAGAAGTTCTAGACCTCCATGGCAATCAGATTGTCCAGGTGTCGGGATTGGATAATTTAACATCACTAAAAGTCCTTAATTTAGCTGGAAATAATGTCAAGATGATAGGATTTAATGATTTTCATGGACTGACATCATTGAAGGAACTAAATTTAAAAAGAAATAAAATAAAAAAGCTACTTGGTTTTAATGAAACTCCACAGCTACAAAAACTGTACCTGAGTAATAATGATATTCATAAGTAAGTTAAATGACATAACCCTCAATCATTTTAACTTTAATTATAATTTATTTTTATTTCCTAGAATTGAAGATATGGGAAGCTTAGCAAAGGCTTTAGAAATTCGAGAAATCACCATTGATGGAAACCCTGTTACTTTAAATGCAGACTGTATATCTTTTTTAGTATCCTATCTACCAAACCTTCAAGTTCTATCAACAATGCAAATTAACGAGCAAGTGAGAAGAGCAGCAATGGCTTGGAGAACAAATAAAGAACAATCAAATTCAGCTTTCTTGGATTTAAGTACTCAAGTGTGTGTCAATGTTAGACGTGAAGAAGTTATAATAAATGCTAAAAAAAATTGGCAACTATTACGATCTCAAACGAAAAGTCTCTCTAGTAAAATGAACAATCAAAAGAATGAAAAAGTACGGGATTATAATTTACAAAATTCAAGTAAATTTGATACAGTTAAATTTAAAGGTGGATTTGATGAGAAGCTAATGAACTCGGCATCATTGACATCAATTAATGAGAAGGAAGTGAAAAAAATTCAGTTCAAAAAACGAAGTAATTCTACTGATGCTTTACTTCAATTAGACCATTCGAATAAAATCAATTTAGCATTAGACTTTAAACTGCCACCAATCTTAGTACCAATTATTAATAATATAACAAGTTGTAAGATAAATAGTAGCAGTAGTAATAGTAGTACAACTAATTTAGGAAGTTTAAAAAATAGTTTAAATGTTGATAGTATGGATACCACGACCACTGACAGTGAATTTGATAGCTCAGAGAGTCATGAGAGTCTTAAAAGTGGACTAAGAAATCACTTGATTAATTCCAATTCTCGTAGCCAGTCTGTTGATAATGATAACAAGAGTGTTTATAATTTTTTTAATATTCCTGAGCACCAGTTGAGTCTATTTAAAAATCATGAAATAATTAAACCAAGTAATAATAGTAATAATGATAGTGAAAGTGTAGAAAATAATGGAAAAAAATTCATGAATAATCATCAAAGCCAATCGAGAATAAAGCTAGGACTTCCAATAGGAAATTTGTGCAATTTAAAGACAGGAAGTTTGGAGAGTAAGAGTGTGAGTCAAACAGAAAGCTCCAAGTCTTCAGATAATTATAATGATTCTGAGGATGAGAAGAGTAGAGTAAAGAGTGCACAAATGAAAAAAATTGTTCATTATAGAAGTAATAGAGCTGCTACTGCCAGAGCTAAACACCGAGCTGTTATTGCTCAGCCTCCTTTGATTCAATTTACAGTTCCAAAAGAAAAGGAACAAGGTTTGTTGAATTATTTATCTGTTATTTTAAAATGAATTACAGTATTATTTTCCTTTTTTAGGTGGAGATTATTTAATAGAGATTGTCGGCCATTGTTTAAATATTTATGGACAAGGAGCTTTAAGATTTATTGATAGATCTTGGGATGTAGTGAAAGCTAATGATGTTAATACTGTCAAATTTAATTACGTTCAATTCAATGGAATAGCAATGATTATTAGCAAAATAAAAATAAAATTCCCTAATGTCCAGCATTATATTTTTAAAGAAACTAATATCAGTCATCTAGGACAGATAAATGCTCTTGCTGAAGTTCAAGGTTTGAAAAGTATCCAAATTGATGCTGAAGGGAATCCAATTATTTCTAAAGACTGGAAAGTTTATGCTATTTTTCGACTTTATCATTGGGGCTTGAAGATAATTAATGGCAAAGAGGTGGATTTTATTTTTTCTTATTAACTATTTTAAAGCATTTAATATTTTTTAAATTTAAGTTACTTTTATTGGTATACTAGATAACTGATGATGATGTTGAAGCAGCAAACAAGGAATATTCAGGATTGACCGACATTGTCATATGGTCGTTACCAGAGACATTATTACAACCTTTATTGCAAAGACTTGACTTGGAAAAGGTCCAGAGGCAGAATGGCGAACAAATCACTGCCAAGCAATTTTTATTCACCAGTGATCCAGCATTGAGAGATGTTGTTGCTAAAGAAGCTTTACAATGGCGAAGAGGTAATGTGACTCAAGTAAGTTAAGATCATTTTTATCTATTTAAAATGCAACTTTATTCATTAATTTAAATTATAGTAATTAATTTTTTTTCTTTCTTTAGGATGATTTAATTACAAGACACAAAGGTAAAGTTTATTTATCAAATTTTATTGATCAGACAGTAGATGCAATACAAAAGTTGCAATTACTTGAAGATGAATGGCCAAATATTTTGCATGAAATTGTTTCTCAAACATTAAACGATTACTCCAATATGAATTTATACATGAAGGAACAAAGCAAAATACTCGAATTAAAGTGATAATTAGTCATTAATAGATTATATAAAATATAATTAATAAATAAAACAGAAAAAAAATATATATTAAAAAACTAGAAAAGAAAAAAAAACAAATAAATGTATAGCAATATTGTTTTTAAATGAAACTTAATACGTCATTGTTATAGAATTATTTCAGTACAGTATTTATATTAAAACAAAAAAAAAAAAAGCGAATTTAGAAAAATAAAAATAAATACAAAAAAATGATTTGTAATAAAATACTAATTAATTTAAATACTTTTTATGTACCAATGATTGAATCAACACTGAATGAAATGACAGGTTTCTTTGATTTCTCTGGAGAATTACAAGACGATTCTTTTATAAAACTCGTTGCTGATTGTATTAAATGTGTTAGAGTTGAATTATTACATGATGTATCCATAAAATTAGGATTCCATGGAATAGTTGAGTATCCAGGATAAAATTTATCAATTTCCATTTGGTTATTAGTAAAATTATATTTCTGTTCAGTTGAAAGATTACTGACAGCTGCACCTATGAGGTTGTAATTATTCTGAATCACTAGAAAAACAATGATTCAATTGAATATTACTATTTAACAGTATAATTTATAAGATAAACAAAGACTTACAAGTATTTGAATGATGTCCATTGTTATTATCAATGCCTTCAAAATTTTTTGTGAGATTTATTTTCGTTTGGGTAACTCGGAACTGATGTTTTGGATAAACTTTTGATTTTTTATGATAAAAGATAGTACGAGTGGATCGATTATTAAGATTTAATGATCGATTATCAATTTCAGATGATAATTGTAAATCATTAGCAATCAAACTGCTTATTTGTGTTTGCTGTTGTCTTCTCAAAGCCACCTGTGCAGCCATCACCCTTTGTCTTTCGACAACAAGCAAGCAACAAGGACATCGGCAATCTTTCCAAGTACACGATCGCTTATGGCCCTTTAAACTTGATATTATTCCATGATTACGACATCTAGCACACTTAGGACTTCTTAATCGTGGCTCTTTTACTTCAAATGGACACAAATGATCACTTTTATCATCCATACTCCAATTGGATGATTTTTTTATAAAAGAATATACTTTTAATACATCTTAAAAAATGATTTAGCAAGATTTTGTAAACTAAGAATAAGACTCCAACTGATCTCTCAAACTCTTTGAGTGCAACTAACGATCTTGATGCTGATTCTTGCTCCAAATGTAAACTTGATGCTTGTCTTAACATAATTTTCATTTCTCAAGCCAATGTATTTCTTCTCTAAACGATTTCAAATGTATTTTTAGTGTTGAAAGCGTACGATTGGTTAAAGACATCAAGTAGCCACGCCAGCATTCAAACAACGCACCTCCTCTTCTCGAATCCTCTCACAGTTTCTAATTACATCCAGCCTTTGTAATTAATTAAAACGTTAAGATATTAATTATTATTGATAGGTTTATAAAAAACATTATTAAATAGGTTAGAAAATATTTCGAGACGATTTGTTGTTGGTAAAGTTGAAGAATAAAATTATTTATAGGTTATCAAATGATAAATAAAATATTTAACCTATCTTTGGTATGATTATCCAACAGAAAAGTATTTTTTCTTCTTTATTTAGTAGAATTATATCAACATAAACGTTGCGATATCTTTAATTCTTAAGATTCTTTCTTCCAATTCCTTGACAGCTGGGACCAAATGGAATTTTTCAAACATCAAGTTGACTTAACTTTTAAGAGCTCGTTAATGCGATACTCTTATATGTTGCCAACGTACAGTTAATATTAGTTTAAAGCTTGTTTTTCTAACGCAAATATACCATCCGGATATCCTTTTCTTTTAAATAAGATTTCTAGATGGTATAGAATAACTTCAAAACCTATGATGCATATGCTTACATTAAACACATCGTTTTATGAAACATTAGCTTCTTCATACACTACACATTGTTTATCCTTTTATCGTTCAAATGTTTATCACACTTGAAAGATTTATTTCATCTTTAAATTTAGCGTTAGTATAACCTTTTTTTTTGACATTTTACCTTTTTCTTTAACTCTTCTTTGGTATTTTAAATACAATTCTACTAAATTCATCCACAATGCATTGCACCACTAGCGTCAATTGGTATATTGGAAAATTTGTCTTCAATTTTCTCCTTGTTCTTTTCCTTTATGAGGGTTTTTTAAAAGAAAAGTAAACCGAATATCTTTTATTTATGTTTTTCAATTATAAATTGGTCGTTATAACTTTTTTTTTATTTAACTGCCCAACATCTTCAGTTAGAATCCAATGCTTAGCATTTATGCTATGTCTAAACATTGGCAACAAGTCATAAACTCTCCATTTATCAAAAAATAATACAATTTATTTCATATAATGGCAGATTTATATTTTAATAACCTCCAATTATAAATCTTTCATTGATTAATTGGATGATTAATTTTTTTCTAGATCAATAGATTGTGTTTGTGGAGCAGGAGCTAGAGATTTAGCACGTCAAAGAAGTGGCAAAGAGTAAATAATAATGATTAAATATTTATTTTATGATAAATTAATTATTATTTGTTCATCAGGTCACCAAGAAGTCGATGCATCTGCAAACATTGGTATGTAATTAATAAAATGTTTTTCATTTAATTAAATAAATAGTGTTGATGATTTTTTCGTCTAGGAGAAAAGCTATTTATCCTTGTGGATGCAAAAGAAAAGTAATGTAAGTAAAATAATAAGAATAATTTTGAAGAATACTGAATAATAATTGTGTTTATTTGAATAAATGTAGAATTGACCAATGTGCGGGAAGACGGCCAAGTGTTTCACACAATCCAGATGATTCAAAAAAGAAACCATCATGTTGTTGCGGACATTAAATGTTTCAGTAATAAGTAAATATTGTCAAATTACGATTGATTGAAGTTTTTGATAAATATTTACATTAATATTGACGTAAATAAATATGAATAAGTAAAAAGTATAAATGAAGGATAAGTAATGTGTCTTTTTCAATTACTGCAACAAGAAAATAAATTAAAAGATGCAATATATAGACTCTAAAGTTGACTGTCAGTTAAAAGTTAAAAGTGGGAAGTCCGAAAACGTATGAGATATTCAAAGTCAATTAATAAATGTCTAGTTGACTCTGACATGTCTATAAGTAGAACTTCAGGGTAGCTGACATACTTTACATTCACAATCATTCATGTCTGGTTTGAGACATCCATGACCCAAGATGCTTTTTCTTAATTTCATTACTTGACAATGTTGCAAATTTAAAAATGTCCTAAAATATACATTTCAGCATGTTTTCATAACCAAAAAAAAAAAAAAAAAAAACATTTATTAACCTTAAATATTTTTTATAAATAATTTAATTTTTTAAATAAACAGAAAAAATGTTGATTATCATCTTCATCATTACATCTACTCTTTTTACCGAAATTTTTCATCTTAATCTACTTGGGAGATTGTTGAATGCCAGGCTTTGTGGATGAATAACGTCAGCATATTACCTCTTTTGCGGTCTTTTATACCACAACTTTACTTCATATAAATATTTTTTTATTATTTTTTATCATCATTTGTTCCATTTAAATAACTTTTTTCCTTCAATGATATCTGGTTTTTTCTTAATAAATATTTTACTAGCTTTTAACTACTGGTGTTGTCTTATTAATATTACTAATTATTTTTGATTATTTGTTATGAATAAATAAATAAATAAATGAATTTTTGTCTATTTTGTTTTGCTTAAAACTATTTTACAAAAGTGATTCAAATAGATAAAATGATGTCTAAACAATTAGTCGGGGTGCCCATTCCCATCAACTGTTTATAATATTATTGTTTTTTGTTACAGTTTTATAAAAATCTTATTTATCTAAAGTTTATATATTTATTGTAATTCGTACTTTTGTCATATCATTATTGTTTTTCTTTTCAAAAAATTGTTTATAAAGAAATAAAATTGTTATGGTTCATATAAAATCATTAACAACAATATCTTATCGATATTAGCCATATTTTATAACAATTCTTATCATTACAATAAGTATAATTAATTTTCAATTACCTTGTAAATATATTTAGCTTCAAAAAATGATGTACGGTTTTTATGTATCTACATTTATTCTTAAACCTTCTAAAATGCTTTCAAATGTCTTAAAACATAAAGATATGACAATATTACAAATTTTAAAAATTGATTCCATTACAATAATTTCCTAATAAAAAGTGAATAATAATTGAAAAAAATTTTATGCTTTATAATGAAGCAGTACATCAAGAGACCAATCACTACCTGTCCTAACCTATTTAATAGAAGCTAAAAATAATTATTTTGAATAATTACTGAATAAAATACTGAATTTCTGGTAATAATTCATGTTTCTCAATGCAGCCTTTTATCCACTCACTATCAATTATTTTA
The DNA here is from genome assembly GCA_028641665.1 of Chelonus formosanus. NCBI lineage: Eukaryota > Metazoa > Arthropoda > Insecta > Hymenoptera > Braconidae > Chelonus > Chelonus formosanus. The sequence goes on from CM054000.1 coordinate 6,059,217, forward strand.
ATTGATGCTTTCCCTAGTTTATTCACTTGCTTATAAAGTTCAACAAGTTTCATATTATTTCGTTCACTATTATTATTTAAATTATTTATCAAATTATTCACAAACACATGAGTAGTTGAACTATCAATACTACTGCTTAACTTTCCATTCATAAACAGAAATCCATATTTTCTCCAATCTGATACATCAACAAAATAACCTACAATGTTTGTAAACAAATTTAATTGACTGCTCGGTAATTTATTTGTCAATTCATCAGCATCATCTAGGGTATTTAAATTGACATTTAAATCATTCTTAAGTAAACAAACTCTTTCCAATGATCGTCTGAGACTGTGTTCATCAGAATCTTCAACATAACTATCATAATATTCATCAAACTTCTTCATCAATCGTTCTTTAGTTACATTTCGACAAGACAATAATTCCCATGGATAAAAATCAACTAATTTAGCCCAATTATTCTTCTCAACTGCTCTTCGTAACCAATCTAATTTAACTACATCATAAGTACTACAATTAACTTGTGTTTGAACTTTTACTGAATTCGGATTACCAACAATCAAACAAAAGGTATTTCTTCCTGGATTCTGAACAATTTTAGCTGAATGACTGATTAAGATTCTTTCAATATCACTTTTTGTCCATTTTTCTTTATTATTACATCCTGATTTTTGCAAATTCTCTTCACCATTTATCACACATATCTCTTTAGCTTCAAACAAACGTGTTTTTCTTTCAACAGTGGCCGCATTAACACCAAAGTATCTTGAATCTATTTTCAAAGGCTTCAGAAACATTTCTTCCTTAATTTCACGAAGTCTCTTAGACGGTGAACCTAATAAAGAAAGATCAGTTTGAATATCAGACATTGTTGCATGACGTTTAGTGAGCTTCTGAACGACACCATCAGATTTAATAAATGACTTGAGTTCCGTTAGACTACACACATCAGTCCAAGGTTTATCTTCACGACTTCTCAACACTCTTGGGAACCTTAGGGTGTATCCAGCAGGCTGATAGTCACATTTAATCATTTCTGTAGCTCGAAGTTGAAGAACTAGTGATCGTTTTGGTTCAATCCAGACATCAGGAAGATATTTCTTTGGTCCAATAATACTTCTTGGACATTCTTGAGACCAGAAAGGCTTGAATCGTTCATTTATTTCTTTGATTTTATCAACAGGCAGCCCAGAACTTACTGAACCTACTGCCAAAAATTTTAAATCGCTGTTGGAGTCAATAGTTATTCCACTTGGTTCATCTGTTGATGAATTATTGCTTCTATTAAGACTTGATACTCCCATCAAAAAGCTGCTGATCACTCCAGCATATTTATTTTCTCCATAATAACCACCTAGTATCAACATGTCAATATCTTCTATCAAGCCATCAGAGTATTCAGCTTTAAGTTTATAACAACAATTGCCTTCTCTTGAATTCGGTCGGTAATAACTGTCAGTCTTCTTCAAAACAATCCCTTCATCATCATTGTCCATACTTTTATTAAAAATCTCCAGCACCTCATCTTTGGTTTTTACTAAGGTATTTTTACAACGCACCAATACACCTTCCTGTTCTTTAAAAGCAGTTTCAAGAATTTTCAATCGCTCGTGCAGAGGAAGATTAATCAGCAATCGATCATTATATAAAATCACATCGAATGCAACAAAGCAAGATTGATAATTACTTCTAGGTGTTAACTTCTTGACATCATAGGACATCCCTTTGGAGCCGAATATTTTTTTTTCTTTATGCCAGCCCACTAGTTCTCCATCTAGGATGATAGACTGACATTGAGGATTAATTAAGTCAGCTATTGCTTTTGTTAGGAAGCTATTCGGTGATGATTTTGATGCTCCAAAACCAGAATTGTCAGTTATATCTAGACCATGACGTGTAAAGTATTTATATTCTTCATTTTTCATATGTAGTTGACTCCTTTCTCCATCAAATTTTGTCTGAATGACATAAGTATCATCAGATTTGAATAATTTACCGATTTCTTCGACTTTCAGACGTTCAAGAAGCATCGGTTTGAATGGTGAAAGAAGAGCAATGTTGGAGATATTTCGTTCCAATCGAATCTGGAGGTTCAACAAGGTATCACATACTTGTTTAAGGTCACACTTTTCACCATAAAACCAATCAGCATCTGGATGATATGCTGGAACAGTTGGGAATTTGAATGAATGATCAACAAGTAGAACAACAACAAATACGTTAACAATGAAAGCCTTACCTTCAAATATACTCTTCTCTCCCATTCCAATTTTAATGTCTTTTAGAATAATCCTCGTGAACCATTTTACTTCGACAGCATTACATTTCTGCAGATGAATAAATTCACTATCTTTGCTTCTATTTTGTGCATTCTTTTCAGCTATTTTGTCTAGAATATTATTGATTTGTTCTATTGATAAATTTCCTGATTGACGAAGTCTTGATGTTAGAATCCAATATACTCGTTCAGCAAAATCATTCATCTGCATTTTATCACTTGATGGTTGTCGGTAATTAATAATACTCTGTGCTTCAGTGCTAGTCTTTCCTAAACAAAATACTCGAACATACAGCTTTCCTAGATTTATTTGCTTCAGTCCAAATGGTCCACGGTGTTTATCACTTTTTACAAGTAGCAATCTCATGACTGGATACAACGAAACGTCCTGTAAACAATTTAATTTATTGAAATGAAAGCTTCTAGATGTTAAAACTAGACTAATATCAATAAGTTTCATTTATAAATAATGAATTTTTGGTACTAAAATCAATTAGAAATTCAAACAAACCATTTTTACTTTATAATTCTAAGTTTTCACCTCTATCTGACTGTCTGATATTATTTTTTTTTAAATTTAAAATACGTTTAAATAAAAATGCTCACAACATTTGGATCCTTTTCTTTCATTTCTCGGCCCAATCGTCGACAATTATCCAAGAACTTCTTTAATACTTCAACCTTCTTATTTCCTTTAGCTGTCCAAATGTTCTCTAGAACCTCACCAAAGTTTTGAAAGGTAATTTTAGATGCCAAAGACATGATTCTGTAACAAACAAGAAGGTAGAATAATTTTTTTACTAAATAAAAAACGATGTTAAAACTGTTCTATAAAGAAGTTTGTTAAATTAATTTTTAAAAAAGAATATTAAGTAAAAAAATACTTTATTTATTTTCTTCATTTATCTATGAACATCCACAAATGTTTTAAATAACAATATATTCATCAAGATACATTCGTGCTAAATCAGGATTTCCTGATTGCATATAAATAAGATGAATATTAAAAGCAGCTTCTCTTCGAAGATCAAAAAGTTCAGGACGACTAGCAATGAGTTCAGAAGGCGGTGATTCCAATACTAATTTATAAAAGTGTAGAGCACCAGTAAGAAGTCCAATTTGATGTAAAAGACGAGCAATATTATAATCTGATTCGTGTTTCATCTCAGGACCACGTTGTTGTGCGTATTTTTTGAAAAATGTGTAAGCTATAAAGACAAATAAATTAATTAACTTAACAGATAATTCCTAAATTCTTTATTAATTAGTCAGAAATGTAAATAAACCTACCCTGAATGACAAGTCGATGTTTTTTAGCAGCATATTTTTGACAAGCCATTTGCAGACAAGTAACTCCAATAAGTAATGCAAGTAGTGGAGATGGTAGGTCTTTGTATAACGACACATAATCATTGAGTGCATATTTATAGGTCCCCGAAACAAGGCAGTTGTTAGCATGAAGGAGATGGAGATGGAAAGAGGCATTCTCCCCAAGAAGTCTCATGATAAACCTATTATGTCTAGCATCATCAGCAGTCTGGATAACAACATTTAACATATTCCAGAGACTTGGTTTCGTGAAGTCTCTCACTAGGTCTCTGATAATATTGTACGCATGATAAGAGTCCTTGTTGTAGATACAAGCAAGCAAACAGAGGAAAATAATATGCGGAGTTTTTGGTTCAAATTTTTTCGAAGTCAATGCTGTGAAACAAATCCGCTCTAGGACTCCATATTTCTTGAGATCCCAAGCCACCTGGCACATCTTGATGAAAAGACTATATTCATCATTGAACGAAGGTACAGTTGAGCTGCTAAATGTTGGAGCATTGTTGTCTTCAAGTGGTTCAGCACGTGAGAGTCGATGGAGATGCAGAGCTTCACGTCTTTCACGTACTCTTGGTCTCATTAATGTTGGCAATTCAGCTTTACTTCTCAATCTGATACACTCTTTCATCAAGAGTAAATATCCTGACTCCAAGAATTCATCAAACCTTTTAACTTTGTATAGAAGCATTGTTCTGCGATAGAGAGCATCGGGATCAATGACATCAACATCGGGATTTTGTTTTAAAATGTCTATAGCGCGATCGTAGAGATTCATGCACTTGTAGAGTGTTGATAATTGAAGTTTCGCTTCTAAATGCTGAGGTGAAAGCTTTGTGACTATTTCATAAGCTAGAATAGCTTTTTTTAGGTTCTTACATCCAACCCAACATTCAGCATATCGCAACCAAACAGCAGCTAGACTATAATTTTCACTGTTTATCAAAGGTTCTAATACTTTGATCGATCTAGAGTATTCTTTTCTACTCATCAAAGCTTCTGCGACGTCTAGGAATAAATCTCCAGAGGCATCTGGATGTTCTTCCTTAAGAAACTGGTTGATTAAACCATCTGCTTTGTCTACATTATTCAATTCTATCACAGCAACAATACATTTGGCTTTCAAATCAACAACTACATCATTCGGAATGATGCAAAATTCAATAATGATTCCTGAATCATCAGCAAGAGCTACGGAATCATTTTCAATCAGTTCCGTCCTCTTAACAGAAAATTGATGATACTTTACACTAATACTAGTATATCGAGATAGAATATCTAGACATCTAGTGAATTTTTTTGAAGTAATCAATAGCTCTGTGATAATATTGACCTCTTCTAGAGTCACCAAATCTGAGCATTTATTAAAAATTTGCTCCATGGCTTCCAAAGCCAGTTGATGATTATTCTCTTGAATAAACTTCTGTGCAACTATTTTGGCATAGTTGATCAAACATTGACCATCTTCTGGGCCAAGTTGATGAATCAACTTCATGTATCCTTTGATAGAAGCTCGAACATCTCCAGTTTGCTCTTGAAGCTTGGCTCTTTCTTCATACAACGCCACATCTTTAGGATTAGCTTGAATGGCTTTCGAGTAGCAAGTAATTGCTTGTTTAACATCTCCAGAGTCTAAAGAAATATTAGCAAGCTTAATCCACTGATCAACATCTTTAGGGTTCAAATGAGCAGCAATTAGTGAAAACTGAAGAGCTTTCTCTGGATCACGAGTCTCATAAATCATAGCTAGGGTTTGGAATGGTTCTGGAGCACTAGGAACTTGTCTAAAAGAATAAAAAATATCATCAAACAATTGCTTTGATACTTGATATCAATTCATCACAGTAAATTAAATTTACCTAATGATTTCCATACACATTTTGATAGCTAAATCTGTCTCTCCTTTGGCGAAACGTAAATTAGCTTCACCCATAAGACCTTGTAAAGCTAGTGGTAAATTCCGGCGTTTCTTTTTACGACGACCTTTTTTATCATTCTTATCATCAAATGGTTCTCTAGGTCGAGCTCTTCCGCTGCTTGATGTCACGACTCTGAAAGAATGAAGATAATAAAATGAATAAATAAAAGTCAGACATTTGATAACATGTTAATAATTATTCTGATTACTTACATCATCGGTTGATTTTCTGAGGTATCATTTTCAGCATGAGTATCCATTCGTAATGAGTATTCCGAAAACGTTAACTCTCCATTTAGGAATTGTTTGGTCAATCGTTCCTGTTCTTCTGGCGTCAACACATCATTGTCTTCACCATCTGACCCTTCTGCTTGATACGAATCTTTTGGATCCTCATTAGGGATAGTAGATCCTAATGATCCAGTTATTTCAGCATTTTCGGGATTAATTTCACATATTTCCAGGGCACTTGCTTCGATGAATTCATTCAAATTAGCCACTTGACTCTCTTCTAACTCTTCTATTATTACTGGAGCTAAATCAGGTGATTCGTCTATCAACAACGGGCCTTCTGATGATGGCGATAATACTCTTAGATGAAAATTGTCAGCTTCATTCTCTGAATCCACATCCATTTTCTCCATTTTCTCCGTAGATGAAATTATTTTATTTTCCCTGCGATTATACTTCCTTTTTGTAGTGATCTCTAATGAGCTCTTTAAAAGTGCTATTTAAATTAACATGTTCATTGATATATAAACAATCGAAAGCACAAATAGACTGATATTATTATAAGCGATAATGAATCAAAATTAAACTTATAATAACCTATCATTTGTATTTGTTTACAATAAAAGATATAATTGTTGTTTTCGATTAAATCTATAGAGGTTATGTAGACACAAAGTTGATGATTTACGATTATGAATTGTAGAAATAGATTAAGAATGCCAAACTTACCTGTCAGTAATTGATTATTGACAAATATTGAATTACAGATCAGTCATTCAAACGGTCTTACGTCGTTTTTTCAAATAAATTGTTAGTTTAATATCCTAAAAAAACCTACACAACTCGACAAATCACGAGTGACTGTTCGATACACGCGCTTTTCTCTTTCTGATCACCCCCCCCCCCCTCCGCCATTGCACATTTCGCTTGCGGGTATGTATCAAAGTCCGTAGATAGAGGGGATAGCGAGTAAGCACTTGCTCGCTATCCCCTCTATCTACGGACCTTGGGTAGCATTAACTGCTTTATCAAGTTATCAACCGAGAAAATTCTGTCGCTTTCTATTTTGGCTGAAAAAGAGGTTAGTTTTTTTAAAACAACAACAATACACACATAGCTTGATTGAAAACTCTTTTAATTAATTAAATAAATAAAAAATGGAAAATTTATTTGGACATGACGATTCTGGCAATGATAGTGATACCATGGAGGATAAGAAAAAATCAAATTCAGATGAAAAGAATAAATCTAATGATTCAATAGAGATTCATGAACATGACATAAAGGTAATTTATCATGACTTATAATGGCTTATTAATTATTATTATTGCTTATAATTAATTCAAATAATTCTTTTATCTCCAGCCAGACATAGAATCTTTACAATCAACCCATAAATCCGAAACAATATCAAAAGACAATCATTTGTTTGACAGTAATAAAAATAATAATCTTAATGATATCAACAGTATTCCTAGTAGCAGTAAAAAACCACGGTTGGATACAAATTCTCATGGTAAAAATGATGATTTATTTAATACTGATATTGTTATGCCACAAACAACACCAAACTCTGTAAAAGACAGGCGAGAAAGTAAAGAAAAGAATAGGCGAGAGTTGGAGGAAGAAGAAAGAGAAAAAATGAGGTAATTTATCAAATTAATAATTGTGTATCTTTTTTAAAATAAATAAAAATACTTTTATTACAGAGTTTTAGTATCAAACTTCACAGAAGATCAATTACATCGCTATGAAATGTACAGAAGAGCAGCATTCCCAAAAGCTGCCATTAAAAGAGTAAGTAAATTAAATTTAAATATAGATTAATTAATTTATTATTAATATAAAAAAATTACTTTACAAGAATACAATGCCATTAATTGTTTATAATTATTGGAATACTAAGAATTGTATGAATTTATTTATTCTTACATAGATAATGCAAACAATCACAGGATGTTCAGTATCACAAAATGTAGTTATAGCAATGGCAGGAATAGCAAAGGTCTATGTTGGAGAGATTGTTGAAGAAGGTAAGTAATTTAATCACTAAATATAACATTCAAAAATAACAAAATTACTTATCAAGACATTGTTATTGTTTATCAAGCTCTAGATGTAATGGAAGAATGGGAAGACAGTGGACCACTTCAACCAAAACATCTTCGAGAAGCTGTTCGTAGATTACGACTCAGGGGTAAAATACCTATTGGACGTGCAAGAAAACCATTTTTCAGACTGTAATCATTTGTTATCATAATTATTTTATTTATAGAAAATATTTACATATAAATCATTTCCCATTAATTCGATAACTCTAATAACCAAATCAACGTAAGACTGATGGTAGACCTGCGTTTGTCATTTATATGTGTATCTGCTATGTTTCTAAAACAGATAGTCGTAAGATTGTCTACAAGTGATTTAATGTTAGACAGTGAATAGCAATCTGATGCAGAAAATAAACAGACGAACGTAAGTCTGACGAAAATTCTTACGTCAGGACTGGCTACTAGGAAAGCTTTGAATTTTATTGAAATCAAAATTATGAATAAGAAATTATAATATATTAAATAATATTTTTAGATATATTAGCTTTGAATATTTGTTAATAAATATTTTATTTCTAATACTATTGAGGTGATTTGAAGGCATCTTTGGTCCTGAAGATTGGAGGTAGGTCTATGGTATTATCACTACGCTTTGGTGATGCTGTTGATGGTCCTCCAAATGCTGTCGAGTTCTCAGGAGTTTTAGATCTCTACAACCAACGATTTTATCCGGTTAAACTGAATTAGGATAAACAGTTTGAAGTAATTAATGGAATAAATTCAATTAAAACTTACAAAAAATGATAGTGGACTGAAGATTCCTCGTAATCGATCAGAAACAGTTGTATTTGCTCCAAGTTCTGCTTCAGCATTATCAACAGCTGCTTCAAGATTCGTTAAATCAATACTCGCCCTTGCCACGACATGCTCCAAAGCATCAATTCTTCGACAAAGTTCCATTAATTGTGGATTCACCGAACGAAATCTGATTAGATGTTCATAAGTACATTCAGCTCGTAGGTTTTGAACCTATTACATCAATTTAATCATTATTTCAACACTTGAACAATCAATTGTTTATCATCTTTCCATACCATTCCAACAATTGATTCAAACTCCTCCAAACGAACCATCATTTCATCAACAGTCTCATGAACTTTTTTTGTCTAGAAGTTAAATAAATTTATTATCTTTTTTTATTAGATCATTAAATGAATTAAAAACTAACCTGACTTGGAAGGTCAACTTTCATGAATGAAGAATAATCCTTTGCTAATGTTTCAATCATTTTATCATTCGCCTGATTGTTCATTTTTAATTCAGGCATATTTTTTACATTAAATAAAACCTTTTTATTTAATTAAATACAATAGGATTGGAAAAAAATAATAACCGTACATATGTTTTGACACAAAAGCGATGACGAAGATAACCGAACACTCACGGAATTATTCGAAAATAATACTGAACAAAAATTCAAGTAAACGATTGAAGGACTGTACATGTAATTTCACCATTGTATTAATTTAATCATTTTTAAACATTAATTCAAACTTTTAGAATCAAAGCGAAAGTAAACTCCAGTAACTTCTTTATTAACCACAGACTTTAACCGCTAATTTAATGCGATTTATCCTTTAAATTTTTTTTAACCACTCATTTAAGGTGACTGTGTCAATTAACTAGTTGATGATGAATAAATACTAATTATCATGAACATAGAATTTTTTTTATCATTAAAATAAAAAATATTGGAATGAGGTTATTGAAGGAACTAAGAAAGTTGGCTTCTAGATGTTAAAGTTATATTGAAGTGGAGAACATTGTTTATCATTAATCATTTATCCTATTTTATCCTTGGGTTATATATTCCTAGATGTGGTCTATTGATACCAAAGTAAATCTAATTTTATTTAAAAGTTTTACAATTAAAATCTAACTTTATCTAATTTAATCCTATTTCATTTAATGAGATCAAAAAACTTTTCTTTTTAGGTAGGAAATATTTTTCTGTAATGAAATGTAAATGTAATCTAGTTATTTATAACCTAGTTTATTGATAAAAATGAAGTAATAGGCTTTCACAAATCATCATATGGTGTTTTTTATATTACACTTGGAGAAAGGCCACCGTCAACACATTTAACATCTCCATTTATTTCTTGTAAGTTTATAACCCTTTATAAATATAAACCTTGAATTTTATTTACTGTAATACGTCAATGAGTTGTAAAAAAACAAAAAACATTATCAGTTAGTCTTTTATTATTTCTTTTTCTTTTTTGCTAATGACGTTTGTTGAAGAAATTATCATGTATTTTTTCAGAAATGTGAGTTTACTTTGCTAATGATTACAATGAAAAATAAATATACGATTGAAGCAAATATCATCCTGAATAATGAATGAGTTGACTAAAAATTTCTAAAAGTAAAAGCGTTTAAAAATATGTGGTTAATATTTGAATATGAATTTCACTTGGTGAGGGTTTTGCAACCATTTTAAATTTGATTTGCTCACGTGATGAATATTTAAATTCTATTGATTACATTCACTAGGTAAGTTTATTTTAAATATCATCCTTAATAATATTTCATTACCTGATAAAAATAATTGAATGCTGTGTTTTAATCATCATGTATAATATTGTATATAAAAATTTTAAATTAGCTCAAATGTTTTGTCCAATTTTTTTTAAAAACTATAGAATATTATAGTGAAAGAACATCTCGACTTTGGGCCGAAGACATTGAAGACCTTCTTGATAGATGGACTAGTATCGTTGCTAATTATAGCAATTGTGTTTCTAATTGAAAGATAAATTAAATTATTTCAAATAAACTTTCTGAAAAGAAGTCCCTTATGGGATGTTATGGAAACAGGTGCTGTTCAGCAAATACCTTTTGTTACAAAAAAGCGTAGCTATCTCTCTTCCTCTAGACTCGCTGCTTGCAGAGAAATAGAGAAAGAAAGTAATCTATCTACTTGTACTTTTTGCAACCAATAGTTTTCAAGCTATTTAATTTTTAATGATACACAGATACAACTAGAAAATAATAATGCTAATCAATACAATTGAAAAATTGTTCATTGTAGAAAAATTTCAACACCAATGGAGTAAAGCCTCTTTATATTGATTGAACTATAATTATTGAACAAAACTTCTTAGCTAACCTGACAAATGATACAATGTATTTATAAAATTTCTTTTCATTAATAAATACAATTATATATCACATTAAATAAAAATATTTTTGTTTTAGTTGATGCATCCATTGTTAAACTATTTCATGCTCAAGGATTTTATAATAAAGAAAAGCATCTTATTATTTTGAGAGATCCTTGGTTGGATCCTTGATGATGTCAACAATGTCATTCTCGACAATAGAGACTTTTATTCATCAATTTGATGTTTAATCATTTTTTTCTCAGTCAAATATGAAATTATTGATGAAAGAAAAAGTGTTCTATATAATTTTATATAATTACATAAAAATTGAAGACAATTATTATTACCAACATAAGAATGATGTGTTTCTAATGTGCTATTTATAGTAAATAAAATTTACAAATTAAGCAACAGATATTCCCACACGTGTGCCAAACTATAAAACTTTTTCACATTTGATTTTTTTTTTCAATTATAATACAAAGTCCAAGTTAAAAGTATTTTTCCGTAATTATGTGTAATTTTTTACTTTGTAATACATGTTTAATTAAAGTGAAAAGACGAAAAAAAAAAAAAAAAAACAATATTGCGTAAAATAGTTAATCGATTCTGAAGTAAATAAAATAGCTAAAAGTCTATACAAAAATATTGCAACATAAAATATATATACACAGATCTCGTCAATCAGGAAATTAAAAGGAAAGGCTTGACTTTGTTTTACTTTGTTTTTGTATTAACTGGATAGTTAATACTTACAATGTATCATAGGTGATAGAGAAATGTGTAAGTAAGAAAAGATAAAATTTAGTAAGTGATTGGGTAGGATAAGACTAAAAAGAAAGGAAACAACTTGATCCCGTCTACTTTAGCGTTCAAAATAGCGACAAGTGGGAGAGATTGTACTAGGTCTTGACTTCTCGTTAATCCTGGATGCTTGGATGTTCGAAGAAACAGTATCTACACAGCTGGCATCATAGGAAGAATAATTACTGAAAAAAGGTAGGTTTCGTAAGTTTACTATCAGTTTATTTTATTACATTTTATGTTACAACATCTTTTTTTTTTTATTATTCATTCTTTCAACGTTATTATTAACTAACACTTTTCCTATTATTTTATTTATCTTCAACACCTGTTTCATTAACTAACTTTGTCTGTGTAAAACTTGAACAATTTAATTTGCAAACTTATTACTAACCTTTGATAAAATTAATATGATTAATTAATTGATCTGCCAAGTGGCTGGTAATTATCATTGATGCCCACCAGAATACATTATCCTTGATTTATGTAATCTGTTTAATGAACATATTTCTATTTTTCTACGCTTCAGCTACTCTCTGGTACCGATGCTACTATTGTAGATCATGTAATTCACATTCAGTCATTAATGTCACTCAGGACAGTAAACAACTATTCATTATCAAACCTTCTTTTCCTAGAGAAATGACTCCTTTTGTTCTGACATAAGTGTTTTTTGCTGGAATAACAATTGGTCTTTGCTATTTGATATGGGGAAAAGTGTAAAATGATATATGTGGAAGAAATGAAATAAACTATCCAACTAAAACCATGTGCAATACTCACTTGAATTACAGTGGAATCTATCGTAGTACGGTCAATAATCTCTCTCTTACCAAGTATTCGCTTTCGCTGAGCAATTTCTTAACGCTGCAGTTCTCTTCTCTTGGGCAATAGACGTAAGTATAACGTTAAGATAAATCTATTTCAAAAAAAAAATACTTGGTGAAATTTCAAAATCGTTTGAAGAATAATTTATTACCTTTGTTTATTTTTATCAACATTTCATTTCCAAAAGCAACATTTATTTTCCACATTTCAAAAAAATATTTTATTTATTTAAATAATTAATTAAACAATTGGAAAATTTTAGGTTAAAAAGAAAGTGTCTTTAATTAGTTAATAAGTAAAAAAAATTGTCACAAATGGAAATATTCCACGCCTTTCTTTTTATTAATGAAGATTGGTCAAGGTGAAAGGTGTGGTATTATATGACCTCGTATATTAAAAAAAAAAAAAAAAGAACCTGACCTTGATAGTTGCCAAATCAAAACATGTTTATGTTTACTTAGCGAATTGATTAAAATGATTTATGGTGTTGATATGTGGTATTATTGCAGATATTAATTGTTGATAAATCATCAAGATGGACCAGGAATTAAGTCCAATTCAATCATATTATGCTGGGAAGACGATTTTCATCAGTGGAGCTTCTGGTTTTATGGGTAAAGTTTTGGTTGAAAAATTGTTATACAGTTGTAGCAATCTAAAACGTATTTACATACTTCTACGAAGTAAACGTGGACGTACACCGGAAATGAGGATTGATGATATGTTCAAGTTGCCAGTAATTGAGTATTTTTTTAATATTGGAAATGAAAAAAAAAAAATAGAGAAAAGCAAGGTAGCATAAAAAAGGTTATTTTTTTTATCTTCTAGATGTTTGATAGAATTCGTAAAGAAAAGCCTCATGTGTTGAAGAAATTGACAGCTTTACCGGGTGATGTATCATCAAAAAATTTCGGATTAACTGAAGCTCATCAGAATTTATTGATAAATGAAGTAGAGATAGTTTTTCATTGTGCTGCTACATTGAAACTTGAAGCTAAATTAAAAGATGCGATAGAGATGAATGCATTTGGAACAGCATCAATGCTTGAATTAGCACGAAAGATGGAAAAACTTCAAGTATTTATTCATCTTAGTACGGCATTCTGTCATGTGGATCAAGAAGAGTTGGAAGAACGGGTTTATGATAGTCCTGAAGATCCTCATGAGGTCATGAGACTCACTCAGTGGATGAAACCTGATGCTCTGGAACTGGTCACACCTAAGTAAGTATTCATTTTTAATAAAACCAACCATCAAATAAATTTATTAATCCATTTTTATCATTTTCTAGACTTCTAGATCCTCATCCCAATACTTACACATACTCCAAAAGACTTGCAGAAACTCTTGTAGCCAACGAATATCCCAACTTACCTTGTGTCATTGTCAGACCTTCAATAGGTAATTTTTTTAGCTATAAACTGCTATAAAATAATTTTTACGATCGTGGCTCATTACTCTAGAGTAATTGAAGGCTTCAAAAAAACTGGAATTCAATATCAGAATGTTTGAAAATGAATTTCAGTAACTCCAGCATGGGCAGAACCACTTCCTGGGTGGGTAGACAGCTTGAATGGTCCAGTAGGTCTGATAGTTGGTGCTGGGAAAGGAGTTATCAGGTCTATGCACTGTAATGCAAATTATCATGCGGAAGTAATACCAGTAGATCTTGCTATTAATGCTCTTATAGCTATTGGATGGAAAATGGGAATGGCGACTTGCAGGTGGGTACACTTAGAAAGTAGTTTTCTTAACCATTTCTAGATTTTCTATCAATTAATCCTAGATTTCACTGCATTTCATCAATGAATTTTATAATTTATTCATTCCAGAGAAAAAAATGTACCTGTCTACAATGTTACGCAATCTGGAGTTGTCCCAGTGACATGGGGTGAAATTGTAGAAAGAGGAAAAAAAGTCGCTTATAATTATCCATTTGAAACTTGTATTTGGTATCCAGGTGGTGACATTCGTAGCAGTAAATTTGTTCATAATTTAATTGTATTCTTCTTTCATATCATCCCGGCGTATATTATTGACTTCTTGTTGCTGATATTCCGACAGAAACGTTTGTATGTATTTTTTTTTTTTGCTAATTAACATTACTTTAATCACCACTGCTACATCATCATTAGATGTCCATGATGGTAACACCAAGTCTCTGCTGGTCTTTGGCAAATGATGGCTAGTAATACTTCGATGTAAGCCTTATAAAAGTGTGATTACATAACAGCTAATAAAATACATCAATGTCAATAGCTTTGGACCAGAAGAGATTCAATATTAACATCATATATACTTGATAATTATTTTCAAATGTCAGTTACGAAATAATCCGGTATTTTTTTTAGCATGGTACATGTTCAAAAACGAATTACTGATGGGTTAGAAGTCTTACAGTATTTCACAACAAGAGATTGGGTATTTCATAATACAAATCTCCTTAATTTATGGGAAGAGATGAATTCGCAAGATAAAAAATTATTCCCCATTGATTTCCTTGCTGTTGATGAAAATGAATATATTAAACATATCATCCTGGGAGCTAGACAATATTGTATGAAAGAAAAATTGGAATCCTTACCACGAGCAAGAGTCCTACAAAAAATGTTAGTAAAGAAATAAAAATATTTCTTTGCATTGAAACTGTATAATAATAATTTCCATTATCTTTTAGATTGTGGGTTATTCATGTAACGACAGTTTATGGATTTTATCTTGGAATAGCGTGGTTGATAGTGAAGAATTTTGAAACAGCTAGATATTGTCTTAATTTTTTGACATCGAAAATGAGACTATTACCATTGATTGGACGATTTGTAAGTTTTTTTGCTCCTCCTGATAGCATGTAAGCGTCAATCAAATATATTATTATATCTAGTAGCCGTATGATTTTTAGATGCATCAATTATAGTATAAATCCTAGTGGAAAATTTTCCTGACTCCAAATTATTTGTTCAAGTTAATTAATAGAAACATACTTAAAATACTTTTAAAACCACTGAAAATAATGATATATAATTAAATAAACAATTCATGATTTAATAACTAGTTTTTAAGTTCGAGTGAAGAAATAATATTTTGAATTCAATGGAATGAAAGAATTAAAGATATGACACTAAGTAATAAATTGATCATCATGAAATCAATGACAACGTATAAGAAAAATGAAAAATGCTAAAAAATTATGAAAAAAAGATGAAAAAATTGCAAGTTTTTAATTCTCAGTTTTTTTTCAACCTGTTCCAATTCTGAGAAAAGTTTTAGGACTCACTAGGGAAGAGTCAAAAAACGAAATGCTTCACACTCTGACACTTGATAACCAATAGTAATTACTTCCTCTAAGTGATAAAAATTCGCACAAATACTCTCTTCATCACCTTGTACAAAAATCCGAAACCTTTATACTATAATTGATGCACCATAAGAGAAGGCTTAAAATTACAGCCACTTGACCATAAGAACTCTATGAACCTGCGAATACAATAAATATAATATTTCATATATTTTTTACAATAACGTTAATATAAACAAGAAATAATAATAATAATACTAATAATATTAATATTAATATCTTTTTTCATTATTCCATACAAGTTTATATTTATACATATATATAAAATAAAAAATGAAAAAAATATTTCAAATATTTAAATACATTTTTTTATAATATATATATATCTATCATTTTTGTTAACTGTTTTCAGCATTTAATTCATTACTTACTCCATTAATTATCATTCTTATTATCTTATTATCTAAATGAATACTTGAAAAATAATGCAAAATCCTTCGAACAAAATTCTGTCATAAATTACATCAATACTAATGATTATTATTATCGACATCTTCTATTTATTATTTTTTTTTTTCTGTATCATTTCTTTTTTATAAATATCTTTTGCTATGAAAAATGCGCAATTTTTCAATTAACAAATAATTGCACGTTATTATTTATACATTTATTTTGTTTAAATTATTTCAAATTATTTCTATATATATTTATAATGAATTAATCAATAATCATTTAGTCATTTTTTTTTGTTCCTGGTTGTTTCCTGTGATGCTGTTGATGAATTATTTTTGTTCGTCGATGATGCCAAAGGATATGAAGTAGTAATGATGCCCTTGAATGGTATGGTTCACGAAAGAAAGCTCTTGCATCAGCATGTTTCGGACACAAATAACATCGAAATAATCTTTTACTTAGTTTTTTTTTATCATTATTATTGTTAAGTATTACGCTATTGTTATTTGAATTTTTAATAGTTGTCTTTTCATCTTTCTTATTCTCCTGGAATTTTTTATTCAATTCTTCATTCATATTTTCCTCCTCTTCTGATTCATATTGCTTAATTATCTTACGTGGCTCACTTTGTTTTCGAGATCTACTTCGTCCATTTGTTGATATTTGACTAAAATTAATTACAATAATTAATTATCATTAATAATATTTATCATACAATACAATGCCGTGCAAAAGTTAATTAAAATAAACTTTGATTTATTTTTAAAAGACTTTTGGAAGGCACTGTAAATTATTTTAAATCTATCTAGTGTTAGGTAATGTACATAAAAAATGATTGATCATTTGAGTTTTTATATTGGATGGTGATAAAACACACCTGATCCTTAATATCTTCGTGATGAATGCGTTGTCGTTGTCTTTGAAAGTTGATTTGTTTTACCATCTTGTAGCCGCAACAACAGCGGCGCTATTAATATATATATTAATAATTGAATATTTAATTTAATCTTTTAAAATTGACTATTTAAATAAACGTAATAATCAAAAGCAGACGTATTGACGTAAGAAAAATAAAAAAATTTGATAAATAAAATAATAAAAAGTGAAATAAACAACAAATATAACGCAGACAAAACGAAAAATACAGACCAGTGCTTTCACCACAATTATTATCAAAGCAATATTGGTAATGAAATAAATATAAATTAAAATATATCTACGATAATATAAATAATGAATAAATTAATTCAAGCATGATGACGTGTCTGCTGATATTTACCCAAGAATTGTGGTAGGTGGTGGTGCTATTGTTGGTGCTGTTGTTGGAAACACTGGTGGTCCAGGTGGTGGACGTCCAACTCCACCAAGACTACAAGTAATATTTAAATAATTACAATGTTATTTTATCGAAATAAACATAACAATAGTCTTGACTTACTGAAGAGGTTGATCTCGATTACATGTAGCAGTAGAATTCGTTGTATTGGTTGGTGTTGCTGGACTCTGCAACGACACTTGAGTTGTCGATGTGGTCGGGACACTAGTGTTAGTATTACTCGTATTAATTCGATGAACATGTAATTGATGTAATTGTAATTGTGCCGTGTCTTCGCCCAAGAATGAACATCGTGAACATTGACGTTTGTTGTGAACCTTTAGCACATGTGTTGCTAATCTTTCAGCTCGAGCTGCTTTATATTCACAAAGAGCACATGCAAAAGGCTTCAGGTGAGTATTTAAGTGGCGTTTTAAGCACCAATTATCAACACCACTCCACGAACAATAGCAACAAGTATATCTAAAATAATTTATATTATTATTTCATTTATCAAAACAACTAACTATCATTCATTTCTCTTACCGTCTTTCTAGAGCTCCTTTTGATCCAGCTTTTAAATGGCTCTTGCTATTGCATCCTGTTGTTTGAAGTCTCCTATTACCACAATTAGCATCCTGAATATTCCCAACAGTCATCGAAGTCGTTTGGTAAAGCGAAGGAGTTGCGTTAGCTGATGTTTGACTGGTTTGCAATTGGTAACTCTTGTTGTTATTAAAATTAGTTGTGTAATTGCCATTTATTTGGGTATTTCCATTAACTGATGTATTATTTGATTCAGGAATTAACGGCTTGATGTCGTTATTAGACCCTGGAGTTCTACGTATCCTAGACAATTCGTATGTATGCTCTCGATGCATTCGTAAAAAATGCTTCTTCACGTGGTCAGCACGATTGAAAGGCTTGAAACATACGTAACAATGGAAAGGCTTTTCTTCTCGATGGATATTCTCATGTCGGGTGTATAGATCCCTTCTATCAGTTCCGTAAGGACAATATGGACATGTGTAACGTTTACTACTGGTCAAGGTTGTCGCTGATGATGCCATCATCGTTGGACTCTATTAAATAATCAACTAATAAATGATTTATTCCTTTTAAATAAAAACTTCTAGATGTTACTTACGGAATGCAAGTGTTGTGGTGGCGTTGATGGCAATTCTTGAAGTAAAAATGGCGTAGTGGCAGGTAATAAAGCAGCTGGAATTGTCTGTGTTTCTTGGGTACGTCTTGATGGCGGTGCTATTCTCTCAGCCTTCTCTCTTACTCGTTCTAAATACCCAAGAATGTCTTCAAGCTTTGGGTCACTTAGGTAATCCTTTCTCGACGAGTGATCCCTAGTTCTCGAATCTTCAACAATTATCCTTGATGAATGAAGTTCTATGAAATGCTCAGCTACATCACGTGGACTACCACTCATACAATCACCTAAATTCATGATAATTCTATTAACAACAAAGAATATTCTTAAAGTTTAGTTTTCATTGATAAAACTTATCTTACCACATTCATAACATCTCCAAGTTGTTTTCGCAGCATTATAAGCAGCTATCCTACTTCCATCAGTCCCTTTAAGTGGTTCATCTTCACATGTCCAATTGGCATCATCATCAGTGGTATTGTCTTCATCATTTTTATATGAAACTGAAGCTTCAAATTCATTCTGTACACTAGATGCTGTTGAAATAATTATTTATTTATTGATTAATTGATTGGAGTTGATGATTTAGCATAAATTAAATCAAATAAACATACTTCGATGATCAGGATCATCACCGTATAATTTCCGAGTAATTTCCTTAAACATATCTTCATAACAATCCAGCCTTCCAATACCAATAGCACCGCTCTCCATGTTGAATAGAATTTCCTGAGTATCCGGTGTCTTTTCGACCTGGCTCCCAAACTCTACCTGGCCAAAAATATTATTTCAATTCTAAATTAGAAAGGAAATATTTAGTTTTCAATATCAAGTTTTAGAAACCTGATGAATAAAAGAATTTTCTTCATTATTATTCTGCATGTTGTTGTCAAGTGTCTCAATTAGATCTCCAAGACCATCAAGATAGAGTTTAAACTATGCCATGAAAATTTATTGACGTGTTAGAAGTAGTTAAGTAGTGATGAATAGAATAGGACATATAGGAGATAGAATATTGATACTTTTCTATATATTATTGAGTGAAAAAGTTATATCACAAATGTAAATGCATATGACAAAAGTTATATTAAAAAGAGAACGAGAAATTGTGTCATAACTCGTTAAGGAAAGAGTCTTGTGGAGGGGTACGAAAAGTTGATGGACAAATCAATATTTGTCCCTTGATATTTGAGTGTAGAGTTTTGAGTAGTAATGATGCAAAGTAGGGAAAAGATAGGATAGACTAAAAAATCAAGTAAATACAAAAGACACTTGTAGCTTTGTAGAAGAAGTGTTGGGTATGGCATTGAAGTTGATAATGAAAAAGGCCAAGTGGGAGGATATTTAAGAGTGTAATATAATTTAAAAATGTTTTTAACAGACTTTATTGTATATACACCCACCCTGATTCCTAGAACGCATGCGCTTGGTAGGCATTATCGGGGACCTGAGAATAGAAAGAGGCAAGGGACATGCCAGAAGAGGAAGATAGATTTAAGTGGGGATAGATTGAGAGTGAAAGAGATGGAGATAAAAAGGCCTTAGCAGGTCAGAATACCACCCCGCCGCTCTAAAAGCGTCATCCGTTCTCTCCAACGCAGGATATTTCTCGACATCGTGTCTTTGAAAATGTTTGTGAGAATGTTGACGATATTCATGAACACGAATTAGCTAAATAATGCTAATAAACTGGCGAATGTATCAAATATAATGAGATAAAAATTGTGGATATGTGATAATAAAATGTTGGAGTCTTTAAGTGTTGAGGAGGGGGAAGTATTGGAGATGGAGAGAGAGAGAGAGATAGAGAGAGAGAGAGAGAGATGTTAGAGCGCGCGTTTTACGTGTAGGCATGCGGAATATAATAGGATAGTTGTACTCACCGGGTTGTCGTTGACTCAAGTTGATGGCTTGGTAGTTTTTCGAGTATTCAGGGTTGAAAATACGACGACGAATATACACGGGAATGCTGGTTAGAGTTGCAGGTTGTTTCCTCGACGGCAGTCGGGTGGAGAGTGGGTGGGCAGGCGGGGTGGCCGGGTGGCTCAGTGGGTGGTTGGGAGGTAGCTTGGGGGAGTGGAGTGGGGTGAGGAGTCCCCCGATAACACCCCCTCGACCATTCAATCCTCAGTCGAGCCATCACTAGGTGTTAGACAGAGATAACTATACCGAGGATGGAAGGAACCAACGAACGGTGTGTGCGTGCGCACGCATACCATTGGACCTCTACTAAACCTCCAACCTTCCCCCCACTCAATCTCATGCTATTCCTCCCTCCCAACAGACACTTTTCCTCAAGCTCTGCGACCCCCGCACCACCCGCACCTAAACCAATCCCTCAATCCTCTTCACCAAGTCACACTGTTCGCTTATGTCTACTTCTTACAAGCTTCAACAATCACAGAAAATTTTTATACTCATGAATAAATTGTAATTTTGCAGTTGAAATTGTTGATTGTTTATCATTTGGTTCAATAAATAATCATCAACAGTTGGTACACAACACTGAAGAATTTTTTATCAATTTCATTATTCGGAAGTTAATAATGGAGTCGATTTTTTTTTCATTGATAATTAAATTGAATGCTTTATTCCAAATGTTGCTGACAAGTCTGGAATTTGAAAAACAAAAATTTTTAAACTTTTATCGTCGAGGCACAGCTTCACCTGATGCCGGTAAAATCAAATGATGGTAAGAAATATTTTTACCATTATTCGATTATTGTTGTAGTTCCAGAGCTTAACACTAGATAGCTCTTAACGCTGGCAGAAAAATTTAAATTTCAATTAGTCAACGACATCACTCCAAAGAAGTTAAAAACAAATTGTCGTGTTGTATAATTAATAAAATAATTAATTATTCCTCCCATTAAACCATTCTACCGAAGCAATAAAGTAGAATAAAATAAATGTGGTCATTTATCGATTCTGAGTGACCTAAAAACAAAAATCGTGTATCATAAATAATATTGATAAATGAATTAGTGTAAAAGATGATTATCATACTCACGAAATGAATCTAACCATTATAAATATGGCTAAATGATTAGTGGCCTAAATATGAAGGACTTGGTGGAGAGAGAGTAGAAAAAAAAAGGAAGAAAGGTGAAAGAGAGTGTTTAGGTTGATGGTTAATGGTTATTAAGAGTATAAGGCGGTTGCGTATGCGTCGGCGCCGACGCCGACGTCGGCGTCACTGCAGAGGAGAGTTGAAAATTCGTCAAATTGTAGTGAGAGTGGCATATATAGAGCAGAGAAGTGTAACAACAGCAGTCGTAGAACTTAGCTATCAGTGTTAGACGCCATATTGGCATACTGAGACGACGATTGGGGAGGCCGCGCGCAAGACGGCGCCTCGTCTGGCGAAAGGGCTCAGCCGTCGAGCCGTCAACAGGATAGAGAATACTGACGGTTTGTGCTTCAACTATTTGAGAAACTATTTAGCTATTTATTCGAGACAAAAATCCGTCTCTCTTAATTAAGATTAAGTAAATAATAAAAATTTTTTTATTCCAAAATCATTTAGCATACTTTTAAGATATAAATGAAGATAAAAAATCATTTTGACATTTGGAGGTTTTACTGCTGTTATAATTAGAGTGTTTGAATACATTTTCATCAGTGGTTGATGATAATAAATAATGATGTATTGACAAATGACAAGTGTGATAATATTTGATGTGAAGATTAACCAAAAAGGTGACCTCAATGCGAAATAAAGTGAGTGACAAAAAAGTTTTTGTGTATGATTTTGATTAGTGATAATCCCCTTGGGTTACATTGATTTCAAATGAGAGAAATGTTACGGCAGTTGTCAAAGGGTGTTCTATAATAAGTACAGTAAAATAAATAAAGTGTCAGAAAAGTAAGACAAAGTGTGTATATGTTGATAGTGGGATTGATGCTGAAATAGAAGAAACAGAAAACAAGAGTATAAGGAGGTTGGATAGAAGTAACATACAAGGTGGCCTAGCGAGGTCGACCGCCCGCCAATCAATACACCACGAACCGACACTCAGTCGGCTCACAAGCTTAGGTACATTCACGCAAGCTCATCGCTATATAACACCGTCGGCAGAAACAGCAGTGACAAGAAAACGTATTGAAAACAATTTCCAATAGCATCAACGACCAAGACAACCAGCGCCAGTATATATACATAAATTTCACATCTCGAGGCTAAACTATTTTTATACACAGCTTACCAACTATAGCATCGATGTTAGCATTTCATCATCATCAACATACTGGATTTTTTTGTATCCATTTGATAATAAAGTTATGTGCTCAAAACATCTAACTTGGTCCATCATCAAACATCATCAACATATTGAAGCTTAATGATTTATTTCAAGAACAAAATGTGCTTTATTGATGACATATTGATCATGTAATGCTTGAGATCCTTAAATATACGTAGGTAGAGTGGGGTAATACACAATAACGTGCAGCAAGTGAACAAAAAAGGGGGTGCAGGAAGCATGCGGGGCTTGGGCGAGTCCCAGCGAGGTGGTCCCGGTGGACCAGGATAAAAATCGCGATCGCTCACCCCCTCCCCACCTGCACCTGCACCTATTCCTTCACACCAACACCCTTGGAACGCCTACAGACACAACACATCCTCTAATCTCGTTAACTAAACTTCTAATTCGGCGAGTTGGAGCTCGCTACTGAGCGAATGGGAAATGATAGAGGTAAGGTTAAAGGTCAAAAGTTAGATTGGTTAATCTAATGCTTGAGGATTTATTGAATTAAAGTAAGATGATTTACAGATGTCGACCGCTACTGCAATGGGTATTGGCGTTAGTCACGGCACCACTGCTGGTGAAACTGGTGTCACTAGTGGATGTCGGTTACGTGCACAGAGTCAAGGACAGTCTACACAAGCTGTTAATCCGCAGCAACAGACTTCACAACAATCACAACCTGCTGAACCACGATTACAGGAACAACTTAGTCTACAAGAGTGCCAGTCAAATAAAGATCAGCAGGCACAAAGAACTACTCCTCATTCTGGACGATCGAAGAAAGACAATTGTTGCTTATGTTGGTGTTGCTGCTGCAGTTGCTCGTGGTATTATCGTTCTTGTACTTTGTTTAGTTTTTTTTTTTTTTGCCTTTTATTTCTTCTTTTGTTTTGCTTTTTAGGTGGTCGCATTTCTTTTACATCGACACATTTTATTTATTGATATGACCAGAAAGTATTACACAAGTCTATTATCGGTGTAAAAAGTATTGACCCTTCACTTTAAAGGGATTAAGTTTAACCTTCAAGTGAATCTACATTTTTTGTTAAAATTAGGAGAAAAAGAGGCTATGAAAGAAGTAGAATTTATTACAATGAGACATATTATTTTTTTTAATGTCAAACAATTGATCATAATAGCTTGTTAAATTTTTATTTAACCACCTTTTTTATTTAAAAAAAAAAAGGAAATCGTTAAGAATAATTTTAGTTGATATTCTTTAGTGCTTATAAATCTACTTCTTGGCCTCATTTTCACTTCTTTCCCCAATTGACCATGCGCTTGTGTCGCAAGGAACACGTGTATTAGACATGACTCTGTTTATAGTGTTATATAAGTATATAATACATAAGGGAAGAAAACCAAGCAATATTGCAAGGGAGTTGTGTATTATAGATCGAAAGTGTGCTTTACGTCCAGTTCAATCAAAACTGCTATTAACTATCCTGCTGTATATTTAAGCCCTCAATTTTTTTTACGTCATTATAGTTGATCAATGATCAAGTCAAGTCGATTACTGAGGCGAAAAAAGAATGATTAATTATTTTGCGTAATTTTTTTTTTTTGTTTTGTTTTTATTAAACAAAAGAAATATATTTTAATATTTAGTTCGTGTTGAATCTCAATAAGAATAAATCAATTATTTTTCTTCTTATATGTTTGAGTGTCTGGGAGCAATTTTTTTTTCATTTTATTTTATGCATAATATTTTTTCTTGAAATCAATTACTTTTATTTGAGCATTTTTCTTCTCTCCCTCGATTTATATATTAATGATAAACGATATACAAAGTTAGGTTTATATATTAGAATTTATTTTCCCTCTCTTTGATTTACATGGGGTAGTAAAAATGGTAAATGAAGGTGTGTAGTACTGGCCGACCTATTTACCGCATACGAAAAGAAATACGCATGCGCAATGCAACAATATCTTTGCCGCATGTTTAACATCTCACCCACTCGATCATCTGCATCGTTATTTTATCATAAAATTTTTTGTTTGTTTCATGCTACCTACAGGAATAAATGGTGAGATTATTATTAACTATTATTTAAAATTATTTCTTAGAATATTTTAAAACAACAATAGTTAATAATAACGATGTAGAATACTCTTTGATAATTGAAAAAAAAAAATATAATGCTTAAAATCTAATAATATTTTATGATAGCAAAGTATTTTTTAAACTCAATAAAATATTCATAGGTAATATTTATATTGAAAAAAACAAAAAAAAAAATATTTACTGGAGAATTTGGTAAAGCTGACTTTTTTCTTGGGGCAGAGAAATTTCAATAAACAATAGAATGACTGGAATACATTGTTTTTATTGAATAAAACATTTAATTGTACATTCAAGTAAACATTGACGGTTTATGTTAGCTGAGGATTTAAATACTCAATAAAATACGAATTTAAAATCACTTGGTGGTTGTTTCGAAACAAATTGACATTGCTGATAAAAAGTCCGAATATTTTATTGAACATTAATAGTTGAAATAATTATAAAAATATAGTCAACTTGATCCAGGCTTACTTAAAAATTATTTATTAATTAATTAAAATTTTGAGAAAGAATTATTATTGTTATCAGGTAATATTGGAAGCAAACTATTATAAAAATGTAATTATTTATTGAATGAATAATGATAAAAATTATTTTGGGTTTATTGTAAACTGTTAGGATATCAATAGCGTTGGATCTTCAGGTAGGGGAAAGGGAGGGTAAAGTAGAACATGGAGGTCTATTACACTTTTTGGTTATCAATATGTTAATTTATGAATGCATTAAAAATAATTAACAATATATTTTCAAGATGAACATCAAGACAGTTAATAGTTATAATTTAATAGTATGATAGTAATAATTTAATAGTTAAATTGAATATTCTAATAGAGAAATAATGTTTTTAGTCTGGCAGCAGTTGGAAGTGGAAATGGTGGTGGATCAGGACCAGGAAGTGAATCAAAAAAGAAGCGAGGATTGGGAATAGGAGGAGAGCCTGGATCTGGGTTAGGCCATCAAAGTGATCATACAGGATCGGGTGCTGGTAATGGATTAGATAGCCTAGATGGATTAGATGGAACACTGGAATGCTGTGGCCTAGAAGAAGTTCGATCGTGGGGTTCTTCTTTTGATAAACTGATGCGAAGTCCAGCCGGAAGAAAAGTCTTTCGAGAATTCCTTATTAGTGAGTACAGTGAGGAGAATATAGCTTTTTGGTTGGCTTGTGAACAACTTAAACGTGAAAACAATCCAGAAAAGATTGAAGAAAAAGCTCGATATATTTATGAGGATTACATATCGATATTGTCACCAAAAGAAGTAAGTCTTTTATTGATACGGAGAGGATAGTAGAGTAAAATTTACTTTATGAGATCAAATCAAATAATTAAGGGGAAATAAAGTGACTTAAGGCTGAGCACCAGGAAGCATCTGACTAAATATATTTTAATTACTGTGTTCTTTTACGTGAAATTATTTTATTTATAATATAGAAGGTGGTAAATAATTATTTTTAGCAAAATTTTGATAAAAAATAAATAATCGATTATTTTTTCTTAAGAGCTATTAAAATAATAGAAGACAAATTAATCAAGATGCAGAAAACTGGTGGGTATATTTCATAGGAAAAATTAATTTTATTTCGAAGAGCCCTGGGTTTTGTTTTTTTATATGGCCCGGAGCAAGCCAGCTACCTTAACACAATAAAATTTACAGATGAAATAAATATTATTTTGATACCTAAATCAGTGAATATAATTGCAATTAGCCTGATTAATTAGTTCTTTCCCTTAGGGAGAAAATTATATGGTAATTTTTATTAGTTAAATTACAGTAAAAAAATTACTAAAGAAAAATCCCTAGTAATTTTTAATTTTTCTTCACTAGTACTTTTCACTGTAGATTGACTCGTAAAAATGATTTCCACGTACTCTTTAGGATTTTCTAGAACAAAACAGATGTGAAGCTCAGCCTTAAGGGAGTCCAATGTCTCACATTATGATAAAAATAATTTTATACCAACAATAAAAGTTGATTGTAATGCATGGGTTTTTATGAGAATCACATGACTTTTTTATTCTAAAAAATTCCCACTTAGATGATGACGGGTAGTTATTAGTAAGAAACGAAGTGATCTCCATAAAAGCCCATTAGAGTCTCTGAAGCTTTCATCTTCCTAGGGTACTTTTGAAGCTCAAATTTACCCCGCATGACAGAGTAATTTTTACTCGATAATTCTCTCCGTGAAGGTATCTTTTTAAATCAATAATCCAATATTTGTCAATAATCGGTTTGATATTGCGCATAGGTGAGTTTAGACTCGAGGGTGCGCGAGATCGTTAATAGGAATATGGTGGAACCAACACCCCATACATTCGATGAAGCACAACTACAGATTTATACATTGATGCATCGTGATTCGTATCCACGTTTTGTTAACAGTGAAATATTCCGAAGAGTTGCTCGACTTGGAAGTGGACCACCTAGTCCTGCTGATGATAATGCACCTGTCGGTAAATCCAAGTCTAAAAAGTCGATAACGTAGTTGACTAGTGTAATTATTAAATAGTGATCATTTTAAATAGTAAATAACTTTTAAATTATATACAAATACACTTTTTATATTATTTTATTCTTCTTATTTGTATTTAAAATTATTTTTTAACTTTTTTTTTTATCCTAAAGTGTCTCTCTGTCCGTCTGTCTGTCAGTGTGTGAATGGACATGCGCAGTTTTTTTAAACCGATGAACGATGAATCATTTTTTCACTTTGATGTATAACACACATATATATACATGATATTTAATATGTATATATATACTATATTTATATATATAGTAATCCACCTCTGTACCTGTAGCTATACGATGCAAAAAAATAAACGCATTCGCAGATATAGCGCATGTGATGAATATATCTATTTATTGGCACAATTGTTCTTTTTATCATGAAAATAAGCGAGATTTTTTTTTTTTTTTAATTAAAAAATGATAAATAACTTAAATGGGCCATTGACAATCCAATCATCACATTTTGTCGTTTAGTATAAAAAAAAAAAAACAGTAATGGAAAAAAAACAATTTCCACTGTTTTTTAATAATTGTTATTATACATTCTTTCTCTCATTGCATTTATTATCGAATTTTATATCAATTTATTTTAATTAAAAGAAACGAAATGTAATTTTGTTTTCAATTATTGAAAAATTGTGTTCATAATTGTTTTTTTTTTTTTTTTTTACATTGTTACCTTTGGTTAGTAAATTATGAAAATTAATTTAATATTTAATTAACAAAAAGACTAACACGAAGCGAGAAATGTTGATAAAAGTATCTCGAATGAATAAATATTTTAATTTAAATGAATGATATATCAGCACAAATTTGTCATTACCTTTTTGTCTAGAATACAATTTGCAATAAAAAAATTTATAAATGAGAAATAAAATATTTCAAGATGCCATTAATTGATAATATTTGGCATATTGAATAATAAAATAAATAAATAAAATATTAAAACATCGTATTAATTAAAATTAAATAATTTTTTGTAATGCTTTAATGAACAAAAATGTATAGCAGTTTTCTCTTTATTTCTAATACCCAAAATTTTGATAATTTTTCAAAATATAAACAATTAGATATTAATAATAAATAATTATATAATGTGTAAGAGCGGATACGACCAAAATATTACATAAGAGACCGCTCTTAATTTCTTTTGAAAATAATAAATGACAAAAAATAATGTTAATACAATGATATGAGTGTTAAGAAATTGTACAATTAATTGTGTTTTATCGAATTTAAAAGGCAACAAAACAAACAATATCACCAGAAAACATGTGTTTACATTATTAATAACTCCACTAATAATAATAATAATAATATTAATTGTAATAATAATAATAATTATGACCAGTTAAAATTCAACTTGAATCCAACAACTATTATTAACAAAAATAAACAACAGCAACAATTAAAAAAAAATCTAATTAATAACAATCAACATAATAAAATAAATTAGCACAAAAGTAGTTAAATGGAAGTAAACAAAAAAAAATAGCAAAAAAAAATTGTGTAATTTGTGCAAAGGCCTAAAACATAATGGAAAAAAATAAATAAATAAACAAAAAATAACCGCTATTATAAAATTAAAAAATAATAATAATAATAAAAATGTATCGTAAATATAATTGAACTCGTTTGGTTAATTGCCACTCGAGTTACCAAGTGATACACGAATTTCTACCTAGTCATTGTCTGTCTGCGAGAATGTATGAATAATTACCAAAAAAAAAAAAAAAAATAATAAAATCTAGTCTCTAGTATTATTAAGAAAAACTCACCAATTAATTAATTAATTAATTTACGTCAGTTAATTAGTAATTATTAATATATATCAACATCTCTATACAAATATATAACACAAATTTCATAGTAATAAATAATAATAATAAATAATAAATAATAATAATAATAAATAAATAAATATTACTAAATAATTATTAATGAACTAATTAGTTTCATAACATTATCGATAATAAATTGATGAAATAATTAATGTATAAAATATAATTATTATTATATTAATAAATAAATAATAATAATATTGATAAGAGAATACTTGAAAAGTATCATTGTATTATGTGCTAATAATATCGGCATATTTAATTAACTACATTAAAATTAAATTATTATTATTATTATATTATGTATAATGTTCAAGTTGACTTGAATGCATTCGTATAAAAGACCATCAGCACGAATACAATCTCACTGTGGCAATATATTGTTGCATATTATGCACACTGCAGCATCATTTGTTGTCGATAAAAAAAACTAGGAAACTTTGGTGCGAATATTTTTATGTAAATACACGAGCTACACAGTAGTAGACTTTATTGAGAATGTATTTGTGTTTTACACACTGAGAAAAAAGCTCTTTTGATATTGGTATAGAGCTTTTTATTCGTGTATGGTTTCTAAAAAAATATATATATATATATATATACTTTAGCAGTTATAGTCATACTATGTGACTTTACTGCCCATGTAGATAATTATTATTGTTATTATTAATAAATTATGGTTGGATAACGTATGATATATTATGATGTTTATGAATACTGCTGTGTGGATCATAAACAGTAATGTGACAAAGACTTTTTATTTATTTATTATTTAATAATACAAGTAATTATGATAATGATAATATAATATTAATAATAATAACAATAGTTGATTATTTTAATTAAATATATATGTATATGTATGTATATATATATTTATAAGTAAATAAATAAATAAATATATATATGTATACATATATACTGTATGAAATGCGCACATTAAATATCAATTTTTATCTTAATTTTTTTTTATTCATTATTACTATGATTATTTTTTGTTTACACACGATTTTCGAATATTTTTAAAACTTTTTATATCCTCTCAATGAGACCATAAGCAAGTATAATACATAAGAGTGCAATAAAAATTCATTTTAAACATTAGTCTTTTTTATTTATTTATCTCTGATGAAGAAATTTACAGTCACTCATTTTTTTCTCTATTAATAATTTGTTAGTCTAAAGCCTTACCACCTTGTATATTATAAATAAAATCATTGTTTCGTCATACCGATGCGGAAAATTCACTTTTCTATTAGAGAGGGGTTGAACTTTACACGCAGGTGTGACGAAATAGCACATTTTACACCTAGAGAAGAAAAGTAGAAAAATCATATTCAGCTCTAAGGAGGACAGTTAAACCACGTGTTTATCACCCGTGTAATTTTACCCGTGATTTGTACTAGTCTACTTTCCCGTCCTAGATGTGAAATGTACTATTTTTCTCACACCCTCGCTCAAAGTTCAAGTTTTCTATTTTTTTTTATCTTAATCGACGTAGAATCATTGACTTAATAAAGTATTTCAAATTCAAGGAACAATATTGGAAGGAATAAATGCCATACTTACCTTTATATTAATCTAAAGACTTTTCTCTTTGAAATTAAAATAAAAGTCCGATACGGATCACAAGATGAGAAGCACAGATCTGAAATTTCATCTGTTAATAAATCAGATTGCGCTGATATCGTCATTTTCTCTACCTCATCGACTGCTATCGGCGTCTATAGGTGGTCAATGAAACCTTACTTTCTGATCCAAGTCGAATGATGCTGCAAATATATTCAAACATTTAATAATATGAAATAATTATCCATTCCAAGATAAAACAAAAATATATTCAATAAAATTAAATATTTAAAATTTAATCATTACTTTGATGACGATAATAAAACGAAGGAAAAGTAAAATATTCTCCAATGAGAGGTTATTTTTCCGGAAATGTTAATTTATGCCGCAGGTAAGAAAACCATAAAAATATTTTGAAGAAAGTAATGAAGTATAATAAAATTTTCATAGGTGATATTTGTTAAAAGAGTCATGAGTGTGGTGTTAGTTGGGATGGTGAAGTTCAACAGAGCTAAAAGTGCTCCTTACGAAACCGCAGAATAAGTGTGAAATTTAATCCGAAACTTTATGCCAGAGACTGGAAAGTTATCATGGATGTCTGTTGCGCGTGTGAAAAAAAAAGCGAATGAAAGAGAGAAAAATAAATTGGTAAAAAGAACAAAAGAAATTCAAGCCTTGGAGGGTTGAGAGAGTCTTGTCATGACGTTTGATATAAGAAGCAATGTGCAGCAGTGAGTACAAAATGATGGGGGCAAAGAGGGAGGGAAGGGGGTTGATGGTGGGCACGCGCTTTTTGTCGCTTCCGTTCTCGTCTGGAATCGAGTCTCTCTGGAATCAGTGCGTGAGGTGACTCTCGATGAGGCTCGCGGTCCTCTTATATATACCTCATCTAAGCGCCGATTGGAAAAGTACGCAGTCAACGACGGGGGGAATAAAAAGAGAGACGCGGACGTGCTTCAAGAGATAACAGGCTGGAGTGCTTCTATATAATACTTTGAGAGAAACAGGCGGGAAGAAGAAGCATACGTGCGTGCCGCAGTGCACTAACTTGAGCAATCTAGAGAGAGAAAGAGAGAGAGAGAGAGTTATTTCAACTCGAAATAAATGCGTCTCACAGCCACGCCTCATATGCGTTGCTCCTGAAGACGACCTTCCACTGCTTCCAGCCTTCAGATTTCTCTCCAGAGGGCCACGAGATTATTCGATAAAAGAGAAAGGGTTCATTTCAACCAATCGATGGATTTTCATCTTCTTTTTTCTGATTGCAAAATTAATTTCCTCCTTTTTTTGTCCCTTGTATTTGATGTTTATTGAACAATAAAAAATAACACAGTGGTTTATTTGTGGGAGGGAGGAGAAATGTTAGGTTATGTCAATGAAAGTCATTTTAAAAATGGGTGGAAGTTGGAGAAAAAAATTCCACAAGCTTGATGGAATGAAGAGAAAAATGATTTCTGATAGTTTTCAATGGTATTTGTGTTGAGATAAAACTGTTGATTATTGGTATAAAGAAATGAATTCGTGATATTTTTTTGTACACTATTTCAGCATCAATAGCTCTCGCGTGATTCCAATGCGTGCGAACGATTCATCGAATTCTCGAGCACACACTGGATGATGACGATGGTGAGTCCATAGTAGGTAGAGAAATGGCTACAACGGATAGCCAAGCACGGAGACATGTGGATTCGTTGAACTGGTCTTTGGAATACACAACATATATATATATATATATATATATATACGATGGATGGAGAAAAAAAAATATACTGACATCTAATATGAAAAATAAAATAACAAAAACATTTTATTCTGCACATTGGAAATTTTAAAAATCACTAGAATATTCTAGTGGATGATTTTTTGTCAGTTAGGTTGGATTTATTTTATTGTTTTGATGGACTGTAAAATAATAAGTCAAGAGGTGATTAAAAGAAAATAATGGTTTATTAAAATGACAACAAAGATGGCAAGTGAAAAGTATTGACTGACTTTAAAGGAGTAGAAAAAAAAACACTAATATTTGTATTTAGTTGAATAAGAAATAGATATAAAGATAAAGCGATTTTGTATTTTTTGATTAAAATTTTGACTCAATTGGTTAATAACTTTGCGAATAATAGAATTTTAAAATTAAATAAAAGCGCATTTTTTTGAGGGAAATTAGATGTACAGTGACGTTAGTATTTGATGAATTGATATTAAAATAAATCGTAATATATTCAAATATTTTTTACAAAAAGAAATTTTAAATTAATAATCTTTACAAATATACCCCACGAACATTTTTTTTGGTTAAATTATAGGACAGAATTGATGCGTACAATTAATCGGTGAACTAATCCTTGCAAAAAGTCCCTAAGAGACTATTAATATATAATTAAATATAATTAAATAGTAGACTATTTTTTAACTTATCAGATAATGTAGATAATAGTGTCTTAACTAGTGTTGGCATACGGACAAAATATTATGGTAATTTTTACTAGTCAATTTACAATGAAATTTACTAATCAATAAATTAAAAATTACTAGGGTTTTTTTAAAAATAAAAGTACTAGTCAAGTACAAGTACTATGTTTACTTTATTCCCAGTTATTTTGTTTTCTAAAATTATTAATGAAAAAAATTTTTTTTGTAAAAAATATTTATACGGAAGTTAATATTGTCCAATAGTTATTTAGACATGTAGTCAAATGAACAAATAAGTCAAGCATTGTTAACAACAAATTCTGTCGTTTATCCATCAACATATAGATGGAAACATACAATTATTTTACAATATAACAATAATTAAAAACTAATAAAAAAATCCCAATGAAATAAATGAGAGATTTTTTTCTCTATCAATGATATTAAAATTTGAAACACTCACATATCCCTCATTGTAGTCTTTCTCTCTAGATGGTCATTCGTATATAAATTATTCAGATTGCCAATCCGGTTTCTCAATGAGAGACTCCCATATTCCAACTTCAAATTCATTGGGATCCATACAAGCCAAATGGACATGGTGTTTGTCTTGATGATCACCTGCTTATGATTGACCTAGACACCTTTTGGCCATCGCGGATCTTAATCGCACGGGAACATTAAGGGATGACCACTGG
The DNA here is from genome assembly GCA_028641665.1 of Chelonus formosanus. Lineage (NCBI taxonomy): Eukaryota > Metazoa > Arthropoda > Insecta > Hymenoptera > Braconidae > Chelonus > Chelonus formosanus. The sequence goes on from CM054000.1 coordinate 6,093,391, forward strand.
GTACCTAGTGTCCACTGTCTGTTGAGGGTTGGATCCAGTTCCTTGATATTTCCTAGACGGTGGGAACGAAAACCTGATTTCTGGCAGAACATTTAGCTGGATGTATAATATTCTATTAGCTAACTTACTTCATTGACGACGCAACATGTCCGTTGTAACTGGACATTGTTGTTGAACTGGATCCAACACTGAAAAAAACGGTTAAACTCTCAATGAGAAGCTTCAAATTCCCTTAACATATTCTTGTCATATTGGTCAACGGTCATACCAAAGCCAGTTTGTTGCAACGATTTTTTAAAAAACCTCCAACATCACCACGTGTGTCACGAATCATTATTTGGATCTTTTCAAGGGCTTCAACGTAACTGATTTCACTCAACTACTGGTATTCTAATTCTTCTTCCTCCACTCAATGAACTGACAGTTATATTAAATCCTTTTCTCCACACATTCCTTGTTGTTGGGCTGAAAAAAATCAGTCATTAAATTCTAACAACTCTAGCTTATTTATTCAACTAACTTCCTATCAGGAAGTTATTGCAATAGGGTTGAAATTTGATGACCTCTTCACGTTTTGGAGTATGGAGATGCACGCTGACTAGCTTTCAAAAAGATGTATGGAGGTGTATTAGGGTTTTTTTTTGTTCACGAAATCTCGAGGATGAATGAAGATATCGACTTGGTACTGATTTTATTCGAAAGATAATTCAATAAAGAAGATTTGAAAGAAGTTTCAACATCAACAAAGTATTGTTGTACACAACTACACATGACTCTCGACAACTCTATATTGTTTATAAAAATTGAAATAAGTTATAAACAATGAAAAATAGTTGGCACCGATCAAGTGATGATTGCTGCTGATAGATTAGATCTTTATTAACAAAATATTCTTGTCAATGACCAGACATGACTCTCATCTATTTCATATTGTTTATAACAACAGCAATTTGTTGTTATTACCTTGATGATGTTTCTAATGAAATAACTACTATAAAAATATAGAACAGTGTATAAATGACGATAGAAATAATTGATAGCAATGAGAGATATTTTTAATGATACTTTAATAGTAATTTTTCACTTACCATCATCATTACGGCGTAACACTATTAGAAGCTACAACATTGCGGACTCGTAACACAGTAGTGTAAGGATATAGACAACAACCGGACGATCCCCACGCAGAAATAATAAAGGGTGCAAGACCCCCGATGACCTCTGGAATCCGGAAACTTGTTAAACCGGATCTAGTGGTCAATCTTACGGACCCAGAGTTCCTCGTTCCTTGTGCCCTTGTCCTGTATGCCTTAACATTTATCTCTGTGTGTTTGTTAGACATTATTTTTACCCCTCACCTCTGCCACTTGGTGAGAACTGGACGTCCAGCTAACTCTCAGATTCAATGAACAACGGGATCTTATAATGTTTTTTTTTCTACAAAAATTGCGTTTAAATTAATTCTTCTTTCTTGTCGACAATCTTTACTCCAATGATTGTCATTTGGTGAAATACTGCAAAAAAATGTTAAAATAATGATTGCTCTCAATGTTATGGTGTCATGTAAATAATAATAAATTATTGATCAGAATTGAAATGACTTGATAAGTAAAATATGCAGTTGAGAAATGAGTACTATTTATATAAGGTATGATAATAAGACAAAATAATCTATTTGTCATAAAATGAATTTTTAAATAAAATTAAAAATAACGGTTATTTTTCATCAATGTCATATATCAATGTAATTAAAGCTTTAATTCGTTGTATTTCTTGAAATCTAAATGAGTTCGAGGTATGTTTTTTGATAATTAAAAAAAAAATCGAAGGTCATACATACTCTCTTGCATAATAAATTCAGATTCAAAACAAAAAAATAAAAATTTATTACCATCTAAAATATCTTACAATTTTCAATGACACTCTACGAAAGTATTCCTATATCTTGGCAAGCAAAAAAAATCTTTTTTTTTTGTCACACCTGAAATTAATAAATTAACAATTTAATAATCATGTTACATTATTTTTCAATAATCACACCTTCAACATCATCAGCCATTTTTTAAGTTAAAAATAATTTTTCTTGATACCTTGGTTGAATAGTATAATATTTCGACTCGATCGAACGACGAAGAATTTCAAGGATGCCATTCTTTTTTTTATTTCTCGAAAAAAGAATAATCGTAAGCCATTAAAGTAAATACTGATATAGAAGTGGTTATAATTTGAATGAGAAGAAAAAAGAGATGTCAATAACGAGATGGGTAGCGAGTAGTATATCGAGCGATGAGTTGGCGATGTTAAAAGAAGAGAGTCACTTATGTACATGTGATAGGGAAAAGAAAATTTGTAGTTATAATAATATGGCATTCAAGAGTCTTAAGTACCAACGAGACTAGAAGTCTCATATTGAAAAGAGAGTCGTGTGTCTTGAACCATTAAATCCCCTCAACTATCTCACTCTCGCCCTTAATCCACACTATGGTTGATCTGACTTGCGTATACTGATAGCCATGCCTACATACACGCGACGAGATTGCTCGAATGAGTTTTCTAATTTACCTCGGTGCCTGCAGCACCAGCAGCTACGACAGCATGCCAGTAACTGCGACCAAGCGTGGCGCCGATTTCGCGGCAGATAAGAGACATTGGACGAGGAAACAGCTTATCGTCATATAGAGTCGTGCATAGAGCGATATATCGTCATATAGAAGTCTGCCAGAAGGTAAGTGTCTTTTTTTTCTTCTTTTCTTTCTATCTCATTTCTTTTAGGTTCACTTCTTTTTCTTCTCATTTTCCTTTTATTCATAATTTATCATTCTTCTTTTTCCCTTTCAGATAAACTGTTTAGTGATTTTCATATTTAATCATCCCAAACATTATCACAATGACATGGGACTACATTTAGTTTTTTTTTAGGTTAGGCTTTACTGCAATTTTCTCTAAAAAAAATTTTACGTTTTTTCGAGATATTCAATAGAAAAGATGTGTAAAAAAACTAGACATATAGCCACGAACACTTCCCTTTAATCTTTTGTCACTAAAAATAGACTACTTTACCTAAATTGCTTAATATTCTCAAAAACTTTAAATATTCGCTCTTTTTGAAGCACACTGGCTGGACCATTTGTTGTTTACAACCTCAAAAGTTCAATAGTGAGGTTAAGTAAACAAAAAAACAACAATAGGTTAATTTGAAATTTGACCGTTAGATAAAAGGTCGATAATATTGATAGATGGCCCTATGGTGCAAATCTGTAACATAACCTGCAGTATGTCAGTGTCTTGATGAAGATGAACAGATTAAAATGCAACCACGGAATAATCTTTAAAATTATTTCCTACATTAATGCAATAATTGTAATAAGCAATAACTCTTAAATTCGATAATAATTTTTATCATGATATACTTAATACATATGCTTATAAAAAGGGGTAGGGGGGGGGGGGGTCTTGCAACTGCACGCGAGAGTTAATTTCGCTTTAAATACATGGATGATTCTCGTATAAATCCCACTGAGAATCTTCTTGTTTACAAGCCGCCCGCTCAAAGCTCAATAAATGCGGCACGGTTTTGCACCCTGCCGATATTCAGAGCGAGTTATGATCGGTAGCCACATTTCTTGGAAACGACGCCCCACGGAATCGTCTCGCATGCTTGATCATAATTAATAACTCTGGAGCAATACAGTGCTGGAGACCAGAGAGAAGCTGGAGCTTGTAATATAATAAGAGACATAAGAGGAAAAAACGCCCACTCACTTGTCCACGATTTTTCACTTTTTTTTATTCATATTTTTATGCATATCCAGTCATTGATTATATGACGCGAAGAAGATTTAATGGGTTTCTTATTCTCCAACATCAGAGAGTTTCAGTCTTTTATCAGGTAAATAACACTATCCTCTATTATTATTTATTCAACATCAATGATTGCTAATGAAGTTAATGAAAATGAAATTATTTTTAGGTTAAAAGTTTGATTGTTGAAGTAAATAATTTTTTGTTAGTCTACTGGATGTCAGAGTGTCACGATAGAGATGAAAAAGAAGGAAGCATTGGTGTAATAAATAAATAAAAAGGACAAAAGTATCAATAAATATTGATACAAAAATACAAGCAGGTTAGTTTAAAGGTTTTTTTATGCATTGCCTGTACAGTCATTGGACTCTCCAGAGATCTCTCTTCAAGTTCTCGACCCCTTCCAACTACTCTTCTTCTGATACCTCTTTTAGCTTGCGATACGGTTCTCAACCTCTTCTCTTCCAACCGGTCCAACTCATTTCATTCACTTCTCCAACATCATCATATGCAATCCTATATTTACTTATTGCATTACTGCACTTCAATGGTAACAATTTAACATTTCTATTCAATAAACCTAAACTCAAATATTACATGACTTTAAAGATGATTATTTCCTTCTTTCAGATGTGTCTAGTCTCTTTGAATTTGGGATGAAAAAGGTTCCACGAAGATTCCAAGTATTTTAATGATGAAAAGCCAAGTTTTTTTTTTATCCCAGAGAAGATTCTAGTGACCTGGAAGGTGCATAGCTGGCGAGATCAAAAGAGATACACCTGTCGAGAGTCTTCTCTTAGTCCTCGAATTTCTTTCTTATATACCTGCAACCCCTAACTATTTGGAGTCTGATGAGAGAGATGGAGAATGAAAAAAAAATAGTGATTTTCCATGCCTAAAAATAATCTAGCATAATCTTTCAAGTTTAAACGGTAAATCTCATAAATTAATACCCTCTAATACCTTTAAAGTTGTAAAAAAATTCCTCAAATCTTGTTGATGATCTTGATGGAAATAAAAACACACAAATATGCTTTAGCTTCCAAAAAATGTATATACAATTTTTTATGAATGTATTTTATTTTTATTTTTTTTTTAGGATAAATTGATCATCATAGCCTTGACTGTGGGAGGAATAGAATGGGATGCTAAATTTAGCCAAGATTAAGGTTAGAAAAAAAAAAAAACAAAATATCTAGAGAAATAATTTCATAAAAGAGAGACGTAGTAATAAATATATATATTGAAGAGGAGAGCAATTGAAAATTTTCCACGGGGATCTGATCCTTTCCTCTCTCATATACTCTGCGTTAGACCTCGGTAAATGCCTTAGGCTATATTCTCTCTCTCCAGATCCCCATTTTTCACAAGTCTCCTTCTTCCTTTTTGATTTTTTCTCCATCCTTTATCTCACTCACTTATCCTCTATCCTACCAATAAGACTCTCTTACTCTTCCATCGCCATTTCAGTTTCTCATCTTCGTCTCTCTTTCTTCAACAGAATATTTTTTTTTTCTTATTTTACTTATTTTTTAAAAATTTTTTTTTTAATTTCCTGCAACAGCTTCACGCACTCCCACTCTATCCAGAAGACATATCTCCATCTTTATTCCCCAATAAGTTTGACGAAGAGACCCGTTTGTGAGTCTGGAGTGTTCATGCTCTCTCAATTAGACGTGAAGCCATAAGTAAGAAGAAGAGGATGATATTGAGGTGGTAGAGAAGGGGAGATAGAGGAAGGGAAGTAAAGTATAAAAAGAGAAGAGAGATGATAATGCTGAGGGTGGCCGAGGTCCAGTGCCGCGATTCCTCGTCTGTCTTCTCCATACCTATACCAACCTATACCTTGATGACTCGATGTTCTGTTTGTGTTCACTTCTCTCTTACTCGTTCACGTTAGATCATCATGAGTGTTCTCTTCATCCTCTCTGCTACCTGCAAGCAGACTCAAGAGAGTTGATACACACCGCGTCCTTCTCCTCCTTGGGTCCGTTGCGGCTGACCGCCGGTGTTGGATCAAGGTAGTGGGAGGTATCGGATATACTTGAGGTGGACAGGGACAGAACGACGATGAGGTGGAATAGAAGGAATGGCTATATAGCAGTGAGACGATGTGGTGTTTTTTCTCTCTCAAATCGGCGAGATCTGGAGAGGGAGACGGTCCAGTAGGCGGTTGGTAAGACGAGGAAAGGATGAAAGTAAATGAGAATTGAATAAAGATAGATGATAAGTGAAGGCGGTGAGAACGGGGGGGAATGAGCTGCTTGGATGCTGGGGCGGCCATGTTGTTCTTCGAGGAGAAGAGAACTCTGTGGTGTGCGCGACGAGGTTCGCTTCTTCTTCTTCCTTGTCGGCTCGCTTAAACCTACACGAAAAGCTTTTTCGGGTTTTGCAAAATACGTTTTTGTCATATATAACACTAGAACACACATCACATTCATTGATTATACGTATTATCAAACAGTTTGCTATGATATTCAAGTACTAAGTGAGTTATTTATCATTTTGATTTTATTTTGAAGTACAGATTGAATGTGGATCTTTGAAGTTACTGGTCTCAGTGTGGAGACGCTTGGATAAAAATCCGCCGCCAAGTTGCCAAGTGACACAGAGTGTGTTTTTCCAGTGACGTTTGTGGACTCTAGTGTGCTAATTCACCTAATCCTATGGACCAATTGTAGAATAGTGACCAAGGATTTAAGGTCTAGGTGATTAAATCTACGGAGATGTGATCTAGAAACTTATCACACTTGGTAGTTTGTAGTTTTCCCCCAATCTTCCCCACTCTTTTATTCCAGATCATATCACCAGGTTATAATAAACCATGCTATTATCAATCGCGCTCAAAAGCAACACACACCATGTAAGTATTCTTCATCAAATACTATCCATTCTTTTTCATTCTTCATCTTCAAGATCTGTTTCTTGCTGAACCATCTTCCAACTTCTTCTCTAGATCTCAGTTCTTGTGTACACACATTGGATCCCTTGGTCTCCTTGGTGAACTTGATCACTTGCTTTTCGCTTGAGTCTCTAGAAGTCTAGATCTCTTGAACTTCCTGGACCCACCTTCAAACAATTTCACATCTAATCTCACAGAATCACTTTGAGTAACACTTGGTGCACGAGCTAGTGTTTGACTCGCGAATGAACGACATGCCGGTTCTGGTGAGTTCCCCATCAGCGTGCGTAGCACACGCTACGCCAAGAGACAGAGAAAGAGAGAACAGGAGGGCGCGAGGGCGTGCGGCTACTTGAAATACAAACGGAGGTGGGTCCTTTAAGAATCAGGTTAGACCGGCTGAACCTGCTTCATCTCCTTCTTTACCTCCTCCTCTCTTCCAGGCTACTCTTCCGCGTGTGCTAACCCCGTCGTGACCAGACGTTGGCATACTATTTCCCCGCGTGTGCTCTACACAAGAATGAGACATAACTTGTTGCAGTCATCACTAACCAGTCAATGAATTCTTGATGAATGAATTTCATATTCCATCAGGTCTAATTCTATTTCTCTCTTCAACTTTTATTCCATCAATCTTTAAATCTCTTTTTAGCTTAAAAATCATCATTCAATATCAATTTATTGTTAAATACCTCTAGACATCAATCTTTTTTTTTTCTTCTCTTCATTTAGGTTCTTATTTCTTGTCGACTCATGTGCCATAACGACACTCATCTGTGATACAGTTCAAATTTAAAAAACCTCCCTCCTACAATCTTCGACTTTTGTTGAAGTACCCAAGAAGACCTTTAACATCAACTTTACCATTGCATCCAACTAAAATGTCGACTTGTACCGACGACGCTGATAATTCTACGCTCCATATGCAGGACGCCATGTCTCCGGTTAGTGACAATCAATATTTATCATTAAATACATAACAAAATTTTTTATTTATATTTAAATATTAAAAATAATGATGATAATAATAATGATGATGATGATATTTTATGATATATCCATCCATCAAAATATCCAATATGTTAATTATAATTCATGATTAAGAAGATAAAAATATTATCTGCATAAATGTAGAGAGTTATCTTACATTTGATCTTATAATAACTTGCGTTATTAAAAGAATTTATACTTGGGGAGTGCAGTCGATTAATAATTATGAAGAAGTGCCTGACGCGTGAAAGGCATTTAGAGAGTCAATCATTGGCACACAGAGACATATTATCAATGTTATTTCCATATATAAGCGTATAAGCTATTAGCATATTATTTATTATAATTCTTTACGTCATCATCGAGCAGTTAATTTATAAAAAAAAATACTTTGCAGGTGCAGGAGGGTCCAATTTCACCCGCGTCTTCATGCCTGAGCAATCAAAATCAAAATGACGAAGTGCTGTTGGCTACAATGCAGCCAGTTAATGTTATCGATCTCCATGAATCAACTGATCATTCACTTCATTCTCATAAATATAATCATCATAATCATCATCGTCATCACAATCATCATCATCATAATCATCATCATCATCATCATAATCATAATCATCATACAGATGATGATCATACACATCACCATCATCATGATGATGAACAAAATGGTCGTGCGACACCTGAATCAAATCCAACTGCTGCTAGTTTAGGTCATAAAATGATTGATCTTATTTACAATGATGGCAAGAAAACAGTTATGTATACACATGACAAAGAAATTATTTATGAAAGTGAAGCTGATCGTGTTCAAGTTGTTGAATATCCACCACCACCACCATCACCATCACCACCACCAACACCAACTGTTACACGTAATAATTTGGTTAATGTCACACGTCATGGACCACCTGCAGCAACAGCTACTACTTTACATCTACATCACTATCCTCAACTTGCTCTTCAACATGAAAATGACCTTCCAAGGGCAGTTGCTACTGGTGGAGCATCAGTACCAGCCAATACCACTACTACTGTACTCGTTTTATCAGAATTAGTTGCTGCTGATCCATCAACTGGTGCTTCAGGTCTTGGTTTAACCACTTCCGGACCTACCACAACACTTCGCAATGGGTGAGTTTTTTTCTTTTACCTTCACTTGGATCTACTCCTAAGTTAGTACGTTTGATTCTTAATCATTTCAACGATCAACTTACATCAAGTTTGATCTAATTTATTATCAAACCATCTCTGCATGTATGTGTATATATAATCTTACTTAGAATATTTACATATGTAGTGTAGATTATTCCACCTACCCACTGGCTTTACAAACTCCTCCTTCTCTAGATGTTAAGTCCGCGTATTATAAATATTCCAAGCCAATAACCATTAAGTATACATAACCAACGACTACATCTTAGTGCTCTTTACAGTAAATAATAAAAATACATGGCAATTAATACTCTACACGATTATACGCATGTCTATAAAACCTTGAAGGACATCAAAAACGATTAAATTTTTATAACGATTAAACTTGAGCTAAAATTACTGCTACAATTATTTTTAGTAAAAATACTTCAATAGAAAAAGAATAATTGACTTTCATATGTATTGGTATAAATAAATAAAAATAGTTTTCTTATCAAGATCTTTTGGCTTCGTCATCAAAAAATAAAGTTTCAAATTAACGATTGTAAAGAATAAAAGGGGGGAAGAAAAAAAATTTACGTTCCTCTGATACGACAGTATCAAGAGAATTTTTAGTATGTGTATATAACAGTAGAGTCTTTAAAACGTGCTGTGGAAGGTCGACAGCAATTTGATTCTTTTTCTTATACGACGTTTAATGTATGCATATCTATATATATATATATATATATATAAATGAAAGAATAAAATAATAAAGGCACAAAAAATAATGAATAAATATAAGAACAAAAATAAAGATGGCTGTAAAAGTAAGAAATAAGAAAATAAGGAGAGAATATCTATACAGAGGCAGACCATAAGAAGTGATCGGTATTGGAGGTTAAAATCAATGAAATTAAATTAACATAAAAAAAAAACGAATCTTTTTTTATTCATTTAACTGGAATTTAATTTTCACTAATGAATAATTACTCCATTTTATCTTTTTTTTTTTGAAAACAAAAGTCAACATCGAGTGGCCAACAAAAAGTTTAGACTCTTTTTTAGAGGTTAGAAAATACTTATAAGTTGTTTATAGCTTGGTTAATGATTTAATGTTTTTAATTATATATTTAATTGATTATAATAATTATTATTATAATGTAAATGATAATAATAAACATCTAAATCAGTGATTGAGTGTCCAATCTTCCGAGGTCATTCAGTGACTTATTAAAGCTCTCAGTTAAATGCACTGCAGGTGACTTGAAAAGAGATTATTGTTGTATACATAAATTAAATATACACATACACACTGTATTTAAATCACAATCACTGAATAATAAGATAGAATTTTATTTTTTAAATATTATTTTCGTTTATCATGACTATTTATTTAGTTTATAGAATATGGTAAAATTCTTGCCTTTTTTATTGTTGAGACCTTGATGTTGTCTTGTTTATTTTGTGAAATGTATATCCCAATGACGGTTGATATTAACTGCATATAGAGAAAGAGGCTTTGAGTGAAAGGGAAGGTGAATTTTCGAGCATCTTTGAAGAAGGAAAAAATGTTGGATCTGTTTTTTTTTTTTTGGTATCTGAATGATGAATAATATACTTGGGAAAAAACATTTTTAAAGAATTTAAAGACGGAATTATTTTTAACATAAATAATAAAATAGTAGGGATAAGTTGAAATTAATTTCTTATGAATTCACATGGATGTGTGAAGTTGGTTTATAATCGAAATATTTAATGATTGAAGGCTTTCATACAATAAGGATAATCGAAGGGCTAAAAATTACGACCAGACATGCGCACAAGTATCATATTGAAAGAAATTGATTTGTGCGCATGCGTAGACGTAATTATTCACCATATTTTAATTCTTATTATTATTTTACCCAATTATGTGAAGGCCGTGATTCCTTATTCGTTGGAAAATTTAAATGGTTATCTACTTATTGATATTCTAGGTTAGTAAATAAAATAAAGAACCAAAATAAAATTATTAAATTCTTTTGATGAAAGCTTGCGAGCTTTTTTGATGGTTTTTTTGATTAAAATAATTGAAAACAAAGTAAATAAAATGTCCCTATTTAAAAGTATATATTATATAAATTCAAAATGGTCAGAAAAGTGTCTTCTTTGTCGTTCCCTTTTCATTTCATCCTTGACCGCATCTCGCCCCTTTCTATATCCCCCTCTAGCTCTCATTTAATTCCCTTGGTCCTTATTATTTTTTTTTTTCAACTCCAACCTTATAACTATATTGAACATGCAGGCTTCCAGGTTCTTCACTATATATTTTAAAAAACAAAAAAATTTTCAACGAATAAAAAATATATCTACGTTGATATCAATGATATACAGATATTTTAAAAATGATCAGAAAGAATAGGAAAGATTAATAAAAAGAGAAAGAAAAGGTAAATTCCACTACTCTACCTCTGTTTCTCAAACTCCAATCGTGGATATTACACGTGTGATTCATCGTACTCCGAAAATAGAAATGATACCCGGGCTTTTTAAAATGTTTTCCATCTATAAAGATGCATAGCTATTAAATAAATCTTCAACACTTTTTTTTTTTATTGTAAATCAAAAGAGATGAAATTTATATTGATAGTTAAAGTTTAAGGCTAAGTAAATGTGTAATAACGGTAAAGGTTGACATTTTATTCTTACAAGAGAAGACATTTTTTGTTTAAATATCTTCAAGTTCATAGGGTGATCAACCACCAATCACAAATAATCATTGACATTTTTTCTTTCTGTTCAATTCATTCTGATAATAAACAAGTCATCATAAACAATGCTTTAGAATTACACTCACAGTTACAGTCACAGTTTTACAATCATTATTGAGAAATCGTAGTTACAATTACCGCAATATGACCGTTTAGACCTACAGGCAGTCTAGATAGGCCTGAAACAAATAAAAAAAGGTTTAAAAGAGGAAAAAAATAATAATTTCCGTAATGAAGCGTAAAAAAAGTGTGTTAAGGCAAAATAGGATATCCTTTTTAAGGACTACAAGACCTTAAAAACTGTCTTATAGACTTAAAATAGGTTCTAAATTATCTTAAAAGTTGTCATTAATTATTTCTTTGAAGTTGGATTATATTTTTTGTGATTAATAATCAATATTTTAATTTTTAGTTACTCTTTACTGTTTACTATCAATGAAAACGATTAATTAGAATATTTATTTTAAAAAATAAAATTGAAATAATAATATTTCCTTGAATAAATGACGGGGAGTAATTTTGATTTGGGTGTGATAAAATAATGCGAGGGTTGTAAAAGAATAATAATGCGGAAGTGAAGTCAATATACATAATCGAGGGATAAATGGAGCCAAAGGGAGAAAGAGAAGGAAGAATAAGATGTCTAACTGGCTGTTGGCCTCTCGATCTACACAGTATATACGAACTCGGAACTCGTGTACTCCAGGCCGGATAGACAGGTTGTCCAGATTCCATGGAAGGTCGTTTGCTTTGCTTATGTTGAGAGGACTACGCCCGACGGCGTTCTCCATCTGATCCTATAAACGTTCTGCTTCATTGACAGATGAATTGAAAGCTACTAAATGACTACTTTATACATTATACTTTCTGATGTTATTATTTCCGAGTTAACTCAAGCCTTATAATATAAAGTGCGATCTTTATATACGCATGTATATATATATTATCGAGTTCGGATGCATATTTAGTCACAAGAGAAAGCGTTGGAATTTCTTCTAATACTTGACTGCACACATGATAGTTTATATATCAAGAGAATAAGGGAATTTTTATACTAAAGAAATAGTTTTTAGATTAAAAAGTTACTAGGAATTTTTATTTTTTTTATTCAAATACTGCCCTCTTAACAATTAATCATTTTGTTTAAATAATTTTTAAAAAAAATTGTTTATTTGAAATAATTAATATTTATTTGTTGATATATAAGGATGATTTCGGTAAAATAGTCCTTTTAAATATTTCATCCATCTTTTTAATCTTCCACTATTTTTTTTTCTTAAGGAATTTTCTATTAATCTATGTAGCCATCTTACCCTGACTCTTTATATTTTCCTTATAATAAGCTTCATTTCACTTACATATAAAAACACATACTTTTACTTCAATAAATATTATTATTTATTACCATTTTTTATTCAATAAAATTTTACTCGTCACTTTTTGCACTTACGTGCATCACAAAAAACTCAATACATTAGAAAAGAGAGAGAAAGAGAGAGAGAAAAACAAATCTTATCTTGCGTCAATAATGAGATGATTTTATTTTTGAAAAATAATGCGGTTTGAGTTGGCATTTGCGTATATAGGGGGTTTTAAAAAGGATAGAATCAACCGGATATGTCGAGTGGTCAGCTATCATGTTTCTCTTGTGTCTTTTATCTTTTCTTTATGTTCGCTAGAAGAAGACGCGAGGACAATCGACCGGAATTAGCCTCCTTTATTCCTATATATATTCACACATGTACGTATATATAAGCTTCAAATCCTACGTCGTTTCAAATGTCGTTTACACATTCCCCATTATTATTATTTTTTTTTTCACTTAATTGCAATGAATCTTTTTCAACCATTTTCCACTCTAAAAATCTCTGTGACGCTAAGTGTTAAATACTAGGTGATGCTGTGGAACGCGTGTTTATTAACTGTCAAAAAATATTCAATTAATTCTACAGATTGGACTCTCTTAAACTGAATCAGTGAAAACAACTGCGAATCAATGAATATTCACTGATATCCAGTACCAATCCAATGACTGATTAATTCAGTGATAGAATTGACACTGGTATAACTGTGCATCAGGTATAAATAACGATAATCTTTGTTCATTAAATACTTTTTTAATAAAACTATATTACTCTGGCATAAAAATTTTATAAGAATGTATTAATTTTATCAGAAGGTTAAAAAAAACCACAGCAAGTCTTGAAATAATTGATAAAAGATTGGTTAATTATTAAAAAACAATTGTTCCTGTCAATTATACAATTGTTTTTCAATAATATAAAAAATTTCTTTTATAAATATAATGGCAAAAAAACATGTAGAGAAAATGTAATTTTGTGCATATAATGGGGTAGCTCGTCGCGAAAGCATCTATGGAAAAGTCGATTCTCGGGATCATATATTATGGCATCGAGAGAACTGGATCGCGTGTATTGGTGTGCGTATATATAAGTGGCGAGAGATCTAAGGAGAAAAGGAAGTGTGCCATGCCCAACCAAACCTATCTGTCGCGCGGGATAAGCAGCGAGTGAAGAGCGCGCGGGGTCCATGAACGACGCAAGCAAGTGAGAGATCTGCGAATGGAGAAAAGGAGAGCAAAACGGAGACAGGGCGTGGTCCAGCCTTGCTCTTACTTATTATTACTATTATTATTATATTATATTTATTTCTTACACCTTCACATACGTCCATAAATCCTTTTAAACATACACATATAAACGACATTTTATTTAATCTTAATTACTTTACTATTTTTTCACTGGTTCCATTTTGCCCCGTGGTGAGAGATTTACAATATTTTTGGGCCAATTATTCATTTTAAATCAAGTGAAATGCAATTGAGATGCAATTTATTGTCAGTAAGAGGTTGGAAATAAAAAATAGCCATTAACGATAAATAAAAAGCATTTTTCTACTGTGAAATCAGTGAATTTCACTGATTTAATTGATCACCCTATTTCCAGAGTCGCTCGCACTTTTTATTGTCAATTTAGAAAATCGGTAAAACATCCGGTGAAGAGACATTCGATCAATCGTTTCTATATCGAGGTTGAAATTCTACATGACTTTTTTTTTACATCTATCTTTTAATGGTCAGCATTATTAGATATCAATACTTGATTAATATTTACAGCTATTGAATGTTCAAAATTTGCACAAATGTTTTTCTCATTAATCAACCTCTACAAGAAATCCTAATCAGACAATTTTTATTCTCATTCTAAAATTAATGTACGATAAAATCACTTAATCTATTAAATTCAGCACATTTTTCTTTATGAAATAAGTGTGGTCTCAAATTGTACCACAAAATTTTGTATTTAAAATGCACATTGACTGGACTACCTAGACTATGAAGCTTCTGTTGAATAAAAAATATCATCTAGCAAATGACCAAGATGTTGATACATCACAGTGGTGCTAAACGACATCAGGAAACCACAGCTTGTGACTTGGTCACACTTGTTCATCAAAGTTATTTAATGAAACAAATCATTTGTGAGGTTATTTATTAGACTGAATAATTGATTGGATGTTGATGATGATGATGATGATGATGGCAAAGTAGTTGGAGAAAACATTATTTTCGGTAGACACAATTGACGCTAAGTAATGCGCGAGATTGGTATGAAGGAAAAATGTACGAATTTTTCACTGATATGTGGACATATAAAAAAATGTTTATCGTCGTATGGATTGTCACATGGTGGGGTAACAAGGAGGCGGAGCGATATCGCGGTCCTCACACGCATGCGCTTAGGTGAGCACGCATGCAACCGGTGGCAATCCACTAAAGCTCACACTTACCTGACAAGATGTAAGTTCAGAAACTGGAAGGTGCCACCTCTGCACAGTCCTATACAAGACACCGAACCGGAAAGTCGTACAAAATTACAACTACCGGGTGGTAAAAGTACCAGTTTAGTTAATCGTGAGCTTCATAAAAATTTTGGACGTGTTTTTATTTATTTATTTATTCCCCTCTTTATTAAGTGTAAATCATCAAAACAAGAATCACTGAAACATGTAAACTTGATTGAACTTGAAGTGGTACAGTGAATATATAGTGTGAAAAGCCTCCAAGCTTGTGGATCAGTTTCAATGCAAGAAGAAGAATTCTTGATTGTATTACAAGTGGGTGATGATAAGCAGTATGATGTTTGAATGCACAGGATGATATTGGACTTTTGAAGATTATTTTATTTTGTTTACTCCAAAAGTATCAACGACAAAATCTACTTTATTTTATCATCATCATCATCGTCATCATCATGGCGATATCACATGCAGACAGCGTCCCTCTAGAAGGAAAGGCGTCTAGGACGCGATCATGTCGATAGAGTGTACAATAAATCACCAAGTAGATCCAGTGAATTCAATCAAAACGACATAATCACCAAGACTGAAAGTAAGTTTGAAAGAAGTGGGGTGATCACATTATTGGCAAATGAAGGCAAATGGTCTATCAAACTGTCAGCATATACCGGCGGACTTTAGTTGAGTTGGCCACCGGTTGATACAAGACATGCAGGGGGTTGCAAAATTCCCATGGTCACTAGACCTCATTATGTCCAAGGGACAGTCAGGGTCCAGGATATTATTATTGTACTTTTACCCCTTTTTTTACATTAAATACCACTGGATGACCCTTAGCTAGTGCTGACCTGATGACCGGATTGTACCGATCCTTTTATTTGCCTGATCACTTGTATAATACGTCCACTCTTACATTTCGCACGCTTCATAATTATTGTTATTAAAATTTTACAATAGTCATTTAACAAAGTGCATACCTGATAGGTATGTTTATTAAATAAATTTTTTAATAACAATCATTGTTATGGTTTGTGTGTAGACAATTATTTTAAAGCAATCATTTATTCAATACTTTACCGCTAATTATAATAATGCACACTGAGAAAAAAATTAACTATCAACAAAAATGATTGGTTTTCAATGATTAAAATCAAAATTTCGAATAGTCATGATAGAATATTTGTTTTATTGGATCCAATGTATTGATTACTTTCAAGTAAAGTCTTTTCTAACATCAAAGAAAAATAGATCGACGGAGTAGAATAATTAATTGAATGAATAATTATTATTTAAAATCCATGGTGTCTGGAAAAATAAGAATCAAACATCATTTATATTTAAACTTGTCATAGTATTGAATCAAGTGACAACATATCTTTTCCAACTGAAATATCATTCAATCAAATCAAATATTTTATTGCCAACATTCGATATATTTTTTAATCAATTAAATCAAAAACTTTTCCATGTAACGAAATTTTGAAAATAATTCAGTCTAATTAAAAGCGAACAGTAGTCGAGATAAAAGGATAACTTGAAAGAATTTAATTGGAGTAATAGCAAGATCCAAGACTCCAAAAGGTCCAACAATAAAGTAGGCAGAGTCATGAAATTGAAGGGTTGAATGACACAGTAAATACAATAATCCTTCAGTGGATATTGCTCACCAGGTGACTATTTAATAGTAGTAACAATAACTAAACCTCCCAACCACTCAACCTAGGTGTTAAATGCCCAAAGGATATATAAATTTCATTGAAATATTTAGCTTTTATTTATCCACACTCACACACTACACATGTATTTACGATAGTTGGCAATTTGACGCAATCAATTAGCACGTTTGATAGAATATAAAATGTATAATTACGTCAATATATTATTGGACATTTAATATCATAGAATGTCTTCTTGATTATTTTCAAAAGTCAAATGTCATGATAATAAAACTTCAATAATATTACGACGTAGTATATATAATAGTGATGTATTTCAAGAGTAATAGTAATCGAAGTAGTGGAGATGAGGATACCTAGTAGTAATAGTCAAGGCGGAAAAACGGATTAATATTCATATATATTAATATTGATTTGACATATCAAACATTGTTGTACGACTATTAGCCACTTTATTTATTAAAATATAAATATTAATTATTCATTTTTTATTATTGCTTTAAAATATTGTCATCACAATAATAACAACAGCAACAACAATGAAAGATAACTAGCAAATAAAAGAAATAAATATTTAATATTCTACAGAAATAAAATGATGGTAATGTTGAATAAATGAATATCTGTATTCAGGAACCAGGAAATTGATATTTGACGGAATTGTATAGAGACGCAAATGTGCAAGGAAATGGCTTAACGAGCGATGATTTGTGAGGCAAGATCTGCTAGGAGAAGAAAAAAAAATATATACTTGATAGTCCCTCATATTGCACATATCTCTTCACTACATGTTTATATTCTCTCATTCGCGTTTATTCTTGAGGGATTTAAATCGACAACTTGGCTTCGCCATTTTTCTTTTTGACTTTACATATTTAATTTATGCACATACCTAACGTTCCCCCATACACTTAAACATTCTTTTTCATCCTTTTTTTTTCAATCAAACCAAAACAAATTACTTATCATAGGATTTCCCGACTTTCTATTTGAATAGATTCATCATATTGGAGTTGGAGATCTCGTGATTTTCCTAGATGATTGATACCTTTCATTTGACTTGGGATAATAAAAGGTGGGCTGAGGGTTGGTTTTGGTAAAAACAATGCGGATGTTTCTTGAACTCATTCAGATAAATCTCCCACGTGCGTTATTATATATACATAAAACGCGTGCTCAAGAGGAAACTTCTACGGTTGGCTTAGCAGCTCATGATGCAAGTGGTTTTATAAAAGCAGGTTCCATTCATTCATGTTCTAAGAGAGTTTTAACAATTCTACATTCATGTACAGTCGATCATTTTATCACCTACATTAGTCAATCATATTCACATTTTTTTCTTCCTGATGAATATAATTTTATTTCGTCATTTTTGTTATTTCCAACACCTTGTCATGCACTTTTGATGATTATTGATCAAACTGGTGGATCTTTTGTAGTGTAATAGCAAGTAATAATGACTCCAATTGACACTGGATATTGATTATATTAATCAGTAGACAACAAGTGAATAGATGTTGTTTTTAAGCACCATCCAGACTCTTTGCTGATCATACTGGAGCTTTTTGCAAGAACAGCTTATGTTCCAATGATCCAATAATGTTTTATTATTCATCTGCAATATCTTCATTCATCTTCCATCATCAGGAAGCACAGGAGTCTTTGGAAAATCCAATGCTACTTCATTGTTCAATTTCAACATCTTCAACGTCATCAACATCTTAATTGATTTATCAGCATTAAAAAGTCCAGAAGTCTCCAAAAATATCCAAGAACAAGCTCTTCCAACTGTTCTGCATGTTAAATAATAATACCCAAGTGGAAAATACTACCTATTAGAATATTCTTTCCAATAATTAACTCACTCATTAGCATCACAGAGTCTTACCTCTTTAGTAGTAAACAAAAACTCAACAACATAGTGTAGCTATAGATGTGCAGAAAAGTGTGAAAAAGGATAATAATATAGTGTTACCGGTGCATTATACACACGTTGTATAGAAAAGAGAAGAGCCACGCGCAAGGATACCCCACACTAGGATATCTCACCTTGTTATATTGTGTTGTTACATTGTTACGTACGAAAAATACTCACTCGGCCGAATGCTCAGCATCCCTGCATGCTCAAAAGCTTCACGCCCTTTCTTTTGATTCAACTCCGTTCGGTCCAGCACCTTGGAGACCATGGGGGGTTGTACTGGAAGTGAAAAAAACCTTTCCCACTTCAAAATTGGAGTTATAAAAAAATTAATAAGTCATTACACAAAGACCATAATTACTCCAATTATCTCAATTTCAAAGAATAATTCTATCAACACTGTAATATGTTTCCACATTAAGGCTTTCAACAATTGACAAGCTTTTTTTTTTTGATAAATCTAATTTTTAAAAATTAATTACTGTTGTAAAAATGAATTTAAACATTTTTAAAAATTAAATACTACCTGATTTAAGCCTTTTTTTTCTTTAAGACAATTTTGCGGTTAAACTGTTAGAGATAGAGGTATATGTGATAGATACTTTTCTGTGTAAAATCTACAGATCTCCCAGTACGTCTTTGAATTATCGATTTATTTCTCATAGTTCTCGAGATATTTGAGAAACAAATTTCCAAGGGGTTGTTTCTACCCTTTGCTAGGGTTGGATCACTTTTTCCTCTAGAGGAATTATTTCTGGTCACTTCCAGAGCAATCCCTCAAGTTTTCAACCATTTGTATTTGTTCAAAATAAAATCGCTAAATACACTAGACTATGATGATCACTAAGACATCTAGGTTTGATGAAATGAAAGAATCTCCACTGACTGTCTTCAAGCTTTGAATGCACTTAAAAATATTCAAAGTCTTGAATATCACTTTTTGAAGCAATCTTCTCTTTTCCTACCTCTAATTGTGGACAGGAAAATGATAAAGATTACTTGGATGCTATCAAGTGTTATTTCTCCCGTTAATTGGCCTCGTCCTGTGTTGGATGTAATTTTCGTCTAATGTAGCAATGAGCTTATCCATATCAGCTTTACGCTTAACAGTCACGTGTGTCCTTTGAAGTCTACTGTGTGCTGATAACCATAATGTCTCTTATATGTAGCAGGAAACTACCACATTTCATTAGCATATTCGTCGAGACCGTGAGAGACTCGTGCATACATTTTTTTTACCTTTTCGAACCTGCATAGAGTATAAAGAAATAAAACAAATAACCAAAAGAGGAAGAATTAGGGATGAATATTTGTTATGTACCAAAAGCTAAGGGTTGACATCACTCAATCCATCATCTTAGGTTGCTGCTTTTCATACCTCTTCATCATTGAATGTTACATTTGTCTGTTGCTGGTGATGTTCAAGTTACACTTTGGGAATAAAAATATTCAAGAAATGGTTGAGATTTTATTGTTACATTAGAACGTTGGAAAATGATTTTAAAAAGCAAAGCATGCATAACGAGTCGCGTGGACTGAACTTGTTGGGAATATTAATAGATTTCACGTGTGCTTGGATGTATATTATAATTTATGTACTCCAGGATCCATATCAATAGCTCGATGGTGTTGAAAGCATACTCCAAGCTGACTGATGCTGAACAAGAAATTATTAGTTGTTGATACACTTGATGATCAATCTCATTCACATATTCATTGAAAACATTTAATAATCACCAAGAAGATGCATCAACTATTAACAAAATGTTAGGTTACCTCAAGCAAACACTTCTTTACTGTAACCAATATTTTTTTAATATCAAAGAAATCATACCAAAAACAACCCTATGGACTGCAAAAAACTATGCACCAAGGTTCACCAAAGAGTCCTGTAATCATTGATAAAAAATATGAGTTAATTACAAAAAGACAATTCTTTTGTTATAATAAAACATTTATTCTGTCAATGGATAGACATACATACCTGGAATTGATCTTGCTTGAAGCTAGACCACGTGCTTCTATATAAGATCCATGTCATCATCATCATCATCATCATTTGATAGCTTTGTCTCCCAACCAAGTACGATACTTCCTATCTTTCTGAGCTGTTTCTTCTCAAGAACAACCAGATATATGCTAATCTTCTAGACTAACCCTTCATGAGCAATGAGTTTTGTAGACTTCACCTGCGTATCCGGTTTTATGTCCTTTTCATCACAACAATACACTTCTTTTCGCTCTATTCTATTTTCTCTACCGGATTCGCATTATATGTATGGAAGTATTTCATTTGCAATAACTCTCATTTTCATATATTTATACTCAAAGTAAATTTCATTAGCAGCTTATCAACAAGATTAAATATCTTACAATGTTAGGTAATAAATGATTATTATTTTTGAAAGATTGATTTTAAAATAATTGTTGATTCGAATAAATTAGCTTGGATTTGTTGAAAGAAAAAAATAGTTGATGTTGGATTGAATGAATATAAATGACAATAAAACAATTAGATTGATTATTTCCAGTTCATGAACATCAATTCCGTTGGTAGATTCAGTATAAGAATAATGATGATGATTTTTGGTTGATGGTTTGTAACCTATGCAAACATAAGGAAAGAAAAATATTTGCACGGGATACGCGGGAGCCTCATTATCGGGGTGACTATCTTTGTCATTAGAATAATTTTCATCCAATATGTATATACATTTATCTTTTTCTATCATATTCGTTATGTATATATTTTTCTTAAGTAAAACGGTTATCCAGGTGCGTGTGTACAGAAGGAGAGAAAGGGAGATTGATTCGACATGCATAAATTAGAGAGAGGATAAACCTTTATTCGATGTCTGTACGTGTCAGGGATTGGGAATTTGGATTTAAAAGACAGAGATAGACACATTGACAGGATTATAAATTGATGAGTGTAATATTCAAACGATTATTCATTTGAATAAATTATTTTTATATTCCAAGACATATACTGCAAAATTAACCCATACAAAAATCCAAGTATCTCTTTTGATGAAAAATATAGTTAAAAATACTAATTTTTTAAAAGGAAAATTTATATTTTATTTCATCAATTATTTTTTATAGAAGACGAAGTCGTTCATCATCGGACTGTGAGTCCAGTGTGGTTGGTAGTGTAGCAGACCAGCAAGGATATACCACCTTAGCTAGAGGAGACTCCGCAGAAGAGGAGGACCAACAACGAAGTCAAACTGATTCAAACGACCCTGAGGAGACCCAGAAGAGGGTTACGGCAGTCCAGGTGCAGGGTATGGAGGGCGATTGGAGAGCATACTGCGAGCATCCTCTGTCGGTGGCTACCGCGGCGATGCTCAATCTCCAACAACAACATCAAGTCTCTGCTGTTTCTGGTCATCCTGAAGAACAAACTGTTCCATATGTCTACGAGTACTACAAGCTTCCTGAAAAGTCTGCTGATGTTAAACTTCCACCAACTCATGAACTCTGGTCAACGTAAGTATACTCATTTATTTTTATTTAAAATTTCAATTATTTATATCATTAATAATAGTTATTTTTTTTATTTAAAAAACTAACCAAACTACTCGGCTTCATATCCAGTAATTCATCCTTTTTTAGAACATTCATTACATAAATTGAATGAACGAAAATTAAGAAGACTTCAAATCAGTGAATATTCACTGATAATCAATGCTGACGCAATCACTGATTTATTCAGTGATTGAATTGCATTGGAAATCAGCAAATAGTAATTTTCACTGATTCAGTTTAAGAGAGTACTGAATAGACAGATTTTTTAATATTAACTTTCAGTTAATATGTAAAACAAAATATGAAATCTCATAAAAAAAAAACCCCTCTACTTCTGGGCTGTACGAAAATTTGTGCAAAACATAAATAATGACAATGATGGAATGACAAACAGTCTTAAAATCATTAAACGCCGTGTAAAAGCACACTATGTCACCTATCTAGGGTTAAGGAGAATTTTTTTTATAGATTATGTTGTCCTACTATTATTATATTGTTTTGAGTGTTTCATGAAAACGACTGCAGAATCAGTGAATATTTATTCCATCCTAGTTCTCACAGATACATGACCTATCTAGATGCTACGATGGTTAAGTGGAATTTAAAGATAGTGATGTGACTGTTGGAAGTAAGAAATTGTTAAAAAAAAAAAGCTTTGTGGGTTTTTTTATGAGTCAGGTAAAAATGGGAGTTTTCAAGGGACTGGAAAATTTTCAGGTCTGTCTGGTCTCCAACTTATTATATTTACTAATAGAAAACTCTACATTATATTTCGTAGCAAATACTAGAAAACTATTTAGGATTAACAGAATTAAAAAAAAAAAATTGTCTCAGCTTAAAAAAAAGTCTGTGAATAATTGTGTTAGTTTGAGCAGAAGCATCACCTATTTGAAGAAGCAAAGTTGACAGATAAAAAATGTATCAAAGCATCACTAAATTCTACAAACGTTCAACAATTTTCACGGTCCATTTGATGCGTTTGCAAACTATCAAAAGGAGATCGCGTGCAATGTTTTGACAAAACGGTTGTACCTGAAGTTGAAGAAATGATGTTAGGGTTTCATCTTATATATTTTGGGTACTGAATATCCAAAAGTTCTATTCTAACTTTTTTTCTTTTCTCACTCTCATAAGACCCCCCTTATGCTACTACATAACGTCTCGAGGTATATTTTTGATTTATATCAGTAACTTAGCATAATTTCTAATTTACTGTTGAGAAATTTAACGTACGAAACTCTTTTATTGAGGTTTAGTTTAATACTGTAATCATCATGACAATTGAATTCTATCTTTTTCCTTTTTCATTTAATTATTTTTTTCATATACATTCATTTCCCTAAAAAATTAATTAAAAAATTTTAATATCAACATGTAATAGATAATTAAATATTATATAGAAAATTATTTATTTAAATGATAGAAGAAAAAGATTTTCATTAAAACACAATTTGTAATTTAATGTTTTTTATTTTATTTTTTATTTTAAAAAGTAACAATCTGTTTTATCAAATTTACCCATCTTTTACACTCAAACATTACCTCACTCTTTCTCACCCCTTGATAATATCTCAACGATTTGTACGAGAGATCGAATCGCTCAAGCTGGTTATATCTGTCGTGTGATGTGCTACCCTAGATCAACATCTCTACTGTCTGTACACTGATGTCAGTGACAATTTTAATCTAATTAATTATATCAATATTATTTATTTAAAAATATTCATTAAATCTATTAATTTAAATAGACACATCATTTTTTAATTAAAATGATCAGTAATTAAACTCAATACGCCATTTGTAACTAGTGAATTTTTTATAAACAATTGAAAACTCTTTCTGTCTATCAAATGACAAATGTTGATGAGTTAGGTTAGGTTGTAAATAACCTATACATCACTTTTAAAATATAAATATTAATAATATTAATTTTATTTTGTTATAAACAAAAAAATGATTTCTGTTGTTTTAATTTACTAAGAATGACAATTATAAATGTCAGTGGGAATACTCTGATGGTAAATTCGTCATGTGGTCACTCCAGAGTACATCTAGACCCATTTTTTATTCTAAAATTAATGCATAGTAAGATAGGGCTTAAAATTATGGCTACTAGACTAATAAACTCACCGTTTCGTCTGATGAATTTTTAAGCTGAAATTTAGGATGGAATAAATATCAGTTAAAAACAAGAAATACTAGTCTATGAATGTAATACACAAAGTGACCCCATTTGTTTCGAAGTAATTACATATATTACAATATTATTATTCATTCCCAGTACTTCTTTTATATCTTTCCGCATTTTTTTTTTATAACTATCTCATTACTATTATTCTACAAATATTATAGTTATTTTTTATATCAATTTTTTTTTTCGTTTTTTCATTACTACAGTTGTCACACATGCGCGCATACGTAGTGACACCCGTCGGCAGTCATCGTCCGTGTTATAGTTATAGTTGGTAACACAAACAGTGCGAAATATCAGCTTACATTTACGTTGTTATAAAAGAAATTTTCAAGTCTTAAGAATATTTTATTCTTTTATTTTTCATAAATATTTTTATTAACAAAAATAAAAAATACATTTATTTATATAAAGGAAGGATTTAGTATGATATAGAAATTTTTGACCTCTAAATTACGTAGTACTTGAAGAAGTAATACATAAAGGACTAGTCCTGGTCACACAAAATTACAAGATTTGTGGAATTTGAGATCGTAAATTTAAATAAATGACTCGAGTACACTCAGCTATACGTGTTGAGCATAAACTTCATGTTGTTATCTCTTTATTTTATTTTCTACACTATAGTTTTTATTTTTATTGTTACATACACTGTCGTGAAGCCAGTTTCATTTTATAACGTGACACTGTCCGAGGACGAGGATCAAAAGGGCATCAGAGCATCCGCGTGTGCTATTATACTTTATGGGTCATCTACCTTCACAATTACAGTTTTAACTGAAAATTTTTATTTTACACTAGAAATGTTTTTTTTTCTATCAACTGATTAACTGCAATTTAGTTTTGAATATTTTATTTCTTCGGTTCTAGAACTGATCATCATTCAGATTTCTATCAAGGCTGTCAGTGTCATGACCATCAACATTACCTCTTTGATAGAAATAGAAAATTAATTGAAACAAATTGAAGCCATTTTAATAAACTAAAAAATGTCAGTTGTAGTTTGTAATATAAGTCTGATAAAAAAGAAAAAATGTTGAAATTATATTTATTAACCAAAATGATCTATTATGATTATCGAATTTATTTTAGCTAATTATTTAAAAATAGTAATGATAATGTACTAAAGCTAAGTATTGTTAATTTCATTGTTTATTAACTATTATCATTAACTCGGGTATTTTTTAATATTTATGATAATAATTATTTTTAGGTTATATTGATACGATAGAAATATAAAAATACATAGAGAAAAAAATTAAAACTTGAGTGAAAAATGAATTTGTGTGTTTAAAAAATATCCATATCTTTATTGATTTACTTAAAGCCAAAATAATAAACATACGAAAAGACTACTTCAGATCAATGATAAATGATCAAGTTTAAAATGAATTTGTTTAATTAAAATGAGTTTTTTAGTCCGGCGATTATGAATGGAATTTATTTTAATTATCGATTTTAAGTATCAATAATAATCCAATGGAATAAATGCATAATCGAAGGAGTAGATGAGGTTGAACTATAAAAAAAATACCGCGAGACAAGATTCTTTAAGGTCATCGGTCGTTGTATAGTAGTATTCAGTAAATTAGCGATTCCGTTTGTCGCTAAATATAAACTATAAATCACTTGCGTGCGAAAAATCTGCACTTGCGCACCGTCGCTTCTATAATGAGACTTGTATGACGATATTTTTTTTCTTTCTCTCGCTCTCTCTCTTTCTAGAGTCTCTTGGTCTTTTTATTGAAGAAACGCATACGCGACAGGTTCGAGTGTGGGTCAACGTGAGGTCACAAGTTATATATCGACAACTCTTCTTGCGGTACTACCGGAATCACTGCTTGTCCAACCGGAAATTTAGCTGGACAAATTACCTTGTCTTATGTAGAAAGAAATTAATCAAGTCACATTAAAAAATACTATTTTACTTGAGTCATTTTTTTTTTAATTTCTTTATCATGATAATTATATTGTTTTAATTCTTGTAACAACAAATCGTGTGTAACAACTTCTCCATTGCATCTGAATGATTTTAGATAGAATTGTCTAGAGTGTTGGTTTGTTGTAATTGTTTTATTGGATCCAATGTATTGATTACTTTCAAGTAAAGTCTTTTCTAACATCAAAGAAAAATAGATCGACGGAGTAGAATAATTAATTGAATGAATAATTATTAATTAAAATCCATGGTGTCTGGAAAAATAAGAATCAAACATCATTTATATTTAAACTTATCATAGTATTGAACCAAGTGACAAGATATCTTTTCCAACTGAAATATCATTCAATCAAATCAAATATTTTATTGCCAACATTCGATATATTTTTTAATCAATTAAATCAAAAACTTTTCCATGTAACGAAATTTTGAAAATAATTCAGTCTAATTAAAAGCGAACAGTAGTCGAGATAAAAGGATAACTTGAAAGAATTTAATTGGAGTAATAGCAAGATCCAAGACTCCAAAAGGTCCAACAATAAAGTAGGCAGAGTCATGAAATTGAAGGGTTGAATGACACAGTAAATACAATAATCCTTCAGTGGATATTGCTCACCAGGTGACTATTTAATAGTAGTAACAATAACTAAACCTCCCAACCACTCAACCTAGGTGTTAAATGCCCAAAGGATATATAAATTTCATTGAAATATTTAGCTTTTATTTATCCACTCTCATACACTACACATTCCAAAGTCATGAAATTGAAGCCCATCATACAAACTTTTTGTTATAAATCAAATCAAAAATCTTCAGCACCAATATACACATTCTTGAAATACCAAGTCCAACACTCTAGACTAAAAACATCCAAGCATCAAAAGATTGCAAGATGAGCTGAAGAAATATAAGATCTTACATAGTTGCACATAGATGATGTGCATTATTGTGCCAAGTAGTTAACATGTTATATTTAGCATAATAATATGTATTATTACAATGATGTCTACCCTTATAAACTGCCAACGCTTATTTTGGGTGATAGTTTCTTCTTCAGGTTTTCCTCAGACCTTTTGCTACCACTTTTACAGACCCCTGACGAATAAATTTCACTCTTTCTCGTCAACTTTACCTTACTCATACCTCCCCCCATCGCTCTTATAACCCCCCCTCAACACCAGTTTTAGCGTACCTACGGTCAGATGCTTCGATACAATAGTCTTTTTTTTTTCATTTGATACCTGATCTCTTACCCTTCTCCTTTACGTCTGAAAGCTCTCACTCTTATGCATCCAAGTTATGTGTATCGTTACGCTGTCTTCGTTTTGTCTCGAGTGTCTTATCCCTCTTGACGCCAAGGGAGCGTGGAATAACGAACAAGATGAGTAAAAATTTTTTTTTTAGTGATGAGAAAAAAAAAAGAAGAGAGAAAGAAGAGAACATCATAACCTAGAGCTATACTTAAATGCAGTAGGGACCCTATGAATTCGGCTTATATGAAATGGATCCCCAAAAGACTTTCAATCAGTAGGTAATGCGATGCTAATCCGTCGCTTGCTGAGAGATTCAACTACATTTTTACTGCTTTTCATTTATTATTTATTATTTCATAGCAAATCTATTCCATGACTTCTCATCATCATCAAAAAAAAAGATTCACTTCCATTCAATTGAATTGTTTTTTTTTTTTTTTTTGGTTTGCTTTCCAGGGGAGTGATGGGCCAAAAGCTTTTAGTACAAGAAAGTTCATCATCAAATCGTCTAGAAAATTCAACCGAAGGTACAGGTAATGGAGAACTTCATCATTTCCTTCATCAATACAATCAGCAATCACCAAGTCCAAGTCAGAGTTTGCAAGGTGGGCTTTCGCTTCCGTTGAGTCCGCAGTCGCTGCGTCATGATGGGACACCGTCTAGTGGAATTACTGGAATTAAGAGAGAACCGGAAGACTTGAGCTCATCACGTGGTGGTCAGCAATCTAGTAAACGTCATAAACAAGCAGATAGTCCAACACCCCCTGGGATGTATCACCATCATCAACATCAACTCCAGGTATTTTTTTCTTCCCCCCATTTGCTGTCAAGTTGTTTTAATTTTCATCATCAAGTTGATTTCTCATGTCTGTATGGTTTATTGTCAGGTTCAACAGCAATATGGAAGCCCTTATGATCCTTACTCCTCGTGTAGTCCAAGATTGTCAGCAGCATATGGAGCAACATCAGGATCATCAAATGCGACAGCGAATGCTGGTACACAGTCTGGTTTACATCAAGAAGGCACAGCAGTTTATGTCACTAGTGAAGCACTTCCTTCTCTTGCATCATCAAGTTCTTCTTCTTTACCAACAACAACAGCATCCTACACACGTTACGAAGTCGTACCAAGTTCATACGCCACCACACACGCGATAAGATCATCTTCTAGTAACAGTAAAGTCTTGACAGTTGATCTACCAAGTCCGGATTCTGGTATCGGTGCTGATGCTGTCACTCCTCGACAAGATCATCATCCACCTACTGCTTTACACACAGTAAAATATTTATTTATTTTTTTTTCTTTGTTTTTTTTTTATTACTAACCAGTTTTGAATAACATTGTAATGTCATTTTCTCTTTAATAATACAGTCTTCATTCGACTATACGGAACTATGTCCCGGCGGTACCAACAGTGGTGCAG
The DNA here is from genome assembly GCA_028641665.1 of Chelonus formosanus. NCBI lineage: Eukaryota > Metazoa > Arthropoda > Insecta > Hymenoptera > Braconidae > Chelonus > Chelonus formosanus. Next base: position 6,122,719 of record CM054000.1, read on the forward strand.
CAGTAGTCCTTGAAAGTGGCACCGTGGTTCACCACCAACCACTTCAGCTTCAACTACAACAGGGTCACGCTCAAGCCCAAGTTCAAAGGAGTCTTGTCAATGCTACTCCAACCAATCCATCAACTCCAAACCCACCAAGATCTAGACCCTGGCATGATTTTGGTCGACAAAATGATGCTGATAAAATTCAAATACCAAAAATGTGAGTGCTAATAGTCAGTTCATAGAAAATAGTTTGGTTAGAATAATACCTTATTTTTTAAATAAACTATCTCATTAGATAGCTGTAGAAACTATTTAGAAAATTGAGTAACGACATTTAAGATAAGTTCTTTGGAAAGATACTTTTCACAGCTATTTAAAGGATTGTTTTGAAATTGTACTAACAACATCTTACAATTTTAGCAGCGACTATTTTTTATAGTAATGAATAACATCCATATTAAATGATGTTAATATTATTATTTTATGATCAGAGATGAGGTTATGCACGAGTCACTCTTCAGCGATTTAGATAGCATCTAATAGCAATCCATCTGTAGGAACTTCTACGAGGCCGTTGTCAAAATGAAAATATCAAAATGATGTGACTGAAACATGTCCCTGATTAATTGATTCATTTTCCTTCTTTTTATCTACATACGTACCATTCCAAGATCTCAGATCAAAGCAGTTTGTCATGTTTAACCTCAACTACCATCTCAAAACATCTTGACAAATAATATCTCGTATTTTACTTTGAAAATAATTTATAACAATGGATAAAAAAAGAGCAAAATACTAGAGAATTGATTTTACATAACCCTAAACGTAATTGTTTACATGATTTTGATATTTTCATTTTGACAAGGACTTCCAAGGTACCCCCACTATAACTAAAATAATGCGCGCATGCGCCTAACCCTATTGTACATTACTGCACCATGCGGTTATGTAAAAAATCACAAATTTACTTATTAATTCGCTTTTTATATAATTAATATATATTTATATCGCATTGCGTATACATTCTACCAATAATTCATATCAATAAAAATAATATTTCTTAGCAATAAAAAATCTTAGAGAAATTTAAACTAAAGGAACATAACAATACTTGAGACATTTCCTACACCAATAGTTTTTTGTTGTTCAATGTAGCTATGATATTATTGTTATTATTATTATTAACTAGACCCATTAGTTTAAGTATTATTACGGTAGTCTATCCCGGAATTACTTTAATACCATTTAACCAACCAATTAATTAAAATAACAACTATTATTATTATTTTCATGATAAGTAAAATATCACAAGTGTGTCTATACGCAAATCTGATGAAATAATGTCCAACAAATCGATATAAAATAGAGTATGTCCGTTATAGACTAATGTATTATAAAATGTAATAACGTGTGTCGCGCGCGGGCGAGGTGGTAATAACTATATATAGAGCCTTAAGAAATAAAATAAATGTATTGCAAATAGTCGGGCGTTCACCTAGCTTATGATCATATATATATATATATACAGACATATAGTTATCGTCTTATCATCATTGCGCCGAGTTTGCATGGTTGGTCGCATTAAAATATTTAAACTCCTCAAACACTCGTTTTCCTGATTATTTTAAATAAACACTAGTGCGATAGTCCTAACTAGACATGGACAAAAATGACAGCCAAAGATAGACCCACTTCCTTTTAGGATAAATATTTTTTTTTATGTTGGTAGCGTTGAATGTTGGCAAATCAGCTAATGAGATAATTTTATCTTCAGATACTCGGCTTATGGCTTCAAGTATCATCTCGAATCACCGATCAGTACATCGCAGCGACGTGAAGATGATAGAATAACGTACATTAATAAGGGTCAGTTTTATGGAATCACTTTAGATTATGTTCCTGATCCTGATAAACCTCTCCTCAAAGCTGGACAGACTGTTAAGGTAATTAATAATTGAATTTAAATGATTGTTTATTAAATATTTGTTTAATATTTTATTTTTTTATTATTGATTGAATTAAAATATTAATAATCAAGTTATAAGCTAATAGAGAGAAAAGAAGAAAGGAAGTAAACTCGATCGTTTGCGCTTAACTAAGTGTAACAAATCTGCGGTTGATAACGCGATCAATCTATATATAACTCTAGCGTTCATTCACCCGAATCACGAAAAATAACGCAATGCAGTTATGTTTTAGTCCTGTAGTCAATTACAAATTATAATCAACATTATAAATCATGTCTTGTGACATATTTATTTGGACTATTTTTATTATATTTTTACATCTTTTATTTTATACATATAAGTCTATCTGATTATAATCGTGTTACAGTTTATGATTTACTTTTGTTATTTATAGAGTGTAGTAATGCTCATGTTTCGAGAGGAAAAAAGCCCCGAAGACGAAATTAAAGCATGGCAATTTTGGCATGGACGACAACATTCTGTTAAACAACGAATTCTTGATGCCGGTAAGATATCGTCAGTATTCATACACTTTTATTGATTTTGTTTGAATAAATTCAAATATTTTACTAAACATTTTTCAACAAATTTCATCATATAATAATAGATTATTCATTATTAGACATTAGTTTGGAAATAAAGAATATTTAAATGCATTATAAATTGAAGTGTATCGCAGTAAATACAAATAATAGTATATTTCTTAACTGGGGAGAAAAATAGACTTTTTTAACCTAGGATTGAGACTACTACAGTAAAAATATGACTTAATATAACCTCCCTTGGAGCTGAATATAATTTGTTTATTACATCTGTGCGAGAATTTCAACCTCTCTATGATGGAAAAGTTACTTTTCCACACTAGTGTAATAAAAAAGTGTGTAAAACCTCGTAAACAAACTATAGATTTTGAATATACTCTGAAGTGTGTGTAAAATGACTATTGAGCTCTATAGTGCGTGTACAACAATTCCATATTTAGCACATTTCAAGTGTGTTGTTTTAATACACTTCAATTTGCAGTGCATAAAACTGAATCTTTCATTTAAATACAATTTCTCTTACATGAAACATAAATTACGATGTAAATAAAGATAATTATAATCATTAAATTAAATTAAACACAAAATAATTACAATTCTAACCTCAAAAAAAAATTTTTTTTTAATCAAAAAATATTGTTAACGCTAACTATGATGATTTTTTAAAACATAAATTAAATAAAACGTTACGTAATATTTGGAATAGTTTGAATAAAAAGAAAAAAAAGTGTATAAAATTTGAAAAATGAAATAGGAAATATATTGCTCATAAACCATTACATAGCGACTTACATTTAATGAGTTGCATAAAAATAAAAATAAGAGGTAAAAAAAAAAAAAAAACACACACACAAATAAAATAAAAATAATATTTCTTGCGCAAGCTGACAGATATTCATTTGCCTACGTAAGGATATCGGTAAGCATTTAGTGTTGAAATTAGCATACTTTATAGATTTTTATTGAATTTTAATAACTACGATGACTTATCAATTACAATTATAAAATTTCATTATAACATATTTATCATTAATTTTGATTTAATCTTATGTGTCATTTTAATATTTTTTCAGATACAAAAAATAGCGTTGGACTTGTTGGTTGTATTGAAGAGGTGGCACATAATGCGATAGCTGTATATTGGAATCCTTTAGAATCATCAGCAAAAGTAAATTAATTTAAAAAAAAAAATATGTAACTAAAATAGAGATTATAAAAAAAAAAAAAAATATTTAAAAGAAATGAGATAATATAGAAGTAAATCGTAGACCATTAATTTACAAGTAAAGTAAAACTGTTAATTTATTTACAGATTAACGTAGCCGTACAGTGTCTGAGCACGGATTTCTCGAGTCAGAAAGGCGTTAAAGGTTTACCATTGCATATTCAAGTAGATACATATGAAGAACCACCACCACATACTCATACATATACACCACCATCACACCGTGGTTACTGTCAAATCAAAGTGTTTTGCGATAAGGTAAAGTATTGATTATTACTTGAATTATTTGCTTATTATGATTTTTTTTTAAAAGTTTATGAAACTTTTGTAAAGATTTCGTCATTTAATTCAATGTTGCTTGATACTAGGGTGCGGAGAGAAAGACACGTGACGAGGAGAGGAGAGCAGCGAAGCGTAAAATGACTGCAACAGGCAGGAAAAAGCTCGATGAACTGTATCATTCAGTGACAGAAAGGAGTGAATTTTATTCAATGGCTGATCTTCATAAGCCACCGGTTTTATTTTCACCACCTGCTGAGCATGCTCTTGATAAAGTAAGCTTCACTATTTCACCCTTTGTTTTTATTTTTATTGTTAAAGAAGATTATAAAATATTAATAAATAAATTAATTTTTTCCTATAGTTCTCAACCATGGAATTAAGTGGATTTTATGGTGGTGGCGGTGGTGGAGGTGGTGCCGATACCGACACATCATCATTAAGTAATGGAGAAAGTGGAGGATTAAAAACAGGCACTAGTAGTCCTTATCCAGGTTGTGGAAGACCAAGTTTACCAGCACTTAAATTTCATAATCACTTTCCACCGGACAATTTAACTGGACTTCATGATAAAAAGGATTCACTACTAATGCAGGTGCAAGAACTCCAGGGTACGGTACTTCAAGGTGTACCACAGGGTGCTTTACCTGCAGCTAACCTTGTATCAGGTGTTAGTAACCGCTTGCACCTGCAACATCAAGGTCCAGGTCATCTTCGTGGTGGTGATGCTGAAGAACGTGTCATGCTTTATGTTAGACAAGAATCTGAAGATGTTTATACACCACTCCATGTTACTCCTCCATCAGTTCAAGGATTGCTTAATGCTGTAAGCAATATTGCTTATTGATCATACAGTAGAGTCTTCATAATTTTGGTCTTTTATTAAACAAACATTGCTTTAGGAATTATTTTAAGTATTAGATAGCTAAAAGATGTCAATCAAGTATTTTAATAGTCCCTACAGCTATCTAACATTATGAAGACTCTACTGTATTTATATTTTAATCAAAATTAATGGAGAAGCAATTAAATGACAATCATTCTAGTAGGGATATCATGTCTAGGATGATTATGTTAATATCATTGAAGCTTGCATTTTAAAAATATAAATCATTCTTGTTTTTTTAATATTAAATATATTTAATGTAATTAGTATTTAGATAAATGCACACGTGCTCAGTAAAATATTTTATTTTTATTCAGGCTTGCAGCAGAGAAAACTGGATTTTGGAGCAGTGATTATCATCATTAATACGTAATTTCCTCGAGGTATCAAACATCCAAGCTCCAATTTTCTCTGCTCGTTTAACGGGTGAGTTCCGTTGAGAATAAAGATAAAATAATAACTAATTTATTTATTAATATAAATATTCATTAAATATTAGTAATTAATGGATTACACATTCATTGTAAACAAAATAAAAGAAAAAAAAAACCAATGAATTGATTATAAAAATTGATCTTACTTTATATTGCACTGCTAATCACAATAATCGGTGATTTTTGCATCAATTATGTGTGAAAAAATCAACACAGATAACTTGAGTCATTAAATGCATGCTTCATTGGTATATTATATAGTATCGTGATTAATCATGCCACAAGCAAATAATCTCTTTCATTCGCTATAATTAATTTATTAATATTTATTTTATGCGCATGGCATCTATCCATTCTCATGGATTATTTAATTATTTATTTATTATTATTTTCTTACATTTTAACTCTTCTTTAACACTCTAAATATCCTTTCGTTTAATTATTATCCATTTATTCCATCAGAGAATAACAATTTGTTCTCAAATTATCTCTCTGAATTTAAAAATAATTCATTCATTATTATTATTATTATTTTTTTCATCTTTTCAAAACTCAACATTAAATTCAAAGTAATTGAGAAAAAAGTGGAAAGAGAATTTAAATTATATTTTATTATTTAATTCGATTTTATTTTATTTTTTTTTGTTTTAAATCGAAAAGAAATATTTTTTTCTTTAAAAAAAAAAAAAAAAGTTATAAATTTAAAAAATGTATTAATAAATTATCAAAATTTTAATATTCTACTTTTTTCTATTTACAGATTGAGTCAAAGTACAAAATTGCATCCTCGAGTATTAACAATCTGTATCGAAAAAATACGAAGGGGTAAGTTAAGTAGAGAATAATGGTTTTTTTTTAAAAACAAAAAAAACAACAACAACAAACAAATGCATGCTTATTAATTTACACAAAATGGCTTAGCAATAATAATCAATAATTAATAATTGCTTATTCATTATTTCATAGCATAAATATTAATATTATTTGTAATTAATTAATTATAAATGTAATTAATTAAACAATAATAATGAGATGTGTTTTTTTTTTTTTACAATTAATTGTTACAGAATTACAGCGAAAATTGATGATGACATGATACGTTATTATGTGGATGAAGATTTATTTTTATTAGAAGTAAGCCATTCAGCATCTAATTCAAATCAAAATCTTGATCGAAATTCAAGTAATCCAAATTCACCTGATCCTGATGATCCAAATGAATCATCATCAATTGGTTATGATGTTACTTTGATTGAATTACCATCAGTTCAAGGTCAACTACCATCAGCACCATCACCAATTGCTGTTAACTCACATGGACATGTTCATCCTCATTCTCAACATGTTCACGAAATTACCAATTCGTGAATTTAAATAATCATTATACTTTTTATTATTATTATTTTTTATTTTATTACATATATTTGTATATAAATAATTAAGCCTCATGGTGGCAATGTTAATAAGAGGATTAGGAACCTTTTTAGCAAGTATTTTTTTTTTTTTTTTTTTAAATAACAAGTCATTGAAGAAAAAGTTATCATATGGTTTTATATATTCATTGTTGGTTATTTTATCCGCTGAAAGTCGGTTTTGATATTAGTTATGATGTTGACTTTTTTAGAAAAAAAAAAATAACAATTAAGGATATTAAGATGAATTAAACAAATAAAAACAATGTGAATGTGGATTTTAAATATGAGATTAAAATTAATGTTAAGTAAATTTCAGAGTAATTATTAATTATTAAGTTTTTTTTTTTTTTTTATTCTTTAACCATTAATAATAATTACTCTGGGATTTTTATAAATAAATAGATAGATATATATATATATATATATTAAAAAAAAAATATATATTGAATGGAGTTAAAAATAATAAACAAACCAACTCGTGGATAAATCAATCAAAAATTGATTTAAGTTGATTGTTACTTTTTAATAGCCGTACATGTTTTTTTAATTGGATAAAAAAATAATTATATAAAGATATACGTAAGTTGGATGAAAAAGATTGATTGTTTTTTGAATGACAAGTAACAATAATATTTTATTATGCCAATAGTAAACTATTTTTTAATCATAAAAGTCATAATAAATATACACATCTTGCTCTTTCTTTTTTTTTTAAACAAAAAAAAACAAATATATCTGTAATATTTAACACCATAATTAATAAATAATTATTTTAATAATTGTTTATAACTATCGCTTCTCTATAATCATACGAATCATACAATAATTAACGACAAAAAAGGTCAACAAATCTAACAATCACCAAATCACAGATATTTGAAATAAAATTGGTGATAAATAATAAATTATTATAAAGATCGTTATCATTACCCATAAAATTGTTAATTCACTGCCTCCTTTTATACGTAACTAACTAATATTGAACAATAATAGTAAAACATTTAATCAAAAATAAAAGAAAAAGGATATTAATGAGTTATTAAGTAATTAATTACCGTCATTTATTGAACAATTAAATAAGTAAATCATTTAATTTTTATAAATGAAATGCCATTGATCAAACATTGTAACAATGAATATTATTTAAAAATAAATTAGTTGATGGGTAGAATTTATATTTATATCTTGCAAGAAATATCATAAATATACCGATATCAAAGCAACGATCAAAATACGCTTGAGAAATGCATATTATTATTGATAATACTATATTTTGTTACATTTATTACAAAAAAAAAAAAAACAGCATATAGATATTATTATTACTATTATTATTATTATTATTTTTTATTTGATTATTAATTAATGATATTGTATGTAATACGTTAATTGTTATTTTTATACAAGTGTGAGTGTGAGGAAAAAAAGCAAAGCATGATCGTGATTATTTTGTGTATATGGGGGATATTTTTAGGGTAAAAAAATTCTTTTTTTTTTTTACAAGTGAGAATATTATTCAGTAAATGAGAAATGTTAACTGATGATTAAAATGCATGATTATTCTTGATAATTTACTGTTTAAAAGTGATACTGTCCAAGTTGAATAAACCAAAAATCAGCAAAATCAAACTGTACATTAATTAAAAGAGAAAGAAAAATTATTGTTAACAAAAAAAAAAAATACAAATTGATTAATCAACGACTTGGGGATTTAATGCATTCATTTCTTTACAGATCTCAGATCCATGTTGCAGTGAAAAATAAAAAATTAGTTGATTAATGAATTAATTTTGGTGATCAAAACAATTGTTATATATATATATATACATATTGTTACAATTCTGTCTTGCCGATATAACAAAAAAATATATTAGGATTAATATACTTTACATTTGTCATTTAGAATTTTTGATATGTTCTTTCATTTACATGTTATTAAAGATAACTTGAGTATATTCATTAAATATAAATAAATATGAATGTATGTATTACAGAAAAAAAAACAACAAGTATGTAGAGGATAGAATGTAATGTTAATTGTAAAGTGTGCGATAGCGAGAAGAAGAAATGATGAAGACAAAATAATATGAAGATATTATAATGTCATGATAAAGTATACTTATATATTAATTAGTTATTAATTATTATATAGTTAATAAATTAAAGAAGAATAATTAAATATGATTGAATAAAAGACAGTTTTAATTGTTTATAGCAACATCTTGCCATCGTGAGATTGTGCCAGAGGTGATATTATATTATTACGAATGTTTAATACCACAATAAAAAACTATATTAGTACGTTTTATAAAATTGCTGATGTTTATTTATTCATTTAGTCCTTAATTTTTTTTTTTCTTCAAAATGCTAGAACTCTATTACGATTATTTGACTCAGTGATAGTGATTTTTAATTTAAAAATAATTATTCTCAATTATTAATCATAAACTTGATGGTTATTTTCTCTTTACCAACTTCTAAATAAATTATACATGATGTGTAAACACTTTTTACACGTTTCATAGTGTGTAAAAAAATCTAGTTTGTTTACGGCATTGAACATTGAAGAGGCTCAGCGTGTTAAATGTGTCTACAATAATAACACACTTGGATTAACAGTGTATAGTCCAGCATTAAAAATAAATAACAATTGCATTCATCATTTTAATGAACATTTTACAATTGATTACTCCATTGATAATTTTTTAGTGTTGTTCTTCAACATTACTTCAACAATACTATGCTGTTTTTTTACTAGTGTATCAAGTCAAGTCAAGCTGTGATGAGAATTTAAAACAAATTTATCAGAACCATTAGATTTATTTCCTGTAAAACAATTTACCATAATTAAATGTAAATTAATCCACGTTTCTATTGACTCGTTTAATATTTATAACTATTTTCTTTCTTGAAGTAATACCTGTTCTTTTATTATCCTCATTTTCTAATTCAAAGAAATTTATTCCCAAGTCGTATTGATGACAGTATTTCTCCGTATATGTATCACATATAGAGTCTGACTAACACGAATAAATTAGCTACTATACAATAATATTAAACTCCAACCTAAGAAACTCCTCTAAAGTGGGTGGGTGGATGTATATAGGATATTTTATGATTGCTTGAGGCTGCCGACCTTGAAGAGGCCACTGGCCCTCCTCTGCTCGAGTAGAGCCAATGAATTCAACATTTATGATGTTTGCATTCTACATTTGGACATAAAGTCGGATAATTATTTATTTACATTCTCTATCAAACTTACAACAATATCATTACCTTATTATTAATTACATAAAATTCATTAGCATCCATTAAATTAATTTTAGATTATAAATTAATTACCTTTCATATTAAACAAAAACAAACAAATAATTATTTGCAAATATTTCGCTGCATTTAAAAATGTTTCTCGACTTCTCCTGAGGATATTTTGGGTATAAATGAGCCTGGTTTGATGACCAGTTTGTCCCTTTAACGATTATCCCCCGTCCAACATAAACATATATTTTGTTGGCAATAATCTATATGGTGAGTATACAAAAAAGAAGAAATTGTTTTTTTTTTTAGGTTAGCTTCCTTCCTTTTTTTTCAAGTTCTCCAGGGGATAAATATTTGCTGAAGCCAATCATCAGATCACGCAAATCTGAGTTTTTTCCCCTCATCTTCGAGGACATTCTGAAGTTTAAAGTACAGTCTGATTAAACACCACCACTTTAGTTTATATTAAATTTTCATTTTTTACAGATTATTTTTGTTTTTAACAAATCTTTTGATACCATCAATTGAGGTTATAATAAATAAACAGTAATGTTTTTTTTAAATTGTTAATCAAATTTTATTGAATTATTGAAAAAGGATAATTGACAATTATTTTAGAATGTTTAAAATATAAACAAATGCTTTTTTTTAACCTTCAAAAAAATTTGTTATCAACAATGGTATAATTTTGTTCGAATATTAATGAACAATGAGATAGGTTTCAAAATAACAGCTATTAGATTATTATTTAAAAATAATTATTTGTTTAAAAAAAAATATTCAAAAATTTTTAATCAAAAACTAACCTATTTTTTGCAAACCATTTTTTTCTAATTCCAATCACATCAACCCAATAGAAAAAAAATCACATGATTAAAATCAAACCAACCATTAAATAGCAATCTCCATGTCAAGAAAAAAAATTAGATTATCATAATATGTAACAAAAAAATTAATCCTGAAATTTCCATAAAGGCTAGTCTAGTAAGTTAATGACACTTTCAAGGCCATAAAAAAGTATCTAATGATAATTCTCCTAAGAAAATATCTAGTTATTATTATTTCTAAAAAGGTGTATCTTTATCATGAATGCAGCTTTGGTTTATCAAGAGTCTCATAGGAGAGACAACATAATGTCCTTTGAAGGAAACGAAAACAAAAAAAAAGGAAAACAAATAAAATACATGTATCGAGGGATAACAAAAAATAATACCATCCTGAAGAGGAGTCAAAATAAGAAGAAGACGGTGGAGGAAGAAATAAACGTCCAGAATTGTAGGGGAAGCTAAAGAGGAGAAGGGTAAGCCCGTTATAAAGATCGAGTTGACTCGTAGACAGTTTAGTTTAACCGAAGTCTTTTCAAAAGTCCCGTTCATATTATTTATTGTCAAGTTTTGTTTGTTAAATTGTCATTGTAAATTCAATCATACTCAAGTTAACAATAATAATAAATCAGTGACAATGACCATGAACTTGGCTATTACCTTTGTATTCATCTTATGTATCATCTATTCCATCGCTAATGATGTTGATGACACTGTCATTGTTGAAGGTTTGTTTCAAACAATCAATTATCAATAATTAAATCTAAACAAAAGAAAAACTAGCTCACCAGTTTTATGTTAAATTGGAAGGAATTTAAAAATGGTTAGAAATGAAAATAAAAAAATGAAAATTAAACGAAAAAAAAGGTTGATTTCTGTATGACGATCACGTTTCTAGCGCGTACTGATTCCATGAGTGTAATAATAACGACATTCTTTCTCGAGTTAAGAATTTTACTCTGAAGGACAGTGAGAGTTGTTTTCTTCAAAAATATATGTATATCACTTTTTGAAAGATTAATTGTTATTTAATTGAGTTAATTATTAATTATATTCAGTTTCAAGTTTAGATTCTCGTGCTGAGAGTCCTCGTCATCTTCATTGGACAGAGAAAAAAGCACCTAAAGGAGTTTGTTTAACATCAAAAGGTGAAGTTGGTCATTGTACAACATTCAAAGAATGTTATCCATACTTCAAGATACCTGACCTAGGTGCTCTTGATGGTTGGGTACTAGGGGTCTATGATACTTGTAGTTATACTAAAGATGATCAACGGATTGGTTATGGGATATGTTGTTCAGGTTCTCAATCAACGACAGTCAAGCCTGTAACTAATAGACCTATCATAGAAGATACTCAGGTAGGATCATTATTTATTTGTCAGAATAATTATTTAATAAACTTTAATTGAGATATTATTATTATTAGGAAGAAGAAGCAATCACGAATGAACACTCAAGACCTCCTTTAGGCTTCAAACCATCAATTCCACTAGGATCTTGGCCACCTCCTATACCAACACACCCTCCTGATCACACGATTCCACCTCTACCAACACACCCATCATCACAATCACCTCACTTGTCATCAACTCCATTCTCAAAACCTCCAACAAATCGTCCAACATCCTCCACCAGCAGGAAACCAAGCTCCACAACCTGGCCGACTAAAAAACCTGCATGGTGGCCGGGTGCTACAACAAGTAAACCCACCACCACCACCATCACCACCACTTGCACTCCAGTGGTCAGTTCTCCTGAGTGTGGTGCTAAAAATGGTGATCAAGAGCAAGATAAAAGAATTGTTGGTGGTCATAATGCTGAACCTGGTGAATGGCCGTGGATTGCAGCACTTTTTAATGCTGGCAGACAAGTTTGCGGAGGTTCATTGATCAGTGATAGACATATATTAACAGCTGCTCATTGTGTTGCTCAGTAAGTGGCATTGGCAATTATATAGTTTGACTCCGTCATCCCGCAATTCAATGATAATAGATAATACTCCTAGCATTTTTATCAACTATTATCATTGATTCATGACTTTAATTTGTTATCTAGCATGAACTCTTGGGATGTAGCAAGATTGACTGTAAGACTAGGTGATTATAACATCAAAACCCCCACCGAAATTCGTCACATTGAACGACGAGTCAAACGAGTAGTGAGACATAAAGGTTTTGATGCAAGAACTCTATACAACGACGTTGCTCTACTCACTCTAAGTGAACCTATTGAATTTTCGGAACTCATCAGACCAATTTGTCTTCCAACTGGATCTCAATTATACAATGGGAAAGTAGCTACCGTCATCGGATGGGGATCTCTCAGAGAAAGTTTGTTATTTCCCTTCATAAATTAACAAACCTTAATTTAAAAAAACTACAGATAATATATTAAATTATTTTAAGGTGGACCTCAACCTGCGGTTCTCCAAGAAGTGGCTATTCCAGTCTGGTCTAACACGGAATGTAAACAAAAGTATGGAGGAGCAGCACCTGGGGGAATTGTCGATAGCTTTTTATGTGCTGGAAGAGCTGCTAAAGACTCCTGCTCAGTAATTAAATATATCCTACATTTATTTCAAGTCTTTAATTATTAATTTTAATGAATTAATTCGCTTTTAGGGTGACAGTGGTGGCCCACTGATGGTAAATGATGGCCGATGGACTCAAGTGGGTATCGTAAGTTGGGGTATCGGTTGTGGAAAAGGACAATATCCTGGTGTTTATACGCGTGTCACTCATTTCCTACCTTGGATTCAAAAGAATCTCAAGTATTAATAATAAAAGAAAGACTATAATATTGTTTATGAAAGAATCGAAATTATCAAGACTGGGCATTGAATGTTTTTTTTTTTTTTTTATCTTCAATGAAATGAATGAAATAAATTTTTCCAATACTTGGTATGTTTAAAATAATATATATAAATTATTATAATTATTTATAATCCTTCCTTTACTATAAATTAAATATTTTTAAATAAAATTTCAATTATTTTTATTCATTTAATTCGTGAAATAAACAAACCTTTTTCTTTTTTTACTTATATGTATAGATTCAGTTTTATTTATTTACAGTTATAAATTTTTAAGTATATATAACTGATTTATAATTTATTTTATTTATTATAATATATATATATATATTTAATATGAGATTCAATGAAATTAATGGCAATCATGAGAATGTATATATTCAGAAATATTTTTATAACTTTAACATTTAATCATTTCAATTATATTATTTTCATTTCAACGTTTCACTTTTAAAATTAACACGACAATTACATTGACTTAGTTTTACAGAAGATATCATTTCCATGATTAGTAATTACCATTATTAATCATTCTTATTATTGAATGAATACAGTAAGTTATTTAATAATAGCGAAAAAAAAAAACATCTTAGTATCAACAAAAAAACATTTCTAAACTTCAATAACAGATCATAAACAAAAAAAAAAAACTATTTTTATAATAAACATATGAGCTTATTAAATAAGCAAATAAATTCAATTATAATTAAATAAACAATATAATTAATTTGCAATTAATTCATTAGATCAAGTACGAACACGATGAGATATTTCTTGGAAATATTAACGTCTTTTGAATAATGAAATTTTTAATTATTTAACTTTCTTTGTGCTTTTTTTTTGCATTGATATTTGTTATTTTTACAATTCTTATTTTCTTTTTTATATATATATATATTCATAATAGTGATTAAACATTTGGAATATTAAAAAATGTTTTTGTATATAAGCTTTTCTTTTTTGAATATCATTCATGAATTTAAATCACTTGTGTCGAACTATTTTTTTTTTATTTTCAATTCAATGAAAAGAAAAATAATAATTTTGCATTTTATAAAACTGATTGATTCACATTCATATAATTCAATTATTTAAATATCATAACCTTAAAAAATTACAATTATTTCATCGAATTGAGAATGTTAATTAACTTTAATCATCAGTTTATACTTTTGTTTAACATCAATGAGAATATTTCTTAACTGTATTTCCCTTCATTTTATTTTAATAATTATTTGAATACTTTGTTTTTGCTTAAAATTCATCAAAATTTACTTACTTAATATGGAGACAGTGTGTTATTTAATGTTTATTTTAATTGATTACACATCGACGACCATTTTTTTATGAATGTCAGTATTTCCAACAACCTGAAAAAAATTTTCATTATTTTAATCATCAATTTGATTAATTAATCATCAAAAAAAAAAAAAAAAAGTAATAAAACTTCAGAAGTTTACTTACAGAACAAAATTCTTC
The DNA here is from genome assembly GCA_028641665.1 of Chelonus formosanus. NCBI lineage: Eukaryota > Metazoa > Arthropoda > Insecta > Hymenoptera > Braconidae > Chelonus > Chelonus formosanus. The sequence continues at coordinate 6,137,827 of CM054000.1, forward strand.
AAAGCTTATTTTTCCATCCTCATCTTTATCAGCAAACAAAATAGTCTTGTCAACAATTTGTTGAAGTTGTGTATCTTTTAAATTATTGCCAACCATCATTTTTAATACTTGGAATAATTCACCATTGCTAATAAAGCCATCATTATCCATATCATAAATTCTGAATGCGAAGCGTAATTTACTTTCTTTGTCACCCTAGAAATAAATACAATCATTAATAATAATAAATAATAAATATTAATAAAATATTTATAATTAAATAGTGATAATAAAATAAATCATTCAGTAATCATCAAGGATTTAATTTAATTACTGCTTTTTTTATTTAATAAGTAGGTCAGTTCATTTTTTTTAATATGGCTCTAATGTCTAGAATAAAAATAATTTATTTAACTTATTAAGTAATGAATAATTAATTAATTGAGAATTATATTATTCAAGTTAAAAGATGACAGATCGAAAGATTTGTATTAAACAAAAAAAAAATAACTTCTGCCAAAGACAACAATGAAGGGAAGAATAAATCAAAAGGATTATTTCATTGAAAATTTAATGTTCAAATTAATTAACCCTCATTTTATAGTTTATTTTGATATTAATTATTTTTAAAATACTAGTGATCAATTTTAGCCCTCCATACACCCTCTTTAATTTTCATAAAGCATGGAAATATGCGAATATCATTCTGCCAATTCATAAAAAATTTTTGATGGGCTTTTAAAAGAACTGCATTGGCGAATATTTCGCTAATACTCGCTATAAGGTTGAAAGAAAACAAACTATATGCATAAATTAAAAAATAAATTGGGTAAATAGACCAATAGATGAACAAATGATTAACAAACTTGAAATTAAAATACTCCAACATATATTTTGTTTTTTATAGCAACGTCTAGTAAATTAAAAAAATATCAAATAATTCATTTTATTTTCTATTTATAATAATTTGATATTTATTGTCTATCTTTGTAGTTTAATTGTCTACCTATTAATGTATTTACCCTATTTATAATTTTTTTTTCTAATATTTACTCAAAGGATGATATTAAAATTTACCTTGACACTGAATTGAGATACTCCTTGAATAAATTCTTTAAAATCAACTTCACCATTACCATCAGCATCAAATATATCAATAACCCGCTGAACTAATGGATTTTGTTGTAATTCAGGTAACGACATAAATTCATCAATACTTAGAGCTCCACTATTATCAAGATCTAATTTTCTAAATCGTTTTCCTAGTCTTCTTATTTCATCAGCATCAACTGTAACAGAAAATCATTAACACTAAAAAACTGTTACAAGAGGGAGGGGAAGGGGGAAGATAATTTCAGTTATAACTCATATAAATAGACCTCATTGTAGACAATATTTCAACATCAATATGAAGCTCAGCAACAGTCATATTTACTGAGCTGGATTATTTCATTGAAAGCTTCTACAACAAGCTTTAGAATCATCAATAAAAAGATATGTATGAAAAGCTTTCTTTGATGACTAAATAAACATTTAATATAAATATAAAAAAAACCAATAGATGTCAAGGTTATAAACTGTGATATTATAAAAATAACTATGATACTTGAAAAATGTTTTAAAAATATTACTTACAGTTTGAACAAAGTTCCATAGGAAGTGAGTTTTCGTTTCCCTTAAAAAGAAAAACATCAATGTATTGATGTATATATATTCTAGGCTTTGTGTGAAGGTTGTAAATTACGTTTAGAATAACAATAAAGTAATCGAATAGATATTAAACAAATTATTGAGATTATTTTGAAAACTTAAAATATTGCAAATATAATAGATTTAATAAGATAGTGTAAGATAATGATAATTACCATTTTTGATGGAGGTTATGTCAATAATTATTTGATAGAATTATAAATTTAATAACACTTGTGTGAAATTGATCACTGGCTACTGAACATAGGGTACCTGTGTCAAGGGACACTTGATTTCTATAAAGCGCAAGCGTAACTTTTAACACATATTTACTGTCAGGGTTGGGTTGGCTGTTTTCACAATGATGGAAAATATTTTCTCAACTGTTTAACTGTCTTTAATACTTCACAATATATTAATTGATACTTTTATTACACGAGAATGTGTGAATATTTAATATTTCAAGACTACACTAAGAAAGAAGAAATTTTGATTTGATATTTGAATAAATGTTTTAGAAAATCGGTATTTTTGAAATTCTAGCAAACTTTGGAGTATTTTCAGTAGGCTTATCTCTTCAATGTTTAGCAGCCATGTTGGAATAACTTTTTTCTGATTAGTTTATTGGTTAGCGGAGCATCACGTGATCAGCTTTTTATTGGTTAGGAACAAGAGCGCTAATCTTGAGGTTATTTGTTTATTATGGTCGATTGGAGGCCAGAGAAAAATTTCAATAGGTATATAGATTGTAAAAAAGCCGTTGTACTTTTTATTTGAAAGCTTAAAATGACATACCCATGCTTTTTTACGTAGATTATTGAGTATTTAAGTTGCGGAAGAAGTGTAAAAGTGGAATGTTTGGAGCATAATTAATTTATAACCGGAAGTAGGAGTATAAGGTAATTTTTTCAGGAAGATGTATGTACAGAGGACATTCTCAGTTTTTATTTGAACTCTTAAATATGCAAATCGGAGTATTTTTAGCTGAGATATGATCATTCAAACATCGCAGTCTCTGCGATAAAAAAATGCACCAATTCAAATTTTTTTGCAGCTGTGCTGCTCTCTAGCCTCGATTGATCGAATTATAAACTAAGTGCGCACTTTTTTTTTACTGTTGCCACTGTGCTCCATGTGCTCTTGTTTGTTTGGAATTAAAAATTGTTTTGATAACAAAAAAATAATTATTTTAAAATTGATCACATTCAATCCAAGAGGTTATAAAAATGGTGCAATCAGATGATGAAAGTTCAGACAGTAGTAATGAGTTCCTCGTCAATCCTGACAGTTTAGACTTCAATGATTCATTCTTTAAAAATGTTGCATCAACATCAAAAACACAACAAAAAACCCCAAAGAAGTCAACCTCTAATGATGATTCTTCTGACGATGATTTCATAGATGCAGACACCAATGTTGACACAACATTTTTATTCAGTGAGGTTATGAAAAATTTAGAAAAATCAAATGCCGCTATGGCCACTTGTTTTGAACAGATGCCATCAAATGTGTTATCAACTCCATCAAAAACCAAAGCTACAGACCCAAAAGAAAAAGAACACGAACCATCAACCAATTTAAAAGATGAAATAAATGATTTACTGTTGAAAGGAGAAAGTAGTTTAGGATCTTCAGGCTATGTCAATGATCAAGCTGATCATACAGAGCAACCGGCTTCTACTAATAATGCTCCATCAAATGAAGACATAACTATCACCCTACCAGACACAAACATGATGTTTAATCGTCGAAAAAAAGGTAAAGTTGATCTCCAAGCTCAATTGATGCGACATTTAAACAAAAAACTACAATCAAACCAGTTACTAGTTCACAAAGTAGGTCTTCTATGTTGGCTTTCTCATGGATTTTACTTGAATCAAATCATCAATGATCCAGAAATCATGGCAGTTACTTTATCTCTAATTCCTTCAAAGATATATCCTAAAGGAAGAGCTGACATAAAATATGTGGAAGGTTTTACAAATTGGTTTAAGAAGTGTATTAAAGTTGAATTTGATAAAAATAATAATCCAATCACAAAAGAAGTGTTGCTAGAAAAATTGAAGCAACAAAAAACAACGAATTATCAAGAATTAGTGTTATTATTCATCGCTGCATTGCGAGCTATGGGATTAAATTGTCGATTAGTTATATCACTTTGTCCACCTGCTTTAAAACTACAGAGAGATAAACTGTTTCAGGTCAGGAAAGAAGATGATGTGAAGCCGATTAAGAAGGTCAAGAAAATAACACGAAGGAACATTGTTGATAAGAAGAAAACAGAAGACAATTTAGTGTTCCGGAATAGCAGTACAGCTGACAATGTTGCTAAAGATGAAGCTAAAAAAAGAGCTGTTGAATTTCTAAGATCAAATTTCCAAGCACCAGAGAAAAAAAAGTTACCAAGAAATGGTAATATTGTTGCTGAACCTGATGAAGTAAAAATATCTCCAAAGTTAACTCGATCAAAAGCTAAAAATATGGCTTTAAAAACTCCAGACCCGGTTGAAGTTGAAACCAAAAGCAAGATGACGAGATCAAAAGCTAAAATTGTAGCGAAAAAAGATGAGGTAAAAAGTGTAACAAAGAAGAAAAAGGTGGAGAAAAAGGATGAAGAAGCCAAAATAGAATCTGATGATGAAGAAAAAACTGTAGCAGAATCGATAAGTGAAATTAAATCGAGTTTGGGAGATGAAAGTTTAAGTGAAGATTCAGATTCGATGAATTTTAAAAGAAAAAGAAAGTTGGGTTCTCAAACAATAGCAAGAAGTTCATCAGAGAGTACTAGTAGGAAGGTGTTATCCAGTGATGATGAAGAAGAGGATTTAATCGACACCAGAGATGCAAGACATCTGTGGGTTGAAGTGTATGTAGAGTCTGAAGAGAGCTGGATCTCTGTTAGCGTACCTGATAATAAAGTCCATTGTGTTGCTGATATTTATGTACGTATTAATTAACCCATCATTTCAATCAACATCTTACTTTAATAATTTTATTTAACAGAGAAAAGCTCCTAGACCTTTTTTGTACACCATCGCCTGGAATTCTGGAGGTTCAATAAAAGATGTGACCCGTAGATATGCTCCTCACTGGTTAACAGTCACCAGGAAGCAAAGAGTTGATGAAACCTGGTGGAAAGAAACTTTATCTCCATGGCAGGAACCTAAAACAGTATTATCCAAAGCAGAAGATGAAATGTTACTGCAGATGTAAGTCATAATGATCTTTATAAATAAAATAAATAAGCTATGATTGATATTTATTTCCAGGGAAATGGAGCAACCATTGCCTGATGCTATTGGAAAATACAAAGGCCATCCACTCTATGTCTTAACTCGTCATCTGCTTAAATATGAAGCTTTATATCCACCTGACTGTGTGCCATTGGGATATTTAAAGAATAAAGAACCTGTTTATTCTCGGCATTGTGTTCACACTCTTCGGAGTCGTGAGACTTGGCTGAGAGAGGCTAGAGTTGTTAAACCTAAACAAGAGCCTTATAAGATAGTGAAGTCATTGAAGCTGGACAAAGTGAGTTGATAGGATTTAAAAACATTTATGCCAAATACATAAAACAACTTGGCATTGATTAAGTATCATTATTTTTTAAGATGCATTATGACAACATTTAAAATATTTTCATTTTAGTTTACACATCAAATTACCAGAGAGCCTTTAGAGCTCTTTGGAAGGTGGCAAACAGATCCCTATGATCCTCCAGTAGCCAAAGATGGTATTGTCCCCCGTAATGCTTATGGTAATGTTGATTTATTCCAACAATGCATGTTGCCCAAAGGAACAGTTCACATCGATCGTAAGTACAGTTGTGTTCATTGATCTTTTAATCTCAGTTACACTAGAATTAAAACGATGGAATGTTTCTTTAGTTCCAGGTCTTGGCAGAATCGCTAAGAAATTAAACATCGACTGCGCTGCAGCAGTCACTGGTTTCAATTTTGGTTGTAGAAGAGCTATGCCGAAGACAGAAGGTTATATTGTTTGCGAGGAATACGAAGAAACTCTGAGAGAAGCTTGGGAAGCTGAACAGGTTGCAGCTACTAAGAGAGCACGAGAGAAGAGGGATAAGAAAATTTGGGGAAGCTGGAGAAGACTTATAAGAGGGTTACTGATAAAAGAAAAACTTGCATTGAGGTATAACATGAAAGATGAGGATGATGATTTTGTTGATAATGATGATAGTAGAGATGATGAAGCTGATAAGAAAGATGATGGCCATAAGAGAAAGAAAATTAAAAAAAATTAGATTTATAATTAAAAGTACTAGTTATTTTGTAATTATGTTATCGACTGTCTGGAAGGAAATATTTTTTACAACCTCAAAAAAATAATTTATTTACATAACTTTATTATTACTTATTAATTTTCTAAAATATATAACAATATTTTTTTTTTTTTTTTTTACTATCAGTCAATATAGATTCGTTTAGTTTGTTGAAAAATACTCATAAACATTTTGAAATATTTTTTGTTCATTTTTCCTTTGAGAATATTTAATTTTGAAAAATCTTGATGGCTAGAATAATTGGTATAAAATTAATTCCTTCCTGTATGAATCTTTTATACATGTATATAAGTAAATTATATATAAATTATCCTAGTCTTCAATTTAACTACATAAATTGCAATGCAAATTTGAAAAGATTTAAATGAATTTTTATTGCATTACAACAGTTCGTCACGCTATATAGTAGCAACTTATTACTAATAATAGAACTATCATCTGGATTTTATTGGATGTCAAGGTTGCACATATGTCATATATGCATTCAAAATGCTTCATATTTGTAAAGATAAATATTATAATAGACAGAAAATCAATCTATACCATTAATTTATTAAAATTATCATTAGGTGTTGTTATTCGAAATAATATTCTGCATGATGATAAGAACTTTTGTGAATTTCAATTATTATTTTTCTACATAAATTAAATAATTATAATTAATATAATAAAATTAAATATTAAATCTTTCTTATAATTCTTGAGCTTTTGCTATTATTACATCCTCTCGATAAAAGCTATCAATTACCTTTTTCCTACTCATTTTTATCTAACCATAATATTAGTCAGCATGTTGACCAGTCTTATAAATAATTTCAGTGATTTAAAAAACAAAGAGTAATGAATGTTTATGTTAAATTGTTTACAACAACAGGTAATTTTATTTATGTACTGATTGTTGGCAGTGTCAATAAACGACGCTGAATCAGAGATATATTTTTAACCAGTTTGTTGATAAATTTATCAACAATTTTACTACAATTATCTACTTCTAACATTATATATTTTTTACACAAAAATAATTATTCTGAATACGAATATTTTGTTTTGTTTATGTAGAATACATCAAACTAACAAGATTTATTCATCTACTATACTAAAATAATTATTTTTAACACTGCGATCATTCTAATAATGACAGAGTTATCTCATTCGAAAGTCCGTAGGGAATAAAAAGGTGATAGTCTGATTATTTAGATAAAATTCAACAACTTTATCACACACAATGTTGAATGATAATCATCTATAAAAGGATCTAACAGTAATTAATATCTATTTTATTACTACTCTATAAAATCTGATATTAAATTTAATATTAGCTTGTCTAAATATGAATCTGCTATTCTATAAAATGAATTTTATTCATTAGAATCAACAACTTGTTGTTGATGTTTAGCAAAGCATTGATGCTTTGTTATTCACCATTGGATCTGATTGTTATAATCAATAAAATTAATTATTAATTGTCATAAAAAATTAAAATATTCACAGATCCAACAATCAGCAGCTCAATTAAACTGTCATATCTTTAAATCTAATTCTACTGAATTTTTTATCATTCTTACTTTCTGATAGTGAATAATAGTTTGAAAGTAATCATAAAAAAATGGCATCAACACTGTACTACATCAAAGATCATTGATTAAATGTAGAATATTTTTTGGCAACACTCAGTTATGTATAGATGCTTGTAATAATTTTAAACGTACAGTGTAATGAATTTAAAATGATATTTTATCAGATGTTACTGATAACAATTAATGCTTGACAGTAGGAGTTTTAGTGCTACCCCTCGAGTCAACTGCACTCAATGCTATACCCAGTTGTGCTGCATAGTAGGTCAGCATTATTGACACCTACAATGAGAAGATTATGTTAAGTGTCTTTGTCTGGATATTTTTTAATACACTGTATATTACCGTGGCATAGGGAACGGGATGATAGAAATGATGAAAGCCCAATAGAGTGTCGGATATGATGAAAAAGATGCTACCAATGCAACTGCATAGTTGGGTCCAGGTCCAGGGTTCCTTGATGATAAAAAAACTAATGAATTTTTTCAATAGTTTTAATTTTGGTAGAAAAGTGTTATCATTACCTTGAAGAATCGAACACGGGAAATCGCCCGCCAGGACATGGTACCCAATAGGGTTGTGTAAATCGGAACACCGATGGCTAAGATTCCATTTAGTCCAGGCATCAATATGTAGATCACTGGAGAATTTAATTTTTATTTAGATTATGATTAATGATTTGATGGTTGGTATTAAATCATGTTTTGTTGCAACAAAATATTGTTCATTATCTAAGCCAATATATCTTTCTCAAGCTACCAACAAATTTATTGATCAACAATAACATTTCTGCTAATGTTTGCAGCAAGTTAGATTAAGAATAATTGAAAAATTAGCGCAAATTGTTATTGTTATCAAAAATCAATTGATTATTATTGAATATTAAACTTAAATTTAATTTATTTATTTGAAAGTGTTGACGTTGTTTTTTACCCACAGTACAAAGAGCATAAATCATAGCTCCTAATGTTGTATTTAACGGAACAAAACCGAATGCCGTAATGTACATGATCTGAGCTATGGCAAACATTGCCATTCCAGCGACAAATAAATTTGGCCAAACAATCAAAGCATCACCAAAACAACTGAATATTAATCCAGTTAATATTCTTCTTGAAAAAGTATACCTAAAAGATGAATAATTACACCAATTAATTGATCTAAAGTTAATGGTTTTTTTTTTTCATTTTTAAATGAAGAAGAAGTGATACTTACTCATCAGATAAACTCATACCATGGAGGAGCACAAAGATAATCAGACTGATTATTGGTAAACATTTGAAACAGGCTGTCAGAAGTGATGGTTGTTCTGCTAATAGCACAAAATAAACGCAAACACTTTTGAAGAATGGTACTAATTTTGGACCGACACTTCGTAACTATAAACAAATGATTGTTAATTATATTTATTTAAACAATTAACCTCTTTTATTTATTTTATCTAATTAATTTTTTTATTTTTTTAATTAAACTCTGAACTTAAAAGTCAAATGATTTATTTCAAATCTAAATAATGATAAAAATGATTAAATAAAATAAGATAAATAAATTAACTGATTAGGAGTTTATTAATAGAAAAGAGAATTCCAGTTATAAAAACAAAGTCTCTAAATAAGAACAAAGAAGGATAAATTTTTTAAAAATATAAAAAAAAAAAAACAAGATGATAAAGAAAAAGAGGTATTGCTTTTATTTTAAGGGATAATGATTGAAAAAAAAGTAAAATACTTACAACTTGTGTGGGTGATGACATGGTTAGTTATCGAAAAATGGCTAAATACTTAGCCAGTTATAATAACAATATAAATAATCGTTCTTGTCACTACGCTTTTGTCAAATTGACAAGTAAAAACACGCTAAACCTTACGTGGTAGATGTACGTTAAACAACTGTGAGTGCATGCGCATTATATTGTTCATTATTGCTTATTATTTTCTCTTTTCATACCTCCCCACTCGATAGTCCTAAAAAATTTTCATTGGTCTAGAAATTTATGAGAAGGGGTATTTATGTTGAGAAAAAAAAAACAAAGAAGATGAAGAAGTTATTTAAAGAGGAGGAATGACAACAAATGTTATAGTATCAACAGAGAATGGATTTATGTGTCTGACAATATTTACTTAAATATGTCTTATTATGTTTAATCAGGGAATTAAAAGTATAAAAAAAGATGTATTGATTCCATAATAAACATGTTTATTTTAATCAGATTCACTCCAAACACGTGATATAGTTGTTTTATTATTTAATTGATAATTCTAACCTATGATGGCGTTTGGAGCTCTGATGGTATATACTGAGCAGTTTCAACGATCAAGGTCGACATGTGTGATGGGTTAATAATACAATTTGAATATTCAGAGAAGTAATGAATGACCAAGTCATTTTTATAATTCATTAGAAAGTTGTAATAGTTTGCCATGTACTCGATATTTTATAACCTATAAAGTTGTATCATTATCATTCCAAAATTGAAGTAGGTCGGATACACACTGTGATTAGCATTGATATACAAATATGCCAGTTCAATCAGTTAATTTATATATGCTGGGGTGTCTGGAGAAATATAAAAAACGGATCTCTGAAAGACCTCATGTTATCAGTGATATCGAAAATACCATTCGAACTTTGTCTTATTTTACTGCAGGTAATTTTGGTAGTTTTAGGTTAAAAATGGAGTAGGATTAATACACTAGTAGATGGACAATTGATTCTAAGAGATGGATAAAAAATTATCTGCAAGAATTTAATGTTTATTTTAATAACCTAGATATTGCTTTAGAGGTTAAAAATGATTTAAAGTCAGTTTTTTATTGTTTTAATAATTTGTCCACCTTCTGAATTGATGTCTATCTATTAGTTTAGCCTCTCCTTAATTAATAAAAAATATTGAATAACTTTTTTCTGTTTTATTATCACAGGTCGTTTTTCTAATTCCTCAATAATATCCGAATTGATTTACTCCATGACAAATCTGCTAGTATTATTCAACGATTGTCTTATTTACACCTCAAAATATGCCCACTTCAAACTGCCTCAGTTTAAATCACAGCTTAAAATTTGGCTGACAGTCGTTGAATATATTGAAGCAATTCTTGAAGTTTCAGCAAAAAAATTATGGGGTGAAATGGGAAAGTGGATAACAATTTTTGTCATACAGACATTTAAGTAAGTAAATCACTTTACATTATTTTATTATTCAACAACAATTATTTCAAATATTTTTATAAATTTTATCAGGGCTATTTTACGAATGATTTTAATTTATCGCGACAAAGAGAGAATAATCCAAACCCCAGCGATTTCACCATTAAATCGTGATAGATTAAACAGAAGGTTATTACAAGCTGAAAAAACAGAAAAAGAAGGATTCGTTTTAAAAAGAAGTGGAAAAATTATAAGAAGTGTTAATTGTAATTCTGGATCAATTCAATCAAGGATCTGGTCACCCTTAGTTCCATTTGATGAAGAATTTATTTTGGAACCAGAGTCTTCAGCAGTCAAGCAAAGAATTATATTTGCTGAGGTTTGATTGAATTTCTTACATATTTTTCTAATTATTATAAAAAATATACAATTGTTTAATCACATAAAGTTATTTATAAAAATATCTTATTGATATTTATCAAACATAATCACAGTAATGATTATTCAATAAATTAAAACCATCTTTAATTGTTTATAACAAATTAAAATTGTTATAAACAATATATTATTATTTAGAATCATATATAATTATTAAGAATAATATCGTATTAATATTGATTTAATTTTTAAACAACTTTAAAAATAAATCCCATCACAATAACTTTCTAATGAAAGAGTTAAAAATATTTTTTAATAATAAAAAAAAATTAATTGCAGACTCTATATATATTAAAACCTTTGATTCACTTGACAACATCACTGATAAGAGGAGACAAAGATTGGTTACCATGGGTAACAGCATTATCACTCGATTTAATCAACATCCATATGATTACAAAAGAATCAAAGCAAATTGAATTATCAACCATAGAGAAAGAGGAAATGATTCGACGACGAATTAGTTTGTTTTTGTATATATTACGATCACCATTCTATGATAGATGTAGTAAAACAAAAATGTATTCATTGTTAAATACTGCAACTAGTACTATTCCTTTAGCAAGATATATTACAGAACCAATAGCGAAATATTTACCTCATTGGCAGCAAACATATTTCTATTTGTGGTCTTCGTAATGATTTAAATTGAGCCAATTCAAAGTAGAGATACATTGTTACTTTTATACAATAAATAATTCATTATTATTTCTATTCTAGTGGAATTAATTTAAAATAAACCTATTTTTTAAAATAATTAAATTGATTATTTATACGATAATATGTTTCTAAAATAGAAATACTTTATTTTTTGAAACAATTTCATATATTTTACAAATTTATGTATTGATAATAATCAATGATATACTAATTATTTTAATAATAATGATAATAAATATTTATTTTATTTAGTAAATAGATGTTTAGCATATGAATATCAAATATTATTTTTTTTTTGGCGACCAAAAAACATTAAACGTATTAATTATTCTACCATTTGTAGCAAAGAGTTAATAGTTGTATCTTTTTTACCATTATTAGCGTCATACACTGATTTAATAACTTCTTTGTCAATATTAGGAAACATTTCTGCGATCTAAAGATGATTAAATATGATTAATAAATTAATTGTTAAATAAAATGAATAAATAATCAACACTAACCTCTTTAAGTTCTTCTTCAGCATTAGGTAAAGAACTTGGAATAGCTGTTGGAGGTTGAGGCATGACTGGAGGTGCAGTGTAAACATTGACTGGAGCATAGCCAGGCATTCCAAACATTAAGTTTGATGTTGCTGATGGTACCATGACTACAGGTGGTGCAGCAAGGTAAGGGGTACACTTAGTCTGTGAAATAAAAGCAATTAGTGATTTTATATTTATCATTTGTGATGAATTAATATGATGATTAGTTAATTACTGTGTAGCTTAAAACTAAATTGATCATTCCTTCTTGATTGTCTCCTTGTTTTCCACTCAATCTGTACCAATCCTCATGGGTTTCCCCTCGTTGGATTACTTTGGAAGGAATATCAATATGTCCCCAGGCGATTAATTCATCCATCGTGAAGGAACACTCGTCATAGATTTCGACGTAAATTTGGTTTACTCCAGGTGGCAGCCAGCTAATTAATTTCAAAGGCTTTTATTAATTGTTTTTTTAACCTCAAAAAGATTTTTTTATCTTTATGTTTATTTATTACCATTGTATAACTTTATTCCAATGGGGATTTTTGCCTCCATTTGTGTCGGTTTGCGTCTCATAAATAGAATGTCCTACTCGCAATCGAACGTAAGGGTCCATTCTTGTCATTCCATAATTTTTTACTAATTTTGCCTAGAGTTATAAGCAATAAAAGAATTAATTAATGTCAGTACTTGATTAAAATTAGTTAGATAATAATAATAATAGCTTACCTGCACTACCGAAATGCTAAGTCTGCCCATCCGTGGATCAGTAGGCTGCATTGTTCCCTGAAGTTGTTGTAAAGCAAGTGCAGCTTGTTGATCAGCAGCTTCTTGTTGTTGTTGTGGAGTCAATGTCTCTTCCAACCTCAAAAAACTTTGAGGTAGTGGTCCCAAAAATGCCTAAATATTCATTATTATCAATCATTTACTCTGAAATAAATTAATCTTTGGATTTTAATCATTCTGACATTCATACCCTTTTTCTCCATTCTTCATGTTGCTCCGATCGTTGAGCAGCTTCCATTTTTTATGATTATCTTTATTTATCAGCTTGTAGTTATAACTAAATATGAAATTTTACTTTTAAAAAACAATTATATAATGATAAATAATTTATTTAATCACTGTTTTAAAACTTTTAAAGCCTTTTTGTTATTTACGACACAATTTCGGTGACACATCAACAATGTCCATTAATTTTAACACCATTTTTATTGATAAATTGCGCCATCTGATTATAAATAATAAAACTAAACTGAAGCGGGCATGTCTGTGATAATTTCAATGCATTAAAAATTACTGACATATTTTTATTTTCATTTTTAATCAAATAAATTTTAGGTTAAAAATATATTAAACCAATAATTATTCTTTATTATAATTATTAACAGGTGTTTATAGTTTTTCTAACCTCAAATTAAATAAATTTCTTCTCTTTTCATCACTTTAAAGTATAATTATTTTTTTTCATAGCAAAATTAGATGATAAAGAGTTAAAATACTAAATAAAAATCTATTTACAGATAAATATCCAGCTGCAGAATAGTCTTTTCCATTAGCGACTATAATTTGTGGTGGGATTTTCGAAGTAGTACCATTTCCACGATTACATCGACTAGTAGAACAATATTGGAAATAATATTTTAATCCATAAGTATTAGAATTATCAGCTATACTTGGTGGTTGAGTTCCATTAGTACATGAACGAATAAAATAAAATTCTTCACCAGCTTCAATGCGATTAAGCATGCAATATTTGTTTGGACATTCAACTACAGGACCATCATGAATCACACAATCACTTAATGGATCATATGACGTACAGTTATAGCACTTTAATCCTAACAAAAAAAAAAAAATAATAAAATAATCGAAAACAAATTAATCATCAAAATGTATAAAAAATTATCCAAGTTAATTGTGCTTACCAGAATTAGTGTTTAGATTTGCCAAGAAGATAATAGACCATAAAATGACAAATGACGCCATTGGATAATATTTGTATGTGAAATCGTTAGATAACAATGAGTTAACTATTAAATGATACCAAAGTAATCCAGCGAGTTAATCATTATCAGTTCTCTTTATCAGTAAATCCATGAAATGTATCATGTTTGAACTATCATCAATTATCTTATATCTAAAATACAGAATGTTTAGTATTTCTAATAGATACCCGATAAAAAAAAATGATTGGATAGAATTGTCTATGATGATACATAAAACAAAAATATAAATGAGGGAGAAAAAAGGAAGTTTATTATGAAATCTTCTAGCTACCTTGATCAAAAAAAAAGCCAACTCATCTTTCTATGTACAGTTTTATACCTGAATGATCCCTTTGTTCTTTGTTTCAAACAATTTGGGGGTTCAAGCTCATACAGGTTTTCCTTTGTCCTTAACCTGACACCATTCATGGAGTATATAATAACATGTTAGAAATAGGTAGAAGCTTAGATGACCTGGACTAGTGATAGTGTTCATTTCATTTTGAATTATTATCTTTTAAAATGAACTTAAAAATTGTTACAACGACTTTGTTTAAAATTATCCTGATTAATTGGGTCCTTATAGCATGTGTGTGTCATGCAAAACCAAAGAAAGCAGGAGGAGGTAAGAAATATAATTAATTTTTTTAGTTATTAAATCACCAAAACTACTTAATTTTCAAGATACTTCATCATTTAATTCCTTGTTGTATTTTTTTATCTTAAATGTTAACTCATAAATTGAGTTTTAATTGCTTAATTAACTGTCTAGTGCAATAAACTTATTTTTAAACTACTTTATTTCTAGGAAAGCCAGCTGGTGGAATGAAGGAGTCAGTGACTTGTACTTGTGAAACATTTAATAATTTATGCCAGGCATCAGGGTCTCTTGATCTTCGAATTGCAAACCAGGAGCAGGTAATCAATCAGTATCACCCATCCTAGTAGCACGGTTTATTTGCAAGACAACATTCTTCAAATGCAAATGACAAAATCTTTTGGTTATTTTATAAAAGAACTGATGACGTCATTGATAGCACCATAGGTGTCTGCTTCCACATTTACCTATAGATCTTGCGACAGAATATTACAACAGGATCCAACTCTAAACCTTGCAAGCATACCAGCATGCTGTAGATTTAATGAAGAAGCTGGTAAAAAAATTAGCAGATCTTCAGTAGAAATATGAAGGACATCATTTCTTCAGCTGTTAGTCTGCTGGTTTCTTTGATCCCAGTTCTTGCGTCAAATCTGCTACAAGATGTGTAGCTTGATCATGTAATAATATTCCATCGTAAGATCTATATGTAACTGGGGAAGCAAGCATTAATGATACTACTTCAGAGTCAGATATTCTGTTCAAGATCATTATGCAAGGTTTTTCGAAGCCGGCTACTAGGGTAATAGCTTGTACCTGAAATAGTAATGACTGTTAATTAATAATTGTAATGACTTTTCAGACAGAACTCATTTGTAATCCATATGAATATCGTTATTGTGATACACCAAGACTTACCTGCAGCTTTACTCGAATAAAAACAGACTTTGATTTATTTGGTAAACATCCATGGCATGTCGGTATTTATGATACTTCTAAGTCACCCAAATTTATTGGATCTGGAGTGTTGATAAAAAAACGATACGTTTTGACAATTGCTCACAAAATGTTAGAATATGAGTAAGTAGATGATTGAATTGTAGAACACTAGGTAATGGATTTTCTGAACTAAATATATTTCTTTTTAACAGGAAAACTGGAGTCAAACTTCGATTAGGTGAATGGGACCGTATATTAAGCCCTTCTTGTAATACCTTGGAATTCAAATCATCAAAGATTGTAATTCATTCAGGCTATGATGCTAAAAAGCATCATATCAATGATATAGCTTTGATAAAGCTTGACAAAGAAGTTGACATAGCTCAGTATCCACATGTCAATACTGCTTGTTTAGCAGCAGAAGTACCATCAGCTGGTACCTATTGTGTCGTTGCTGGATGGGGTGTTGATATGTTTGTTCCACCTGAATTCGCCAGGGCTGGTGGACCACCAACTGATAAATTAAAAGAAGTTACTGTCCCTATTGTTGGATATGCTACCTGTGAAGCAGCTCTGAAGAAAACTCGATTGAAGCAGGGATTTAAATTGAATAAAGAAAGTTTCATTTGTGCTGGTGGAGAACTTGGTCGTGATTCTTGCACGGTAAGGAATACTTTACTTCGATCATCACCAAGCTTGCTGTCTGATATGATCTATCAATCATTAATATCAATAATTTATTATTCACTAGGGTGATGGTGGTGCTCCACTGATGTGTCCAAATTCAGACGGTGTCTTGGAAGTAGTGGGATTGGTGGTAGGAGGAATTGGCTGTAAATCTGAGGTTCCTGCACTATATACAAATCTTCCAGAATTTAAAGAATGGATTGAAGATACAATTTTTAAGACACTTGATGATTAATTCATTGATTAATATTATTATCAAAATGAATATTATTTTTTTTTTTTTTTTGTAATTGACGTATTCTTTATAGCATTCATTTTAGCAGAAGAATAAAAATAGTTTTAGCAGCAATTCTAATGTAATTATATCAACTTCGTAGATAGATTAATCTTAATTAAGATTAAGGCTGGATTGAACTTGAAATTTTTGCCTTACTGACAGTAGCAAAGAGTATCTGACTAAATACATTTTAATTACAGTGTTTTATTTTGTAAAATAATTTTATTTATAATATAAAAGGTAGCAAGAATCTGGGCTTACAATTATTTTGAGAAAACTTTCAATAAAAAATAAATAATTAATTATTTTCTTTTAATGATCATGAAGCATTAAGAATATAGTGACAATTCGATATCAATTTCCTCTTTAATATAATAAAATAAAATTTCTACATAAAATAAATTATATTTTGATACCAAAATCAGTAGATATAATTGAAAATAGACTGACTGATTAGTCCTTTCCCTATTCCTTGGAATTTTTTAGGGAGAAACTGATGTCAAGCCTAGCCTTAAATCTAAATAAAATATTTTAAAATGTATACCAAGGTCTTTTGATTTTATTCTCTAAAAATAATATATCATTGAAAAAGGAAACAACCATAAAATTTATGATGAGTAATAATTGAAAATAATTATTTTGAAATTAAAAATCACTATTACTGAGTCAAATAATTGTTATAGATTTTTGTCAAGACAAAAATAGATTAATCATCACAGAAAAATGATTTAAATAATGAAACTAACCTCGTTTTATTTTTATTTTATCATTTTGCTCATTTTCTGCTGCTGAATTTCGTAATCTTCTGTTGGATAATGACATGACATTTATACTTTTTCTATTAATTACGAATTATTACGATCGGAAATTGTAACTATGTTACACACTCACACAAATGATGAATAGAAATTTGTTTTTACATGCAACATAAATACGTTTGTAATAAAACTGGGAAACTCCAAGTAGAGAAGGTCAAATTGTTATTATCCATGGCTGGATATTCACGTTAATTTGTCTTTTTTATTGAGTGTGAAAAAATACGCTAATTATCTTTCTCCCAGATTTACAGAAATTGTTATGTATATAAGAATCCTGTTTTATATTCATTATGCCAGTGATTTATGTTGATTTTAAACAAAGTGTTGCTTTCATGAATATGGCATTTAGTTATGTCAAATTGTGCTCCAGTTATTTTTCCTTCCTTTCAATTCTAGTGTGCTCGCTTGGACAAACACCACCATTGTCACAAGGAATTGTATTCAGTGGAACAAGTAAGTCTGAAAAAGCATATTTCTTTGAATTAATATTTATTAATTGGATATATTATTTTTAATAGCAACAACTACTACAAAAGCTACACCAACAAATTCAGGTAATTGTTTTTGTACACCTTTTGAAGCATGTTCAACTGCACCAACTATTGACATTCGGATTGTGAATCAAGTAAGTATACATCAATTAGCAGCATCATTTTACTGAATAAATATTGTTAGGTTATTTAATTTATTTTTAAAGACATTTTGATGGAATATTTGTAACAGGCACAGCAACCAACATGTCCAGCAGGAGAAGTCTTGTGTTGTTCTAATTCTCAGAATTTGATAAATAGTTGTGGAACGAAAAAAACAGCAGATTCAATACCACAGCCATCAGGAACAGCTCTATATGGTGCTTATCCATGGCAAGTAGCTATCTTAGCTATGAATAATACTTATCTTGGTTCTGGAGTGTTGGTTACTGCTAATCATGTCGTAACAGCAGCTCATAAAATAGCAAAATATCCGTAAGTAATTTTATTTTAAACTAAAGATAGGAATTCGTGCAGATGAAAAATGAATTTAGATCTGTATTATGAGACTGAGCAAGTCTGATCAGACATGACAGATTTATTCAGATTTGGTTAGATCCAGAACTATCGATTATTAGTGGAATATTTTCTTTCAAGATTATTACTATTTATTGAAACTCTTCATGACAGTTAACAAGAATAAATAGCTACAGTCGTACAAATTGATGATACAAAAATAGTATCTTAAGTTTTCTAGATTGGCACACTGGTGAGCATGCAAGTTCATAGTTATGAAGGTTCTCCAGGATAAAGTCTACATAAGTTTTATTACTTACCTGAAAAGCTATTTTTAGCATTGACATCAAATTATCATCATGAATCATTATAATATTTATTCAGTAATTAAATTTAACTTTGATAAAATTTTTATTTTACTTAAAATTGTCTCCAGGACCAAATGTTTTAATCAGATCCAAGTGGATCTAAACTTATCAGAGAAAAGTAGTCTCATAATACAGTTCTGATCAGATGTAAAAGTGTTATTCATGGATGTGGAATAAATATTACTTGTTACAGAAATCAGAATTATAAATTGAGATTAGGTGATTGGGATGGCCAAGCAACTAATGAACGTTATCCATATCAGGAATATAGTCCTATGCGTGTTTTTATTCATCCTAATTACAATTCTGGTAATTTGAAAAATGACATAGCAGTGATTCGATTGCAAGGAACAGTTCCATTAGCCACAAGCCCAAATATCAATACGGTTTGCTTTCCAACTGGAATTCCAGCACCAGGAACAAGATGTTGGGTCACTGGCTGGGGAAAAAATGCATTTGGTCCATCAGGAAATTTCCAAAAAATTCTTAGAGAAGTTGATGTTCCTATTGTTGATCAGAATACCTGTGAAGCAAGATTACGTAACACTAGACTTGGCCAGGGATTTGTACTTGATAGAAACAGTTTTATTTGTGCTGGTGGTGAGCAAGGGAAGGATGCTTGCACGGTAATTAAATTTTCTAAATGACATGACAAGATTATTATTCCTAACTAGAATTATTATGATTGACTGATATGGTTGGTATTCTAGGGTGATGGTGGTGCTCCTTTGGTCTGCCGGAGCAGCAATGGTCAATGGGCAGTTGTTGGAATAGTAGCATGGGGAATTGGTTGTGCTATTTCACTAGTACCAGGAGTTTATGTTAATATTATTAATTTTATGCCATGGATTTCTCAACAAATCGCTAGTTCTCCTTAAAAGTTTAGCATTTTTCGAATTGAATTAGAGAGTTAAAATTCTCTAATGAACTTTTTTTCTAATTTTATAAATTATTCTTTTATAAAATGCTTCTTCTATTATGACAATATAACTAAATTAAAGGAAAAATTACTCATTATTGTTTGTTAGAGAACTTGTCAAGTAAATGATAAACACAATACTATGATGCTTAGTCTTAGATGATTAGTTTTATAAGCAATTAGTGTGGTGTTCAAAAATACTTTTTTTCTTGTCATTGAATTACACACTTTGTGGACATCAAATACATTGGATTGTCCCCAATAAATTAGTGGATATGAATTATTCATTAGTTTGATCATGTCATTGTTATTATTAATTGACTAACAAACATCAGAATAAATACAAATAAATACATGCGCATAATGACCTTCAGGGTAAGTAGATTAGTTTGATAGCCATCATTCTATTTAATTGTAAGCACAGATTGGTTTGTAGTGATTGTTTTTTTTTATTAACAAAAATATGATGGTTATCAGCGATTTGTTATTCTATTGTCTGTTCATTGGAGCTGCTGCATCGAATTTTAGTATTATGCAATATCATGGTGATTTTCGTATTCATGAAGCTCTGGTAAGTATTCGTATAAGATCAATTGAATAGAATATAGTCTTAAGGGTGTTATGTATAGCCTAAATTAAGTTACAGATTTTCAAAAATTGCGAGAATAATTATAAAAATGCTATTCTTTATGATGAACTCAATAGATTTAGTCCAATTTTTTTTCAACAATTACATGATCAGTTCCACTCTATAACGCGTTACAACAAGAAGTCGGATTATAACATAAATACTGCACGTATAAAAAAAGTGGATGCTATCATAATATCATTATTATCACTGAGGAAATTGCAAAGAGTTTTAGAAGAGATCAACAATACAGTATGGTGGGACGTTACAATACCAGTATATATATTACATATAAAAGGCAGCAATTGTGAATTTGCTATGACAGTTCTAACATTCGCCTCGCGTGGCCATGTATTGACTTCATATTTTCCATGCATCGATGAGACTGATAGTATCCAAGTCTTTACTTCTAATCCATTTACCCACCGAGCACCTACTGGTTGGATAGAAGAATACTCGCAATCAAATATAACATTCTACAGACGAGAGTATGATCCAAGTAAGTGCGATTTTTTATATCTCGAAAATTGTCAATGAAATCGTTACGGAGTGTAATAGCTTTAGTAGCTGATTTTTAGAACACACACCGTAATAAATGTATCAACAGCACCCCCCATCACTATACTTAAGTTAAAATAATTTTTCAGGAAGCATCTGCCAAGAATTCTATTTCGATCGGAGTAAAGAACTTGACGGTTATACGATTGGAATCGTTCTTCCAATCAATGACGTGCACGATAAATACAGAAGTGTTGTATATTTGAACGATACTAAAACTGCACAGAATATTAGTTTTTTGATGAAGCGTCATCATGAAATATTCGATGCCCTTATGACAAGATTGAATGTGACTGTGAGGCTGAATATCGTAGATAAAACAAAAAAAATAAAAAAATTTGATTTTATGGATGAAAATGAAGAAGAAGACAAAGGGCAGTGGATACAAATACTCCAAAAAATAGAAAACGATTTAATTTTGTTCAATTATGGCATAAAATTTTTAAAAAACAGAACTTTACACATAGAAACTTATCCTTTAGCGTGGGAAGCGATTGGAATTGCTACGTATAATCGTGGTCACAAAACAATTGGAGAAAAAATTTGGGACTTTTATGGCACCTGGACGATTCTATTTACAATCATTGTACTTATGGTCACATTTGCGGTAGTTTGGCTTTCTGAAAGTAGAAAAACAGCCTTTGCCGTATTTGAGGTCATTCGTTTACTGATAAGCCACAATTTGCATACCCGTATGAACACTTTGCCTCTCCGGATATTCTTCATTACAGTTTTGATTTATTTTCTGATCATCCAGGCCACTTTTCATGGTCATTTGGCAAAATTTTTAACACATCCTGATTTGAGAAAACACGTGGAAACTCTCAAAGACTTGAATGAATTCGGCTACACTAATGACAAAATAAATTTCCCAATGAATATCAGTATAAGGAAAATGGATGGCCCCCGTCGAGCACAAAAATGTCTAAGAAAAATATTATTAAATAATTCTATTGCTTGTGTTCTTGACCATGCAAATCTTCTTTATTATTCTAGAGACAATGAAAAACTGTATATCTCAAAAAAACCATCCGCGGACGAATTTTATGCATATATTATACGCCGTAACGCGCATTTGATAAAGCGTATAAATGTATTTTTCATGTCATTAGAGGACTTTGGTTTTCGATATAAGTGGTCAGAGTATGACTCAGACCATCATAAAATCCTGAATTCAACTGTGACTAAATCGAGATCAGATGAAGATTTTCATCCAATTACGTTAGAACACTTGATGTTCGGTTTTTGGATTTTGGCAATTGGATTAACGAGTGCAACAATTAGCTTCTGTGTTGAAGTGTTTATAACAGAAAAATCAAAGTGGAGTGTTATTCCGTTCGTAAAAAATGTAATAAACAGAATTTTTAAAATAGGAAAGAGGATAAAAATGTCATGGCTACGTAACATTGCTGTATTTTTTCGTAAAAAATAAGAAGAACTATGATTTATTATTTTATCGATGTCTGTAAAAATTATTATTGAGTTCGAATATAAATGGTATTTGAATCACGGATAATTCATGATCCTTAAAATTAAACTAATCAATTTTATTAAAGCTATTTTTAAATAATAATCAATAACTATTGACTTTTTCGTTAATAAAAATCATTATTGATAGATTCGATAATGTGGATGAAAGGAAAAAGTGAGTTACAAATTTATAAAATATTTTATCCTCACTTTTAATTAAAGAGAGAGATATACATTGTATAGAATCAAATTCAAAGATTTTTATTTTAACAATTTTTTATCGTGGAATATAAACGTGAGATTTATTCATGATTTGAAATTTAAAAAAAATGACAACAGCACGTGGTGTTCCCAAGCGGTCACCCATCCAAGTACTAACCACGCTCAATGCTGCTTAACTTCAGTGATCAGACGAGAACTGGTTTTTTCAGCATGATATGGCCGTTGACGAGGGCAATAAAAATTACTTTCTATCTAAGCCTCTGGAATCTACTGCGATTGTTATCTATTATCTACAAATGATGATAACTCGAGTCTCTAATCTACTTTATCGATATCAGGTTACTTATCAACTTGTTTAGCGATATCAAACAGAGAGAAGACAAAGAATGCTAAGGTGCCTTAGTATTCTTTGACCAGAGAGAAGAGTGAGAGAGCCTACGCCATAAGAATAATTTTGTTAAAGAAAGTGTCGCCATCTTACCCTGTTTCGACCCGGACGAACTAAAATGAACCGAGGTTATGACTCTGTTCGTAAAACAGGGTAGAATTTTTAAGGATAATACATATGTACACCCACACGTATGAATGGCTTGTTCATACCCCCGGGTCCATTAATGCCTGGGGTGTTACCTTTTGAGCTCAGCTTATACCCTCCAAGTAATTACCGACTGCGGGGAGAATTTTTTTATGTACAGAGTTTCCAGTCTATAATTTTTTAAGTCTATGCGATACCGAAAAACACCATAAAAATATTTATTATGACTTAAATGAGATGTTTAAGGATGTTAAATAATTTCTTTACAATCAAAAAAGTAGCAAGGACTTTTACAATGAAGATTCATCAACAAAAAGTATTACGTACTAAAAGTACATAAGCTGAGCTCAAAAGGTAACACCACAGGCATTAATGGACCCGGGTGTACCTGAAGAGTAAATACCAACTGAGATAGATTTTTTTTCTAATTAACAGTTCCAATCAAACATTTTTGAGACCGAGATCGAATTTAGAATAATGTCGGTTTCAGTTTACAGAACTAGAACTGACATAAATAAGGAAAATGATGGTGAAAACAGTCTACACAAACCGAAAAAAAAATTACAATAAAAAACAAAAGATGGCACTACAAATTTTCAAAGTAAGACAACTATCGTCCTGTTGGTCGTACATGAAAAACGAGCATATCGGTAGATTCCTGAGACCAAGATCTATCACTTTGGCTCCTTAAAATTATTTGAAACACACGATTTATGCTGAATTCGGCCCAACTTTCGGTTTCATCAAATTTTCAAAGTAAGATAACTATCGTCCCGTTGGTCGTACATGAAAAACGAGCATATCGGGGGATTCCTGAGACCAAGATCTATCAATTTGGCTCTTTGAAATTATTTTAAACACACGATTTATGCTGAATTCGGCTCAACTTCCGGTTTAATTAAAATTATCAAGAAATATTCATGCTTTTTTCAATTTTAGATCAAAGTTACCGTTTCTAGCCGTCCTAACTCCTAGTTTAATTTCTAAACCGAAGTATTGAAGGAATTTTCTGTGTTCAACAAAAAGAATCATATTTTATGTGTAAATCATGAAACTCATGACACCATCAGATACCTGGCCGCAAGACGGTTCCAAAACACTAGCTATTGACCCTGGTCCTCCTATGGAACGCAGGATATGCGTAAAAGACTAAAAATCATAAAACTATGCATTTCTCAAAAACATATTTTTTTATGGAGGCGATCCTGGACTCATACGAAAGATCAGAACCAAAACGAAAAATTCGACACCCCCCTATTGGTACACCCCCGTCAAAAATGCCGTATCTCGCATAGTTTTCGAGTTATGAGCGTTTAAAGGTTTTTTAATGATTCGCTGCAGCATAACTTTGTTTTTACCCGATAACTCGGATTCTATAAGTCGTACATGAAAAACGAGCATATCGGGGGATTCCTGAGACCAAGATCTATCAATTTGGCTCCTTAAAATTATTTTAAACACACGATTTATGCTGAATTTGGCCCAACTTCCGGTTTTATCAAATTTTCAAAGTAAGATAACTATCGTCCCGTTGGTCGTACATGAAAAACGAACATATCGGTGGATTCCTGAGACCAAGATCTATCAATTTGGCTCCTTAAAATTATTTTAAACACACGATTTATGCTAAATTTGGCCCAACTTCCGGTTTTATCAAATTTTCAAAGTAAGATAGCTATCGTCCCGTTGGTCGTACATGAAAAACGAGCATATCGGTAGATTCCTGAGACCAAGATCTATCACTTTGGCTCCTTAAAATTATTTTAAACACACGATTTATGCTGAATTCGGCCCAACTTCCGGTTTAATTAAAATTATCAAGAAATATTCATGCTTTTTTCAATTTTAGATCAAAGTTACCGTTTCTAGCCGTCCTAACTCCTAGTTTAATTTCTAAACCGAAGTATTGAAGGAATTTTCTGTGTTCAACAAAAAGAATCATATTTTATGTGTAAATCATAAAACTCATGACACCATCAGATACCTGGCCGCAAGACGGTTCCAAAACACTAGCTATTGACCCTGGTCCTCCTATGGAACGCAGGATATGCGTAAAAGACTAAAAATCATAAAACTATGCATTTCTCAAAAACATATTTTTTTATGGAGGCGATCATGGACTCATACGAAAGATCAGAACCAAAACGAAAAATTCGACACCCCCCTATTGGTACACCCCCGTCAAAAATGCCGTATCTCGCATAGTTTTCGAGTTATGAGCGTTTAAAGGTTTTTTAATGATTCGCTGCAGCATAACTTTGTTTTTACCCGATAACTCGGATTCTATAAGTCGTACATGAAAAACGAGCATATCGGGGGATTCCTGAGACCAAGATCTATCAATTTGGCTCCTTAAAATTATTTTAAACACACGATTTATGCTGAATTTGGCCCAACTTCCGGTTTTATCAAATTTTCAAAGTAAGATAACTATCGTCCCGTTGGTCGTACATGAAAAACGAACATATCGGTGGATTCCTGAGACCAAGATCTATCAATTTGGCTCCTTAAAATTATTTTAAACACACGATTTATGCTAAATTTGGCCCAACTTCCGGTTTTATCAAATTTTCAAAGTAAGATAGCTATCGTCCCGTTGGTCGTACATGAAAAACGAGCATATCGGTAGATTCCTGAGACCAAGATCTATCACTTTGGCTCCTTAAAATTATTTTAAACACACGATTTATGCTGAATTCGGCCCAACTTCCGGTTTTATCAAATTTTCAAAGTAAGATAACTATTGTCCTGTTGGTCGTACATGAAAAACGAGCATATCGGTAGATTCCTGAGACCAAGATCTATCACTTTGGCTCCTTAAAATTATTTTAAACACACGATTTATGCTGAATTCGGCCCAACTTCCGGTTTTATCAAATTTTCAAAGTAAGATAACTATTGTCCCGTTGGTCGTACATGAAAAACGAGCATATCGGTAGATTCCTGAGACCAAGATCTATCACTTTGGCTCCTTAAAATTATTTTAAACACACGATTTATGCTGAATTCGGCCCAACTTCCGGTTTTATCAAATTTTCAAAGTAAGATAACTATTGTCCTGTTGGTCGTACATGAAAAACGAGCATATCGGTGGATTCCTGAGACCAAGATCTATCAGTTTGGCTCTTTAAAATTATTTTAAACACACGATTTATGCTGAATTCGGCCCAACTTCCGGTTTAATTAAAATTATCAAGAAATATTCATGCTTTTTTCAATTTTAGATCAAAGTTACCGTTTCTAGCCGTCCTAACTCCTAGTTTAATTTCTAAACCGAAGTATTGAAGGAATTTTCTGTGTTCAACAAAAAGAATCATATTTTATGTGTAAATCATAAAACTCATGACACCATCAGATACCTGGCCGCAAGACGGTTCCAAAACACTAGCTATTGACCCTGGTCCTCCTATGGAACGCAGGATATGCGTAAAAGACTAAAAATCATAAAACTATGCATTTCTCAAAAACATATTTTTTTGTGGAGGCGATCATGGACTCATACGAAAGATCAGAACCAAAACGAAAAATTCGACACCCCCCTATTGGTACACCCCCGTCAAAAATGCCGTATCTCGCATAGTTTTCGAGTTATGAGCGTTTAAAGGTTTTTTAATGATTCGCTGCAGCATAACTTTGTTTCTACCCGATAACTCGGATTCTATAAGTCGTACATGAAAAACGAGCATATCGGGGGATTCCTGAGACCAAGATCTATCAATTTGGCTCCTTAAAATTATTTTAAACACACGATTTATGCTGAATTCGGCCCAACTTCCGGTTTTATCAAATTTTCAAAGTAAGATAACTATCGTCCTGTTGGTCGTACATGAAAAACGAGCATATCGGTGGATTCCTGAGACCAAGATCTATCAATTTGGCTCCTTAAAATTATTTTAAACACACGATTTATGCTAAATTTGGCCCAACTTCCGGTTTTATCAAATTTTCAAAGTAAGATAGCTATCGTCCCGTTGGTCGTACATGAAAAACGAGCATATCGGTAGATTCCTGAGACCAAGATCTATCACTTTGGCTCCTTAAAATTATTTTAAACACACGATTTATGCTGAATTCGGCCCAACTTCCGGTTTAATTAAAATTATCAAGAAATATTCATGCTTTTTTCAATTTTAGATCAAAGTTACCGTTTCTAGCCGTCCTAACTCCTAGTTTAATTTCTAAACCGAAGTATTGAAGGAATTTTCTGTGTTCAACAAAAAGAATCATATTTTATGTGTAAATCATAAAACTCATGACACCATCAGATACCTGGCCGCAAGACGGTTCCAAAACACTAGCTATTGACCCTGGTCCTCCTATGGAACGCAGGATATGCGTAAAAGACTAAAAATCATAAAACTATGCATTTCTCAAAAACATATTTTTTTATGGAGGCGATCATGGACTCATACGAAAGATCAGAACCAAAACGAAAAATTCGACACCCCCCTATTGGTACACCCCCGTCAAAAATGCCGTATCTCGCATAGTTTTCGAGTTATGAGCGTTTAAAGGTTTTTTAATGATTCGCTGCAGCATAACTTTGTTTTTACCCGATAACTCGGATTCTATAAGTCGTACATGAAAAACGAGCATATCGGGGGATTCCTGAGACCAAGATCTATCAATTTGGCTCCTTAAAATTATTTTAAACACACGATTTATGCTGAATTCGGCCCAACTTCCGGTTTTATCAAATTTTCAAAGTAAGATAACTATCGTCCTGTTGGTCGTACATGAAAAACGAGCATATCGGTGGATTCCTGAGACCAAGATCTATCAATTTGGCTCCTTGAAATTATTTTAAACACACGATTTATGCTGAATTCGGCCCAACTTCCGGTTTTATCAAATTTTCAAAGTAAGATAACTATTGTCCTGTTGGTCGTACATGAAAAACGAGCATATCGGTGGATTCCTGAGACCAAGATCTATCACTTTGGCTCCTTAAAATTATTTTAAACACACGATTTATGCTGAATTCGGCCCAACTTCCGGTTTTATCAAATTTTCAAAGTAAGATAACTATTGTCCTGTTGGTCGTACATGAAAAACGAGCATATCGGTAGATTCCTGAGACCAAGATCTATCACTTTGGCTCCTTAAAATTATTTTAAACACACGATTTATGCTGAATTCGGCCCAACTTCCGGTTTTATCAAATTTTCAAAGTAAGATAACTATTGTCCTGTTGGTCGTACATGAAAAACGAGCATATCGGGGGATTCCTGAGACCAAGATCTATCAATTTGGCTCTTTGAAATTATTTTAAACACACGATTTATGCTGAATTCGGCCCAACTTCCGGTTTTATCAAATTTTCAAAGTAAGATAACTATTGTCCTGTTGGTCGTACATGAAAAACGAGCATATCGGTAGATTCCTGAGACCAAGATCTATCACTTTGGCTCCTTAAAATTATTTTAAACACACGATTTATGCTGAATTCGGCCCAACTTCCGGTTTTATCAAATTTTCAAAGTAAGATAACTATCGTCCCGTTGGTCGTACATGAAAAACGAGCATATCGGGGGATTCCTGAGACCAAGATCTATCAATTTGGCTCTTTGAAATTATTTTAAACACACGATTTATGCTGAATTCGGCTCAACTTCCGGTTTAATTAAAATTATCAAGAAATATTCATGCTTTTTTCAATTTTAGATCAAAGTTACCGTTTCTAGCCGTCCTAACTCCTAGTTTAATTTCTAAACCGAAGTATTGAAGGAATTTTCTGTGTTCAACAAAAAGAATCATATTTTATGTGTAAATCATAAAACTCATGACACCATCAGATACCTGGCCGCAAGACGGTTCCAAAACACTAGCTATTGACCCTGGTCCTCCTATGGAACGCAGGATATGCGTAAAAGACTAAAAATCATAAAACTATGCATTTCTCAAAAACATATTTTTTTGTGGAGGCGATCATGGACTCATACGAAAGATCAGAACCAAAACGAAAAATTCGACACCCCCCTATTGGTACACCCCCGTCAAAAATGCCGTATCTCGCATAGTTTTCGAGTTATGAGCGTTTAAAGGTTTTTTAATGATTCGCTGCAGCATAACTTTGTTTCTACCCGATAACTCGGATTCTATAAGTCGTACATGAAAATCGAGCATATCGGGGGATTCCTGAGACCAAGATCTATCAATTTGGCTCCTTAAAATTATTTTAAACACACGATTTATGCTGAATTCGGCCCAACTTCCGGTTTTATCAAATTTTCAAAGTAAGATAACTATCGTCCCGTTGGTCGTACATGAAAAACGAGCATATCGGTAGATTCCTGAGACCAAGATCTATCACTTTGGCTCCTTAAAATTATTTTAAACACACGATTTATGCTGAATTCGGCCCAACTTCCGGTTTTATCAAATTTTCAAAGTAAGATAACTATTGTCCTGTTGGTCGTACATGAAAAACGAGCATATCGGTGGATTCCTGAGACCAAGATCTATCACTTTGGCTCCTTAAAATTATTTTAAACACACGATTTATGCTGAATTCGGCCCAACTTCCGGTTTTATCAAATTTTCAAAGTAAGATAACTATTGTCCTGTTGGTCGTACATGAAAAACGAGCATATCGGTGGATTCCTGAGACCAAGATCTATCAGTTTGGCTCCTTAAAATTATTTTAAACACACGATTTATGCTGAATTCGGCCCAACTTCCGGTTTTATCAAATTTTCAAAGTAAGATAACTATCGTCCTGTTGGTCGTACATGAAAAACGAGCATATCGGTGGATTCCTGAGACCAAGATCTATCAATTCGGCTCCTTGAAATTATTTTAAACACACGATTTATGCTGAATTCGGCCCAACTTCCGGTTTTATCAAATTTTCAAAGTAAGATAACTATTGTCCTGTTGGTCGTACATGAAAAACGAGCATATCGGGGGTTTCCTGAGACCAAGATCTATCAGTTTGGCTCCTTAAAATTATTTTAAACACACGATTTATGCTGAATTCGGCCCAACTTCCGGTTTTATCAAATTTTCAAAGTAAGATAACTATCGTCCCGTTGGTCGTACATGAAAAACGAGCATATCGGTAGATTCCTGAGACCAAGATCTATCACTTTGGCTCCTTAAAATTATTTTAAACACACGATTTATGCTGAATTCGGCCCAACTTCCGGTTTTATCAAATTTTCAAAGTAAGATAACTATTGTCCTGTTGGTCGTACATGAAAAACGAGCATATCGGTGGATTCCTGAGACCAAGATCTATCAGTTTGGCTCTTTAAAATTATTTTAAACACACGATTTATGCTGAATTCGGCCCAACTTCCGGTTTTATCAAATTTTCAAAGTAAGATAACTATCGTCCCGTTGGTCGTACATGAAAAACGAGCATATCGGGGGATTCCTGAGACCAAGATCTATCAATTTGGCTCTTTGAAATTATTTTAAACACACGATTTATGCTGAATTCGGCTCAACTTCCGGTTTAATTAAAATTATCAAGAAATATTCATGCTTTTTTCAATTTTAGATCAAAGTTACCGTTTCTAGCCGTCCTAACTCCTAGTTTAATTTCTAAACCGAAGTATTGAAGGAATTTTCTGTGTTCAACAAAAAGAATCATATTTTATGTGTAAATCATAAAACTCATGACACCATCAGATACCTGGCCGCAAGACGGTTCCAACACACTAGCTATTGACCCTGGTCCTCCTATGGAACGCAGGATATGCGTAAAAGACTAAAAATCATAAAACTATGCATTTCTCAAAAACATATTTTTTTGTGGAGGCGATCATGGACTCATACGAAAGATCAGAACCAAAACGAAAAATTCGACACCCCCCTATTGGTACACCCCCGTCAAAAATGCCGTATCTCGCATAGTTTTCGAGTTATGAGCGTTTAAAGGTTTTTTAATGATTCGCTGCAGCATAACTTTGTTTTTACCCGATAACTCGGATTCTATAAGTCGTACATGAAAAACGAGCATATCGGGGGATTCCTGAGACCAAGATCTATCAATTTGGCTCCTTAAAATTATTTTAAACACACGATTTATGCTGAATTCGGCCCAACTTCCGGTTTTATCAAATTTTCAAAGTAAGATAACTATCGTCCCGTTGGTCGTACATGAAAAACGAGCATATCGGTAGATTCCTGAGACCAAGATCTATCACTTTGGCTCCTTAAAATTATTTTAAACACACGATTTATGCTGAATTCGGCCCAACTTCCGGTTTTATCAAATTTTCAAAGTAAGATAACTATTGTCCTGTTGGTCGTACATGAAAAACGAGCATATCGGGGGTTTCCTGAGACCAAGATCTATCAGTTTGGCTCCTTAAAATTATTTTAAACACACGATTTATGCTGAATTCGGCCCAACTTCCGGTTTTATCAAATTTTCAAAGTAAGATAACTATCGTCCCGTTGGTCGTACATGAAAAACGAGCATATCGGTAGATTCCTGAGACCAAGATCTATCACTTTGGCTCCTTAAAATTATTTTAAACACACGATTTATGCTGAATTCGGCCCAACTTCCGGTTTTATCAAATTTTCAAAGTAAGATAACTATTGTCCTGTTGGTCGTACATGAAAAACGAGCATATCGGTGGATTCCTGAGACCAAGATCTATCAGTTTGGCTCTTTAAAATTATTTTAAACACACGATTTATGCTGAATTCGGCCCAACTTCCGGTTTTATCAAATTTTCAAAGTAAGATAACTATCGTCCCGTTGGTCGTACATGAAAAACGAGCATATCGGGGGATTCCTGAGACCAAGATCTATCAATTTGGCTCTTTGAAATTATTTTAAACACACGATTTATGCTGAATTCGGCTCAACTTCCGGTTTAATTAAAATTATCAAGAAATATTCATGCTTTTTTCAATTTTAGATCAAAGTTACCGTTTCTAGCCGTCCTAACTCCTAGTTTAATTTCTAAACCGAAGTATTGAAGGAATTTTCTGTGTTCAACAAAAAGAATCATATTTTATGTGTAAATCATAAAACTCATGACACCATCAGATACCTGGCCGCAAGACGGTTCCAACACACTAGCTATTGACCCTGGTCCTCCTATGGAACGCAGGATATGCGTAAAAGACTAAAAATCATAAAACTATGCATTTCTCAAAAACATATTTTTTTGTGGAGGCGATCATGGACTCATACGAAAGATCAGAACCAAAACGAAAAATTCGACACCCCCCTATTGGTACACCCCCGTCAAAAATGCCGTATCTCGCATAGTTTTCGAGTTATGAGCGTTTAAAGGTTTTTTAATGATTCGCTGCAGCATAACTTTGTTTTTACCCGATAACTCGGATTCTATAAGTCGTACATGAAAAACGAGCATATCGGGGGATTCCTGAGACCAAGATCTATCAATTTGGCTCCTTAAAATTATTTTAAACACACGATTTATGCTGAATTCGGCCCAACTTCCGGTTTTATCAAATTTTCAAAGTAAGATAACTATCGTCCCGTTGGTCGTACATGAAAAACGAGCATATCGGTAGATTCCTGAGACCAAGATCTATCACTTTGGCTCCTTAAAATTATTTTAAACACACGATTTATGCTGAATTCGGCCCAACTTCCGGTTTTATCAAATTTTCAAAGTAAGATAACTATTGTCCTGTTGGTCGTACATGAAAAACGAGCATATCAGTGGATTCTTGAGACCAAGATCTATCAGTTTGGCTCCTTAAAATTATTTTAAACACACGACTTATCCTGAATTCGGCCCAACTTCCGGTTTTATCAAATTTTCAAAGTAAGATAACTATCGTCCTGTTGGTCGTACATGAAAAACGAGCATATCGGTGGATTTCTGAGACCAAGATCTATCAATTTGGCTCTTTGAAATTATTTTAAACACACGATTTATGCGGAATTCGGCCCAACTTCCGGTTTTATTAAAATTATCAAGAAATATTAATGCTTTTTTCAATTTTAGATCAAAGTTACCGTTTCTACCCGTCCTAACTCCTAGTGTCATTTCTAAACCGAAGTATTGAAGGAATTTTCTGTGTTCAACAAAAAGAATCATATTTTATGTGTAAATCATAAAACTCATGACACCATCAGATACCTGGCCGCAAGACGGTTCCAAAACACTAGCTATTGACCCTGGTCCTCCTATGGAACGCAGGATATGCGTAAAAGACTAAAAATCATAAAACTATGCATTTCTCAAAAACATATTTTTTTATGGAGGCGATCATGGACTCATACGAAAGATCAGAACCAAAACGAAAAATTCGACACCCCCCTATTGGTACACCCCCGTCAAAAATGCCGTATCTCGCATAGTTTTCGAGTTATGAGCGTTTAAAGGTTTTTTAATGATTCGCTGCAGCATAACTTTGTTTTTACCCAATAACTCGGATTCTATAAGTCGTACATGAAAAACGAGCATATCGGGGGATTCCTGAGGCCAAGATCTATCACTTTGGCTCCTTAAAATTATTTTAAACACACGATTTATGCTGAATTCGGCCCAACTTCCGGTTTTATCAAATTATCAAGAAATATTAATGCTTTTTTCAATTTTAGATCAAAGTTACCGTTTCTAGCCGTCCTAACTCCTAGTTTAATTTCTAAACCGAAGTATTGAAGGAATTTTCTGTGTTCAACAAAAAGAATCATATTTTATGTGTAAATCATAAAACTCATGACACCATCAGATACCTGGCCGCAAGACGGTTCCAAAACACTAGCTATTGACCCTGGTCCTCCTATGGAACGCAGGATATGCGTAAAAGACTAAAAATCATAAAACTATGCATTTCTCAAAAACATATTTTTTTATGGAGGCGATCATGGACTCATACGAAAGATCAGAACCAAAACGAAAAATTCGACACCCCCCTATTGGTACACCCCCGTCAAAAATGCCGTATCTCGCATAGTTTTCGAGTTATGAGCGTTTAAAGGTTTTTTAATGATTCGCTGCAGCATAACTTTGTTTTTACCCAATAACTCGGATTCTATAAGTCGTACATGAAAAACGAGCATATCGGGGGATTCCTGAGACCAAGATCTATCAATTTAGCTCCTTAAAATTATTTTAAACACACGATTTATGCTGAATTTGGCCCAACTTCCGGTTTTATCAAATTTTCAAAGTAAGATAACTATCGTCCTTTTGGTCGTACATGAAAAACGAACATATCGGTGGATTCCTGAGACCAAGATCTATCAATTTGGCTCCTTGAAATTATTTTAAACACACGATTTATGCTAAATTTGGCCCAACTTCCGGTTTTATCAAATTTTCAAAGTAAGATAACTATCGTCCCGTTGGTCGTACATGAAAAACGAGCATATCGGTAGATTCCTGAGACCAAGATCTATCACTTTGGCTCCTTAAAATTATTTTAAACACACGATTTATGCTGAATTCGGCCCAACTTCCGGTTTTATCAAATTTTCAAAGTAAGATAACTATTGTCCTGTTGGTCGTACATGAAAAACGAGCATATCGGTGGATTCCTGAGACCAAGATCTATCAATTTGGCTCCTTGAAATTATTTTAAACACACGATTTATGCTAAATTTGGCCCAACTTCCGGTTTTATCAAATTTTCAAAGTAAGATAACTATCGTCCCGTTGGTCGTACATGAAAAACGAGCATATCGGTAGATTCCTGAGACCAAGATCTATCACTTTGGCTCCTTAAAATTATTTTAAACACACGATTTATGCTGAATTCGGCCCAACTTCCGGTTTTATCAAATTTTCAAAGTAAGATAACTATTGTCCTGTTGGTCGTACATGAAAAACGAGCATATCGGTGGATTCCTGAGACCAAGATCTATCAGTTTGGCTCTTTAAAATTATTTTAAACACACGATTTATGCTGAATTCGGCCCAACTTCCGGTTTAATTAAAATTATCAAGAAATATTCATGCTTTTTTCAATTTTAGATCAAAGTTACCGTTTCTAGCCGTCCTAACTCCTAGTTTAATTTCTAAACCGAAGTATTGAAGGAATTTTCTGTGTTCAACAAAAAGAATCATATTTTATGTGTAAATCATAAAACTCATGACACCATCAGATACCTGGCCGCAAGACGGTTCCAAAACACTAGCTATTGACCCTGGTCCTCCTATGGAACGCAGGATATGCGTAAAAGACTAAAAATCATAAAACTATGCATTTCTCAAAAACATATTTTTTTATGGAGGCGATCATGGACTCATACGAAAGATCAGAACCAAAACGAAAAATTCGACACCCCCCTATTGGTACACCCCCGTCAAAAATGCCGTATCTCGCATAGTTTTCGAGTTATGAGCGTTTAAAGGTTTTTTAATGATTCGCTGCAGCATAACTTTGTTTTTACCCGATAACTCGGATTCTATAAGTCGTACATGAAAAACGAGCATATCAGGGGATTCCTGAGACCAAGATCTATCAATTTGGCTCTTTGAAATTATTTTAAACACACGATTTATGCTGAATTCGGCCCAACTTCCGGTTTTATCAAATTTTCAAAGTAAGATAACTATCGTCCCGTTGGTCGTACATGAAAAACGAGCATATCGGTAGATTCCTGAGACCAAGATCTATCACTTTGGCTCCTTAAAATTATTTTAAACACACGATTTATGCTGAATTCGGCCCAACTTCCGGTTTTATCAAATTTTCAAAGTAAGATAACTATTGTCCTGTTGGTCGTACATGAAAAACGAGCATATCAGTGGATTCTTGAGACCAAGATCTATCAGTTTGGCTCCTTAAAATTATTTTAAACACACGACTTATCCTGAATTCGGCCCAACTTCCGGTTTTATCAAATTTTCAAAGTAAGATAACTATCGTCCTGTTGGTCGTACATGAAAAACGAGCATATCGGTGGATTTCTGAGACCAAGATCTATCAATTTGGCTCTTTGAAATTATTTTAAACACACGATTTATGCGGAATTCGGCCCAACTTCCGGTTTTATTAAAATTATCAAGAAATATTAATGCTTTTTTCAATTTTAGATCAAAGTTACCGTTTCTACCCGTCCTAACTCCTAGTTTAATTTCTAAACCGAAGTATTGAAGGAATTTTCTGTGTTCAACAAAAAGAATCATATTTTATGTGTAAATCATAAAACTCATGACACCATCAGATACCTGGCCGCAAGACGGTTCCAAAACACTAGCTATTGACCCTGGTCCTCCTATGGAATGCAGGATATGCGAAAAAGACTAAAAATCATAAAACTATGCATTTCTCAAAAACATATTTTTTTATGGAGGCGATCATGGACTCATATGAAAGATCAGAACCAAAACGAAAAATTCGACACCCCCCTATTGGTACACCCCCGTCAAAAATGCCGTATCTCGCATAGTTTTCGAGTTATGAGCGTTCAAAGGTTTTTTAATGATTCGCTGCAGCATAACTTTGTTTTTACCCGATAACTCGGAATCTATAAGTCGTACATGAAAAACGAGCATATCGGGGGATTCCTGAGGCCAAGATCTATCACTTTGGCTCCTTAAAATTATTCTAAACACACGATTTATGCTGAATTCGGCCCAACTTCCGGTTTTATCAAATTTTCAAAGTAAGATAACTATCGTCCTGTTGGTCGTACATGAAAAACGAGCATATTGTTGGATTCCTGAGAGCATGAGCTTCTAATTCGCTCCTCAAAATTATGCTTAGCACACGAGATATGCTAAATTCACAGATTGCATTAATATGCAATGGTAAATTCGTAATTGTTATTATAAAATTAAAAAAATAATCATTTCATAAAATACATTGGGGTAAGGCAGATAGTGGAAACCTACGTGGTAAAACAGATAATGGAAACTTGACTGTTATACCGACTCTGTTTTGCTTCTTAGTTCGGTGGAATTGAAAAAATTGGAAACGGGGCGCCTCGCAATGGAAATTTTTTTTTTAATTGCATTGCTACTCTCAGTCTTCTCTCTGGATGAGGAGAAGTGATGAGGCCAGCGAACACGACCAAGTTGAATTTTTAGGGCGCAAATTTTTAAAAAGAGTGAAAAAAGGCAACACCGTTACAAAATTATTTTAAAAATAATCTATTATTCGTTCACGATAAGATCTAACGATTTAAGTTTTCTTGAACAATTAATTATTAAATATCCAGTACGAAAAATAACTATACATTTATTTGATTTTAAGAACATTCTACAAAATATTACTTTTATATAATCAATGCAACTTTCTTTCTGTCTGTAATAGGGTTGCGCGATAACGGTGAAACGATCGATTGTTCAAAATCGAATAAATGATTTAAATTAATATCGATATTAGAAGAAAATCGTTGAGAAATAATCGATATTTAAAAAAGTCGATTACAACTGTTCTTTACATATCGATTGTTTTATTAATTATTTAATTAATTATTTTTCAAAATTTATTTTTTAGTGATAAATTCCGGTCATTGTATATATTGTTTGTCTATCTAGGTACCTTGATAGAAAAATGTGCGGAAGGTCTTAATATTCATATCCTAAATGAAATTATTATATAAAACGAATCAAGATTTTATCTCATTATGAAGAACCTATTAGAAATATTTTTAGACGAACATACAGAATGTTATTTATTTAGTATGAAGTAACGATTATTCGACACAAGACTCGATTGATTGGGTCTAATACAAGTTGACCTCACAAATGATTCTAATATTGTAGATAATAGTCGTGCTAGTAGCCATTAGGATATCCAGGAATATCTGTGATCAGGAGTTTAAGGAAAGTAGTAGAAATGTGTAAGTTTACATAATTAATTCTATTTTGTTCTTTTCATATTATATTGCTGCTATATGTAGTGTTTATTGAGTCGGATACTGAAAAATGTGAAATACAATTGTTGTCATGCATAACACTGGCCATCTGTATAACCCTAATATAAGAAGAATATCACAACGATCAAGTTACATCATCAATAAAATATAAGGCGGATGATCCAAATAAAGCCTATGTCCTAACAAAGCCTTTTTTTTTTAATTTCCCGCTTTACAGTGTGATTTTTATTTCTAAAGCAATTTCGTTTCATTTATAACAAAGTTTAATAAATAAATGCGAGTATTTCAAATTACCAGTACATTGTTATTATACATTTGATTATAAGTTAATAAAGACATTAAGGTAGGCTTCATTTGGATCACCCACCTTAGTCCATTTCGTAAATGGACTACATAAGATACTTTTAAATATTATATTCTTAATAACATTGATATATTTCTATGAAAACTATCAGGATTTGTATTAATAAAATTGGAATTCTTCAAAAATAAAATTCACTGACACACAAGATGAAATTTTCAAGGATAATTTTTCCAACAGGGTGTGACTCACTGGAGGATCCCCTGAACAAATCTATTCATGTTATCGATCATAAAAACCAGAACAATTACTTATTGTTTAACTATAACAGATTGTAATTAACTCTTCCAATAAAAAAAAAGTATAATTTTTTTTAACTATCCCTAGCAGCTACGATCTGATGCCAGAATCTATTGACAGATTCACGTCCGTCTGTTTCCTATGTGCGGCAGCATCTGACGTCTAACGTTGATCTTACGTCATTTCTGCCCCTTTAGGAAACCGAAAGACAGCAACATACGTAAATCTGTTGTCAGTCTTACGTTGATTTGGCTACTAGGGATCGAGCACAAATTGTTCTACAATGTTAAACTCAGGTTTTAATTGTCGTGATTCGACTAAAATTCTTCGGTTGTTGATGTTTTCTTTGCCTCTTAATTGTCATACTTTTCTTGAGAAACTTAAATCTATTTTTTGGTTTATGTTTTTTACCAATCATAAGCTCGACAAGAAAACATACAAGTCCCGATGTATTGCCCATACATAAGAAAATAAATGCAAATTTTAAATCGCTGACAGCAATTTTTCGAAAATGTATTTGAGCGAGGATCTTTTCTCTTTCGGTGATTCTTTTGGCATGGTCAACTTCTTTCTTGAACATAATATCTACACAGACATCGAACATATAAGTTGTAGCCCATTGGAACTTCTCTCGCAAGAAAAATCGACGTCGAACTATAAAGGCTGACATACTTTTTCCGAAATCATTTCTACTCATATCAATTTTTTTTATAAATTTCTTCAATTTAATCAAGAGTACTGCATTCTGTTTGTCTATTATACAAACTGAATTCTCGTCCGCATAAAAATGATTAAAAAGATCTTGATGATCCCTGAGGTGTTTTATTTTTCCGATAATGGCTGCATTTCTTGATTCCTTATGCTCATTAAAAAAGCCTATATCATAGATTGTAGATATCCGAGGTTTTGATAGATCTTCAAGAGAGTCTATGGTGTCGTAAATTTCCGGTATTGTGAGAAACTTGGGCAAATTTCCACTGAAGGTTGCCTGAATTATCATAAAATACAAAAATACCATGCAGAAGAATATTTTCAGTGGCAAAGTGTTAATAGGAATTGCGACTCCTAAGTTTATCAGTAGTCTAAGGACATTAAAGAACGCCACAGCGG
Organism: Chelonus formosanus; assembly: GCA_028641665.1. Classification (NCBI taxonomy): domain Eukaryota; kingdom Metazoa; phylum Arthropoda; class Insecta; order Hymenoptera; family Braconidae; genus Chelonus; species Chelonus formosanus. The sequence continues at coordinate 6,177,621 of CM054000.1, forward strand.
CATTTCTCTCAGTGGTTAAGTAAATAACGACAAAAATAATAATCACGAGTACAATTAATGATACCAATGTCAGAATCCCATAGTACCTGGTTATTTTCTCGAGAGGCGTCGCTTCATCTTGGCTATGAGAAAGTATTGTGAAAGTGTCGAATTCAGCAGGATGCAAGTATGCAATGTAATTGTTGTAAACTGTGTGTTGCATGGTTGACATTATATCAACGGAAGTTGACGACCATAGAAATGGATTCAATGCTTCTGCGTTTTGGCCTGTTGTGTATACATAAGATTTTATGTATGCGGAAAATTTAATCTTCAATATTTTTTCAAGAAGCAAAATGGAAGGATTTACAAGAGTGTATCCTAATGCACTAATATTTTTACGATAAACAAAGTCCTTTAGCATCTTCGTTTCCGATGTTACTTTACGTGTAATTCCTACTAAAATTTGTATATTTGTTTTCGGCTTTATGCGTCTGAAGTACAAGCCACGGCATAGATCTATAAAAGTATTATTATTATTTATTTTTGTGAACAAAAAATTACACAATAAATAATTAACAAGAACAAATAAATACCAGCATTTAATTTACGAAAGTAGAAACTTCCAGGATATAAAGAATCAACTTTCCATAATACAGGATACCAAAAAGGATGCTGAACGTTTCGATATTTGTCTAGTGTCAATACAATTGGACCTAAATTTTGGTCAATACAAATACAGTAGATTTCATCATAGTGTGAGTACCCCAGAATTGTAATAGTTTTTTCTCCATAATTACAAGAATTTGGTAATTTGAATAAAAAAATAACCTTACAATTCTCTATACATTGCCAATTTAATGCTATGCGGTCCAATAATCTAGCCCATTCAGCATGTGAATTGAATACCATCATATATCCATTAATAGCGGTTAGATTTCCAAATTTTATATACCCTGTGGTGGATATGAGTATCCAGGCTTTAAGATTAACAAGAGACAATGTTGTCAGTAGAGCTTCAGTCAAGTGTGAATTATTTCCAGTATAGTATATAGTGTTGTTAAGCTTAAGGTTGCATTTTTTAACGATTATAATCTAGAAATATTTGCTCTCTCAAATTGAATGCGAAAAAAGATATCTCAGCAAACTCTTACCAACATCTTTTCAGTTACAGTCAAATTTTCAGCCGAAAACTTGGGTAATATTCTGGGACTGTCACCGAATGTATTTAAAAATAATGACAGTAATATAATATAATGTTTTATCATTGTGAACAAAAATTTTATCTTCTCTCGACACGTCTATGATAAATGACTGCTCGTAACTGAACTGTAATTTTATTTATTTTATTCACGTGTAAGGTTTTTTTTTATCAAACACTATTATAATAGAAATAATAGATTTGTTTACATTGGAACCTACATTTTATCGAAATAATAGATCAATTAGCGCCCGAGTAACTACTTGAAGTGAATTAATTTTGCACGGAATTTTATAATTTTATTATCAGAAATATTAAATGTGTTATATCTACATGCCTGGCCTGTATTTATCCTGAGTATACATCATTATCATTGTAATAATTCTTTTATCATGATAATAGTTTCGATTGTATCCCAGTTGACCTGTTAGAAACATTGTTTCTCTTACAGAATTGAATCGTTCTATCATGTATTGAATTTTTTTCTTGCTTCCTGTAATGAATCAATAAAATAACTTTTCGAATCGTTTTGTTTTATAATTATAAAATGTGAAGTTTCAAATTTATCTTTTTGGCTGACCAGATACTTTCAAACCGAATATTTTTCAATATCTGCCCACCATAAATCACTCCATTATTATCTTATGTATGTTTGGTTGTAAGATAAGATCAATTTTTGCTGTAAATTAAACAGTCCACAATTCAATATTTCAAAAAATGGACAGTAGAGCAACGAAAGTTTACTTGTAGTCCAGTCGTGGGATGTTTTTAATAGCGATTTTGAATATATACTACGAACCAAGACTTTTCTGATGTAAAAAAAATTGTGGGGAATTCGAAAAAAATATTCGCAGGCAAAAAAAGTGTCTGTATTTTTTAGCGAGGCAGCCATATTTGTTGCTCAAATAAGCGGTTAATGATTTAGACGACAGATTTATAGTAACATTTATTGAGACGAAGACGGATAAAATATAGTTTTACATAGTGAGCAGATGGTACAGCTTACGCGCAAGATTCAATTATATTCTGTCAATAATTTGAATACTATATATTTATGATTAATTAACTACATACATAAAAACAAAGCTTAAAAAAGAAATTAACAACATTTTCTTTTCATAATATGATAAACCATTGACATTTCTAAATCCTTGAGTACTATGAGCAACGTTGTCTAGCAGGCTTCCGTTACATAAAAGTATTGTTATAATTTTTCTTTTCTGTTCGTAGCTGTTAGTCTATTTATTTTTTAAATATTTTCACTTTTGATTCACTTAGTTTGATCTATACACTACAAGAAAACACATTTCTAGTCAATCTGTAGTCAAACATTGCTTTTTTTTTCTTACTGCTAATGAATAATTTAATAAATAAATCGATCAACTGAAAGTATTAATTTCCATCATTACAAATATCTTTATTGAATGTCATTAGTTTTATTTAATTCAGTTCCTATTTGTTTAACATTTTTATTGAGAATCTAAAGTATTAATTACAGTAAGGTTTTTAAATCTCTAGTTTTCTACTATAAACATGAAGAGCATAATAGATCAACGTTGATTACAATAATTAATTATTTACTGTCTTGTAATTACACACAGTTGTTTTTATTATTATATCTCTTTTTTTTATTTTTATTGCACGTAAAAAGTAAACTACTAACAAAATTTACTAACTCAAACATCTTCTTTTAATCTTTTAAAGAACAATCAATGATAATATTAATTATTTATTCAACCAAGAGACTATGATTATTTCCTCTAATAATTCCAATACTGATTACATTTTAAATAAACAACTAATTTTTTTGTTGCTTTCTTTAATAAATATTTTAACTTTTTTTTTTGGTTATTTTACATTTATTTGTTGTTGGATACTTTCTTGCCTACTTTCTTAAGGCTGTTCAGATCGTCGCTTTCGACCAGGCCCATTGGCATAATTGGCCGCTGCCATTCCCATTAGATGCTTAGCTGTTTGAGAGCCACTAAAACCACGAGATAATCCAAAGTCCAAGCCATACGCTCGTTTGGTGCTAAAAATTATATCAATTAATCATAGAGTGATCTCAAGATTCAGAATTAAAAAAAAAAATCGAACATTCAGGGTGAGATAGCCATATCGCTGTTAGTGAATTATTTCAATTAATACGATCCAAGCAAGATAATAAAAAAATTCTTGATGTAATTAATCGTAATTCTAATCGCAATAATATTAATCTATATGATCTAAGTAGTATAAATCAAGATCAAATCAGACATTAAATATTTCTGATACTTTTTTTTTTATTCATTATTCTTATCAAGTGCATTTAAATATTAATTAATAAGACTATGATAGAGTATTTTAAAGTAAAAAAAGCCATCCAGAATGTACAATTATTTTTGTTTATAGTGAAGAAGTTTTTATTCCAGTAAAAGTGACGAAAGATTTTATTTTTTGATATTTGTGGATGAAAATACTTTTATAGCTTCATGGATTGAATGTATGTTGTAGTAAAAATTATTATCATAGTGTTATTCTTTATATTACTAAAGAGTTTAGTAATAAAAGATATAAAAAATTCGATAATCCAATACTTTAATAGATAAACTTACTTTTCTAATTCTCTTAGTTTGTTATATTGCGAGATTAATTCATAAAACGCCTCTGGGTCATTTTCCAGCTGATCTAAATATATTTGTCTCTCTCTAGATAAACAAAATAGATTATTATTAATTATCATACTTCTTTTAATCCTTGTCTGTAATAAAAAGTATTAACAAAATATGAACAAACTTTGCAAATAAAAAAAATTTAATAAAATAACTTATCATTCTATTTAATAAATCCTTCAGTATTATTACTTAATCTTCTAGACATTTTAAAAAATTCATTAATCTACACTGACAAATAGTGTTTGTTTTACAACTGAAATAATATTTTGATTGTTTCTATGGGTTAACAAAACAAATCAAATGTTATAGAATTTGTTATTTATTTACTTACTGAGAGTATGGTGCTGCTTGACTTGCGGTTATTATAACGGCAATAAAACACACAGTCATCCAGATCATAACGACGTTTTTCTGCATTTTAAGTCAATCTGTAATGTAAAACTATCATAACATTCATTACACTCTAGTAATATTGGAATCAGATAAAGTTAATTAACTTCCTTTTTGATTTTCATTAACTATTATTAAGGGTAGATAATTATCAGCATTCAAAGAATTGATTATATTCTACCAACCAAATGAATGTTGGAAAATATTTGGGGTAAAGAAACTCAAAGTACTGTAAATAGTGTTTCAGTGACACTAATCAATATTTAGTTAGAGTGGAAACATAATTAATTAAAAGAAAATTATTCAACATGTTTTAAAGCGAAAGCTCGTTTTAATTTAAAAAAAATTACAAACTCACTGTATTTATAATAGAAAACAAAATTTTTGACTCCAAATAGTATAGTTAGAATTATTTTTAAACATAAAATTGCGAACCTAAAAAATTTTTTCGATCGATATAACTTAAGTAGTACGAATCGAGATTTAGTCAGACATTAAATCCGTTAAATAATATTTTAAAAAATTTCGAAAAAAGGGTAAGCTAGATAATCCTTTTATTATTTACAATCTGCTTTGGATAAGATAAAAAAAATATATATATACATATTTTTTTTTAATATGTATGTGCATATGTATGCTCTAGTCTGTGTGTAGTATTAAAACTGCGATAGCTTGAATAACCTCGTAGCGAAATTTTATCGCAGCTGTGGAGAACAGAGCTATTGAAGTTCAACTGCTATAATATAAAATAAAAAATTCCAGGTTATTGTTGGATAAATATACAGTATAAAGCCTGGTGGGCATCTATGGCTACTCGTGATAAGAATTAATCGACGGGTGCAGTAAATAAGTAACCGCGCCTTAATTCTACCCCTTTTGTAATGGATATTCAACTACAAAATTCTCTATTTTGATAGAAAATGATGTTTTATATAAGATAAGTTATATTCTTAATCATGAATAATTTTCTTTATGTATTTTTCATCATTAAAAAAAAACCTTCCATTGTAATGTTTGAAATCGAAAATTTTCTTTCAATAAAAAACTCATCGTTATTTATTTTTATTATTTATTATTGCGCAATGAATTTTTCAAATAAATTCAAATAAAATGTACTAAAATTTTGAGATAATAATTATAAAGAAAAAAAATTAATTTTAGGTAAAATAATTACTAAAAAAATAATATAAATGTTTACTAATGAAGGTAATGTCCTAATTAAGCCATTTAAACTTGTTATTTTTACTTGTTTAGCAAAATAAATTACTGAATTAATAAATAATTATAAAAGTTTATTCTCACTTTAAATCCAATAAAAAATTCATCAACTTTATTACCATAAATAATTTTTTTATCCTACTTCGAAATTAAATAAATCTTTTTTAATGTTCAATTTGGAAGATTACAAAAAAAATGGTTTGTCGTTCAATAAAAGAAAAAAAAAAAACAATTGATGTAAAACATGACGAATAATCGAAGCATACACATGTAGAGTTTAACCGCAATTGATATTACACGATGAAGCGACACAACTGATAATGAGACCAATTCGCCTTTATCTGTGATTCTATACTTGTACCAAGCTTGTTAATTTTCTCTATTTCATTTGTTCTACCTTCCGATACATTGCTCAGCAATTATTTCTAATGAAGGGTAATAAATTTTGCATCAAATCCCATCAATCTATTCACTCTCTCTCTCTCTCTCTTTATTTTTGTTTTCACATATTAAAAAGCTTGAGGAATTAATCAATCACAATTATACATTATATTTTTATAAAGGCTATTTTTGTTTTACATTTTTGATTGAATTAATATTTTAAGAATAATGAGATTAAGATGCTTAAAGTAAGCTGGATAAAATGATAATGATAATAAGGAATAGTATTGATAAGATAAATTGTTAACATATGACAAACTGTAGTACACAGAGTCTCAAGAGTAACTTTGACATTAATTCAAAACTAAATAAACTAAATGGAGACACAGAACAATCAAGCCAACGACTTCGTCGTAACCAACAAGTTTCAATTAAATGACACGCTCACTTAATTCACTAGAGATACCTCCTTTGATACTTATATTTCACTGCATCTCAGTCTCATTAATTTCATACTTTTCTTTTTACTAACTTTAATTCTCGTTTTTTAATTACATTTTGTCAACATTTATTTATTCTTAATATTATTTTACTTCGATTGTCATAAATAATATATTTTTCAAAAGAATTATAATTTCCTGAAAATATTGTCGAAAAAAATTGAGTTCTTTCACAAAGCTTGAAAGCTCTAAAAATAATCAATTTATTTTAATTTGAATATGTATTCGTATTTCACGGATACTTGAATGCTAATTGTTTTTCTTAAACTTAAAGAGAAAAGTAAAAAATTTAATATTCTGTTTTTAATCAAAAAATTTTAATTAAGTAATAATTAAAGCTGATGACATTAAAACGCGTTTCCGTACAATAATTTTTCTTATATCCATTTATTATTCTGTTCAGAATAAAGAATTACAACCTTACTTATTACTCATTTGAATCGAAAGTATGAGCCAAGTAGTATGAATCAAGCTTTAGTCAGACTCGAGGTATTTATCGGCAATAAAATTACATACAACACTAGTTACATGTAACCTACGTTGTTAGCAGGGTATTGTGATGTGTTTTAGCACGGATATGATGATCACCATCAGCATGTTAACAACGAGCGTAGAAAGTTCACGTGATGCTGGAGAATAAAAGTTAAACGAGCTCGAGACTGAGAGGGCAAATGAGTGTGTGTGTGTGAGAGAGAGAGAGAAAGAGAAAGCTTTAAGGGAACAATGAGTTGAGTTGTGTCATGGCAAGAAAAGTTATGACGCATTTGAGGAGTCCAGCTTGCTAACAAACTATTCATACTCGTAACTTCAAGTCCCTTTTATTCTGTACTGAAAACAAAAAAGTAAAAAATTCTCGACTTTCTTTGTCTTATTCTCTGACTTATAGAAACGAGTTTATTGCAAACATAAGGGTTGCAAGGGATTTACCTACGAACGTGACATTAAATATCTATAAATGTGTGAAAAAAAATCAGCTGATTGGTATTGAGCTTCATTAAAAAATTTTTAAAAACTACGCATCAATTTTTATTCAGAGTTATTGTCAGTTAAAAACTTTTGAGTAAATTTTCTTTACTCGTAGTAAGTTTTTGTCTAGGGAGTTTCACTTTTCTTCTAGAGAATTTAAGTATTATCTAGGGAAATTTATTTCTTATCCAATTATTCCTAGCCAATGAAATTCATTTTTTATTCAAGAAAATTTTTTATTAATCTAGGGATTTTATTTTTTCTAGGGAAATTTAATAGTTTTTTTTTTCAAATCAAACAAGTTATTTACAATTCAAATACAATAGTTTGACGTCATGAATCTCGATCGTTTTTTTTTCGCACTAATCAAATGGCAATGTGAAAATAATGATTGAAACTTTCTTATAATTACTAAAAAAAAATATTTCACCAGTAAATTGCAATGAGTATAACTCTCACGTGTTCTTCGAAGTATCTTCGAAACAATAAGACTTCGTAAAGGAAAGTTAGAACAATTATTTTCTGTTCACAAAATTATATTCTCTATTGAAAAGACTTCATTACTAACTTCTTTATTTTTATTTCACATGTTTTTTTTTTCGCATACTGCAATTGTAGGATAAATTTTGTGTCAATACTTATTATCAACTAATTAATTAATTTAATATTGCTGAAAAGATCTTTTGTCAAAAAATACAATTGAATAATTTGTTTAGAATTCTATGAGGTAGAAAACAACTGAATATTTAGTTGATTTACAAATAAAATAAATCGACGATATTGATATCGTTTAATTATGTCACGTTAGTAGGACATATTGTCACGCATAACTGACGGAATAGCTTTATGAGCGATTTATTGAGATACATGTAGATAGAATGAAATCAATTATCAGTTATTTCACTAACTCATTGCATGATTAACACCCACCTACCTACTGATACACGTGATTGCATCCTCTCGGATGGAATTCCAATAAATTCCACTAATATCAATCAACTTGATATCTCGTGATAAACACGTTTATTTAATCATTTATAAAAAATCAATCAATATATTTGTAACAATCAACTAAATTATTATCACTACAATTTATTGATTGCTGTATCAAGCCTAGATTGTTCTAAAGTTGAACAAACTTAGAATAATATGAAAAATAAGCGTCGTAATTGTTTCAACCATAAATGATAATCACATGCCAATATCATTTTTATATATTAAAAAAATATTTTAATTCAATATTAAGAACTACCTAATTTAATATCAAACTAACATCTTAATCACAGTTTAGTAATGTTTATGTTTCTTAATTATGTTTCCCTAGATAAAATAGTCGATTATTTTGGAGACATTTCCAACCAATTTCAACACTAAAAAGCAATATTGGAATCTAATTTAAATCATGTCTGATTATGTATCATACAAATCCATTATCTACTGGTGGGGACAGAAGATGCCTATGCATTTCTTATGGATATTATCTGACCAGAGATAAGAAACCGCAGCTTAACCCAAGCTATTGTTTCAGTACATTGATACTAGGCCTCACTGACTTTTTTATTCTTACTATCCAAGACAATGTCTATAGTATTCAGCTAATTTATCGGTCCAATACTCTACCTAATAATGAACTAAATCATGGCTAAGTTTTGAATGTTTTTACTCAACATATCAAGTTTGTTTCAGTTGTTAGACATTAGCATAATTAACCTGGAGTTATTATTTATCATTATGTTAAAGTTTTTTTACTGGTTTAAGATATGCAAATTGATGTTATGACTGACAAATAATGATTATTTTCACTCTACTTAATCATACATGAAGTAAGAATAATAATTCACTAACTTATTCATTTTAGCAAGTGAAATAATTTAATTAAATGTTTTTTTAAAAATGTGAACAATTGTCAAATAAAATTGTTATTACATAACACTATTTAGAAGCTGAAAATGTTACCTAACTTACATGAAAATAAACTGATGTCAAAACTATTGGATCGAATTAAGTGTAAATCTAACTTCAATTAATTACTTTCAATAAAATCAATCATCTTTGGAAATTTAAATTATTATTATTATTTTTATCATTATTGTTGTATTTATTAAAGAGAAATCATACAAAAAATTTTTAATAAGTATGGAATTTTTTATCAAACATAAAGTTATAATGTAACAAAGTTTTTTAACAAAAGTTTAATAGAAATGTAAGAAAAAAAAAAAATGTAATTCACTGAATTTTATTTAATAAAACTTTATAACAAGAATTGATATTGATTAATAAGACCAATCATTCATTTGATATTAATTTCACGATTGAATTTTACAAACTTTGATAGGCAAGATAAATGTCTTGTATTTCGAATGAATTATTTAAAAGTCTTCTTGCTGTCATGTGCTTCTTTTGACTGTTATCAATTGCCAGTAATATTAAAAAGTACATTTAATAAATAAAATAATTAAATAGCACACATTAAAAATTAAATATTTTAATTAATTTAAAAAAATAATTAAATAGATAAAAAAATTAACTTGGGTGTGACTTAGACTGCTATTTTATATAATAATTTTTTTTGTTTTATTATACTCTATTTATTACTTCACTGTTTACCATATAATTATTGTTTAAAAATAATGTTAATATAATTATATTTAAACAAAATTGAATGTAATGTTATTGATCCAATAATTGGATGATGTCTGTTGAGTCACTTGTGATGAGAAAATGAATAAATAGTTTTGATGGAAGATTATAATTAATTAAAATAATAATAATTAATGAATAAATAGAATAAATATAAGTTAAGTGTCATGAAGCTTTTTTATTTAAACTCTACAACAAGCTCTGTTTGTTGACATGAAAAACTCTTATTAATCAAATTAAACCTATCCAACATAACCGATGTCCATCATTGACAAGGACAAACCATTCTATTTTTTTTTTTTAATTAAATGTAAATTATACTGTATTTATATATTCATAAAATAAATTTAAAAAAAAAATGTATAACTTGTGAAAGGGATACTTTTATGTCAGGATATGATTCGCGAGGTTTTAAATAGTAGTATTTTTGCTGGGAGATTATTGGCCACAAAAAATTATTATGCCTATGGTAGAGGAGAGTAATTTAATATGGGCTAGTGCTTTAATATGGACTAGTAACAATTCTCGAAACCGTTATTTTGTTTAATGCTTAATTTAATAATATATTATAATATTAAAAACATAAGATTGTAACTTAGCTCTTTAAAAATGTGCATGTGATTATTTTGATGTCAATAAATGGTTGATTTTTTAATAGTTTTTTATTTTTGATAAATAGTAAAATTTCACTGATTGAATCAGTAAAAGGATACTGGACTAGTTGAATTAGTCAATTGACATTTGTCTATTTTATGAATAAGCAATGAAGTAAATTAGTGGGATGATAAATATTCGAATACATTTTTAAAGAGATAATAACAAGACTGCAGGTAAAGTTTATTTTGAAAAATAAATAGGGTGATCCACCCTCGATTTAGTGTAATGATGCTCATTGACGCCGAATGCACGGTATGAACAAACTTAAATTACTTATCGTCAAGTTTCGTTTAATAGAATTTGTCAGCATGACTTGGTAATCAAACACTCGACTGCAGCAAGGAAATCGAGGAAGTTAACCATTAAGTTATAGATGTCATATTTTTTTTTCGTTAATTGACATTTGTTGAAACAAATAATTGCTTATTTCAGTTTCTAAATATCCTCATTATTCAGCTAACTAATTATTGTTGTTTAATTCTAGAGCTAATGAGCTATTAGAAAACTTTGTTATTTAATTTATTTGGTACTAAAATCAATTAGAAATTCAAACAAATTATTGTTATTTGATAGTTTGAAGTTTCTATTTCTATCGGCAATTCCTATGAGTGTATTTAATTTTTTTTTAAATGTTATCGTCAACGACCATATCATGCTGAAAAAACCAGTTCTCGTCTGATCACTGAAGTTAAGCAGCATTGAGCGTGGTTAGTACTTGGATGGGTGACCGCTTGGGAACACCACGTGCTGTTGACATTTTTTTTTCTTATTATTTTTCAATAAGTAAACATAAATAAATTAAAGAGAAACTCAAATTAATTTAAAAATTCAAACAAACTATTGTTATTTAATAGTTTTAAGTTTTTACTTCTATCACCAGTCCATATGACTGCTTTACCATTTTTTTTCTATAACACGACGTCAAATGATAGATTTCAATAGAAGACCTCCTTAAAGTAACTGTCTTCCAAGATTATATATAAATGTATGAATGAGTCAATTGTAAAGTTGAGAAGCTTGTTAAAAAATTTTTTCTATCAATAAATAAAAAATAGTTGTAAAAAATTTACTGAATTGAGAGAAGAAAAGGATGAAATTTTTTTGATGATCAATAAATAAAAAATTAGTTACTATATTTATTTATAAGGAGTATTCTCTGCCTATTTCAGAGTGGACAAAAGGAAAAAAGAGAATAGAAGGAATTCAATTTCTTACTGAAAGCAACGGAAAAATTGATGGGCCAAGTGACTTGTTTATTTTTTGTCTGTTTTTTCAGAAAGAAATTCCTTGTCACGAACACGTCATCACTTTGCAAATATTGGGATAAAAAAAAGCATCACTTTTCGCAAGGAAAACACAACGAGGAAAAATATATATTCACAAAAAAAAAAAGAATAGAATAGAATAGAGCTTTTTTTTAAAATAATTTTTATCTCAATGTTTTTCCACTTTATTCCTATCGCGATCTTAAATATAATTTCGCGAGAAAAAAAGTGCTATAACGAAAGCATTTTATCGTGAGTTTTGCCTGAGTGGAAGCTCGTGCAAGTTAAGAGGTAAAAAAAAATGTTAATACGCTTTAGTGAACATCAATTCGATGGGCTTTCAGGATTTTTAACTTAAACTTTTTTACACACACCTGTTGATATCACTCAGTATTCATTCATCTATATTATTACGAAAATATTAGAGTGAAAAAGTTTTATCATCAATTTATATTAAAACAGTTACATCAAAAATACATATGATGTAATGTTCAAAAAGCTTGCTTATTTAATTTAAATTCATTACAAAAATAATGTTGTTTATTTTGGATTATAAATATGAATAATTCAAAATATTTTTCAATCTCATGTGTAATTTATTCATGTAAAAATGATTCTATTTTATGAACTGCTACTATCAGCAGATTAAATATTTTATTAAATTTTATGCAGGGGAACAATACATTTTCGAAGCTTTTTACATTGAAAGTTCCCGTGTCTTAATTTTATCATTTTTTTAAATTCAAGTAAGTAATTAACGTCTATTATTGCCATCATCAAACATATTTCTCTATGATTATCTAAATCAAGAAATACGATAAGCTTTAAGAGCTTTTGGGGAGCTTTAAAGCTCCATGAAAAATCGATTTGATTGTAACTAATTTAATTAAAGAAATTGATTTTAAAATTAGATCGTTTTAGAAGCAAACGAAAATTTGAAGCTTTTTTGTAGTTTTCTTCTAAAAATGAAAGCTTTTTTACAGCTTACTGAAATGAATCAAATTCTCCGAATATGTTTTATGATTTTCGGTAAATAGTTTAGCAAGAAGTATATCATCAATGGCCACATTCTTCGCGTGTCATAAGCCTCACCTTGTAAAAGCTCAATGGAAGCTCAGCAACCCAAAGGCGTTTAAGCTTCAGATCCTTCGACAAAACACTCTTGGAATTTAACGAATTAGTCCTTTGACCCGAGAATTTTGGAAAATATCTGTACTTTCTCTCTTAATCTTACCAATATGACGATAAAAAAAATTTCATACCATTTATTTAATGAAAGAAAAGCTTTTCATGTTACTGAATAATGTTTGTTTATTCACATCATATTTAAACTAATTTTTTTCTACAATTTCCAATTAATAATAAATTTATTGAAGAATGATACCTCATTAAATTATTCTTTTCGTTTTTAAGAAAAAAAAAATACATAAAAAATTTTGCTATTCACAATAAAAGCTCAATAATATCAGACGGTAAGTAGCTTGGAAGAATTTAATAAGAGTTCTGAAATGCTATAGTTCAGATAATAAATTTTATCCAAAGTAAAAGATTTATTGTCCGATCACTATTTTTTGAAGTAGTTACACTAAGGAAATTCATAGACATTTTACTTTAATCACGAAAAAATATTAAAATAATTTATGTTTGAATCATAAAATTATGGATATCATTAGCAAGGTCTAGATGAGACGATTCCAAAACAGTGGTTAAAATTTTTTGTGCTTTTTTTTTCAAATAAAGAAGAATAATTTAATGAGACATAATTTTTTAATAAATTTGTTATTGAAAGAAGATAAATCTGATCGCATTAAAAATCTCATAAGTCAGTTTCCAGCATAACAATTCATGAGTTTATCCAAATTTATTTACTTTATAATAATTATCAAACTGATAAATCTTAATCTAATTAAAATAGGTATTTATCACATTATTATAATATAAAAAAATATTTAAAATCAATGTTGATCAACTACACGATCTTCATTGAAAATAGATGAATCTATTACGTTACTTTTAAATAATTTAAAATTCGTTCCTGCAAAAAAGCTCTAAATTGACTTGATTGCTATTTTTTTTGTTGAATAAAATATGACGGAAGCACTTAGTGTCGTTTCTAATAACAATTGTGGTTAAAAATAGATGGAGAGAATTAAGTCAAGTTGATTTAAGTTCGAGTGCTCTTTCTGTCGAGTGTCTACGGTGCGCTGGGGAGAGCTTTGGTAAGATAGGATTTCGGTGGAAATAGTAATAGACTTAACTATAGTAAAGAATTATATAGAATCTGAAGCTTTGTTAAATGCCATTCGTTGTATTGACTCAGTCTCTTGTCACAATTCAATTCAGCAAAATAGTCGAAATAAATAACATAAAAATAATTAAATCAATAAAAACAGATGACGATAAAAATCCAAATGGAAAAATGTAGGGTAATAAATGTAATCAAAATGGCGATAATAATCGTTATGATGATGCCAATAATACTATTAATGGGATTTTTAATATTACTGAAGAATGAAGAAATACGTCTGTGATACATAAAAGATATAAAATTCAGTGAGATCTTAATCTTATTACCCTCTTTTTCTTACTAACCACCCCTCTATAAGTCGACTATCTTGTAACTTCCTGAGCCCATTTGCCTTTAAAAATTTTATTATCGTTGGAGCAATTAATAAAATGAATTCAGGAAATGGGGAAAGAAATCATTAATTCATTCCTTCTGAGGTTCTTTTTCCATGTTGTATTTTAATTTCTGAGATTCTTGTGATTTTTCTTTTTGAATAAATTTAACACAATTTTTAACGTAAATTAGGATTTGTTTGAGCTTGCAAACTTTTCTCTTCAGCACAGTAGAATATTGAGTTAATGTTGAAAAAATGATTTACAGATTTGTGAAGACTTTTGTTTATTTGAGAATTTAAATGATCGAAATTAAAGCTCCATTAAGCTTGCAAGCTTTTCCATAGACTACTGATAAAATGTTGATTATGAAAATTATGAATAAATTCTTTCTTATCTACAATTTATTTTAAAAGTAGAAAGAAAAGAATGAAATAAGAGTTTTATTGTGCTTACGAGCTTTTTTTTTTGTTACTGTAGAGATATAAGTTGTTTTAAAGTTATTGATAAATTTTTAAGACTATTATTTGTTTGTGAATTCAAATAGCAAAAACGAAAACTCAGCTTGCGAGCTTTTCTACAAACTATTAACAAAATTTTGATTTTGAAAAATTTTTTTTTTATCTCCAATTCACTTTAAAACTAAAAATAAAGTAAATGAAATAAGAGTTCGATTGTGTTTGCGAGCTTTTTTTATTTTTAGAGAAATTTCAAAGAAAAAAAAGGTAAATGAGAAATAATTTGTTATATTTTTTCCGAGCTTTTGATCTCTTATAACAAAAAAAAAAAGACAGAAAAATTATACAAAATCATAGTTTTATTTATAATAAAAAAATTCTTAAGAAAAATTCTTTGTTATTTACTCAAGTTTGAATTCTTTGCTCTAATAATTTTTCAAACGAATGTAAATAGAGAAAAAAATATTATTTTACTTAAAATCTTGTCATTCATTCAATAAAACATTCCATTCGTCTATTTGAATTTTATTCACAAAAAAAAAAAAAAGAAATGAAAATAACTGCAAGCTCTTTTTGACATCAAAAATGATATTGCTCATTGTTCTGATCAATGAGCTTGAATTTCAAATTTTGACTAATTCTTGTATTGTTCTAGTGAAAAATTATAAAACCCTAGGCTATTTATTGAAAAGTCCTCTTGATTTCTTGTTGATAAAATGAACGTAAAGTTGAACAAAATAATTATTAAATGCAAATCATTATTATTTATTCATCCGATAAATAAATAATCCTATTATCTAGTATTATTTCCTTAAACTAAGCATCATTAGATTGCCAAGCAATCGATAATTTATTTTTATTTTTTTTTTCATAAAATTACTCGGTTCAAATTAAATTACTCATTCACTTCTTCCTTTTACTCTACTTTTTTTCTTTTGTAAACTCAACCTTGCAAATTCATTTTACATTTTATTTTTATTGGAGCACTTTTTGTTCCAGAACATGATAAATTTTCACTTCCTTTACGTTTATTATTTACGACTTTCTCAGAATAAAAGTAATTGCAGTAAGTTTTTCTTAAATTTTTTCACATATATGATCTTTAACGATTGATTAAAATGGAGTAATACAAAAAAAAACACCGAGAAAAAAAACAAAGCTTTTTTTTTCATTTTTAGTTATTGATTTACGATTAAAGATGACACTTATCCTTTGCTTCACTCTATCATATATGAGTCAGCGATTGGTAAATGAACTAGACAACTTTTTTATACCTTGTTCCAGTTGTGAACAAAAAGTTTTTTATTTCTAGGGTTTTTTTTTTTTTATTTATGTCAATTATTTTACTTGGAGTGAGAGAAATGGATAAACCACAACTGTCGTCAGTTAGACTCAAGAATTCTTTTAATAGACTGTTTGCTTTCATAATTGCTTTTTGAAGTGGAAAATTATAAATCAGAAAGAAACATAACAAGAAAAATAATATCATAGGGAATTTGTTAATTAAAAGCTCTATCATTTGATATCTCTTCAAATGGATCAATTAGTAAAAGCTTGACAGATAATTCTATTAAATAACTTTATTGATAAGTTTAAAGGCAAAGAAAAACGTCAAAAATTTGTCAGAGCTTTTTGATATGAAAATTATGACGTCAAACATTTTTTTCGTGCAAATTCAAGATAAGAACTTTTAAGAGGACACTTTGAGCTTTAATATGATACTTAGTTGGCTGTTGCATGATAATTATTTCGAAGGTTATTGAGATTTGAATGTTTTTTTTCGTCAAAAGCTCATGACTTAGTTCAAAAAGTTCATGGGCAGATTTTTGAAAGCTCATTTTAGAAAAAAAAAGCTTCAGTTTTAAGAAACATCTCTTAGTATGTTGTTAAAAAAATTCTTTTCTGCAAAGAAAATTTCTATACTCTTAAAGAAAAATTTATTATGATTTTTTCTTCTACTTTTTCCAGAAAAAAAGCTCGAGGTAAAAATTTATTTTACTGTTTATTTTGTTTTTTTTGCCTTATTAAGCACTTGTAGACGACATTTGTAACAACCATAATTAAATAAATGCGAGAAAATATTATTCAGTATTTTTCTTTAATCAAATTCCAAAATAAATGTATTGATGAATAAACACAACTTGAAAATGGATCAAAGGGTAGTTTACATACCAATAATAAACTCGAGTACGATAAGTCAAATTAATTGAAATTTCATTCCCATAAAAAAACACAACGTCCAAACATTTACAGCTAAACTCTAACAACTCTCGGTTATTTTTTTTTTTGGTCTTCACTTTCGTGTAATTTAATTAATCCTTGAAAGGGAAAGGTCGAGAGCTTTTTAAACAGTCTATTGTATCAAGGGAATTATACACTTCAAACTATCAAAGTACTGATGATGGTTGAATACAATGTACGAAAATCAACAATAACTACACGGTCGATATCTCAGGTAAATCATTGGGAAAAATTTATGAGCTTTTTAATAAATGGGCCGATCGAAGCTTTTCAATTATCATACATGAGGATATTTCTTCGAAAGATTTTAATGGATTATCTTTTTGTTTTGTTTACGAAATTTTTTGTTGCAATAAAAAGCTAAAAAAAGCAACAATAATTTTAAAGAAAGCTTTGAAATAAAAAAAAATAAAACAAAAACGATTATTTTAATCAAATTACAATTATTAAAATCATCATGTTTTGTTATTAAGAGCAATATTTTGTTGATATTGATTCAATCCATTAACAATACTGATCAATTAATAGCAAGAGCTTTTTTTTTTAATTGTTTATAACAAATTAAAATTGTTGAAAGATATGTATAGTCATTTACAAAAATACCTCATGGATATTAATCTAATTTTCCATCAATATTGATCGTTTCATACGTAGAATCTATTCTAAATATTTTTTTACTCAATCTATTTTACAGTTTTTTTATTATCAAAAAAAAAAAAAAATGGCTTAACTGAATTTGTTGAAACTTCTTCCAGATCTTCTTTATTACGTTATCTTTCGAATGAAATGGGTTCAAAGTCAATACCTTTATCCGTTCTTGAGATATCGAAAATGAAAAAAAGCTTGACGTACGTACGTATGTACACACGTACATCTTTTATCTTCTTAAAACCTAGTCAGTATGTTTCTACTTACTTCAAAGCATGAAGATATAACGAAATCCAAAATCGACTTCATGACAATAACTTTTTAATAAGAAATTAAAACTTTTTTCTACGAGCGAAATTTTAAAAATGAGCTTGTTTCGTTATTGACGCGTAAATGATACAAAGAAGGCAAAAAAGTGTCCATAAAAACGGTAGAATTATTAATGAAATGGGTGAAATGTGTTGATCTAAATTACCTAAACGAGGTAATCCTACTAAAGTTATCAAATCATTCTATGCTTCAATAAAAATCACCCCAATTAAACATTCCCTAGTCATTTTAACTTTATACCAGCTGCCACCTTCCTCTTTCCCTTCGTGTTAATGTCGAATCCAATGGAAATTTATATATTTAATATAAAAGAGCCACCGTACACAAGTACACAAAGCTTTTTATCCCATATTTTACCAGCGCAAACAGTTTCAAATATTTTTCCTGTACATCAATAAATATCACAAAATCATAAAAAATATGACTAATAAATTATTTGAGCCATATGAGAACAGATAAAAAATAAAAAATTTTATTTTGGGACAGCTGAGCTTTTTTTGTTTTATTTAGAAGGATGACCAGAGCTTTTTAATTAAATTTGTTGTTAAACAGAAACAATCAAGGGTGGTATGATCAAGCCAAGTTCAAAGACTTGATAGCTAGAGGGATGAAACAGTATCATGGATATTACTGAAATAACTGGTTGAGACAGAAACACATAAGGTAAATTTATGAGAGATATTTTCTTTGTATTGCTTTCTAGCCTCTAGTCTCTCTCTTCGTCGCTTTTATTTAGCTTTGTTCAAAGTGTGGCTTTCGTCTCCAGTTTGCTGTTTCACTCGATCATTGATAACGACCTAGTACTTTATTACACATTGATAGAACTTATATGCATTTTTATGCTCTCTTACTTAGTATTTATGTTTTCTACTATCGTTATATTAAATTCTGTTTTTGTATCATTTTTTTATATATATTTTTGTCGAGAGTTGATGATGAACTATAAAGACTCTGATGTCTCTATTTTAATGATTGTTTTCATTTGATATAAACGACTTTTTTTTTTTGAGCTTTTAGAATTATTATTAATAAAAGATCAGCTTTTTTAATTTTAACATGATATCTGATTGTAATTTTTGAAAACTTGTAACTTGAATTTTTGAAGATGATTAAAAATTTGATTTAGTTTTTCTATGAAATGCATCTTAAAGCTTGCTTCAAGAGCTTTCCAATATACTCCTAATCCCCTTTTTTTCATCTCCAGGGAGTTATACAGATTGAGAGTAAAGTTATTGACAAAAAAAGCTTATTTTATGACTTTTGAAATTTCTCTTCAATTTTTGAGCTTGAGTGGAATTTTTTTTCGACAATTTTAATGTATGGAGCTTATAATTGACTTCGATAGCTTCAAAATGCATTTCTTGAAAGCTTTTTTTGAAGCAACTTTTACAGATTTTTAGCAATTGACATTTGAAACTTTGACAACATAATTTTGATTATTCAATATTATTAAATTAAAAATTATAAAATCATTTTAGAAATAATTATTTTAACGATAACTATGAAAAAAAAATTATTGAAAGATTCCAAGAAATTGTTGAGACAATTCTCTTAGTGGTATTCTCTCGAATAAAAATTTTTCCCTTATCTAAGAAATGTTAGAAAACGGCATCAATCGTTAAAATATAAAATTTCATCTAATTGGCTATTGAACCCACAAACAAATAATGATTTTTATAAATGTCAATAACCCACGTGGCATAAAACGTGTCTAAAGAATCACTTGTGGTTATTTACATCAATGATTGACACATACTGTAATTTGTAAATAAAATTAGTGTAATCAGTCCAATAATGAATAATTATCGCTATTTTCATCATGAAATCATCTAATCAATTATTCAATAGTATTGAAAAATTTTTTGAATTAAAAAAAAGAAAAACAAAATCTCTAAAAAGCTCACAAATTTTTAATAAAATAAATTTATTCATAACAGAATAAAAAAATTCTTTTAAACAAACAAAAAAAATTATTTATCACTGGATTGTTACTAGAAAATACAACAAAAAGCTCCAATGAGACTATAAAAAGCTCTAGGGAGTCGTAGTAAAATTTTCCTAAAGCTTTTAGATGAATGAAAAAAATGATGCAATAAAAATGAGTAAAATAAATAAAGAAACATTAAAAATGTTGTTAAAAGTTGTTGAGAACAATGTTTTAAACATTTCTATATAATCCTTGATGTAACTTATAACGTTATAAATATATCTAATCGTTAGATAACAACCAGTTGCCTCGAAACACTATTATTCTCGACTTGTCCCTTGTGTTAGAACTAACTTGAAGAAGAAAGTTATTGCACAGTTCTCTAGACTTCTCAGTAGCTCCCAGGATAACAATCATAACTAATTCAAATATGCATTGAGTTTTTTTTTTTAATAATAAATCATCATAATTTTATTCAACGATTTTCCTATAAAAATTCATCGTCAACTCATTTTAATTTGTTACCTAAAATTTCATTTAAATAATTAAAACCATTTAATAATTAAAATAATGAGGCTCTGAAGAATTTTTAATTATCATAAATATAACTTCATAAAAGCGGCTAATTTATTTTTTAATTTACATACGAATTAAGTAGTTCAAGTCAACCGTTAGATCAGGCAGAAATTTTTTTTGTTTCAAGGAAAATCTGTTAAAGGGTTTGTTAGGCACAGAGATGATTTATTATGAAAATTGGTCCTCCATTTCTCAAGCAGAAAGTCGTAATGCTTTCAATACTTTTCAGTAGAATAAACTTGCAAATGTCAGACATTCAGAAAAGTTGAGACAATTTTTATTTCTTACTCAAATTTAATTGAAGTAAATTAAATAATTTATTCTAAGCAATAAAAATATTTTTCTTAGTGTTTTTAAAGGTTAAAAAAATTTTTCTTTCAATGTTTGAATAATTTTTTCAATAAACAACAAATTAGCTTTTAATAATAAACTATAAAAAAAAATTATTGGTAGTCTTTAACTAATGAAAGTTCATTTTCTATTATAAAATCATAATTAATAAATAATCAATAATATTTTCTACCCCAACTTATATAAAAATAACTCTAAACTAAAATCATACTGAATATTTATTTTAAAATATTTTATTTAAAAAAAAAAAAAATTAACTTACAAAAGAAGGAACAAATATTTTGTTGTAAATAATTAAAATAATCAATTCTTTGAAAGCTTTCATGAGGACGATAATAATTATTATGTGACTTAGAGACAAAATATACAAGTAAAAAAAGAAAGAAAGATTTACCTCAGGCTGATAAATAATCTCGAAGTGTCGCAGTCGGGTTTGAGAAGGTGCACGTAGGGAGTCAAGAACAGATGTAGGTGGATTGAAGCTCAGTGATGCTTTTATATAAGCCCGCAACTTGGTAGCTTGTACACCCTCTCCACTACCCGACTATGACCCTCGTCCAATCGAATAAACTCGCACCCCCACGCGACGCCAAATAACTCACCCTTCTACTCCCCCACACGATTTTCAAACTCGTGGATACATTTACTCGTGCCACAGGTGCCTGTCTATTCTACAAGAACGTTTATTCATACACTCCTTTACTTTCATTCAGACAATTCGATAAAGATTGATGTTGCATTCAGAAATGCGTTATGCAGTTGTTTTGTTTCTTCAATGAATCTATAATTCAAGAGCTTTAAGCTTTCGTAATGTAATACATTATTTTTAATTTTATTTTTATTTAATAGGATTTCATTTTAAAGTTATTTTAGCAGTATTTAATAATAACAATAATCAAAATTTGTCCCGCAAGCTTAAAGCTCTCAATACATATCAATAAAGCTCACTATGGATAATTTTTATAATTTTTCTTTGATTAAAGTATTCCGATTACTCTGGACCATAAAAAAAGGCCCAGGATTTTTTAATATAGAATTCATCTTTTTCGTTAAATATAAATGTTGATTAATTTGTCTTCTATCACTTCGAACAATACAAAATAAAAGAAAGTTAATTTGTATTCTATAAAAGAGTTTAAATAAAAATTGTTCTTAATTGATTTTTGAGAAAAAGAACGATAACTTTGAAGTTGTTTCTGATAAAGTATCTATCAAAAATACATTTACACTGTACAATTTCTTTTATAAAAAATTAAAAGAACCATATTCAAATGAATATTAAAGAACCTAGTCTTGTAGTAAATTGAGATAGGTTCAAATGAAGGAGAGAATCAACTTTGATTTTAAATAACTTGAGATCTAAATAATGAATCAATTTCGTTCATTAAAACAAACGTTTCTTTTTCTAACAGTCTTTAATTATAATACTTTTGACCAAATTACCAATAAATAATATAAAATACATAAATTTTTATGTTCGACAATTAATTGATTTGTTGTTAGTAACGCTCGGCTAATTTGTTTATGTTTAGTTTATTACAGCAACTAAACTTGACCGAATGTCACTTGAGTTGTAAATGTTAATTTGACATTTTATTAAACTTTTATCATTATTATTTCATAATAATTATGTTTATTTATTTTCTTATTCAATTATTTTATGTTATAAATTAATTTTCAATCATGTGAAGGCGAGTTTTATTTAACTATATATGGAACATATTTAATGATATTGATTACAAAGATGTTGTTACTTCGTAGTATAGCTTCAATCTAACATCTTGAACCATATGACTTGTTGGTTTCTCAACGTTTATTATCTCTATACTGACGAATAACAATATTATACTTTACATAAGATGAGAAAACATTAGTAGTAAAATATATGCACTTAGGCAGAATTGTTTATAATAAATAAATTTTTTATAATGATTATAAAAATTAGAAAAAAATTTTGCTGTTATTTGAAACAAGAAAAGACTTTTGAACTTTCTAGTGACCTTTATTACTAAGAATTACAATAATTTTATTGCAAACAACAAATAAAAAAATGTTGAATATTTTTTTCTGTTATTATTAAGTTGATATCGAGTGTGTACTTTCAAGAAAGGCCGAAAGTTGAAACGAACACATCAAGAAGTATAAAAAGTTTCCATCATTATCGAGAGAGAGATAGAGATGGAAAAGAGTAACGTGATAATAAAATGAACATTAACTATATATATATAAGATGGAGTGAAGAAAAGTTTCAGTTCGATGTCTACTGATATAATAATTCGTATACGTTTATATATCCCTTGGGGCTTCTTTCTTCCGTTCCATCAACGCTCTCTCAATATAACTATTCCAACTTTTCGGCCATCATATTGGTTTTGAGTTGTTACTAAATCGTTATTTTATAATTGAAAAATAATAACTGTCGTTTACTTTTGATTTCTCAGTCACATTTCAGCAAGGGATAAAAAATTGTTTGACATACTTTAAAATCGAATACTTGTATTATACTTAAACTTGTGAACATGTTTTCGGTTTATTTTATTAATGAAAATAAAATTATGGTAATGATATGGTAATTAAAATCAAGTCTCAATATATATTTGACTATCAGAATCGGTCTTTAGAAATCTATTTATAATTTCGTTTTGACGAGGATGGGCGTAAACATGACTCAAGGCAATTCGTGATTATTTATTAATGACTTTTTTGGTTGAGACTGGTGTTTATGACCTATTTAACTCTAGTGTTTTCTAAATATCACTTCAGTATAGCTGTCCAATTTCATTCCCAATCAAAATTCTTTTTAACTCATAAATTTGGACACATAAATTTAAGTAGAATGAACTCGTGATTATGGCAACCCTAAATAGCTTGTTCACTGTAAATTCAAGTGTTTACAATGTTAAACATCATAAACGATCTATGATAATTTTGTAGACGACTTTTAAACGCTTCTTGCCGTTTACCAAAATGCTATCGTTTGTTTATGATGGTCAACAATGTAAACACTAAATATTGTCATTTATCTTTAAATTAAATTTTAAAATAAGCTTTCCCTATACTATACTATTAGTCGTGTCCGAACGACCTTAATGGGTTCATCTACAGATATTTCAGTGTGTTTCCGATGTATTTAAAGAGATTCAAGGCTCAGGAATTATTTGCTAATATAAATAATAAATAAATAAAATTATTGGTTTTTTTTTGTAAATATAATTAATTAATGAATTAATATGGATTTAAAAAACTGATTTTTCAGTAATTTTTTTCATTTAATCAATCAAATTTGTTCGAAATAACAATACTAAACCGTATGTAAACACTAAAACCCCAATTTTAAAAAAAAATTTTTTTAATTAGACGATACATTTTATTGTAAAATGAAACATTAAAAAATTAATTAACAATTAAAAATATATTGTGATAAGGGATTCAAAGTAATGAGTTATTTTCTTAAATTTTACTGTCTAGTAACTGGTGATGTTCATGGTTTAAAATGCTATCCTGTCTGAAAACTTTAATGATACCTTTCTTAAAAGGAATGAATTTGTAATTACATCAATTAATTTATATTAATATTCTTTTATTTTATTTTTAAAAGTTGCAAAAAAATTGGTCAGTGTGAAAAAAAAGTGGTAACACCATTATTTATCAAAACTCTTGTACGAATCGATTTTAAAGATTACTCGAAAAAAAAAAAAGCCAATTAAAAAAACTCCATGTCGATTGGATGGTCAGTGAGTTATGTTATTCCAGTCAAATTCATGACAAACAAATGACTTGTATACAGGCCTTGCTCTAAATTCATCTTTTTTCCTAGCATTTCTACCAATTACTCAACTGCGGATAAAATTCCCTATTGATTTCATACCCTATAATATTTCCTAATCCTTAAGTCCACCAATTCAGAAAAACTTGACTAAGTACATAAACAAACATTTACGTGAAAAAAAAAATTCTTCATTGAAGTCAATGGTTTTCCTTCCTCCACCAAAAAAAAAAAAAAAAATTACATTAGAAAGCAATCAATTTTCTGAATCACCACCACGCCCTCTACATGAATAAAACTAGTAATTTTTTTTATCTATTTTATAACTCACCATTCTTAAAGCATAAATTCTTAACCAGATTAATCGATTGATGACGAAGTGGAGTTTAAATTAAACGAATTATTGCCGGATGTTGTTAACTGATTGACGGCCATGGCCGATGTACAGATTTAACCCAGAAGAATTCTTTATTACTTTTCTTTTTACTTTTTTTTCTTTTTCTCTTCCATCCTCAATCGTTCTAGCTTTCTATAACATTTACAAATCCTTTACAAACTCTCTTTCTCTTTTTTTTGACTCAACTACTTTCCAACACCTTTTATCACTTCCAAAGTTGTTCGAATTTTTTCCCACTGATTTTGGATTCGCGGGATTTCTTCTATCAGTCGGTAATAAATTTTATGATTCATCAAGATTATATGTAAGAAAAAAAAAAATATTACGATTCGTAATTTTAACTTTTAGATTAAAAAAATACTATACGATTTAAATAGTATAATTTCATTTAAGTCAGACATTTAATATAAAATTTTTTTTTTTAACATTAACTATAAACATTATTAAATAAATTTTTAGATCTTCATTATTAAATATTCATAGTATAATATTTAGATGTCAATAATAGCTATAAACTAAGTAGTAAAATTTTATTTTAGTCAGACAATTCACATCTGAATTTTTTTATCTAATAAAAAAACTTAAAGTAAATCATTTTTAACACATTCTATTGAATCTAAACAAATGATACTAATTTATATTCCCTACAACACGACGTCTTGAATCTTACTCTTGTCGCCATGCAAATTACGTTATAGCCATTTAAATAATACTCCACATGATTGCGGATACTTGGAATAAATGGGTACTGTTACTGTTATCGTTATAAGCTGTATGCTTGGAACAAATATGAACATTTAATGAATACGATCATGATGTAGACATGTTGTTATGTTTAAATACGTTAAATCCTTCTTAAGCTACATAAAGAAAAATAGCAAGTTAATATTACTATTTACAATAACAAAACAACTATTAATTTACAACAAAATAATAAAACTTACAGATCAATAAATAATCATTTTAATAGAGGAAAGCCACCAAAAATGGAATACCATTTTTTTTTTTTTTTTTTAGAATGTAAAAAAAAACTTCATATTAATTAAATCAGTTTAATGTTTTTACTAATCAGTCATACATTTATATGTAGTAATTAACAGCCTTTAATCAAATATATTAGTTATCAAATTAAAATTTAACACAAAAAACAAAATCACAAATTGAGAAATGAAGGTATTTCATATTTAGTGACTTGCACTCACGACAGTCCTCTTCAATGAAGAGCAAGTCATAAGAAGGCTAAAGAAGTATAAACCTACAGATCTAGTCAGTCGTTTCAACACTCAGAGTGCAGCCACTAATCTACTTCTAGTCATTTATAAGTATTAGGGAAAAAAACAAGGAGTAACTCAAAGGATGCCCTCCTTAAATAGTGCAAAAATCATACCAATTACTCATTGTTACAGGATAACAGATTGTAATTTACATTACCAATAAGAAAACAAATATTTGGTGACTTTCCTCTAATAAATGTAAAAGTTTTTGCTTTATTATTTAAAAACAAACCTGTCTGATAATAAGAAAAAAAAATTTAAACAATTTAATATTTATGTAATTAAATAATAAACATGGGATTGGTCACTATTTTATTTATATTTTTACGACCACAAGAATAAGACATAAAATGAAAGAAAAGCCAACAAATATGATAGAATATTATCTTTATTACTTATTTATATATTTATATTGAAGTCTCTAGTTTTTTTCTGATCTTATTAAAATCTTATCTGGTCGAATAGAAAAATACTCACTATTAACAAAAAAAAAAATCTTTTTTTCCCCCAAATACTAGACTTAAAAAATTCATTTCAATCTAAACAAATCTATTTATTGTTTATTGATATTTTGACCTATTTTTATTTTTAAAGTTTCTCAAGAGATTTATGATAAATTCAGGTAAATTATCTAAGTTGGTGAATCCCTTGGACATTTTGAGTGATGGCAGTTTAATATTTCATCAAATACTCCAACTTCTCACTTAAAATTTCAAAGGATGCAGTTATCTTAATGAATGCAAAATTATAAGTAATTCCTTATAATATTAAATGATGGATTATTTATGCTTTAAATAATTTCCTTTAAAATAATTCCAACATCCTTTTGTGTCCCGACACAATAAAGAAATATTTCCAAAGCTCTAATTATTGTTAAAAATAATACCAAGACTTTTTTTTTTTATGTTTAATTATTAGTTAATTTTTTTTTTAACATTAGAAATTAATAGTGATGGAATAGATATCTATAAAACAATATTTTTTACCAGTTCTCCTACATCGTGTATTGACCTACGTGGTGTCAATAACATGACACAAGAGCTGGAGCCAACCTCAATAGATGACTCACTAAAGAGAGATTTCGATTTGTCAGAATGAAAGTGGACACAAGCACTAGAAATACTAGTCAATTGTGGTCAGAAATCAGAACGATGAGTTAGAGAATGAACAAATGCACGCGATATCATTTTCAATCGTAGGTAGGCGATAGATATCATAACCATTTGATCTGTAGAAATGACCAAGAGGACTGAGTTTCGTTCTATGAATTTATCAAAAAATATCTACAAGGGTATATTTAACGATTATTATTCCTCATTGCCGACTTTGAAAAGCTAAAAATGACCCCTCATTAAAATGTAATTTATCTAATTCATGATAATTGTGTCTAAAATCATTAATTAGTCCTCTAAATTATTCAATTTTATGTCAAATACAAAAATTCTTAGTATTTTTTATTCATCCAAATTGAAAAAAAATTTTTTTTGTCCTTTTAAAATATGTTGTTAACTTTCATAATTAATATACTAAAAATAATTAATTTTAAACTTATTTCATTTGTCTTTGATTAAAAGATTTATTAAAAAAAAATTTTTTTTAGATATTTTAATCGTTAAATTATTATTTAAAAGGTATTTTAAATAAATGAACAAAAACAATTTTAAAAAAAGATGTATTAACTGATGATAAATGTAATTTACCATACGTCGAATTGTTCTGTAACTGTTTTATCATCATTACTGATAACAACTGCCGGTAATTTATCTACATCTAGAATTCCGGCGAGCCCGCGCAATGCCGGCATAATTATCCCAACCTAAAATACAGACACTATCATTTCGCCGCTGTTGTTTTGTTTAATTTAGTTTATTTAAACAATTAATGATTTTCTTATTTGTTAAAATCCAATAAATATAAAGTTTTTCGATCTTGTGACTGATCCAAGATATTTATTATATCTAAACGATCACATACCGAAAAAAGCTTTTGGAATTTCATCAGACTTGTTAACGTTTGATCTGACAAAAAGCTCAAGTGTATGCCTAAAATTATTTTAACAAAATAAAACTAAAATCTTCTTATTTTATTGGATGATACGTTTCCATTTTATAACAAATTTGATCAAATAACTTGATCTAAAATGGCGTATGAATTACACTTTAACCTAACGCAATTATCAGTAATCAGGATTGCGATATCATATTGGGAGGATAAAAAAGTCAACGAAAAAGTGGTAGAATTTTTCCAGTCCAATTCTGACTGTTCATTATCAAAGTGGCATAGACTAGTAAAGGAAATATTATCTGACTGGAATGAAGGTCTGTTTCCTAGAGACTTAGAAATTGAAGTGCTTCATGCTATAAGAAGGATAGGTGAGATGATGTACAATTGGAATAGGTATACTTGGCAGCAAGGAGTAGGTTTAAACGATTGGATAAATAAAATTCATTGGACACATTATGGTACAATAGATGAATGTAAGACATTAAAATTAGCTTGTTTACTTAATCCAACTCTGCAAACCACTCAAGTGTACAAGTTACCATGTGAATCTACATCAGAAGACCACATCAATAATTTGTGGCAGGGAATATTGAAAGAAGGAAAAGTTGATACAAAAAATAGACGTCCTGATGATAACTGTCGTCAAATATACTGGAAATTTGGTAAAGATAGTCAAATACCAAATGCAATGGAACAGTTAAAAATAGTTTTAAATGAATTTACTGTACCACAACTGGAACAGTGTACTCAAATGCTTGATCGTTGTATTATTAAAGAACAAACTATGTTGTGGGTAGCAGTACACCAGGGTGATTATAATGCTATGATATATTTTTGGGAAAGGCTTAGTAAAGAGCGAAAATATCAAAGTGCGGCACTATTTTCTCGTGTGGCTATAATTCGTTATCAAGATGTTAAATCTGGAGCTAAACATGACTTTGATGTTCGACATTATGCAGAGATATGCGTATTCATGATGAAACACATGACTGACAAGCAAAGAGAGTCGTTATATAACGAAAGAGTAGGAGACACGACTTATGTAAATAATTTAGATGTAAGAAATAATATGCTACAAATGTTATTAAATTCATGGCCATGGCAAGAACTTTTTATACCAGTGTTGAAAGATATATGTAAACATTATGATCACAGTAGGGCAATGAACTGTGAATTCTTAGATTCAATAACATGGAACATGTACATAGATCATAAGTCAGGTTGTCCTTTAGAAAAGAATAAGTACCGAAAGCTATTTTGTGAAGCTTGGTCTGTTATTCCAGCAGCTATTAAAAAGAAAATAAAACGACCAACGATAAATCGTAATTTTATAAGTGATCTTGTAGACAGATATGACATACAAAGTCTCCAGTTAATTTTTTATGATCCAGAAGTCAAAGAAAATCTAGATTTATTTATCAAAATGGCATTAGATTCATTGCATTGGTTGAGAGATATTGGTGGAGAGAAAAAATTAGATTACTTGTTGGAACAAATATTTAAATCTCAAGATATGAGAGAAGAAGTTAAGCAAAAGATAGATGAATTTGGTGCTGAGTTATCAAAGACAATCACTAAATAAAATGTTAGATTAGACTTCTATTGAGAATGTAATATTCGTTATGTAAATATTTAGTTAAAAATACAATCGACGTGATTTAGAGGATTAATCATCAGTAGCTCTAGTCAATAGGATAGAGCAGGCGTGGGCAAGTAGGAGATCTCAAATTCCCTGTGACTGAGTATTTGAATTATTTAATATAATTGTCATCGTAAACCTTATTGTACGCGTACTCTTAATCTTCAAAAGAACGTTCATTTAAAAAACATTGCCCATGCCTGGGATAGAGTAAAAAGGACCCTGCAAGATGGAGATTTTTGACTAAGTGAAAGACAAAATTAAATCATATCAGGGTAAATTCCATTACTCCATGGTAATTTTTAATCAATCCTCTTCTTTCTATTCATATTTACATAAACAATACATACATATTAAATACATTTACAATATTAAAATTAAGGAAATTATGACTGGTTTTATCTTTATGTTTAAAATAAATAACGATCTCAGGAAGTCAGTGATCTTGCGTAAGAATAATTGTAAGAAAAATAATTGATTTGTTATTGTTAAAGATCTGTGAAGTATTTCTTATTCTATTTAGGTCAATATTACCTAATAATTAATAATAATTAAACAAGTGTTAAAAGTAATGCGTAAATGAAAATAAGTCTGAATAGTTTTAATATTAAATACATTTATAAACTTCACATATTGAATTTTTCTAAACTTTAATTAATAAATCACACTTTTTTATTTAATAAAATTATTTTAATTATTCAAGTTTAAAAATATCTGTTTCTATTCCACTTTAATATCATTATTGTAATTAAAAACAAAACTTTTCCATTAATAATTTATTAATAATAAACAATGTTATTAAAAAATTAGTATCACATCAAGTTTATCTTCCCACTTGTTATTTAATTTTTCCAGTAAGTATTATTTAATCTTTATTTTATATAGAATAATGATAAAACAACAATAAAAATAATTCCTTCATTATCAAACTCTTTACTCAATTATTACCATAATAATTACATTATTTCTTTATCAATAAAATACCGATAAACTTATGTGCACTTTGCACTCGTCTAATGATACTTTCCTCCAAACTTGACAATCTCTATCGGCCTTGGTGGTGTAGTTAGTCAGCGAATAATTACAATTCACATTTGAGGTTATAAAGCATTATATTTATGTCTTGTTACAAGTCTTTTTAAATATTTTAAAAACAATAGAAATCACGTTATGACTGTTTTACATAGTATTCGACGAGAAGTAAGACGTAAGTAATAATAATTATTTAATTATTTATTCATTTTTATCATATTTTCATTTACCAACCTCTTTATTTACATCTTATCTATTCTCTCATGATAAAGATCAACACCAAAACTTGGTTTTATCAGAGTAAATAGTTATCTAACAAATGAAATATCATTTACATAATAGTATTATAATATTTAAATATGATTTGATATAAATAATGGGATGAATGAATATCATATTCACTTGATAGTTTAATTGAATGTTGTAGGATTAATTGTTTGTTTGAAAAATCAATCTAAGTCATCAATGCAATGCTCCACCACCAGAAGAGAATCAACAAGTTTTATTCCTCAACGAATTTTAATTGTTTCCAAGGTATCACAGCTTCAATTTGAACGACTTCGTGAACCTGATCTTGATGAAGTTCAATTTAAATCCAGACTAATTAGGAGAGGTTCTGATTATGATACTATGCTAGCTAATCATGAGAAAAATAAAGCAGTGGAGATTCAGCTGATTGATACGTTAAAAAATATTAATATCGATTATAAAATAACTAATAGGTAAGTCTTTACTTCAACAGTAATTTATTTAATAAATAAATATTTTATCAATCATTTTTTTAAAACTGTTACTTCATGCTTGCTTGGAGATTGAATGTTTTTGATTGTTTTAGGCTGACTATTGATCAGTCCCAATTCGATTGGGCAGATCTTGTGATAGCAGTTGGAGGTGATGGGACATTTCTACTAGCAGCCAATCTTATTTTTGATAATAAGAAACCAATTATTGGAATAAACTCAGATCCAGATTCATCAGAAGGTCATTTAATGCTACAAAGACGTTATACGAATGATGTTAAAGGCATTTTCGAGAGACTTCGTGATGGGCATTATGAATATGTTATGAGAACTAGGATTAGGGTAACTGTACAGGGAGAAAGTATTTGTCAGCCACCTTTTCATATGCATGATAAAAGTAGGATCGCTGGCTTGGAGATGTATGAATTTTTATCAAATGCTCTAGAGAGTAAAGAAGTGAAAGACAAAAAAAAGCTGCCTTGGTTGGCATTGAATGAAGTAAGCAAACTAAATTAATTTAATAATAAAATGATTAATGAGAAAAACTCGAATTAATTATTGGAAATAGTTGGAGAATATAATTTAATTAAATAAAAATTATTGATATCATTTTTAGGTATTCATTGGAGAATCTTTATCAGCCAAAACAAGTTCTCTAGAGCTTCGAGTTGATGATGAACCGAATTATCACAAATTAAAATGCTCAGGTATTTGCGTAAGCACAGGAACAGGTTCGAGTTCATGGTACAAAGCAATTAATAGTGTAACACCTCATCTTATTAAGAGAGTACTAGATGTTTCAATACCAAAGAATAAATTTAGTGAGCAAGAAATCGAGAAAATCTGTGATGATTGTAACAAAAATATTCAATTTTCTCCAGGTAATCATCACTAACTTCCTAGATGATTAATTGATCTGAATCTTTAGGATATTTATTATCTAGATTATTATTTGTTACAGGTGATGGAAAAATTAGTTATGTAATAAGAGATATAATTATCAATGACATTTGGAAATTACCAAAAACATTAAAAACTCGAGCTTTTTGTAATAAATTAACAATCAGATCTCATTGTTATGATGGAGGATTAGTGTTCGATGGTGGTGTTGGTGTTCCTTTCAATGTAGGAACTATTGCGACATTAGAAACAAGTGTCAATGATGCTTTGAGAACAATAAAACTACCAGATTAATTGCATAATTATTTTTTTACTTGATAATAAATCAGAATAATTAATAATTACTGGTGATTTGTAAGTAATAATAGCTCACTTAGTTGGAAAAAAATGCTTTCATAATGAAGTTCTTTTTCTATACGTATTTTTGTAATAAGAAAAATAAGTAACGTAAGAAAGACATTGAAAGAAAGATTTATACAAAGATAAAAATGAAAAGGAAACGTGATTTATCGTTGTATCTGCTATCAGTTGGACTAGTAAGCAGGGCATAAGCTGAAGTATTAAAATGATTTAGTGGACAATGTGATTTTGTATATACAAGTTATGATTAATGGATTTAAATTAAATAGTGGAATAAATTGGTACAAGACATTGTGAATGAATTTTGTGAAAAATAAACCAAAAAATAGTCTATAAATACTTATTGTTGAATTAATTTCATTCAAAATTACTTTTTATTTTAATTGTTTGTAATAAATGACGTGTTATTTATACTTTTAAACTGCTGATTTTTACTAAAAAAGAATACGCATGTAGAAAAATGAGATAATTTTATTTAAAATGTTACTCACGATTGCTGGTAGAAAAGTCTTCCATAATCAGTTTATTGAACTCTTCTTTTTTATTTTATAGCCATTACAAATGGTAAATACTTGTAGATCATTAGATTATTTGATTCACTTAAACACTTTGATAATAAATACTTCAATATTGCTAATTAAATTTTATAAATATTTTTTCAATAACATCAAAGTTGATAATTTGCATTGCATTAGTTTTTTTATATTGAAAACACTAATAAATAACACTACATTTGAATACACTTATTTTATTTTAAAATAATTTGTTGCTATTTACTCGATCATAATGATTATTCCATTTTTTTAAGGAAAAATTAAACCCATCTATGACGCCATTACTTATTAATTGACAAAAAGAACTGAAAATCTTTCTAAAAGGTCAATTCATGCATTAATAATTCATTCGAAAGCCTATTAATAATTGTTCATAGTTATTTACACATAATTTTTATGATAATTAATTAAAAAAAGTTGATTGTTTTATTTGTTCCAATAGCGTCTAAATTTGGCGTCCTTTTTCAAAACGCTCAGTGCTGCTCGACGCGGCCATTAAATGAACTAACTTAACGTGTAGCCTCCTGGCGGTCAAAGTTCAAACCAATAGTAAACAATTAGCAACAATGTCAGACAATTGGTTAACCATTTGTTATTAAAATGTTTCTAAAATGCTTATTTCATTAAATAATCCACTAAACATCTCTTTACATCAAATATTTGTCTTTTATGATTTATTATGAGAATATCTAACACCCCAATTAGTGCAATTGTATAGTTTATAAATGGTGTAAATTTGAGAAGATGCTATTCAAAGTGTCATATTTAAACTAGTTAATAATCAACACTCGTAATAATTTTTTTAGAGGCTATTGTTTGTAGTCTCCTCACTAATTTCCTCTAACTATTAATTGTTAAAAAGCAGTGATTATTAATTTAATTACTATTGAACAAGAAATTATCCAACGATGACATGATACATTTGTTTTGTATCCATTGTTGAATTCATTATTTTCATAAAATTTATTGCTGAAAAAAAATATTTACATTTTTTCAAACCATTTATATTTAACAATAAACGGAGTATCATATTTTTTGTTTCAATAAAAAGTGCAGAAAAGTTTATTACCTTGATTATTATTAATTTATATTTGTTGGTTATAATGTGGATGATGGTATAAAAATATTATAAAGAGATTTTTGGACTTCTACGAATGTATCCATGATTATTTATACAACTGCCATCAATATTTTAACATTGGACTTGTTTATTAAACATGAAGTATTCGCATTTATAAATTTCAGTTTAATGACGGTGAGTAGAAAGTAATTATTTTAAATATAACATCGACTGTTATTTAATTACTTTAATTTTTGTTTTAGGATACATTTAATTATTTAGCGAATATTGAAACGAATACGCTGATAAAAATTCTTTAGTTATAACAAAGATTAATTGATTTATTAAGATAGTTGATGTTATTGTAGATCATGTAACGTAGAGAAGATATCAATAAGGACCAAAATGATGACAGAAGAGGACCGTCACATTCGTAGTGTTGCAGAAAATCTGCTCAGCGGTTCTCTTCAATCTCAAAGAAGTTCCTATACTCATCGAAGTATCAATAGCATCAGTAGAGATTTTATTGTTAACGAGGAAGTGATTGCTGGTGCTCGCCATAATAACAGGATGTCCAGTACTAGACGATTTTTTTGTCTTCTCGTCACTTTCGATCTTCTACTCACGTGCCTCATGTGGTTGCTTTGCACCACGGTATGATGATTTTTCTTACATGACACTTCAATTTTATCAACTAATTTCAAAACAATAGCTCTTTATTGTTCATTGAAAGTATTGCTAGAAAAACTAGATGATTTTTTTCAACAAGATTTTATTGATTTGTAATAATCATTTCCTAACAATGCTGATAATAAACAAAGAATTAAAATTGTTTAAAATATTAATAGCTCATGTAAATATTTTACACAAGAATCAAGAAATAGTTTGATTAAATTGATAAAGCCTAACTTTATGTTAAAAGTGGAATCAAAAAGTCTTGTAATAAAGTTCATATTTAATTTCTCTTTTAAATAAGGTAATCTTTATTATTTAAAGATATTGAAAGGTAGTCTACATTTCATTGGATCTATTAAGAGACTAACTAAAATTCATCTTAGCTAATTATACCATTGAAAATATCAAGCCTTGTTGAAAGATATTTCAAATACTTTAATAAATCTTGTGTTTTTTATTCTACTGATGCTTTCTTGCTATGTGAATATTTTAAGAACTAGAAATCATCCAGTTTAGTTTTATTACTCATCTAGTTTCTTAGTATCTTCAAATTAAGATTGACTTTTGTAACAAGGAGAAATATAAATATTCTACTCACTTATATTAAATGTATCGATGTATTAAAAAGAATGTTTTTATTATGTTTAGATAGCAGGCGAAAATATCTCAACAGCATTTGTGCAACAAGTTCTGCATTACAATATATCGACGTCGCTTTTTGATATAGTGGTGAGTTTTTTTTTATTTAATTGACACCACTAGTAGATCATAAATTACCTTCAGTAATTATTGAAACAATAGTAATTAATAAATATTCACTAGTTTCAATGAAGCCTAACATTTTATTGAGACATTGGGTACCATTAGTTAGTCTGAAAGTGTGAACTTCAAGATTGATAAAGACTAATTGTGATTAAAATTATTGGAAAGAGTATTATGTTGTATTATTTCTTCAACATCATGCTATTACATGATGGAACAACAATAAATGTATTATCTTAATCTTCTCATAATTATTCAAACATTCACGAATGGTATTCTGTGTTAAAAAAAAAATGTTTGAATCAAATCCAAGGTGGAAAGTTTCTTAGAAAAAGTTACTCAATAATTAATCATTCATTTCCAGTTCTCAACTCTCACTAGGTTCATCGTTTTACTATTTTTTTACGCACTACTGCAGCTTAATCACTGGATAATCGTTGCGGTGAGTAATAAGAATGCTTTTTAATCTTTTATATATAATAAATAAATTATAAATAATATTTTAATTATTAATAAATTCATTGCTCTTAGATTACTACTGCCTCAACGAGTGCCTTTCTCGGAGCTAAAGTTTATTTTTTTACTGTAAGTTAAAATTCAGTCATTAGTAAAAGAATAATTTATTTTAAAGTTCAATGAATAAATGAAATTTCCATGCTTCCAGTGGGATGGTGTACCTCAACCTGGTTTTCAAGCTCTGTTGATTTTAATATCATTCGTACTGGCATGGGCTGAAGCTTGGTATTTTGATTATCGAGTCGTGCCGCAGGAGATGCAAGCTCAGTATTGGATGAGTAATTTCATTTATATTTTTTTTTTTTAAAAACAATTTACTAATTAATTGTGTGAGCATACACAAATTTATATATTCAAATCTACCTTTTATAAAATAAAGGAAATTTTTATTTTTAGATTCAGTGAATAACGAAAGATCACCACTGCTACAAAATGTATTGGATGGTCCACCAAGTAGGATTGCTGAGAGTATGGGTAATTTTTTTACTCCCATGGATTCTCCAACGCATTCAGATGATGATGAAGATCACACAAAAAGCTCGAAATCAATCAGTTCGGATGATGAATTTTTTAGCATCGTCAAACGTGTCTCTTATTTATCACCAATTAAGGTTCATAATAATTTTATTTAATTATTTTAACTTGAAACCTTGATTTGGAATTTAATTAATCAAAATGAGATTTAGGATTAAAATGATACTTTGATAAGTAACATAAATAAAGATGAATAGTTTTGTCTTAATTATAAAAGCATACATCCAATTTAAACATTTAATTTAAGAATGATTTCAAACATTAATTAAACATTAGAGTAATAAAATGCTAGAGTACTTAAAATAATTAGAATATTTATAAATAAATACGTCACAGCATGTTTTGGTGGTGCTTAAATATTTAAATTCAATTCCAATTATTATAGCGGTAATTATTACAACTTTGAGAAAAATATCCCAGTTAAAAAGATTTTTAATTTCAATTATAAATATTTTCTAGTGTTTTGGTATTGTTTTTTTAGAGTTAAAATCATCTCCAAGTGTCAAAAGAATAAATTATAATAATCTTTTATTATTAAATAAAAATAAACGATAGTCAATTGATTTTTTTTTACTATTTTTAAATTAAAAAATCAAATTTATTTAAATAAATTCATTAAATAATACCATTTGATATCTTTATTTATTTATTACAGTCTGACGAATATAAAAGGAAAGCATCGTTGCTGGTAGATCAATCATATCAACTATTGATATCTAAAGAATGGCAAAAGCACAGCACTACTACAGAAGGTGATATTATATCAGTGATGGACAGCTCTCATGGGAAAATATTTAAAATAGAGGTAATTTCTCTTGATGGCTATGATTTATACATTTAATTAAAACGTGACCCAAACCGAATGTTTACATGGGAATTCGAGACCAACCGAAAACTCAATTTGAATGAATCGATAAATAAATAACCAAACAGATAAATCTTTCTTTTTTTTTTTTTTTTGAGAATTGGAAATAAAATGTCTTTGAAATGAAGTTTATAAGTTGAAGTTAACTTACGAAGAGGTTTTTTTTACGATCAGTAGTTATTTTCACTTCTTGAAGACGAAGTTATTGAAGCTACAGTCAATAAAGTTAACTTTGTTAAAGGCAAGCAATAAAAGCAATAGTCAAAGATAACTGTCTTGAAGATTGTATTCAATCTTTAACACATTCTGTTTTTTTTTTCAAGGATTATTAATAATTTTGATACATTTGTCATCAACTTCAATGATTTAATCATCATTCACTAATATGATTAGTAATGTTTGCTTTGTTTTTTAAGGGAATTGTGGAAGCATCAGCTCAATCTCTCATTAACCAACTTCATGACAATGTGGAAGATGTTCCAACATGGAACAAAGATGTTTCTGTTGTCCAAAAGATCCAGGTAATTTTCAAGTTTAAATGTTAACGTCATCTAGAAGAAGAAGAAGAAGAAGAAGTGGTTGATATGATTTTTATGTTCTTTAGAACGTTGATCACAACACAGACATTATTTACCAATCAACCAAGACTTATGGTGGTGGTTTGGTGGGTCCAAGAGACTTTATAACACTTCGACATCGAAATAGATGTGGCAAATATTATTTAAGTAGTGGAACATTTGTTAATACCAATCTTCCAGTACGTAAAAATCATATAAGGTATAGTTCTCTTCAATAAATAATTCTTATTGCTTTTTATAATTAGTTAATTATTTGTTGAAATGGAGTAAAAAATTAATTGAGGGGATTTGTTTTTTTTTAGAGCTGAAAATAAAATTATTTGTTTGGCAGCCGAATCAATAGAAGACGATGAATCGAGTGAAAGGACTCAGTGTCGAGTTACATGGATTCTTCATGTCGATTTGAAAGGATGGCTTCCTCAAAGAGTTATTGATAAGTCATTAGCAAGTATGCTTGAGAAGATGATCAAGTCTGTACGAGATTATTTACGAGCTAAATAAAGCTTACAAGAGTGATAATATTTAGTTGAAAATATTATCAACTTAGATCTAGTGAATGTTCATCAGTTTTCAGTTTTGTTTTGTGAAAAATGAAAAAGACTTGGAAATAATTTTTTTTATTTTATTTAAAAGGATTATAATAAATATAGAGTTTTGTATTTTTCATCAATTTTTTAAACAAAAGAAGGTTGTTTTTGTTGAAGTGAGTGAGGTTATAAATCATACTTGATAGAAAAATTCCACTATTTTTTATTGTAAAATGTGATTTAAAAAGTGTATGTAAGTGACAAAATTTTTGGTTAATTTTTATAATTCCAATTAATAAAGTTTTGTAAATACATATAAAAAAAAACATAATTGTACATGTCAAATTTTATTATATAAATAAATCAAAATGTGCATTTAGTTAATATTTTATTACTAAAAAGGTTATTAATGAAAATTAATGCTCCATAATATTTAATAAATCAAGTTTTATTTATTATAAAACTTTATTATAACGAGTATATTTAATAACAATGAATAATTCATAATATAATAGATTAAAAAGTGAGTAAACAAATAAAGGGTGAGAGAGTTTACTATAAAACGATATATTTACCAACATATGTATGTTTTTATGGAAAATATGACTACAATTATAGACACAACAGTCAAATTTATTATTAACAATATATAACAGATAGCAATAATTATGATTGTTTGATTAACTCTTAGCTGGGCGCGTAAGTGGTTGAGACATAATTGGGCGCGTGGGGTATTTTATCACCCTAGTCTAATTAATGCTACAGTTTAAACAAAAATAGATAAAAACATTTTTTTTTTCCATAGTAAATTTTCTTAACCGTTTCTTTTACAATTTCAATCATAAAAAATAACAATACTTTAAAATTGAATTAATTCTAAATATTTTAAAAAAAAGTTGGCTGAAGATTTCGGACTTTTTTAAGTTTTCAAATAATGAAGATTTACAAATAGTAATAGTGATTAAAATTACGTTTTCCATTGACATTATCGAAGAAAAGAGGTCAATAAATAATAATTGTCAGTTAAAATTAAAAAATTATTATTTTTTAGTTAAATACTAGTTTTAAATGGAGAAAATACTAGTATTTAACTAGAGAAATATTGTCACATTAATGAGCATGTGGGGTATTTCATCACTCTAGGCAGTTTTTAAACATTAATAACGTGAGTAATAATAATTAAAAACGCGTGGAATTAAATTAGATTGTTTCGAAAATGGTTAACTTGAAGATACTGAAAATGGCGGCATGTAAAAAAAATTCTTTTATCCATGAAATATCCAAAATACAGAGCGTGGGGTGTTTTATCACCCCACGTATCCGGTTAAGGGTTAAAGAAGAAAAATAGTCCCAAATATAAAGTATTGTCGGCCTAAACTTTTACTGTTTCTACTCCAGTTTTTCGCGAAGCGTGGGGGAGGAAGTGACGCTAACGTTGATTGGCTGAAGACTCCGCGACATGCGCGTTAAAATGCGCAATTGTCTTAATGCAGATTGAAGAGCTTGCCGGTTAGTTGCTTCCGCGCCTTTGACAAGCAAAGTATGATTGTTTCGTGGTTTGTTTAAATTATCATCTAAAACGTGTGTTGTTGCATGATTTTGTGGTTATCATTTCTCTTGTTTCAAGTAAAATTAACACATAATTGTTGTTATTTGACGTTAATTAGTACGTTAATGAGATAAATACTTTGTTTTAATGAGTTAAAAGTTCCACTGTTCTCTTTGGGTTTATCCATCTCTAAACGATTGTCGTTTGTCTTTAACGCAAGGGCATTTATATTACAATTCCAAGTCTTCATCTGGAATGCTGGAGCTGAAGGAAGACCTGGGGATGGCGTCGCGATGGTGAGTGTCATTTTTTTTTTACCATGCGTTTGTTTTTCTTAGTATTTGTGCTCTTTTTTTTATCTTGGCAGTTACAAATAATGCTCCATTTTAAAATTACTGAGAAATAAAAAATTATGATTAAAGAATCTTTAACGATTTTTTTTTCGTGAAAAAATATCGATATATATCGAGATAATTTGTTAGATCGAGATTTATAAGGACAGTGATGCTTTAAAGTTGTTAAAGATTTTTTTTTGCTATTTTTTAAAGAGTTGTTGATTAAGTAATTAATTAATTTGATATAAATGCAAGTGTTTTATGAGTATTTTATGAAAGTAAATAACCAAGTTTTAATTATATACTATTTTTTCTCGACTTAATTAATTAATTTTATCATTAAAAATTTCTCTGCATCATTGGTAGTTATGTGGGCTTTGAGTAAGAAGTATAATCAATTAATCACTTTAATTACATTAGAAAAAATGGATATCTTTTTGATTATGAGCAATTTTGTTGTTAGTATTTGTTGATATTTTTTAATTTTTGAAGCATTAAAAATGATAAATCTACGTGAATGAAGAAAGAGTAAAATATAAACAAAAAGTGTCAGGCTCAACAATCGAATCCCTTTGGATTAAACTGTCAAGAGAAATAAAGTGAGTGAAAGGGGGATCCTAGTGATTGCCAAAAAAAAAAGTCCTTTGTCTGCAAACGTTTTTTATTTTTGTGGATAGATAAGAGTAGATGAGTTACTCCACCGATAATTTTAAAACGTCATTTATTTCCGGGAATAAATTCAAATATTTCCTCTTATTTCATTTTTATTTATTAGATTATTTTATTTTTTTTTTTTATTTTAATTCGTTATTTCCATAATTAGGTAAATATTAATACCTTTCTCGCAATAGTTCCACTTTAAAAATATCGAAAAAATTGAATAAGTCGAGATGTTTATTTTTTTTTTATTGGTATTATAGCGGAAGGAAAATAAGTCGATCTCATTAGATGTTTATTCAGCCGTTTCTTAGAATGAAATATAAATTGTGGCTTTTAGTGACGAATAATAAAATAGTAGGTTGATGCGTTTTTGAATTATTTTATTTGTTGATGGTTTTTTTTTACATTATACTGCAAAACAATTTTATTTTTCAACATTACTGCTCTCTTATAATTATTAATCGTAGGTATATTTTACTTATAATATGGCCATCTTACCTCGACTCGAATAACCTACGATTAATAATTATAGGTTACTCATTTCAGAGTAAGATGGCCATATCATAAGTAAAGAATTTTTAACAATAGTGATGATAATAAACAAATGAATATAATTATTGTTAATTATTATATTATTTCAAGATATTTTTTTTAATAATTCTTTTGTTTTTTTTTGTTTGTTTTGAAAGAGAAATTTGATGAAAGTGTTTATATGATAATGTGGTTAAAAATGTGTGTACTTTACGTTAACAAAAAAATAGGATAAAATTAAACTTAAATAAAAGGAGAAATCTCAACAGAATAAATTGTCTCATTAATTTAATTGTTGAAACTTTTTTTAAATGGAATACTTTTTCAAGTAAACTCGAATTTATATCATATGACAGTAATGTTAGATAAAATTCCATTTGAAGATGTTGACATTAAATCACGTAATGGTATTTTACGAATAAAATGGAAAAATTTGATATTATTAAAATTCTAAGGGTTATCCAATTTCACTTACTTCTCATATGTGCATAAACTTGCTTTGCTCTAGATTTTATATAAGAAAAAAAAATTAAAAAGAAGAATTTATTTTCTTTCCTTTGTAGTGTATAATTACTTTCTCTCTTTTATTTTGTGACTTTAGAATGATATAATGAAGGAAGGTATTAGTGTGAAAGGTAGAAATGAGTATAATTCGATCATTTACTTAGACTTTTGTAGTTCAGTTTATTAATAATGGTGACATTATTGAGGAAATAATTTATTCTAATGGAAACTAATGAGAATTGAAAGTGAAGTTGGGTTTTAAATATCAACTGGATAAATTAGAAATTTTAAGAACAAAATTATAATTAATATTGCTATTAGAGAAATAAGACTGATTTAACATTAAACTAAGGTTGGCTAAACTGCTCCAGTATTGTTCCAACAATAAACCAGTCTTGCTTTCTACCGGAAGATTTTGAATTTATTCTATGACAGAAAATGGAGATGGTTCAATATCAAGGCACATTTGTCCAAGAGCTTAACAAGCTTTAGATAATATTGAAATTGAGAATGGTTTCATGCCATCTTAACTATCGTATATAGTCACATCATTTTTAAGCAATAGAATAATATTTTAATCCAATGTAAAGAAGCATAATTTCACATTGAACAAACCTCCTATTTGTAAGCTAATTATTATAATTTTTTTATCATGTTTCACTGAATAACATAACTTATTGTTTTGACGACGTTTCCGTTTAATTCCAACCCTGAAAATAATGTTTAAAGTAGCATAGCCAAAATATAAAAATAAACTCGGAATAGAAAGTCTATTATTATATTAACGATAAACATCTAAATTACTTTTTTGGCAAGTTAGAAAATTCCTTAACAATTTGTATAATTTGAAATCAGTGGATCAAATTATACAATTCTATTGAATTGCTATCCTATTGAAGTTAAATATTGAATTAGGAATCGTTGTAAGAATATTTACGATTTTTTTTAACATAAATAATTAATCGCGACCAAGAGAGAATATGAAGTTGATATTTCTGTTTTTTTTTCTTTTTTGTTTACGAAAACGTTTACGACTTCAATTACATAAAACACCCAAGTGTTTAACAATGTTGAATGTCATCAATAAACTATAGCATTTTGGTAAACGGCAAGAAGTGTTTTAAATTTGCCTACAAAATTGTTATAGTTTGTTTATGGTTTTAAGCATTGTGAATAGTTTAAATGCTTGATTTTTAAACACTTGAATTTGAAGTGAATAAACAACTGTTGGTTATTCTTTCAACGAGACCAAAATTTATTAATTCAAAGAAAAAATGTATACCAACAATGATTACCACAAGACGTTAATGAGTAATTGTGGTATTTATAGCTTTCTAATGTCTAAAATGGTGATAAGATAAAAATTATAGCAATAGTAACTAGTTAAATCAACGATAAAAATAATTTCTCTTGTATTTAACTATAATAATATTACTTAACTATTATAAAGTCAACTTAAATACTGTAATTAATTGTCGTAATGTTCCTATAACTTTTTTCCCCTTATTTAAAATTGTATTCAATGAAAATAGATGGTCCTATTGACCATTCATATTACCTTAAATCTACTTTTAAAATAATGTTTGATCATGTACGATA
This sequence comes from Chelonus formosanus, assembly GCA_028641665.1. Lineage (NCBI taxonomy): Eukaryota > Metazoa > Arthropoda > Insecta > Hymenoptera > Braconidae > Chelonus > Chelonus formosanus. The sequence goes on from CM054000.1 coordinate 6,221,983, forward strand.
CAAATCTACTATCTACTGGTGGGTACAGTGCATGTGCATTTCTTAAGGATATAAACTGATCGGAAATAACAAACTGCAGCTCGACATAAGGCATTGTTTCAGCGCATCAATATTGGGCCAGAACTGATTTTTAAATCTTTTTTATCCAATACAATGTCTAGAATAATCAGCTAATATATTGGTTTAAAATTGTACTTAACAGTATATTTAGTCATGGCTAAATTCCCAATGTCTACATTTAATATACCAGGCTTGATTCAATTGTTAACCTTTATTTAATTATTAATTTTATTATTATTTTTTTTTTAATATAAATTGTACATAGTTTATTAATTTGATTATAAGACATAGAATCTCATCTTTGGGATTGTTTTATTAGAGTATAGTGCAAGTATGAGGTACAATAACTTGTGTGCAATATACCTCATTTAGGTGAAAGGTGATAGTTCATGATGTGAAACAAAAAATGACTCTCATCGTTATTAAAAGATTGCGGTTTCTTTGTGAGTCTTCATTTATCGTTGTACTTTTATCATTCTTGTTTCAAAGCATTTCAACAGGTTGTTGGTTGACTCTGTAAACACATTTTTCTTAAAACTCAGTGCACAAAGTCATTCAAAATAACTTGATCGTTAATTTTTCACAAATTTTTTGAGGAATAAAAATATATCTAAAAGAAAAAATGTATAAAAAAAAAAAAAAGAATTAATTTAAATTTGATATTAATTATTACTCCAAAAAGCTCTGCAGTAATTTTCTTTAATGCTCCACTTAACACTTTAAATTTGAAAGTTATTTAAAAAGCTTAAGTATTGTGAATAAAGCTCGAAAGCTTGAGTAAAGCTCAAAATTTATTGAATAAAGCTGAAAGTCTTTTTTAAAAGACTTCAAACCACTGGAACAAAGCTCAAAAGCTTTATGAAAAGCTCATATACTTTAGAATATGACTAAAAATCTTTGGAAGCTTAACAAAAAAAAAAATAAAATAAGCTCAAAAACTCTGAAAAAACATTTTCTTTTTTAATTCAACAGAAAAAATTGATCCCTAGATCAAAAAATGCATTAACTTAACACAACTTCTAAATGATTAAGAAATGTTCATCACAAGAAAATATGACTGTGTCTATTGGGACTAGAGTGTAGAGTATTACTTGAAGTTTCTTGCCATTTCTAGATGAAAAAAATATTGATAAAAAAAAAAGAAATAGGCAAAGAATATTTTCATTTATTGTGAAGCATTTGAAAGGTACTTCTTCAATGCTATCAAACCTTTTTTCTCCACTACCATCATCATCTTTAATTTTTCCTTATCCACTTTGTCGGAAGTTTTTCTTTCATTTTGACTCCTTCCTGGAGGTCCTCTCACTTCTTTCCGTGTCCCTCTGGTCGTCATCCCTTTTTTTTTTTTTGTTCTCACCCTCTTTTTCAAGGGCATCCAACTGAGCTTGAATCTCCATAGCAACAAACGATCGTACCGTACTAGCTTGTAGAGTTACTCTTCATTTTCGAGAGGCTCTGCTTGCATATATACGAAATAGCTGGGATTATTATTTGAATATTAAATTTGTTTTTATTACATTATTATCATATTCGAACCCCATCGAGCTTTAAATTGCTGTCTATTATCTTCCATCGTGTTTTGTGTTGAATAAAAGATTTTTCAATATTTAATGATATTTGGGATTTTTTTTATCTTTTATTTAATAACCATAATCAATTTTTTTTTTTTTTTTTAAAAAAAGGTTAATGTGAGCTTTTTGAAAAGCTCTATTAAATAAAAAATTAAAATGTTTTTCTGAACAACGAAATAGTAGAATCAGATATTTTTATGATGACAATGTTTAACTCAAGAGCTTATAGGAGCTTTTTCGATTTTAGAGCTATTAAATGTCGAATTGCTTGTAAAAGAAAATCCTATTTTTTTGACTTCAATAGTGTTTCTTTTTAAATTTTGTTGAGTATGAATTAAAACATGGAAGTTATAAGAAAAAAATTCATTCCAAATTTTTGAAATTCCAATTTTACATTGAGCTTAATTTTGTTTATCGACTATTGGAATTTTTGTTATTTTTAAATTCATAAAAAAAATACCCAGCATCAGCCTAAATCAAAATTTCAATTTACTACTAATTAAGACCTAATCAGGCTTGCTAATTTTCCATTAGAATCACTTTTACTTTGATGTACAATCACATAATTCATCTAAAATGTGTCCAATGTTAATTTGTACACAAATTATAGAGTCTTGTAACCATTTTCAATGCACTTTGAAGTGTCATAGCCCATTTATACGAATTTCGTATGCAACTAAAAGTCGACAACATATTTTGTCACATTGCCAATTAGCCAAAACATCCCGTCAGCATGAGAATAAAATGCTTAAGAGTATAACGATTTCTATGACAACCAATTTTTCAGGAAAGGATAAATTTTTGGGGTGTTTTATTACTACACTTTGAACATTTTACAATTAGATTTGCAATGATCTCATTAGTTCTCAAGCATTTTTAATTAAAATAGTATACTGAAAAAGCTATTGTTACCTAATAATTGGTATTTCGTTACAATTTTATGATTAAACAATTAAACTCATATACAAAATGGCTTTTTCAACAAATTATCATGTAAATGAAAAATAATTAAAGCTCAAAAGATTACATAACCACTCTCACGTTTGTTGTTTGTGTGGAATAAATAAAGATTTATCTATGATCCAATAAAAAATTGTCATCTAACAATTCTTGATTGATAAAAAAAAATATTCTCAATGGATTTGTTTGTTTATGTACAGCTTATATTGATCCTACCTCCAAGATGTATATCTTATATTAGTGAGTTGATGAAAGTAAAGTTGACAATGAAGTGGGATAATATCATTAAACCGAAAATGTATGAGTTGAAAATTAATCTTTTTTTTTTCTGACACAACTTAAATTCTTTATGATGCAAGTGCTTGAAGAAGGAATCGATAGGTTAGTAACGCTCTTTTATGCACACTTCACTCGAGAGGTTATCGGATGTACAACGTGAGTTTTCGCTTCACTTCTTTCGAGGGCATTCTGCTTCATTTCTTCTTAGCAATTCATCTTCTGCTCTATATACTTGTGAAATTTCTTTTTTTTCTCTTACTTAAGATATCTGTGAGCATACCCTAATTTTTATCGTTTGATTATTCTATTCTCCGATTTTTTTTTTTTTTTTTGACAAATTGACTGAGACTAGGACACATCGGATGTCATATATTTATTTATTTAAATGAACCCTGAAATTTTAATAAATTTTTCCTTTTAAAATATCGCTTTTTGTTATTATATATTTTACAATAAATCAATTAAAAATTTTTTTAGCTTTTGTTTAATACAAATAAAAGTTTATAAATAGTTAATTAATCTTGTTTGTCAGACTACCTGATGTGTTACTTGTATACGGCGAAAAATTTTCTTCGTAATTGTACAAGCCATATTTTACAAAGTTGTGTAATTAATAATGAGTTCATTTTTTTTTATTATAATTTTTAATAAATCAACTAGAAAAACTCTTATAGAACAAGTTCTGAAGGGTTAATTAATTATTTTCTACAATTCTTATCCGATTAAGATACCTATTATAAATGATATAAATGGGGTAAAATTTACCCGTGAGATATCTGAAAATTATGTATAGATAATATTGGTTTTTTTTTTTTTTTTTTGAATTTATTAATTGGTCTTCAGCATAAATTAAATAAAGAATTCAATATTCAATCAGATGAAAAATGTAATGATAATAATAATGGTAATAAAATGATAAAATAGTGCTTAATTGGTATACATTTAAAAATAGAAATAAACGCTGAAGTGTAAGTAGAATTTATAGCTTTCCTTATTAATCAAAGCGACAAAATGAATATTCTGTAAGTAATAGCATTGTAATCATATTAATTCGATAGCTCAGTGTTCGAGTGAGGACTATCTTGATCGTTAAGTGTAACTCAATTGAAATAAGAAGGGTCGTAGCGATTCCTATAAAGCTTCAGTTAGCTTCAGGCGAGGTTAATAAGATTTCTAATATCAAGTAACGAGTAACTTCCTTTGGGATTTATTGACTACCTTCTAGAATTTATTCCAACCACTATCTTAACTCTTTTCCCTTTCAAAAATCTCCATTTACTGTATTCAATATGCTTCCTATTGTTTATTCAAACAATCACTCAATTAATGAGAAGAAAAAATCAATCGATGGACAAAAGTGGAGACTATTTGTTTATACATTCATTATAATTTAATTTAAAATGAAGAAATAAATTTTTATTTATTCATATGGAAGGAAAGCCATTCATCGGTGACATCTGAATTGAATCATGGCAATGAGCCAATTAAATTTAACCGGAAGTATTCTTCGATGATTATTGTCCGGTTCGAGTGACCATTTATTAATGATTAATCATTGTCCTCCAGATTGAAAATAACAAGGAAATATATTTTATTATTAATCACTTTCAATAAAAAAGGAATCAATTGATATTTTTTTTTTTCTTTCACTATTCAAAAAGCTTCGTCAATCAATTTCGGGAAATTTATCAATTGAGATGACGAAATTTATTTTACCTTGTCAGATGTAGTTTAAGAGTCAAGGAACTTTTATATGAGAGGAATAGTGGAGAAGTAAATGATAACACACTAATTTACTTTTCTCAATTTGAAATAAACTTTAATGTAATTAGTTGACTCGGAGATCGAGAAACAAATTACATTTATTTAGGTAATTAAAGGAAAAGTGTAAATGAGTGTAAAAATTACATAGCTTGGGGTAAAAATTACTATTCAGATAAACGGGATCTAATAAACTTGAAATAAATTTTTTTTTTTTTGTTTAATTGTTAATTTAGTCTGAATAATTTTTTTCTCAGTGCGTTGTAATTTTTAATCCCCCTCCCCCCTTTTTGGTTTTTAAAGTTAATTAACATATTGAAATAAAATATAATTCAAATAAAAGCTATTTACCGCTAATCAATACACCGACCAATCAAACGACGAATAAAATGACAACAGACATGACGACATTCGGTAATTAATTTTTTAGAAAAAGGACAAAATGAAAAAAAAATTAAAAAGTAGCTTTCACATGACAAATAAATTATATTTATATTAAAATAATAAATAATGCATTAATAAATGCAAATTATTCATTGAAGTTCTTTAGCCTATATTGCTATCAAGTCAAGTACTAATTTAAAATTCAACCTTTTGTCATTATTGTTATGATGATTTACATTGTTGTTATTAATTAAGAAGGTAAAAAATGTAGTCAAAGGCAAAGTTTCGTTTGATAATCTTAATATTTACTGTTTTAATTAAAACTATCTTCAAAAGGACAAAGTAGAAGGAATTAATTAATATCTACATTTGATTAAAAATTCAAGAGAGAATTTAAATATTTCGGTTTTTAATATAATCTCATGTTATTTATTTTACGATTAACGAGTTTACCTATTTGTTCAGATTTTATGACTAGAATTTTATGAATGTCGGTTAATTTAGATTGATATTTTTGAAAATAGGAATTTTACTGTTGACATTAAATTTTAGGTGTCGTTATGTTTAGAGGTTTACGTAGATTATTTATTTGTGTTAATAAAATAGAATTGATTGATATTTTGATGAGAGTCAATATAATTTGGTAAAATAATTAATTATTGATTACAATTATTATAACATTTCTTTATTAGTGAAAACTAAAATGAATGATTTAAACTCTCACATATAAGTTTTTATATTTTTTGTATCTTTTACCATTTTTACAACCGGAATTTTTATCCCTCAATTATTTTACAGCACATTAATTTTTCTTATGAGCTCAGTAAAAATTTTAAAGCTGCCATTTCCTTGGTATACTTAATTTCAAATATGTATTTTTGATTTCTGCATTTTATCTATCCATGACAATAACAATAAATAAGACAGATAATAATGCGTATCTATACAAGAAAAATTCTATATATCTGTATGCCTCGAAGGCATATAATAACATCGAGTGGTAACATTGATAGTGACATATTCTGCTTTATAGTGCAAAATGACTTTTTTATGTAATTTATGAGTTCGTGATAAAAATTTTATAGACTTGACTGCTGTTGTTTATTACTTAAATTATAAAGAATCTTAAATAATCATAATTATAATTAATAGTTTATTTATTATTGTTTAATTACGAAGTTATTTTAATGTTGTAAGCCCAAGTAAAGATATCAATACTAACCTCAATTCATCTAAAGCATAATTGCACAATGAACACTAAAGAGTTTTTATCAAATTCGATTTACTACTTTTAATAACAACAAAAACACACTATATATTTACTATAAATCTTGTAGGACACTACATGGACAGTTAAGTAGTATGAGCAGACAGAAATTTATCTAGGACCTATTTTCTTTATTTTATCATTATTTCATTTTTTTTTTTTAGACTTCATTAGTGTAAATCAACCACTTCATTACTTTTGTTTTTTTATTGCGATTGAATCTATTTGCTCTATCGTATAGCTACTACATGTCAAAGTACACTGTTAGATCAAATGCACTAAATAAACCACAAATTTAGGGTAAACTAAGTTGAACTTGAAATAAATCAAATTTCGACGCCTCATATGAGATCTCTCGATGAGATATAGAAACATAAAGTTGAACAGTTTATTGTTATCAATCTAATTGTATGTGGGATACATAAATTTTGTTTTATATACACGTATATATTTTGTGGATTATCTGTCAAGTATTGTTATAATTTAAGTAGTATAAACTATATTTAGTCAGGCATTAATATCGTTTGAGGATTAAAATTTCGATTTTTTATTAGGTGATGAAATTAATCTCTTTTTTATTATGAAAATAATAAATAATTAAATACTTCCGGTATTTATTGAGTGAAATTAATTGTATTTAATTGTTGGAAAGTTATTGGAAACGTTAGTCTTTATGTGATGTTTAAAATGTTGTATCTAAATGAATAATAATCAAATTTTAACGAATGAAAGGGTATTTTAAAGCTCGAAAGCTGCACTTAAAAGATACATCAATGAAAAAAAATTTCAACTTCTTGTTACTACTGAAAAAAAAAAAAAGAGAAAGAAAAAAAAATTACAGTTTTTTCTGTTTGAAGTTGAAGAGCACTCTAGCATGATTTTTTTTTTTTTTCTTTCAAATCTAAGCCAAGCTTTTTTCAAGTACTTTTTTTCTTTAAATAAGATAACTCTATCAAATTGGAAATATAAAATTCCATTATTCTGCAAAACTTTTATTAAATAAATTCCAATAATTTCTTTGATTTACATACACACCCTTCTTTCTCTCAATTTTTCTCTCATTTCAGGATGATTAAATTTTTTTCAGCTATTGGAGGATCAAGATGAGATAATGAACTTTAAAATGAGCTTTTACTGATCAAAATTCGACCATTTTTCACTGAAATACAGAATTTTAAAAATAACTACAACTTTTTCATTTGTGTGCATAAATAATTATTAACTCAAAACAAATAAATTGATATAATTAAACTGTAATTTTTCATAGTAATCCATGAAGTATGCTTTATCTCATTGAGTTGCTTCTCGAGTACTAAAATTATTTATTTCACTATTTATTACGAGACTAAACTCAGTCCAAAGAGTGTAACACTTGAATAAATGATAAGATTCTTTTCCTTCTGTTAATAAAGACAAAGAATACATACGTAAACTAAAACATTTATTGCAAACATTATTATATATATTTTACCGTAAAAATATGGTGTCTACTCTAGATACTATACTTTCTAATATTCTTTTATAACAGAGTTTCTATTGAAATAGTATTAAATACGTTGCAACTTTAATAAGATATTAATTTTATATTCAAATAATGCTTTGTGTTGTATTATATTATTGTACAATAGATGTAACTTTAATATGTCTTCTTTGTTGTTGATAATAGAAAAAAAACTACAAACGTCTTTTTTTTTTTTTTTTTTCATTTATTGTAAGAAGTTATTGCATAATAAGTAGGACAAGTTGTAATAAAAATGATGGTAATTTGAAATAATAAAATATTAGGATTTTAGGTAATAAAGTTATTACAGAGACTAACAAAACTACGTAACTTATATGTATAATATTTATCTTACATAGCTGATTATTTACATTGAGTTTATATACACGTGGTGTGATTTATTTATCCGTGATTTGCGTAGGTTTCGTGGAATAAACAGTGGACGAAGTCAAAAAATGAAACTGATGCCAGATATGTTGGGATAAAAATTTGAGGGTGATATGAACATTTATTGAAATGATACTATTGGATTGATAAAAACTGTAAGGGATGGTAGAAATTATCTTGACAGTTTATTTTTTAGGGAGACAATTAAAGAGAGGGAATATATGAGATAGTTTAAGAAGACTTTTGGTTAGAAATAATTTGTTTGAATGTTGTTAACTTATTTTTTATTGTCTCAAATTAATAATTATTATTAACAATGATTAATTAACAATTATCAATTATATAACAAACACTACAATGATTTTTAGAAACAATTAAATACCATAATCAAACTATAGCGTTTTTTGTAGATGAAAATGATCATTTTAAACATATGTCTGACTGATCTTTCCGTTCACTCACTATACTGTTTTTCGTCTGCGCCTGCGCAGCGTAGACAGAAAGTATATTCTTAGATCGACGATAGAGGGCATTACGTTGTAATAAAATATTTTTTACAACGTCATTTTCAAGAAGCATTATAAGTTGTTTATGATGTTTAACATTGTAAATACTTTGAGTATATACTCAGCTTAAATAATATTATGTTAACTTGGTATAAGATGACATAAGAAAAACGCATGTATAACCTTCAGAAAACTAAACGGCATTAATGACGCGTAGTGTATAGTTTCTAAGCATGCAAATATTTTTTGAAACTTCAATGAAAAAATTTCAATATTTGAATGATGATTCCTGTAAAAATATTTTGATAGTTTTAAATCAACAATAATACCAGTCAAACATTATTAGGAATATTGTTTTTATTTGTTTACAAACGATAAAATTACCCTCTTTTGATGTAATTAAAATATCCCCATGCAGTATGCAATTGGAACGAATATCAAATAAAGATGATTAAAAAATATTTGGAAACCTTTAAGTAGTATAAATATTGTCAACAATATTGACAATTGTTTTTATGTCTTGAATTGATAAAAATACTTTTCAGAACTAATTAAAAATTGGCTTACATCCATGAGTTGACACAAACATTGATCAAATATTTAATTGAAAAATTTTTTTGCAATCTTCAATCACTAGAAACATCAAGTATACTTTAAAAATTATTTACATTTATTAATCAACAAAGTTATTAACTAATTGCCAATTCTTATATATTTCTTATAATGATTAGTATACTTGTATGACATCTTTGCTTGTTGCAATAAAAAAAAAAATCCGACAAATGCGATCGATTTAATTAGAACGGTAAATTAATAACACCATGATGGCGATAATATTAAAGGGATGATGAAAACATGCGCGCAACTGGTTAACGAACAAGCTAAAAATACTACCAAGATATATACCGGACGTACGTGATCGTAATTCATTCACGGGGGTTTAAGCATTACCTTTTCATCCCAAACGACCTCGCCAATCATGTAGAAATAAACTTAACACTGTCAAAGGTAGTTTTCCATGGGCACAAACTGTCCTAGACATAGAAAAAATTTCTAATAAAAATTCCTTTTTTTCTCTAGCTTTTTTTAATAAGAATTCAGCTCTGGAAAGGTTAATGGATTTTTTAAATATCAATTACCACTGAAAAATACCTGACAATTAAGCCTAGTATTTATTTCCAAAAAAAAAGAACCATATTTTTTTGCTATAATCCATTTTTAACCGTAGAATATTGACAATTGTTTGAAACATTTTTTTTTCTCGGCTTAACAACTTGCTAGAAAGTTGAATTGTAAAAAAAATTCTGAGCTATTTCGAAAAAATCCCTAGATGAATAATAAAACTTTGAATGATTTTAAAATGTCTCTAGATGTAATTTTAAAAATCCCTAGACGATCTGAATAAAATCTCCATAGGTTTTCTAACACCCCTGATGACTCGAAGTTTCCTAGATTATTCAAAAAAAAATCCCTAGAAACATTTGAAATATCCCTAGATGACTTAAACATCATCATAATTTTAACATAATTCCTAGTTGATTTAAAGGATCACTAGATGCCTTTAAATATCCCTAGATTGTTTCGAAATTTCTCTATATAACTTTCTAAAAATCCCTAGATGCTTAAATCAATTTTGTATAATTTCTTCATGATAAAATTATTATGATTAAATGTCACCAGTTATTACCTAAATGTTAATTAATCCGTTGATAATATTGCTATGATGGAAAACAGTAGTTCATACAGTAAATAATAATGAAAATGATTTTCAACCAATTTATTTTATCAGCTATCACATAATATTTCTAGAGACATTTATTATGAACGTTTAAATGTCGTTTTACCCCGTAGGTCGCCAAGCTATCCACGTGGTCTAAATGAAAAGTCATGTTTAACCACTTGGCACTCAACGTAGTAAATATGTCGTTTTCAAATAGAATTCATATTAAATTTTCATCCACTTTTAAAATAAAATATTGATTAATGATAAAAATATCTTATACGAATTAAAACATTCATGGTAATATTGCCACTGAAAATTTTATTATTCAGTCATTCTAGTTTTTTTATTAGCAATCCAATCTTTTATTGATCGTTAAAAAATTTAAAGTTTAAAAAAATCTCCTGAAAATTTTTTAATAATATCATGTTGAATATGAATGACTTTTTTTATGTTGTTTAAGTGAACTAGTTGTACTTTGTTCATAACTTATCGTGTATGCATTGAAATAAAAATTCTTCAGAGAATAGAATTTTGATTTCATCAAACTTGCTAACTTCATTTATATACATACATTTTTTAACCTTCTCGCTTTTACTGCAGTATTTTAACAGTATTAAATAAATAAAAAAATAATAAACTGTCTTAAAAGCACGTCAATATTTAGTGACGTAAAGTATTTAGTATCAGAATAGACAAGCAGTGATTTTACCTAAACTAATTCGTACCATCGTGTCATGTTAAAATGTCGTGTTAATTATTTTCTACCATGTCACCCAGCCACTTGTGTGTCATAAATATCTAGTTTTTTTCTGTTAGAACTCATGTCTTTAGTTTCGGTTTTACTGGGATTTATATTTTTTCATAAAAATGTCATAAATTGATGATAAATCATTGAATAGGTGGAAGTTGTTTTATCATTAGTTTGCTGTTTGTTTCCTCTATTTATTTTTCAATCCAAAACATGACTCTAATTTTGTTCGTACATCCTCCATATATTCCTGCCATTAATCAAAGCAATTAATTGATTTTCAAATTATAAAAGTAATTAAAAGCTCGACTAAAATGATGATTTTTGAACTTTAAGCTTCCATTGAGCTTTTTTGTTGGAACAAAATATTGACTATGAAAATAAATTAATATTTATCAGTTGTAAGGGTCAGTAAAATACTTTTTTTTCATCATTGAAAATAAGTAAATGAATGAAAAAGCAATTAATAAAAAATTAATGATAAAAAAATGAAAAATGTTTTCAAATTTTTGAATTTTATTTGACCTAATATGATAATTTTGTTAATTACTTTAGTTTTTATCAGCTTTAAAGTTTTAGAGATAGATGCATCACCATCTCCATTACTCAAAACTGAAAAATACCGCCCTACAGTTGATTTAAAACCTAAAAAAAGCTCTAATTTATTGTCCAAACTTTTTGTCTGAATTATTCAGCAGATATTTTATAATGATTGTCACAATTTTTAGTTCGATTTCGTGACAATTGTTGTACATCATAACACTAAAGAAATCAATGTGTTTTGACACTATCAAGGTTTTTAGATGAAAATTATCCCACATCAAAAACTTGGATGTAAAAACTTAAAGTTATGTCGAAGAAGTTGGGAAAGGAATTAATAAAATTCAGCCTTTAGAAATGTTTGAACAAATTCTTCTATTTTTCCAGAAGTTTTTTGTGAAATTCAGTCTTCTGAATTTTCGAATGAAAGCTTAGAAAAATAAAGGAAATAAACAAAAAACTTAAAAAGCTCGATAAAAAATTTAAAAAAAAAAAAAATAAAATTATGCATTTATTTTATTTTTATTGCATAATTTGTTGGTAACTGTTTTATTAATTGAGCTTTAAAAGCTCTGTAAACGTTAAAAATTGGGAATAAAACGTTGATTGCAAAAATTAATTGATGGATTCACGTTTTATTCTATCAAAAAAAAAAATTGTATTTTACGTTGAAATTTCTCTAGAATTTTTGATCTTTCAAAGCTTTTTTATATTCAATATCGACATTTTTAATTAAAAAAAAAAACAATCAAATTTAAAAAACTAATTTTCAATTATATTTATTTTAAATGATACATTTTAAAAGAAATTTTTTTGAATCATATGAGCTTTTATGCTCTTCCAGCTTTTAAAGCTCAATATAAATTTTTTAAAATTGATTTCTAGTCATCAGTTATTTTCAAACTCATTGAAAATTTTGCCTTCTTTGACTTTTATCGAAGAAAATTGACCCAAGTATGAATTTACTGTCTAAATAAATAAAAAAGCACAGCTTCTTGAAATCGAAGTTCAAATTGACCGAATTTTTGATAGTATTATTGTGTATTCTATCGTATAGCGTAGGTTTCAAGACAATTTGGGACTCTTGCCAAGTGGATCAGTAAGTTAGATTTCAATCTCATACACTCTAACTTACATGATATCATCTCATATGATATGCGTACTAATATTACCATCAAACCCAACTTCGTGGTTTAATAATCCTATGGAAGTTTAATTGCCGGAAACATAAAGCTCCTTTTCGTTCTTTATTTTATCATATTTTTCTTACTTATATATCTCCACCTTTATACAAACAAATAAAATATTCAATATCTATAAAAATTTTTTCACCTTATATTAAAATTCAGGGTAAGATGGCCATACTCATGTATCTTTTTTCTTTTCAAAATTTTTTTTTTACTGCTTTTTTGTAATTAAGTAATAAAATCTTGACACTACTGACCTGTTATACGTTTAGTAATGTTTCAATCAAGTCTTTAAAATTCCCCAATAATTGGAAAATGATTTTATTAATATTCAATATACACATAAAAGTATTACAAAATAAATTACAAAACGATTTTATGGGTTCAGATTTTATTTCCAATGCTAAAAGTAACCATCTATAAATAACTCGTTTTCCAATAGCAAATCCATCGCTTACCAAGACTATACATTTTTTTAAAATCTCCATTGCAGACACAAATTGCATCCAATACATATCCTTCATTGGACGGAAAATTGTTTTCTCTTTCGAGTAAGGGATTAGCGGAAATGGAAAGGATACTAAAACTCAATTATGTTGTCTATTTATAACAAACATTATTCTGTCATGTGACGTAATATTAATAAAGATAATTATTAGTAGGCTTTGATTGTTTTTTTTAGTTTAACAGATGATAATTAGAAGAAAGGATTTGGAATAATTTCTGTTTGTTTTAATTCAATTGAATAATAAATGAAAATTATACAAACTAAATGAATATTGACTTATTTTGTTTGTGTATGTCATAAGTGCTAATTACAGGAATATTTGTGCTTCATAGAGTTTGAATGTTCTTTAAATAAACAAATAAAAATAATGTTTATGTAAATATAAAGAAAGCAGATAAACAAGACTAGTTTATTTAATAGAATAGAAAGTTTAAAAATAAAAATTAAAAAGCCACATAGGGATTTTAGAATGGCTTAATCATGGCAAGAAATGGATGAATTAAATCAACCATCAACCAAGGTTCATTTTAAAGCTCAAATGTTCTACTTTTTTATCTATCCATTGATTACTTGGGAAAAAGTTATTAACAATTATACGTGAATGAGTGCATTTTTATGAACATTTAAAGCCCTGAAACCAATATAAGTTTCTATTTTTTTTATTTCCATAATTTTTTTCATAAATCCGTCATAAAAACGAAGATTTAAAAAAAAAAAAAAACTAAAGAATGTTGATTTTTTGATTTTGTAGAGCCTGAAAACGAGGGGACCGTGAAAGTATAACATTACCGAAAATATTTATTTATCCTCGTTATCTTCAAGATGAATTTTAAAAAAGTACAAAATAATTTATGTAAAACATTTATTGTTATTTTCCGAATTTCTGGCTATTTTTTTATCTAAAAGCTTGTGAGCTGAGCTTTGAAATAAATTATCAAAAAATTTTCCAGCAGAATGTACGACGAAATAATAAGCTTTCAAAGTTCAAAAGCTTATATTTCTATGATAATTTTTATAATTTTGCTGGAAAAATTAATTACAAACAAATCAAATGAAAAAAATTCCATTTATTGAGGAAAAATGATTGGAAAAAAAGTAATATCGACATTAATTTTTGAAAAAAAAATTACTGAAAAAAATTATGGTAAAAAAAAAAGCTCACGTGGTAAAGAATGAATAATATTTTCCATTAAATTTTCCTACTTAAAAATTGAAAGAAAAAATTTTATTTAGGTCATTGTGTGGTGCATAAAAAACAGAGTAAATAAACTCAAACCATTAGTTGCGGGCAGTGTCAATAAGGGGTATGTTCGGAATTCAAAGAAATCTAGTTGCTTTTTTAGTTGTGTAGCCAACGAATCAATACATTTACGAATTGGGACAATAACAGGACATAGGAGGACGTTTTAAAGAGAAAAGATACATATTAGTCTTCTATTTATTACCTTTATTATTATCAATGAAAAATAAATAATCGTTCTTTTATACCTAATTAACTCAACAAAATAATCTTTCATTCATTTAAATAACCACAAGAGCTTTTAATGTTAAAAACAAGCTTTTTTTTTCTCTTGAATAGTAATTTAAAACAAAATGTATATTACATCGAAAATAGATCACAAATTTGATGAACAAACTCTACTGTGATCTTTAACGCTCAAATTTGGATTATTCAAATTTTACATAAATAATAAGTATTTTATTGGCATTAAAAATTTTTGAAGTTTGATTGATAATTATTGACATCAGTTATAAAAAATAGATAGACATATTATTTTATGATTGTTTTGTAGTAAATAAACCATCATGTCATTACAGAAAAGTGAATTTATCAACAACACATGTTAAAATAAATTTTTCCTACATGGTGAAGCAATTTTTCATGCATTCTGTGTATGACTGATTGAAGGGATATATAAAAGAGAATATTTCATGGAGCAGAAAAATATTCTTGATGTGCTGTGCATGCATTGTGAATTATTAATAAACGAAAAAAAAAATAACAAATTTTATCATCATAAAATAATAGGAAAAAAACTGGTGATATAATGATTTATGTTTAAAGGATTGAAATGAAATAAAAATGATATAAACAAATTTGTAATAAATATTCAATATGTTGGAAGTGAATTGATTACTGGACCAAGTGGAATAAATTCCAGGCAAATTAAACCACAAAAATGGCGAGAAATTTTAGAAGAGGTCATAAGTATGATATTATCAATTCCATTGCTCGTGAAATTGTTGATTTAGCAATTGACCAAATTCACGAAATTTATTTGTGAAAAGTTTTATACTTGGAAATCGTTTATTTGACCTACTTGTCATAAATACAGATATTTGAAGTCGAAAGCTCAGCTTTTTGTCAATGAAAAAAATTCTGATAAGTTAATTAATCATTTCATAACTCTTTACTAATTGAAAACACTTTAAATTTTTTTTACAAAATCTTGTCAAGTATTTATTATCTATTAATATTAACGGAAAGCATTAAAAAGCTCTGTTCTATTAATAAATATTGAATATTAATTATAGAAAAGCTAGAAAATCTTCACTGCAATGAAATTGTGTTCGTACATATTTTTTTATGTGCTTTATAATTGTTACGGATACCCAAAAAAAAGCTTTATTAATTGTATGAGTAATCAAAATTCTTCATTAAAAAGCTCATGATTTGATTCAATCACGCAAAATGCCGATGACATTGAATTCGTTATTACCAATCGAGCACAAAAGAAATAAAGTCGGAACAAAATAGAAGTAATTAATGATGACGTTAAAATATTTAGTGAAAATTGAGTTTGAAAGGTTAGTGAGGGTGAGAAGAAGAAATTGAATAAAGTTGTGGGGATGATGTAAGCAAAGGGTGTAGAAGTTGTTTTTGTGATATAATAAAGTGTTGAGAAAGATGAAATTTTAATAAAATAAATACAACATAATATTTTATAATTTGTTGTACAGTGTTTTATTTTACTTTTATCATATGAAACTTTCTGCTTTAGTACTTGAATTAAATTTCAAAAAGAAAATTCTTTTTATGCTTCACACTTTTAGTTAAACATTCCCGTATAAGTTGTATAATTGAATTTGGAGAATTGTAAAAATTTCTGAGCTTTAGTAGTTTTAATTTAATTATGTACCGTGTTAACGTTTAATTTTTATTTTATTTAAAAAATACAAAATTACATTAACAACAAAAATTTCTATTTATTTGTGCTTGTGCATTATAAACGTAATTTTTTTCATCTTATAAAAAAATATAATTGGGCTAACATTAGAAATAAGTATAGTTTTTTTTAACTTTGAATAATTATTTATCATAATCCTTCTATCTAATAAAACTCATGAATTATTGTCCGGCAAAGAGATACAATGATTAAAATCGTTCGTGTAAATATCATTAAATATTGATAAAATTTTTTTTCAGAAAATCATAGAGATAACAGTTCTATAATGATAATAACAAAAACAAACTTCAAAATTACCGTAAAAAACACCAAAAAAAAAATAATTAAAGAATATGAAATTAAATCGACCAATCAGAAGAACGTAACCATTTTATTCATGCACTGATTGGTCGATTTTTATTTAAATTTTCGAAATGACTAAAAGTAAATTTTTAAATAAATAGCTAAGAAATAATTAAATTAAATTAAATGATTAAAATATGTCATTAAATTAAATTTTTTATATTGTTGTATTGGCACAGCGCGCTCGTAGATCGCGCACATTCCTTCTAGTCAATTATTAATATTAAAAAAAAATTTTAACTTCCTATAAATATTCAACTGGACATCTAACAAATATCTTACTCATAGCCTAATTATTTTTATTCTTCCATTATTTATTTCGGATAACGTTATAATTAATTGCTATGAAGAATTTCAGACCAATTCCAACACTTGAAATAATGTTGAAATCTAATTAAAGTAATGTCTGATTATGCATTAAACAAATCCGCTATCTACTAGTATAATAGGGACTGAAGATGCCTGTGCATCTCTTAAGGAGATAAACTGACCGTAGATAAGACACCGCAGCTCACCTCAAGCTATTGTTTCATTGAATCAATATTAGGCCAGTGTGCAAAACGAACCTAAGATGATGATCACATTTAAAAAAAGAAACAAATTTATCATAAGGCTTATTAAAAAAATAATAAATCATTTTATATTTTGATGTTAAGGTAAAATTTATTGTAAAATTAATGATTTATACTTGAATAAATTTTTTCTGCTGTTCTTTAGGTGACAGTGTCAGTAATTAATCAAAGCCGGGTTTCTTCATCTCAACCCGAAGCACCTTAGTATGAGGATGACTCTTCAGTGGGATAAATTATCACCTGCGGAATTTCAACAGCTTCAAGATTTAGCAGCTTGTAAGTGAACATAAATAATCAACATTAAACTTACCAGAATCTTTCAAAAATCATTATCGTAAAATTTATTTTCTTTTTCCAATCAATCTAAGAAGCTTTTAAAACCAAAAAAGATCATTATTCCGTCGCAAAAAATAAAAATAATTAAAAAAAAAAAAAAAAACAAGTTTGCTTTTCAGTGATGAGTTGATAAATGAATTGAGGAAATGATTGAAAGGAAAATAAAATAGCTAGACAGATATAAAGTTTTTGATTGATCAAAGTAATCAATGAATGAATTGATTGACTAGTAATAATGAATGATTATTTTCGATAAAAGTTTTTTAATTAGAAAGTATCCAAGTATTAATAGAAAACCCTTGAGTTAGATCTTTAACCGCTTGACGTCATAATGTAGCAAATGTATATGATATATTTTTAGCCTTTGAATCTCTATTTTCTTCAAACCGATTGAGGAATACAACGATCAAGTAGTCAGTTGAATTATTTACACCCACTACTGCTTTTGACGATATTTTATATTATTTACACTAGTGTCAACATCACTTTTTATATCTTTTTTTCTCTTTTATGCTTTCGTAACAATTATTTTTATTATTAATAATGCTCTTGTCATTTACTTATAACTCCACTAGTATCTAATTTTATCGTTCATAAAAACTAGATCAAATTTTTCATTAATTAACTCGTAAAACATTAGTTTTTGTTCAGTTACTTTTGAAGTAAGTCTTAAGGAGGTTATATTTGGATGTTTAAAAAATTGCAATTAATTAGAAGAAAAAATTTATAGAAAACATTTAGAGATTTTTTTCAATATTTAATTCAATTATAATAAATAAATTTCTAAGTCCTCCTTAAGCCCTACAATTTTTTAAAGCTTTAATTATCTAAAGAAAAATTAATTTAAATAATTTAATTAGATTTTTTATTTTATTTCATATGATTGTGTACTTCAGTAAGAAAAGTTTGTGATCAAAAAGTGGATAGAAAAAGTTAATTATAAAGTGGCAAGATAAAAAGAAATAAATTAATTATAAAGTGTTTGGAGAGCAAAACTTGAATGTATTTGTTGTTTAATTTTTATTTGACTTCATCAATTAAATTTTTTCTTCTGTCTAATTGAAAATTCAGTGTATAAGTTTTATTACTATGCTTCACAGATTCAACAAGAAAACTCGAAGATGTTCTTGGTGAATTTTGCAGTGCAACGACGTTGGGTGGCACTCCCAAGTATAATCCAGATGGAGTAAGTACCAAAAACAGCTCTGTATTTGAATTTTTATTTCAGTCATTTCTACCTACTTGAGCTTTTTTCATAATCACTTGACTTAGTTTTATATTATTTCGTTTCACTTTTATTCACTTTTCGTACAAAAAAGAGTAAATTTTTTCCCTTCAAAATTTGCGCTTTTTTTTTTTACGGAAAAATCGTTATATGATATAAATTATTCATTACGCTCTTCGATGAGATTATTGTTGGAATGAAAACATAATTGATTATCATTGCTGATAGAAAGGGATAATATTAACGTTTAAAAATATCCATATTTTAATATTCTATTTATTTACAAAATTTTTCTTCTTGTTCAATGAACACAAAGCTGCCCGGAATATTCAGTTCAATTGTCTTCGTGTGAATGCATCGTATAGATAAGCATAAATATCGTTTATCGATGCAGTCATCGCTTAGTGCTCATTCAGTCTCAATACAACATAAATATATGTCTATACGGTTTAGTTAAATAACCTAAAGAAAACGAGTTTTTAAGTTTGTGATTCAAAAGAGTAGTAAAAGAATATTTAGAGGAATTGAAAGAATTCCAAAAAAAGCCACCCTTCTGTGGCAAATTGGCGAATATCAATGATCTTGTGGTGCATTCGAAAGCTTTAAAGCTCAACTTTTTGATCTTTTTACCAGAGAAAAAAAAAATCTCTTCAAGTTTGTGTTCAAAGAAATATTCATATATTGAAAAAAAATAATTATACTTATTTATTCATGCTAATATCTCTCAAAAGCTTTTTTGGGTAAACAAGTGCAATGTTGAGAAACTTTAAAGCTCTAATTGGTCAAGCTTTTGAATTTTAAAAAAATCGAATTTTGGGGTCCCAAAAAAGTCTTACGAACCAAATTAATTCATCAGAAAACATCTAAAAATTTTGAAGAGCTTTTGAGTCACTTTTTTTAATTGAATGGAGATTCTTTGCAAAGCTCGAAAGCTTTACTCTCAATTATCTTATTAAAACAAAATAATTTCTCACCTTTAGCGTTCTAAGAAATAAATTAAAAGAAATGAACAGTCATTTATTTTCTTAAGATGATTTGAAAGCTTTTTTGGATGTATAAAAAATCTACAAAATTTGTTTGTAGACAAATTGCGCTAAAGCTCGCCAATTTCAATATACATTGAGCTTGTTTTCATATTGATAAAATTATTATGTAACAAAGTATTTTATATTGAAGTTTTAAAGTCTAATATGACATTGAAGTTTATTATCTGTTTAAAAATATTAAAAAAAATTATGCTGGCTTCGAAATCAAAGACATTAGAAAGCTGTTGAATATGTCTCCTTTGAAAACTTTCATCAGATTATATGAGAAAATTTTTCTCGCTGTGATTTTTAAGCTGATAGTATTCAATAATTCTAGCTACTTTCAAATATGAAATTAAAAAAAAAAAAAAAATCAATAATTCTCTTATTTTAAAATTTCCCATCTCAGAACTGAAGTTGAATCAATTTTTTTACATGAAATATTATCCAACGGGATATCATCAAAACCAAAGGAGCAAAAAAATCTTGATCAGATTGAGTAAAACGATGTTAAAAAAAAAAACAAAAATTCTTCTGCTGACTTAAACATTTATCTATCTAGTTTTTTTCACCAACTCGATTGTTATTAAAATGATTACATCAATCAATAACTCTCTATCATCATCCCCTTATTATATTTTGTCGTACATTCAAGCTGATTGTATAACCGTTCACGCTTTTCTGTGGAAAAAAGGTCGAGATGATCATAAAAAATGTGATAAAATGAGAAATAAAAAGAAAAAAAAAGTCATTTGATGCATTGTTATGTAGTTTCTTCTATAACCAAACATAACGATAACATCAAGTGTGTGTGTGTGTGTGTGTGTGTGTGTGTGTGTGTGTGTTTGTATGTTGATCGAGGGTTCAGAAAGACATTAACGAGCCTGATGACGTCAAACGTTTGTTAAAACCCTTGTAGGATTCATCGTTAATTTCTCTTATCATTTTTATTGTATAATTAGTGTTTGTATAAAAATAATCGGTTAATCGAACAATCGATTGTTGGATTGATCAATTTTATTCCTACTATGAAGTCAATAAATTATTTTAATTGATGATTTTTTGTAAATTGATGGTATGAAATATCGAATAATTAATTATTCAAATTATCGACAGTCGGTATTTCAGTGAGCTCAAGAGATTTTAATTATGTGTTGTCATCTGATTCGTATGACTGTAACTTTTGCACTCATTTGCATCATCTTTAACCATTTTTTCTTTATTTTCGGCTTCTTCCAGTTGTTAGTGTGCATGACGTGGTTGTAAGTATCTAGATAGATGGTTTTGTATGCAGACAGTTGCATAAATCATGCCAAGATATTCAATATTTCATTTTATATATATTTTTTTTTAATATCTTTTATTTGCTTTTTTCCAGTTCTTGATTCTTATTCTAGACTGAGATTTATTTATATTATATTACCTGGTGCTTTTTAAAATGAGTGTCAAAATCTTTAAAATAATTCAGCAGTCATCTTCATTTTTTAGTAATCAATTAAATATTTACTGAATTATTTTCTATTTTTTTGATATTTTTCTGAAGATGTGCATCTGTGGACATGCATTATTGATGTTTGTTAGGAATATATTTGAAGACTACATTTTTTTTTGTCTCTGCTATATTTGAATTTAAATATTTATAAACATTGCTCTATCAACTCGAAATCACCATTTTTTTTTTTTTAATAATTAAACATAAAATAAATAAATAGTTTTATTTTGATGTAATTATTTATTATTTATTAATTAACATTTTTTTTTTTAAATAAAATCCAGACAGTATTAAATAAAAAATGTGTTTGTTAAAATATATTTATTATTGTTAATCATTATTCTTTTCTTAATTATTTTTTAGATATAAATGTGTATTAAAAAAGTGTCAAGTTTGTAGAGAAATTGAATATATATTGGTGATAAAAGTTGATAAGAAAATAACGAAAAACTTGAGCATTTAAAAAAATTTCCTTAACTTTTAGTCCTTCTTGATTCAAGTACACCAAGGATTAAAGTATCAAACTTGGTTAAATCAACGTGAATTTTTATTACTACGAGTTGAGATGAGACTTTTAAAGAAAGAAAATATTTTTTAATTCTTATGTTTGTTCCTCAGTTTAAAGTTCATTTAATTTCCTTAATTACCGACAAACTCTTCATAATTAACATTAAAAATATACAACTTAAATCAACATTTAAATATGAAACATTTATTTATCTTTATATTAATTATAACTGAATGTAAGCAATGAAGTTTTAAAGAAAAAATATTCTCATAGAAGTATTATTAAATATACGATGGAATAGAGTTTGTTGAAGTCATGATTCTCAAATCAAATTATTTACAACAATGTTACATCAATACAATGGAATTTAACGAAAAAAAATAAAATCAAAAGGCTCTGTTGCAGGCTTGAATAGCAATGTTTTGTTTTTCTTTTTTTTTTTGGAGTAAAAACTTTTGTATAAATTCATGTAAATAAGTTTTTTAAAACAAATAGAACTAACAAACAAAAATAAAACAATTTACAAGGTCACCTATCGTCAACCATAAGAATATTTCTCATGAATAAAAAAAACATGGCACTATTATGTTTGTAATTTTAGTCAAAATGGAGATCCAAGGTCTTGCACTGACGCTAGTGATATGGCTTATTAGCAACTCAGAAAGTAATAATAACAAATAAATATATTGTTCAATAATACAATATAAAGGAAAGTGGTATTTATAATTAATCACAATTGAGATTTACATAAACACCAAATCCTTGATCGATTTTACCGACAAGGAAGCTTTGAGTTGCATCAAAAAAAAAAAAATAAAAATTTTAATAAGAAAAATTTCTCTTTTAAGGAAGTTCGAGCTTATCTATGGTTAAATTGGAAATCAAGTTCATTTAATAAAATTTCGAAGGAATATTCATTAGTACGATTGAAAATAGTGTGGTAATTTTGAAAAAATTTTATCGCACAGTTTTTTAGTTATTAATAATTGAAGTAAATCCTTATGCATAAGCTTTTATGAAGATCACGTGATTTTTTATTGAAACTATAATATCTACTGGTATGATAGGATTTACTTCAATTGTTAATAATTAAAACACTGTGTGATAAAAGTTTTTCATAATTACCACACTATTTTCAATCGTACTAATAAATATTCCTTAAAAATTTTATTAAATAATAAATTAATAATAATTTAATAAATTAATTAATAAAATAAATTTGGTTTCCAATTTAACCATAGATAAGCTCGAACTTCCTTAAATCAATCAGTGAATATTCACTGATTTAGTTTAAAAAAAGTGACCAGCTTTCTAGTTAAAATTATTAGATTTAATTAACAGGTCTAACTAAAGGTACAAATTAACTAAAAAACACTGATTATTAAAAATTAAGTTTATTATAATTATTTACTCGTTATTAAATGCAATCGTTGTTTACTATTATCATTTAGTCAATATTTTTAATTAATATTTAATTATTTATTTATTATTACAAATTTTTTTCAAGCTCCTTATTATTTTAAAATTAATTTAAAGATGCATTAAGATGTAGAATTCATTTGAGAGATGTAAATGACTATTCATCATACATATGTAAAATATGTATCGATCGAAATAAAGTAATCAGGACAATAATCCTTGGATATGCATAATATTAACTAAATTTCGTATTCCTCTATCTACTCATTCTGTCACACTGAATGCCAACACTACGTCAAGAATGACGTCACGTTTCCAAGCAACCACACCCTCATCCCTTCCTTAACTCTCGTCCGATATCTTCCTTGTTCCTTTGCTCTTTGTGCCTTTCATTAAAACTGTCTTATATATTTTCTAGTTTTTTACAACAATTACATTTTTATCTATTACTATTTCCTTTTTTATTATCGTTTTTTTCTTCATTCTTACTTACTTTACTACTTTTTTATATTTTAAAGGCAAGACGATGAAAAATATTCACAGGAGTTTTTTTTAAAACTTGCATTTCTAAATTGAAATATTCACTTTTCAACTGCCTTAGTGTCATTTTTTTTCATTAGAATCGGATGATATAAATATTTTTCGAGAAAGAAGCGACTTAGTAGCCTTTGTTAAGCATTGTCAACTTAATCAGATGATTATTTATGAGCTAGTTGACAGGTTTTGAATTGTTTAAAGAAAAAAAGAGACAATTAAAGATTCTAACTTGAATGAAGAAATAGGTTGATTAGTGTTGCATTTATTTCTTCATTTTTTTATTTAAATTAAATCATTAAATACTAATCTAATACACTACATAACATAAATGGTATCTTATTTTACAATAAATTTATTACTTTAAAGTATAGTACCGGACATTAATGCTGTGTGATTTTCTGTAGGATGGTATAGGGAAATTGCATGTATAACCTTCAAAAACTTGAACAGCATTGTAATGAATCAATTTTCAACACTCTAAAGTTGGGTTTACTAGAGTAATTTATTAAATATTTGTAAAGGAAAAAGTACAAAGATGTAGAGAGTTTTACAATAATCATAGGGTAAGTCCGGGATAGATGGCCATATAGGGGGAGAGATAGCCAGTCAAAATAATTTATAGAACTGTTGATTAAATGTCGCTAATTACTGTTTGGTTTGTTTCGCATTGTGTGATCAAAGCTACTACCAAATTCTAGCGAAAAGAATAAAATAGTAGTAGTGAACGGTTCTATAAATTATTTCGACTGGCCATCTCTCTCCAATATGGCCATCTATTTCGGACTTGATCTAACAGCATTTTACGTACAGTACTGTATATCACTGTTATATTGCATCAACAAGAGTATTGCAAGTATTTAATAAATAAATAAATGATTTAAATTCCATTGTTGAAATATTTTTAAAATAATGACGTTCTTTTTCTCAACTGAAATATCCATTTTGGATGATCCCCCAGTCTCTTATACACATCAACAACATTCATCGATATCAATTTTTCTTTACCATTTCTTCAAATATAGCATTATTGTATCCATAGAAACGTTGAAATGTTCATTCTACGACGTCATACAATGAACTTTAAGGATATTCGAGTGAAATGCGGTCACTACACTCCTTATCCTCCACAGCATCGTGTATTATTCTTCAATTGGATACCAATAAAATGAAAAAACTCTGATCGTTAGTTGAATTGATAGATAAAATAGTCATCTAGAAATGCATATGTCATAATCATAAACAAAAAAACATTTCCAGTGTACTTAAGAAGGGTGTGTTGTGTTTATAACGAGGTTAATTAAAGCCACCCCTTGGTTGTATTTTTAGGCACCAAATTGTTGACTTGAAACTCCTCTTTGTATCTAGTGTACATATTTTTTTTTTGTGATTTTTGACTTCCTTGTGAATAAAGGAAAATTATTTTAGTGCTTGAGGATATAAAGTCAAGATTTTTATAATGTTTTTATGATTTAGTATTTCTTTTTCAAACCTCTTTACATCAACTTTTTATCTATAAGTTCACTTTATTAAAGTAATAAAATATTTGGAAATTATTTGGTTTGAAAGCCATGATGAGTTTAAGTGTGAAAAGTAGAAGAAGAGACACAAGTGTGGGATAATTTGAGGGATAGAATATTATATATTGACATAAGAGTTTACTAAAAAACAAAATGGAAAATATTATTAACGAGATTAAATATGAAATAAATATGTCATATTAAAATTTAGAATATTATTTATTAATTTATTTTATCGGTTTTATGATTAGGTTGTTGATTTTTTTGTTTATAATTATTTCAAGATTAAGAGGTAAAATTTTTCTACAATTCAACCGTTTAAATTCTAAACAACACTATTTTTATTTGGGACACTTTTTATAGAAATATCCGCTTGCTAATTGAAAATTAACAATGAACTGTAATTATGCACTGATAGAAGAGATTAGTAATAATAAAGAAGGCTTCTTAAATGTTAAAAAATATTTTTTAACCGTTAATAAATCTTCTTAACTATTAAGGAATATTATGTGACCAATATAATTCATATTTTATTGTGGATTATATGGTTTGTTTAATATAAAATGGTACAACATTCGAATGAGGTTAAGATTTGGTTTTATTTCATGCATATTTCTATTAACAAAAGATGTGCATGAGGCAAAAAGTGAGGTTATAAAGGGTGAATTGATGAATATGACAGTTTTGGTTGATATAAAGTTAGGTGGTGGTGCGATCACCGGTTTATTAATTATTAAAAATATTATTTAACTGTTAAAAAATATTTCTCTACGATAAAATGAGATTTATTCATTATAAAACCACTAACGTGTTCATAATTAAGGCTTTTTTATTGTTATAAAATATTTATTGAAACAGCTAACAAAACATTTATTTTAATAATTAAAAAATTGATTTTTAACAGTAATAAATAATAAAATAATAAATCTCTTCTTTCAATGCATCATTTAAAGTGTTTTTAATTAACATACTACGATTTGTTTACTGCATACTTTATACTTCTTAATAGTTAAGATATGATTTTTTAATTGCTAAAAAAATTTTTTTAACAATTAAGAAACCTTTTTAATTATTAAAAAATCTTTTTTATCACTGTAAAGAATAAAATATCAATTTTCAAATACCCCTAGATAATCCTAGAAGTTAAAAAGTAGGTCACATCTCCCTTTATCTTTTTTATTTATCCAAGTTTTTGCCCTTTTCATTCACATTTTTTTTTCTTCGACCCTTTATCGTATTAACTCGTTGAATACTGAGTTAGTTGATTGGAAGGAACAAAAAAATGTTAAACCAGTTGGAAAAAGTATTGATTGTTTTAATCTCTCTTCAACTGGAGTCCTCATTTCAGATTAAATTTCGGGATTAAGTTCTTAAATGTATCAGAAGGGTATCTATGAATAACAGGTGTACTAAAAACAACGGAAAACACACACACACATGAAAGAAAGAAAGTTAATCAGCAATGCAATCTATCGAAAACTTTATCAAATCACTTCTCAATCTGTATCCTCAATTTTTTCACCCCTAATTGAAGATCCCTTTATCAAAGGGAAATATTTATTTTAATCAAAAAGAAAATGTATACTTTTCTTTTATCTAGTAACTAACAAATTCCCTTTGAGATGTGATATGGCTGTTCGAGAGCGATGAGAAAGAGATATTGGTCATTTATTTTTCAATACCAATTTCAAGCAATTAAATGTAATTGATGACTACATATCGAAATAAGTGGTTATGCTAAATCACTAGTCAGCCATTTCCTTTACTCCATCAAATGAAGAAGGAAAAATAGATTTTTGCTTCATGCTTTCTTCATTCAGAAGCTTGCGTAATCTTTTTTGACATTGAAAAAAAAATTTTTTGATTTACTGTTCCTCTTTATTCTTTTCCCTTCGTTTTTTTCGTCAATGAATGACAGTTACTAGGGTATTGTGCTCTTCGATAAGGAAATTCCTAGTAATTGAGTGTTATTTTTTTATTCAAAGAAGATTTTTTTATAGAAAGATAATAGTGAAGAGAAGTAAAATAAAAAAATGGAATCAGTTAGTTTATTGATAAAATGATAAAAAAACAGTATTCGTCTTAAGTTTAATTGTAAAGTATCCTGTGTAATAAAAATGTCTAAAGAAAAAAAAAATTCATTACGAGTCGCAGTTAAAAGTTTATATATATATATATATATATATTAAAATGTGACGTCATTGCTTCAACGACTGACGTCATAGTAGGCGTCACTAAATTCCTATAGGAACCAGGTCACTGCGCATCCTCTTTTTGCACGTCACCGTGTATAATTTTCTTTATCCACTCATCTGTGTTGGGATATTTTTAATAAGCTCTCATTTATCCATCTACTATGCCTGGAATTTGATTTTATTTATTTAGCAATGAAATAGAAAAAAAAAATTCAATGCGAATCAATATGTTTTTTTTTCCAAGGATCTAGGGGGTTTAGTGGACGAAAGAGTCTTACATTTCATTCATTGTGACTCATTGAAAAAATATATTTAAGTTTGTTGGGAAGTTGAGATTGATTTTATGTAAGGTAAATTACAAAGAGTTGTTGTTAATGTTTATGAACATTTTTATTTAATTATTGCAATCATTTATTGCAAAAAAAAAAATAAATTCTATTGATTAAAATTGATGAAAAGACATTCCAAGAGTGATGAAAGAATATTAACAAGCAAATGAGTTTACTTTATACAAAGTTTTTAACAATTTGTTGTTAGGATTTTTAAGAGGACGTTTGTGTGTGTGTGTGTACATTTGTTAACAATTTTCGTCTCGCGTATCTCAAGAACAAATGATGATATCGACTTGGGATTGGTTTCATTTGACGTACAAGTATGTTACTGAGACTGGATAGGGTTTTTATTAAAATCAGTTGAGTAGTTATTTGTGGTGTCATCAATTAACTGAAAAAATGGTGAACTAATGTCGAATAGGTTTATACTACAAATCTCCCAGTAGGGAATGACAAAAAAATAGAAAAAACGTCTAATTGTTATTTCATATTAACAATGTCTTATTTGTTATTAAGAATATTTTAAAATCCGTCGTAAGACCATTAATGTTATTATCTTGACGTTGTTATCATTGCAAATCCTAAAAAATGTAGATATTTAGCAATAAAACGTTTAAAGTTTTTAATAATTAAACACTTAAAATGTTTACAATGTTAAACACCATAAGCAAACTATAACATTTTGATAAACGGTAAAAAACGTTTAAAAGTCGTCTACAAAATTACCATAGTTCGTTTATGATACTTAACATTGCAAATACTTTAAGTGTTTAATTGCTAAACACTTGGATTTGCAGTGGATGCTACCCAAATCAATATTCCTAATTATTCTCTTTTTTATCTAGACAGTTTCATTTAATTTATGCAATTTTTTATTGCAATTATACTTGTTTTTTATCTATCTAATTACAATGAACAAAATTTGAACATAATAAAAACAATTTACATGATAATAATCCCATTCTTTAAGATAACAATAGTATAATTGCTTGATAGTAACTAATATTCAAATTAAAAAAATATAAATGTGATGTTTGAAGATTTATTGTTAAGTAATTAACTTGAGGATGACAAAGTAAAAATAATTATTATTATAATACCAAGGTGATACGATAAGACTTATCGATTCTAGATATATGAGACAATATGGTAATCGAGGATTATGATATTAGCATTCTAATATAAATTAAATAGATCAATCAATCAGGATATTGTTATCTGATGTATACAAGTATGGGGTAAAATATTTGTATAATAATAATCTAATTTTAGGGGTTGAAATAATCTATTCTAAAATAACAAGTACGTTTGAGTTTATTTTATCATCCCCAATTTATTTGTTTTTAACAGTTCATTAACAGTTTTGATGATAATTTAATACATTCTTTTTTATTAATCCTTTTTTTTTTTTTTTAAATAAATACTTCAATCAACTCTCAAGAGATCATTTTCTAGAATTTATTAATTAAAATAATTGATTGATGCATAAATGAAACTAAGCTCTCGCATTGCTATTAATTGTATCAGAAAGTAATTAGATAACTATGGCATTCTATCGCTTTAATTACAAAGTAATTAAGCAGTTCTCAATTGATAAATCTTTTAGGCATTTCAACTTCTCCTTTTTCTTCTAAGTTATAATTAAAATTTTTTAGCTGATAATTACTGTTAAAATTACTACATAAATCTACAATTTAAATCTATTTCAATTTTAAAATATGTTTTTTTGTCGCTCAATAGCTTATTTTAATTAATTACCAATTCTTGACAAACTTCATCTTTAATATTTTCCTCTGTCTTTTTCTTCTAACTTTTTCTTTTTCCTCATAATCAACACGACACTCCACCATGAATACACCTAAGGATAGCCCAAGACCTATAAACAATAGCTTGAAAGCAAACAGAATATCTTCAATTTTAATTGGCCTGTACCTGGGTAAAGTTTCTAGATATTCAGTAGCAGTTAAATTTTTTATAAAGCGATGAGAAGCATGATGGTCCCAGTGTGCTTGGAGTCCAGATTGGATGAATAGTGATGATGTCTTGCTGATTTTTTCAATAAAAGGCGAGTCTAAGGACCCGATAAAAGATGTGTACATTGGTAGCTGTGGTTTTGATAAATGAAATTGATACCGATAGGCTGGTTTATATCCTCTAGATGTCAAAGCAATGCATGCAGCACGATGATTCTCTACGACATACTTGTGACAGTCTCGGAACTTTGTTTCATGAAGATGATCCCCTAGAACCTATTGGGTTCCAATAAAATCTAATTAAAAAGAATAGACTTTTAGTGTAAGACTAAATTAGAAATAAAAATTGATCATATCAAAATAATTCATTACCAACCTGAAATTTATGTCCAATCATATCATGCAATGTTGCTTCAATATAAGTATCATACTTCATGATTATCAAGTCCTCGATAGTTTCCACCGTAGGCCGATCTGGTTTAGTCAGAAAAGTAGCCAAGTTTCCAGTGAATGACGCATTCAGAATAATCATCAACCAGTAAACTCCAAAGAAGTAAATCCTAACAGAATGATTGACCAAAGGTCGTTGCATGCTGGTATCCACAAACAGCCTGAACGTCTCCAACATGGCAGAGATGAACTCTTGGCTTTTATTAATCATAACAAATCCAATAGAAATGATATAAACAGCTATAGCTAGCACCAGGATCCAGGAGCTGTAGAATAATAAGATCTTTTTCTCAGTGGTCAGAAAATCTTGCTTTTGAGTTTGAATCATCAATGAAAGCTGGCGAAATGGATAGGCTACACTCCAATTGTAAGCCTTATCAATACGGAATACGGTGTAAGACAGATCGTAAATGCCAGTTGTAAAACCTCGGAGAAATCCAACCACTGTTTCGTTAATGATAGTTCCAAGGTCATTGTATTCAATGATTGGAGTCACATTCCAAATAGAAAATAACGTTTGGAAAAATTTCCTGTTATAAAATGGTAGATGAGTTGTAAAACTAGAGATACTGTAAGTTTTATTTTGTTCCCATTTTGATCCTGACAGTGGGATTCCAATCATTTTTATGCGATAGCCGTCCATTTCCTTTAATCTATCGAATGTGAGATTCGCACACATGTTTAGACCTAGAACATCATGAAAAAAATTTTTATTACCAATTTTAAGGATCTTAATTTAAAGAAAACATTCTCAGCTTTAAAATGAGCTTTAGTTCATTGATGTACGGTCATTAGTTCAGGAGTTAATTAAATCTAAAGTTAAAAAAAGTGTATAACATGTTGATTTGTGTGCTGATGTTTATGATGGCTCTAATCGAAGTGGAAATTTTTCGGAATTGTAATCGAGGTAATTTATCAGAATTAATGTACACAAGTCTTTACAATTCTGATTAATTTTTTTCAATATCTTTACTTCTTGTTTTATCAATTAAATCATTGTCAGCAAATCTTGATAACATTGTTTGTTTTTTTTTTTTAAATCTTAAGGCTAGGGTTTACTTAAAATTTTTTCCCTATTAGCTGTAGCAGAAAGCACTTGAAAAATGATATAACGAAATACATCCTAATTACTGCGTTTTATTATGTAAAATGATTTTATTTATAATATAGAAGGTGGCAAGGAGATCAGCCGACAACTTTTTCCAGCGAAAAATTTGTAAAAAATAAGTAATTAATTATTTTCTCTTGACGGCCATGAACCATGAAAAATCTAGTAATATTTCGATGACAATTTTCTTTCTAATTAAATTTTATTAAAATATAAATTAATAAAAAAAAAACGCATACCAGCGGCATCCTACATGAAATAAGCTTTATTTTGATATCAAAATCAATGGGTATAATTGCAAATTGGTTGATAAATTAGTTATTTCCCGACTCCTTGGGATTTTTTAGGGGGAAACCGAAGTAAAGCCCAGCCTTAAAGTATCTAATTACTACTTCAAATAATTTTAAGAATAAAATGTAGTATTTTTTTTAAGTGTGGGGATTTTACTCATCATAATACTAAACAAAGTAGACAAATTCACTTATTTTCAATGATTTAAGCAACATAAGTATCTATAAACATTGACAAATGATCCTCTATCAATTGAAATCCTAATAATTCTTCATAAAAATTCATTCCCTAGAAGTTATGTCTGTTGATCAGTAATTTTCATGATGATTCAACACAAGAGCTATAATCCACTACACATGGAATTCCTAGTCGATTTGTCAACGAGTGTCTGCTTGATTGAATAACAGATGAACAAACACGCAAACAACTTCTGAGTCAATGTTCCATCCTTGTCTATTTAGCCAAGAACAAGACAATAATTACTCAAGCTTAGAACTTTGATTAAATAAACATTAATGCCAGTGATTATCTCCTTATAGCATAAACTGATTTATTTTTTAATGACTAATTGATGATTCTAGTTCAGCAAACTCTACTCCATCCATACTACATCACACTGCTTTAAATTAAAATAATAAATATCCCATTTTATTGAAATAATACTACTTCTTCTCTGGGATTAGCTAATCTTCTTAAAGGATAAAATAAGTGAAAATAAAATTATTAAATAGATGGGTTTGATGACTTGAAAGAATAAAAATGATATAAACAATGGAGAAGTTTTGATATTTTATCTCCAATCATGTTAACATACCGGATTGAAATGGCTGTTCATACAACGTCCACTGGTGATGGAGATTATCGACATCTTTCGATATTTCCCAAGGATCAGGAGCACGATTTGTGAAAGGATTATAGGTATACAACTTGACAGTGTCATTTCCAGTTTGATGACATAGGAATATAGATGACAATAACTTCTTTTTCCATGATATCTTGAGCACTTCTGCAGCACCATCACATGAGTTAATTTTAACGAAGATAAAAAATGATTTAACATTCCACCAAGGAGAAAAATTTAATATCGAAAGATAGTCTTTTAAGCTTTCATTTTTGGTATCCACTGTTATAATAAAGGTCGCTCGTTTTGGATACCATTGTTGTTGATTGTTGGTATTTACTGAGAATTTATTGTTTACCAGAATTATGGGCAAAGAGTCGTTTGAATTTGAAGATAAATGTAATTGTTGACCTATATCTTCTGTGACAACTACAGGATTGAGATAAGCTGGGATGCATAATTTTATCATTTGTTCCTGTAAAAAGAAATAATTCTATGTATTTTTATTTTTTTACTTGAGTTTCATGTTTCTAGAATAATAAATCTAACAATACATGGAGATAATTTGCTAATGTTTCTCGAACATCTTCGAGATCACATTGTACAAAAAATATTTCTCTGACAAATGTCTCTAAATAGTTAATGGTACGTATTTAATAAGTCAAGACAGTTGAAAAAATTTATCTCAACTTAGTTTAAAAAATAAACATTTAAGGTGATTAGTTATACCAAAATTTAACTTAATATTCAAGCTTTAAGTTTACTGTAAGTCGTAGTGTTTTTTAAATTTAATGCACTGCAAAGTTCACAAGTAGTGGCTACAATGTTATTTAAATTAGTGACGTCATATCGAGACACAATTGGTGCAATAAACTAAAACACTTCGGAAATCGAGATTGACAGTGTTAATAAGCGTATTTAGGTAGTTATCATACTCAGAAATGGAATTATAAGCGCTTTGGAAGATTCCACATAGTTTCGAAAGACATTGTCTTCTTTTAACTATTCAATGATAATTAAAAGATACATTTTTCTACTTTTTACATATAAATCAGTAAAACCCGCAAATCAGTAACTATTCACTAGTTTTGAGTATCAATACAATTAGGTTTCACTTAGTAATAGAAGGGGCACTGATAATCAATGGATATTCTTTCTTTTTTCATTAATTCATTAATTCATTAATTATGGAATTTTATATATGTTCTAGTCTCCCCAGTGCCACTTACTATCAGTCTGCCTATGGCGACTTATTTAATTGACTATTTTTGCAATTGAATACCAAATTTATTATAACATTTTATTAGTTTCTGTTAGTTATGAATAATTTGGAGAAAAAATACCTTCCTCATAATTAACGAATAAACTTCAATTATAATGTCATCTTAATAAAATATTTCGCTCTGAGAATTTCAAGAAACTTTACAAAATGATAAGACTTTGCCGAAAGTTTAATATGATGTAGATAGATGCTAAATAATTTGATAGCCCAAATTTCATTATTCTTGTTCCTTGAGATATTGAAAAAAAAAACAAAAAAACATTTTTTACATCAATCCAAAACATACATGAAACAGTTGAATGAAATTATTTGACGGCTTAATTAATGTACCTACAATTTGATCCTTACAGCACAACTGCTTTAGTTGAATTGAAAAATGTTGATATATTTTATCTACAATAAAATCAATGAAGAGCAATACGTTAAGTACTTCATACTTAGTTCATTGTTTCTACGCTGATCAAAAATAGTTGGTAAAAAATACTTACTAGTTTTTGATAAACAACTGATGATTTCTTGAACTCTAGATCTAACTTTAGTCGTCCACTGATTATTTCAACATGACATACCACCAGGAGAGTAATCAACTGCTTCATCACTGCTATCAAAAATAATCCATTTGCCACTTCTTAATTCACTTTCACTCCATCAACGACTTTAACAACTTGGTCTTCATCTTTATTTGATAAAAAATACAAATGAAGTGTAAAATATTTCCAATGCCATCATTCAACCCTAGTTGAACTCTCACTGAAGACAATCATGCTTATTTGTTAACAAGAGCTGGCATGGCTGTACAAATATGACCGTAAGCATTCATGTCAGATCAACAGTTGATTAAAAAAATGCAGATACTACTTTCTAGTTAGTCAACTCTTCATTATCTCATGATTTTTTAAATGATCAATTGCTAACTTTTTCTTTATTTTTCTAGTAAATTCATGGAAGAGTAATTAAATTTAACGCAATTGAATTATTTAAACTTCACTTGGTATTTTTATTATGTAAAATACATGATCACGCCACTTACTAAGCTTAAGTAAATATTCGTGAGTTGAAAGTTGTGATGAATATAATCTAATATTTATGGAAAGCTATTTTTCATTGTTGTTATGACAACCATACTGCACCATTATTCACTCTGTAACGACTTTGGAAAATATAAATAACGAGAGAAATCTGTTTCCATTTTTTTTTTATTCTTACTGGTGCTTGAATGACAATATTTTGACATTTTAAAAAAGTTGCACAATTTAACTTTGATATTCTTGGAAGTTGGATCATTATATCCACCATCAGATGCTAAAAATATAATATAATTAAACAACAGTTTTAATACTAGAATAATTAACATTTTTTAACGAAATATATTTCAAGCTGTTGAGTCTTGAATGACAAGTTCACTTTAAACTTCTACAACTCTTGAAAAAATGGAGATAAAGTGATTGTTCAAAGGCCATTTCAAAGCTCAAAAGCTCCTTCCTGAAACTCGTTCACATTAGATTTAATAAAAAATTGTTTAATAGAAATGAAAATAAGAAATACAAACAAAAGTTAAAGACTAGTCTTTTTATTTTTATCTCTTTGCTAAATTAAATAAAATAATAAAAATGTAAATAATATTATTAATTAAAATGTTTGATTGTAAAAAAAGTTTTACATAAAATCATGTTATTGATATCTCTCTGAAAGATTTGATAAAATAGATTTAATAAAAATAAAAACTTATCTTTCAGGAAATTGACTATGAAGGATTTCGAAAATTCTTGGACACATATCTGGAAGTTACCACACCTGACGATCTTTCACGACATCTGTTTCTTTCCTTTCTCAAGAAAAGTCCGAGAAACGTTGACGGAAAAGCTTTCAAGGTATACACAAAAGAGTATAGTAGTCGTAAAAGAGATATATACATCAATAAAAGCTCTAAGCTTTTTGTATGAAAGTTTTAATATAAAACTACGACTTTATTTATTTTATTATAATATTTTTCTATTTGTCTAAAGGAAATGGCTGTTATGTCTTCAACAACGGCTTGTGCAGCAATAACATCCCATACAACATCAAGCACCAATGTCAATAGCACTGGACTCCCTGGGGCTTCAACTGAAAGCCATGGAGGTTCATCACTTGCTGACAAAATTCATGGACTTACAGAAAAAATTCAAGCTTTAGGTCATCATAGAACTGATAGTGAGGCTTCTGCTCGTAATAGAACAGGTATTAAGGATTATTTTCGATTTAGAATATACTTTAGATGTTGATGGTTCCAATGATTAAAAAGTTTTGAACAGGATCACATCACCATTAAAAAATATCCTATGGTATTTTATCAATTTTTTTCTTTTTTATTTCTGTTTTTGTCTTAAGACTTTAAGAGTAAAAGTATGGTCTTATAAAGTAATATATTTCAGGCAGTGTTCATCCCATGCTGACTGTCGCCCATACGTCATACAGCTGCCATGATGTCTTGGAAAAAAAGAGCACTGATAGTAGTCCCAGTCATAGTCAGATGTCACGAAATTCATCGAGGAAGTCTAACAATTCACTGCTGGTTAATAACGGAAGACTAGAAGGTGCACAAGCTAGACTTTGATCATAATAAATAGAATTCACTTCCTGGGATGTTCAGAAAATTCTTTCGAATTTAATACTTTCATTAGTGTTGATGATTTTTAGATTGAATTATTTTTTATCATTTTAAAAACATATAATTGTTGGACAGTGAAGTTTAGAATTTAAAAGCAATTAGTAGCATATAAGTAATAAAGTTTTTCAATATTTTAGTCATTGTGTAAATCTACTGTCTATGAATTGATTTATAAAAATTTTAAATAAGAGTAATGCAATTATTAGATCAGTTTGTAAATTCATACGTATTTTTTACATATAGAAAACAGTAAAATATTGATATATTTATTTAATCAATTATGTATTCGTCAACGTTATCTATAAATAACTGTTATTTTTTTGGTAATGTGTGCTTGACCTAATAATTATTGAAAACCAAGCAAATAAGTGTTTGTTTAATTATTGCGATCATTTATAGCAAAAAGAAAATATTTTTATTTATTAATATTGATGGAAAGACATTCCAAGAGTGATGAATGAATATTAGCAAACAAATGCGATTACTTTATACAGAGTTTTTAATAATTTTTTGTTAATAGTTAGGATTAATGAACTTTGCAGTAGGAAGTTATTTCCAATGGGTCCTATTTTGCAAATATTGACATATTTCGATGAAAAAAAAGCTATTATTAATATTAGATATTAAATTTTAGAAAAGTAATACACATAGATATATAAACGTCACTGCCCATATGTGTCCAACAATCTGTGATCACATCATTTTCTTCTCCTCACAACTATTGATGTTTATCTCCACTCAATAGTCTGCTCATACATCCTTAAATGACGTCTTTAAATAATTAACCATCGTCTTAAAGTCATTAAATAGTTTTAACTTTTGAAATCAATTGAAAAATTTAAATCAATAGTCATTAAAATATTTATTACTTTAACAGTCATTAATTTTAGTATCAATTAATTATTTAAATGTGATCGACTCTAACATTGTTGCTAATTAATACAGAAAAAAAAAACATCTTATGATCCTATAAATCTAATTATTAATTGACGATTATTGTTAATAAATCAAAATAATAATTTTCTAACCAAAAAATTAAAGAAAAAAAAAGTTTCCCACTTTTAAAAATAGCTCTGTAAAATTTACAAAGTATTCTAAAATTATTTATAAGTCTAAAGAAATACCAGGAAGTGATTCAAATAGTTTTTGACGGCACCAAAATATTGATAATATTTATCAGTATGATGTAAACAGAGTCTGATAGTTATTTTCAACTACTGTCAAATTTTCAGGGTTGTCTGGTGGCTGTCAATTTGTCCAAAAGTAGTTTTTATTTATCTCACAATCAATCAACCATACTAAGATGAGATATAAAATGACTTTTAATTCAAATATTACTTTAAATTATAATGTTCAAAAACTTGAGTCATTTGAATCAGCAGACAAACGCACGTGTCGTGAGCATTCAAAAATAGATTTGGACGCATGTCATCACGTGACGTCATTGGTACTAAGATTATATTTAATGCAGACGAGTGTAAAAATTGTATGAACTTAAAGTTAGTGACGCTCAGTAGGATTTTGCTAAGCAACAAGTGTGGTTCATTATTACTTTCATATAACCAACGTGAAAGACTGTTTATCTTTTTAGTACTTTGTTACTTACAATAATACTCCTCTGAGTTCATTTCAATTCTGTTTCGTTAATTGCATAATATATCAAGTTTGTAGTCTGCACTTTCATGAACTTTAGTGAACTTTATAGGTCATTTTAGTTGGACTCTGTTTGCTTAAGTCTTCGTATTTAACTCTCATGTGTAAATATGGTGAGCTCCAGTAGGAATCTATTCATTGGAAATTATTTCATGATCTTTTTTTTTTTTTTTTATTGTGCTCAATGAAGAAATAGAAGTTTAATAAATCATGGACGAGCATGAGACATCATTTTTAAATTTTTGTTAGTAGCTAAATATCTTCAGTAGTTAAAAAAAAGAAAGATTTAATTATTTTTCAGAAACTTTATTTGATGAAAAATCATTTTTATTTCATTTATTAACTCTTTGAGGTACTTCTATTATGTAGGGCTGTTTTTTACGGGTTTTTAAATCAGGCTTATGTAAATTAATAAAAAACGTAGATAAAAATTTAAAAAATTTTAATTTGAGGGACTATAACTTAAAGTAACAAATTCAAACTAAAATAAGTTTAAAAGATTATTATTCAATTAAATGATTGATAAAAGTATTGTTTTCTCCACTAAATAGTTTTTAGATAATCAAAAGTATTGATTAATAAGTTTTTAAAAAATCACCCAAGTCAACAAGTTTAAAATAAAATAAGTATACAAACAATAGAAATATTATTTCTCTTAATATCTGCCTTTGAAGTGATTTTAAAAAATATATTACTAAACAAAAATACATTTCCACTTACTGGTTTTCATTTAATAGAGTTCTCAATATTATAATTCAATTAAATATCATTTTTAATTATTTATTATAAGCAACACAAAGCTTATTAATTATTAAAACATTATTGTTTGAAATTCATAGTTATTATTTACTTTTCATTTTTCCAGTTATTGGCTTGAATTTCATCAGAATTTTCATCATATCTGAAAATAGATTAAATCACGTATTAAATTGAATTGTATATGAAGTTTATTTCATACGAAACTAACAGTTTTTTTTTTTATTACAGAAATGAGACATCTTGTACGAAAACAAAGTACCATTGACGTGCATTCGGTGAAAGTAAGTTTGAAAGACATCGTGTGTTATCTTTCATTACTTGAAGCTGGAAGACCAGAAGATAAATTAGAGTGTAAGTAATCAATCATTGCAGAGTTTTAAATTAAATAAATGTCTCAATTGTTTGCAATGTTTTTTTTTTATTCTTTCAATTGAAGAGTCTTGTCGAAAGAGATGTTATCAATAGCTATTTTCTATTTGATTATTACCAAGATCACAGAATATTTTTACTACTTCTTGAATTGGGACATTTATCTTTAGATAAAAATTTAATAAAAATCATTGAAATAAATTTTGATTTTCAGTTATGTTCAGACTTTATGACACTGATGGCAATGGAGTCCTTGACACCAACGTGAGTATTATCAATATTCAATAAGTCTACTTTTAAAATGAATATTATCCTATTTATTATGATGAAAATACTGTTTGTGGCATCTAGGAAATGGATTGTATTGTAAATCAGATGATGAATGTCGCAGAGTATCTTGGATGGGATGTTACAGAACTAAAGCCAGTAAGTAGAAAGGAATAAAAGTCATGAAGAGAAAAAAAAAAAACTTATCTATTTACCTTTTAAGATACTTCAAGACATGATGATTGAGATCGACTATGATGCAGATGGAACAGTTTCTTTAGAAGAATGGAAAAGAGGAGGGCTTACGACTATTCCACTTTTAGTGCTTTTAGGTCTTGATTCTAACGTCAAAGAAGATGGGAATCATCTGTGGAGGTTGAAGCATTTTAGCAAACCAGCTTATTGTAATCTATGTCTCAATATGCTTGTTGGTCTTGGGAAAAAGGGACTTTGTTGTGTTTGTGAGTTAATAGATAATATTTTATTTTACTTTTAGTAATTAAAATAACTCTAAAATATTGATGATATATTTTTAATTGTAGTTTGTAAGTATACTGTACATGAAAGGTGTGTCCAAAGAGCACCAGCTTCATGCATTGCTACTTATGTGAAGAGCAAGAAGACTTCACAGACGATGGTGCATCATTGGGTTGAGGGTAATTGCCATGGGAAATGTTCTAAGTGTAGAAAGACAATTAAATGTTATAATGGAATCACTGGACTTCATTGTCGGTGGTGTCAAATCACGGTAAGATCTTAGAATTGATTAATTGAAGACATAAATGGATGAAGGTGTCATGTAACTAAAGGCCTCCTGAAAATGGTGCTAGATTTCAAGCTAGATCATTTCCTCAGAGTCTCAAAGGTAGCTATACAAGCTGTGCAGTAGGATCGTGATATCATTGATAGCTTTGCTGCTTGCTAGGTTGCAATATTCCGATGATAGGGTCAGCCCTATTTTTCATGCAGAGCTACTTTCTAGTTTGAGAATTTAATCAGTCGTCCATCTGCTCATGGTACTAATTATCAAATTAGCAGAGCAACAAGCAAATAAATACACTTCAGATGAAGTGGAATATATCATTCATAGTAGCTATGAATCTAACAAGCAAGCTAGCTCGAAATCTATCACCTTCAGTAGGGGCTTTAAATTGAAGTTCTGAGCAATTCAAAATGAAAGTATTTTTAGTTCAACAAACTGCTATGTAATAAATATAATTATAGTCCAGCCGATATTTTTAATAACACCTTCATCCACTCATACCTTCAATTAGCCGAATTCAATCATTACCTAGAAATGTAGAACTCCAGCCAGAGTTTCAGTGCTAAAAATTATTCAACAGTTATTCGATTCATAAGGTGTTGAAGAATCGTCATGATTGAGACAAATGTAAAATCTTTATTAGAAATATTTTTTGTAAATAAATTTATTGGATAAGAATTAATAGATATATTCACTAATATTATTCACAATTATTAATATAAGAATAATGCAAAATACTTTAAAGTAATTTTTAATGGTCAATAGTATTCATTGTCGTTCTTAGATCATTAAAAATTTTATTTTAAATCTTTAGTAACAGATATCTCTTGAAAGTTGTCAAAAAGTCTGGTTTTTATAGTTTCTATAAATTAATCTGAATTTTAAAAGTGATTAAATTATAAAAAAAATATAAAAGTTAGAGAAATAAATATTGATGAAACTGTAATTTTAGGTACACAATAAATGTGGATCTCAAATAAAAACGGAATGTAATCTTGGAGATTACGCAATTCACATTCTTCCACCAACGGCAATTTGTCCAATAGTGCTTGATAGACAGAGGTCATTATCCCGAGATAGTAAACGTGGTAGTAAATATGGCCAGGACACATCTTCTATCGGTTCCGGTGCCTTCCTACACTCTAGTAACATCGTGAGCCAACAGCCAGCAATGTCTTTCCAAATTACACCAGTTCCGGGTTCCATACCACTCTTAGTCTTCATAAATCCCAAATCCGGTGGTAGACAGGGCGAGAGAATGTTAAGGAAATTTCAATACATTTTGAATCCACGTCAAGTACACAATCTAGCCACTGGTGGACCAATGCAGGGTCTACAAATGTTTAAGGACGTGGAAAATTTTCGGGTAATTTGTTGTGGGGGTGATGGTACAGTAGGATGGGTTTTAGAAACAATGGATCGTGTACAGTTTGAAAAGCAACCGGCTGTTGGAGTGATCCCTTTAGGAACTGGTAATGATTTAGCTCGTTGCTTACGTTGGGGTGGTGGATATGAAGGTGAAGCCATCCATAAAATACTTAAGAAAATCGAGAAATCAACTCCAGTGATGATGGATCGGTGGCAAATTGACGTCATTGATCAGAAAGAAGAAAAAAAACCCAATCAAGATAGCATTCCTTATAATATCATTAATAATTATTTTTCTGTTGGTGTTGATGCTGCTATTTGTGTCAAGTTTCATCTGGAAAGAGAAAAGAATCCAGAAAAATTTAATAGTAGGATGAAAAATAAACTTTGGTATTTTGAATATGCAACAACAGAACAATTTGCAGCAAGTTGTAAAAATTTACATGAAGATTTAGAAATAATTTGTGATGGCACACCGTTAGATTTAGCACATGGACCATCACTTCAAGGTGTTGCATTACTTAACATTCCTTTTACTCACGGAGGATCTAATCTCTGGGGTGAACATGCAAGACATCGATTAAGAAAACGAAAGAAACGTCCAGATAAGGAATTAAGCACGAGTAGTTTTAATTCTGTGGATCTTACTGTTGCTATTCAAGGTATTTTAAATTATTGCTCAACCACTTTTATCTATTACCATGCTAATGATGCTGAAAATGTCATTTAATATTTAATATTATCATTCATTTTAGATATTGGAGATAATCTTATCGAAGTGATTGGCTTGGAAAATTGTTTACATATGGGTCAAGTCAAGACTGGTCTTAGGGCGAGTGGTAGAAGATTAGCGCAATGCAGTAGTGTTACGATCACCACTAAAAAACGATTTCCAATGCAAATTGACGGTGAACCATGGATGCAAGGACCATGTACGGTAAGTTTTAGGGTAATTTATGATGTTGGTAATAGGATTTAGAAGAAATATGGTAGTAAAACTATGGAAAAAATATTTTAGATGATTTTCTTTAATGTTTTATTATGTAGCTGACTAAAGTCTGGTTATACTACTTGATTGATATTAAAATCAATTGAAGATTGATTTTTAATGTATTTTATAACAGCATTTATTTATTTATTTATTTGATTAAGTGTCTTATTATGTGTTATGTGATTTTGAGAAAGTTTGGGTATGAATAATTTTATTATTAAAAGAATCGTTGTGTCATAAAATAAAAATAAACTAATAAATTTGAAAAATAATTAAAAATGGACTAAACTTTGACTTAAAAGAGTTAAATAAGATTTTAAAATAAATAATAATGAATTAATATAATGTTAATTGTAATTAATAGATTCACATCACTCACAAAAATCAAGTACCAATGCTGATGGCACCACCGTCAGACAAACGTCGAGGATTCTTCCGATTTCTTCGAAGATGAACAACTTCCATAACCATCTTATTAATTTACTTTGTATATAATTTATTATTTATTATAAAAAAAAAAAAACAAAAGTCTCTCTCATTTAAACTTGTTGATATGACTGATACTCAGACTTTCTATAGATTGAATAATCACTCATAACAGATTATGTCACAAATAAATTTTTATATTATCATCTTACAATTAATTATAATATATTAAAATGAACGAATAGTATGTACATAACAGTCAATTGAGAAAAAAAAAATATTCGAGTAATTTATTGTTATTATATATATATATTTTTTTTTCTATTTCACTCGAACAATATAAATAAATAAATAATCTATATACATTTATCAAAAGCATATCAGCAAACATGCAACATTACTAGCAATTTAATTTATTGAATTAAATTTAATTAATTATTTGTATAAAGAAATGTTACTCTAGTAAATTAATTTCATTGAGGAGTATTTTTATTTATATTTATATCCTTTTTGTTACTGTGATATATTTTGTTTTTTATTAAAAAAAAATATCTACTTGATAAAAATAAAAATTTATTGTAAAGTTTTTGTAGATAGTTGCTTCTCTATAGATATTTATAGTAAAAGATATAACTATAAATATCGATTATGTCATGGTAAATCCAGCTTTCTAGACTTGGGAGTAATAGTAAAAGATATTAGAACCACTGAATTAATTAAATGTAATCTAGTGAAAATTATTATCAACTGTTATCATTTTTTACTTTAGTTTTATAATTATTTTAACTGAATAAAAATCATAAATCAATTGTTAACAGTGACCTCATTTACATTTATTTTGACTAGATATTATTCAAATTTTATTTCTAATTTATTTTAACAAATGAATCAGTTAAATATGTTTATAATAATTATTTTAAAAGAATACTCCTCAATTAAATTACGTACATAGTGACTTTTCTGTTGCGTGATAATAATCTGTATTAATTAAAACGATAGATTAATACCTCGAGAATTAATATTTATTTAAAGAAAAATAATTAATGTTATTATTTAATAGATGTATTAAGTTGTAAAAAAAATTAAAGAGATATATTACTGAATGATTAGTAAGATTAATTAACAGCACGCAATAAAAAAGTCATCTTGTGCCTTCAGCTTTATAATATCTTGTTCTTATATTCAAAGTATTTTTCACAAGACTTATTTATTACTTTATTAAACAATTAAAAGCTAAACGATTTTTGAAGTTGACAATGGTTAAAGAAATTATCTAGTTGTAATAACTATAAATAATATATAAATATTATATATAAACAAATAAATAATTAGATATAATATAAATGAATAATCGTATGATGCAAAAAAAATTTTAATTGCTTCTTAAATATTATCTAAACGTAGTTAAAAAAAAAAAATTATTGCTTATATTATAAATAGATTTGCCAAAATAAATTCAACATTCAC
This sequence comes from Chelonus formosanus, assembly GCA_028641665.1. NCBI lineage: Eukaryota > Metazoa > Arthropoda > Insecta > Hymenoptera > Braconidae > Chelonus > Chelonus formosanus. Next base: position 6,266,711 of record CM054000.1, read on the forward strand.
GAACACCAGATCTATTAAGTGGTAACAATGCGTAATATTTTCCGTCCGAAAAAAAAAAAAAAAATGAAAATTAACGAGATTATTGTCGATTAGCTGCTTAAATAATTAGTAATATCGTTAAATAAACATAATTATTATGATAATGATGATGATGATAATAATAGAGTTAAAACATATTCATTTTCTTTATTAAGAGAAATGTGTATGCTCTCTTAATTCCGTAATAGTCTAGTCAAATTGGGTATAAGACTGTCATTAAGGACAAAAAAATAAATTGAATCAACGTAGAAATCATGTAAAATATTTTAGAAAAATTTAAGACACTAATTGCTTTGAAAAATAATTGAAAATAATAAAGAGCTACTTTTTTTGTGTTTATCTTGAAACTGATGAGAAATACGAAAAAAAGTTTCGAACAAAAGTTATAGAAAATTTAATTTTCTTTTAAAAATGTCTTATACAATTTATTCGTATCTCTTATAGTTTAGACGTAAAAAGATCTTAAATGCTAGGGGTTGAGATTAATTTTTTACAAGGTCATAAAAGAGCGAATGGAGGTTTAATATGACATCTTCAGGTTTTCATTGACTAGACTATAATATCTATAAAAAGAATTTCTTAAATCATCAATCTTTACAGGGACCATTTTTAATTGGGTCGAACGTATAAATATACCAAAAAAAAACATTCAACAAATTTTAAACTAAAAATAAAAAAATATTATTTGACTGCAGAGTAAAAGAAGAGAGTTATAAAAAGAAAACTATAAAAAAAAAAAAAAGAATAGTACAATTATATATTCTACAGTTTAGATGACTCTATATATTTATATTATTGTTTGACAATAGTAATAAATTTTAAAACTTAAAAAAATGAATACTTAATTTATTAATTATAGTGTTAATTAGTTGTTATTGTTATTATTATTGTTAATTTAATTAACTTAATTATTATAATAAGTATTAATATCAAGATGTAGATCATTTAAATATTGATGTTTACAATTTAAATGTCGCAATTGTTTATAACAATTAAATTCATTTTACCAAATATTATTACACCATTTTCTATTATATAATAAATAAATAATTTATAGTATTTCACGTTATAAGAGAATATTTAGTAATAATTTATAGATTAATCAAAAATATTACGCTTATTATGGTGAGGTTTTCAACAGTGAATAGCCAAGGAATGATTAATTAACAATGTAAAGTAATAAAATTAAATATATTAATATATATTTGTATGAAAGGATATACACAGTATCAATAATTGGCAAATTATCAAAATTAACATTAAATGAATTATTATTAAAGATTAAATTAATTTTGTGTAAAATTTACTGAGACAATTACTCTGCAGAAATGAGTAGTAATATTAATTCACAATGAATCAATGATTTAAATAAATACTTTATGTTTATTATTTTTAATTCGAAAGTGCTTTCAATGTGCAGTCAATCCGGTTCGATAAATATTAATAAATTAAATTATTATTTAATTCTATTTAGACTAGGTTTTAATGATGATTGTTAAATTAATTATCAAGCTCTAATTGATTAATTAAAAATTGTATTTAATATTTCACGCGTCATTAACATTATTAACATTTATTTGCAAAGTGAGTCTGAACGCAATTTAATCATTCACCCAATGAATTTTCTATCAGAATATTTCCTCTTAATAATAAAAATTATTTCTAATTGTTTATAATAAATTAAAATAATGCTAAACAATATGTGGTTGTTAAAGCATGGGTATGGTATAATTTAAAATAAATAAACAGCTTTCCAACTTTATTGTAATTATTAAATAATCAATGAGAGCTTGATAATCGTCTTTTAACAATGATCAATCTAGCAAATAATACTAATCATCAAGATTGAATCTTAATGTGCTAAATAATTATTAATTAATATTAATTACCAAGTTGATTAACATCAATATTTTTACTCCAACTTCCAACATTTACTTTAATCAATTATTTATCTATAAATGAGGATGAAAAATATTGATATCAATAGTCAACTGTGTATAAAAATATCATCTCATTGTATGTCTCTTGTTGATCTGAAAAATAGCAACCAAATAATTGTGATTGTATGTTTGAGCAATGGTAATTGATATGATGATATATGAGAGAATGCTTTACTATCAAAGTCTAAAATAAAATGTGAATAAATCATTTCTGCTTTCAATTATATAAATAACGTATCATTAATTCAAAAGAAATAAAAAATAATCTTAAGTATTTGACATTAAATAGTGAAATTCCATCAATCAAGTTGTGAGCATGAAATTATTCTTATTAAAAGAAAATAAAAGAAATAATAATATTAATAATAATAATATTAAATTGATAGCTATTTATTGTAGAGAGATTTATTTATAACTTATAGAGAAATATAATTGTTTTATTTTGAGGGAAAATGAACTCTAGACATCAGTGGCAATGGTGGCATATAAAAGTAGTGTATTGAAGTAAATGATCGACGTTATTCTGAATAATATAGAATGATGATAAATATATATATATATATATTAATGAGAATCAATGTTTTAAATATTAGCTAAAATTATTAATATTAAATCAGATTAGCCGACTCAACTGCCACCAATCTTTCAGTCGATATTGCTTGTGAGCACTACTGCCATTTTCCATCATTAATTAGAAACCTATAGATTTCAAAATCTGTACAGTGTATCATAATTTAAGAATAATAAAATTTTGTTTTATGAATAAAACATCTCTTTCTTCATTTCAATTAAAACACTATGAATTAAATCACTAGCTTAAATCATCCGCCTTCGGCTTGGGCTGTAATTTTACACATGATTTGAGCAAGACTACTTTCCCTCCTTAGGTGTAAAATGTACCAATTCCTGACTGGCTTGATTATCATGAACAAAAAGTCCTGACTCTTCTCGGGGCTTTTATGTAACTTACCTTAAACCGGAGCTTCTTTGACAAGTTTTGGTTTGCGAGTCTGAGGATTTTTACCAATTGAAATTAAAGGAATATTCCTAGATTCAAGATTTTTATTACAAAAAGAATAACATCTTATTAAAATTCATGGTAAATCGGCTCTCATATTGATTGCAACGGATAATCATTGAAGAATTGATCTTCAAAAGAGTTGTTCATCAGAGTTACATGTTTAAAAAGTTAAACATTATTTTTACTTATCTATAATATTACTACTATTTTTAATTATCAAATTTAAATTCTTACTCTAAATAAATCAGAGACAAGTGTTTATTACTTTTGGTATTCGTAGTAACGTTCCAATAAATCTTCTTCACAGAAGAACTCCACAATTTTCACTCAACTCCAATGATGTGAATGATAAGATAGCTTAACAATAACTGATGTCTTTTGACTCCGGCATCGATCGCAGATACAGTTATAGTGGGGAAGTCGTTACCACTAACAACCTATCAATAACATGATTAATCTTATATGACAATTTCCCCATTCAATTTTCTTACTTCTTCAGACGCAAAGGTAATTGCCCATGATGACAGCAATTATCTAGACAATATAATTGCCAACTAATACACAAACAGATTCCGTAGAGGGGAATTTCTTTTGAAAAAAAATAATCAGTTGGTATTCAGTCTGCTCTAGATCTCCAACAATTCTAAATTAGTCATTACCAGTTGACAAAAGACAATGACTATTCTATCCTTAAATTATTTCTGGCTTGGTATTTGTGGTTGTTGGAGACCTACTAGTTGGTCAAGATGGGCGTCCAACCTGTACCATCTATACACACTGGTCCTCCTCTTTAATGTTATCTCATTCATGATATCAGGAATCACTTATATCGCATCATCAAAGATTGAAATAGACCTAGCATTATTTGACACTTTGTCTCTGATGCTGACCTTTGTAACAGTTTCCATGAAAATTTATTGCTCGGTTTACTGTCGTGATTTCATTATTGACATTGAAAAGCGTCTAGAAGAGAAGCTACTTAAGCTTCATGATCATCAAGAGGAAATGGTTTATTAGCATTACCGGCGTATGACCAGGTAAGTAAAGTGGTAATATTCTTGCAGCAATCCTTTTTTCTATGAAAGAATTAATTGAATAGCTACTGATTAAGTTTATTCTAGATATGTAGTGATATGCTTTATAACATGATAACATACATCAACGCACCACCACTACATTGGAGTTATTAATCTTATAGATAGAGCTCACAATTCATTAAACTAATTAAAAAAAAACTACTCTTTATCTTTCAAAGTAGTATAACGTAGGTTTAGTCAGGCCCAATATCCAGAACTATAAAAATAAAAACAAATGCTTTCAAAGAAATTGACTCTTTTAGAGTCATGTTGGGACTAAAGTCTTCCTGACTTTGATGTTGACTGTGGATATTAGATCTGATTAAATCCAATTAGAGGGCTACTTAATCACCCAGTCAGGAAACAACTGGATGATGACACCATTTGATGGTCAATGTTGGTCCAATCATGGCTCTGTTGTTTATTTTTGTACAGGTAACATTGTCAAATCAAAATAGATCTACTCAGTTATTATTATCAGATTCAATTTAATATGAACAACATTGGTATCCAACTGGATCTGATGAATTTGGATGCAATGGGATTCAATCATTTTTCAGGTAGTAAGCTATTGCTAGAATTCAATGTTGCTTTTGGACCCTGGGAACCGAGTGATTTATAACTAGCACAAGAATTATAATTGGTCTACAACACGGCTGTATCAGTTGGAAACCTTGATCACAGTTAATACATTTTAGAAATTAATGACGCATTGAGGTAGATATCAATTTTCAAAAACTGTATAAATACATATTGAGACTTCACCCAAGACCCCATCAGAAGTTCTTGAGGGTTTTTCATGTCTCATTAATGTTAAAAAATATCCCAAAAATCAGCCTGATTGGAGATGGCACCTAATCAGAACTTTGTGACCCTTCATTCAAATTTCTATTATTCATTCTTTTTAATTTCCACAATTGCGATAGATTTTTACGTTGCCCTTTATTTGGAGGATGTTAAAATTGATTTGATGAATGTTGAATCCAATTCTATATTAATAAGCATCTTTGGAAGAAGATGATACCCTATTGAAGTCCGTAGTAGATCAATGAACTCGCTTCATATTGATTAGAACGGATAATCGTTGGCGAATTGATCTTGAACCAAGTTGTTCACCAGAGTTACACTTGTAAACATTTAATATTATTCTTAATAATCCGTAATTTTTCCAGTATTCTTAATTATCAGATAAGAGGAACTGCTGATATAGAACAGAATTTATCTTCAAAAAAATCAGTTGGTATACAGTCTGCTTTAGATCTCCAACAATTATAAATTATTCATCACCAGCTGACAAAAGACAATGACTATTCTATCCTTAAATTATTTCTGGCTTGGTATTTGTGGTTGTTGGAGACCTACTAGTTGGTCAAGATGGGCGTCCAACCTGTACCATCTATACACACTGGTCCTCCTCTTTAATGTTATCTCATTCATGATATCAGGAATCACTTATATCGCATCATCAAAGATTGAAATGGACCTAGCATTATTTGACACTTTGTCTCTGATGCTGACCTTTGTAACAGTTTCCATGAAAATTTATTGCTCAGTTTACTGTCGTGATTTCATCATTGACATTGAAAAGCGTCTAGAAGAGAAGCTGCTTAAGCTTCATGATCATCAAGAGGAAATGGTTTATCAGCATTATCGCCGCATCACCAGGTAGGTAAAGTGGTAATGTTATCAGAGTAAGATGAAATGAATCAATCATGGGTATTCTATTTCCATCCCTGGTATATTTATGTAAATTAAAACAAATGCCTTATCATGACCATCCTTTTTTAGAAATAAAATCAGGCTTTCTTGCAGAAATCTTACTCAACGTTACTCTGGACTATTCTTACTTGTTCTCGTATGGTTTCTATTTGCCCGCACTACTGTGATAAAATCACCAGACATATTACCATGTCAAGGTTGGTTTCCTTACAATTACTCAAGACCAGGTGTCTTTACGATCACAGCTTTCTACCAGCTTTGTGCTATCACCAATGCTGCTGTAACCAATTTGGCTTTTGATCCATTGCTACCATGCATCTTCTACTACATTTGTGCGCACATCAGAATACTCAAGCTTCGGTTCAACACGTTACTAAAAAAGTTAGAAAACTTTGATATCAACAACAATGATATATTGGTCAACAAGTTGCAGATAGAACAGAAGCTAATCAGAGAGTGGGTGACGTACCACATTGATATTCTAAAGTAAGGTCCTAGAACATTGTTAGTTGATGATGATCAGAGTTTGGATAGCTGATAGACTTTTTTGATCAACAGTTGGGCTGATATGATTAACATGACATTTTCTAAAGTTGTCATGGTCCAGTATTCTTCTAGCTCTTTTATTCTCTGTGCTCTTGCCTACTTGACTTCTCATACTCCACTTGGCTCCGTAGACTTCATTCAAAACTTGACCTTTCTCCTGGTTATGTATATTCAAATATATGTCCAATGTGTAGCTGCTGATCGCATGACTGTTGAGGTAATGTCATTCATAAGTAACTAGGCTGAATCTTAAATGATAATATCAACATTTTCTAACTTCCATTTCAGTTTGCTGATGTTGCCATTGAGATTGGAACGGCAAAATGGTTCAATTTAAGCTGCTCTGCTCAGAAATACGTAGTAATCATCTTAGCGAAATCCATGAAGCCAATTGTTTTCACTTGTGGATTTTTTTTGTCTTTGTCTCTAGAGTCATTTATGAAGGTAAGTGTTCCAACGACGAAAAAACACCATGAAAAATTAAGATGAGTGCAAGAATAAAAAAATCTAATGATGTATCACTTTTAATTGCAGATCATCAAACTATCATACACGATATATAACTTATTAGAATAAACTCTAACCTATAAGTTACAACAGTCAAGAACTAATTAGAGAATTTTATTAGACTAAGTGTTGCATGATGAATTTATAAATTACTAATAAAGAATAATATTCTAGAAAGTTTTTCAAAGAATGAAGGAACAAAATTTTTTAAAAAAACCTGGGCACCAATGAAATTCCCCCCAAAGGCTACCTTCTCATTTGATGTCTTTTTTCAGCTATTTCTTAATACAGTGGAGCTTTTTTGACTGTGTTCCGAAATAAAACTCAGTATAATACTGGCCAATGCAAATGACGTCATAAAATTGACGTCATACTGGTGATTGGTATCACCTTATTGGCCCGCCAGTACAATATGGCGTCAATTAATGATGTCATTTGCATTCGCCAATATACTGGGGAACATTCTTTAATTGTTGCCCCTTTTGAGGAAGAGGAAAAGGCATGCCTCTCACTCTTTGTTGATGATCGTCTTTCTCTTTTTCATTTTATCCCCACTTCTCTACTACTCCTGAAAACAGAGACATGCAATATATCTTTCTTTCTCAGAGTGGTGGGGGGAAAAAAATTTCGATACGTATCTACAAAATTAAAGAAGCTCCACTGTATGAGGAAAAAAAGTATGTGTCACTCAAAAACTAACAGTGTTTGTATTGAAACTTTTTATAGAATGCAAATGCAAATTATTAGTTAATAATCATGAATAATGTTGCCAATAATATTCAGTAATAATTATCATTAATGACTAATAATAATTCTCTTTCTGTACCCAGTGACTATTCACGGCGTCTCCTTTTTGTGTAGATCTTCGTAAACATTCTCTGTCTCTTTCCCTCCATTGTTCAGCAATGAACAATTAGAAAAGGACAAATAACCTAACAGATTTTATTCAGCTCAACATGTTTACGCTTAATTTTAAAACTAGTGCAGTGTCTTATGAAAAGTTTCACTCAAAAGATCATCAATTCTTATTGTTTCTAAACCATTTAAGGTTATCTTTGTGTAATTGCTCGTCGAATGGAATTGATCTGATGTGAATATTATCATTTTTGAGATTAATTAAATCATGGCACTTGACGCGGGAGACCTTGAAAAGTGGAGATGTGTTAAAATTTGGAAAATCAGACCTATTACAATAATTTCTTACTGGAAAATCAAAAAAGGTATTTTTGAATATTCTTCCAAAAATTGAATTTAAATCTACAGAATACTACTCACGTGATATTTTTTAAAGCATCTAGTGGGTTCAGTCAGGTGCAATATTAAATACTATGCGACTTGAATAAAAATACTTCTAGAGAAGTTAACTCTTCCGAAGTGGAATAAGAACTGAAGTCTTCCCTACGAATATTGATCGCAGGTAAAGGAAAACGTACTTATCACATAGATGAAAAATTAATTCTACACGATAAACTTCCATGAATTTTCTTACTCCCCAAGAAATACAAATAATTGTCCATAATGGTGGTAATTAAATTAATGTCATTTAATTGTCAAAGAGTTACCAAGAAGAAAGCAAGTCCACCTCCAGACACTACGACGACTGTCTCTAATAAATATTCAGTTATCAAGCTGACTGCTATATCAGATGACAATTCTGGACAAGAATTTTTTTTTCCTTAGTCTAGTTGGTCTTTGGAAACCTGTGCCTTTTAAAGGATGGAAGACAGTTTGTTACAGATTTTATAATCTGTTTATTGTTACTGAAATGACTACATACATCGTATCAGCATTTATGGACATTCTGACATCAACCTTTGAATTGCATTCATTTACTGATAACATTTCCTTGATTTGTAATTTTATTATAGTGATAATTAAAGTGTACTGCTTGACTCGGTACAGTGATGTAGTGATTGATATTGAGAAACGTCTAGAGCAGAGGCTTCTGAAGCCTGAAGATGATGAGGAACAGATGATTTATCAGCGTTATGTCCAAATTACCAAGTATTTATCCATTTTTGTATTAATATTGTAGAAAAAAGTGAAAGAACCGTAATATTTCTATATTTAGATCATTAAATATTTTTTTTTACCGACAAAAAAATAATCTCATCTGTACAGATCGAATTAGTCCTGACCAGCTTTACGCAAATTTTCTAATAAGATAAAATCAAGTCTAAATAGATCTGTCTAGACTTGATTATTTTTCTCTAATACTCAAGAAAAATAACCAGTGGAAAAATAAAATGAATCTATACAAATCTATTTTTGGAACCCTAAGATCTATTTGGTTCAGCATCCATCTGGTTTGATCCATTTTGAGATCTAGGCTAGATCTTGGTTATAGATTAGTTTTTAAGATTTAAGTACATCAAAATAGATTTAAAAAATGAGAATAATGTAGATTTCTCTAAATCTATTTGATTTTTTCCCAGAAAAATAGATTTACACTGATCTACTTATGTCAGACCTACTTAAATCTAAAAAATTAAAGAAAATTTGATCTAATTAGATCTATGTATAATTAGTGAGATCATTGTACGTCTATATTACTGTACATTACTGTATATCTGTGGAGATCTTCATCAATGGTATAAAAAAATTGGATATATCTATAGAGGTCATAGAAGATCCAAGGAAATCAAAGCAGATGTACGTAGAATAAAGTAGATTCAACTGTGTCAAAAAATAGATCTATTTTATTTTTTAAGTGTTTCCCTGTAAGATTTTTTCTGCTGTTCCTTCTTCACTTTTATTTTGAATTCACACTTTATTTTTCATCCACAGGAATATTTTTATTTACTACCCAATGCTGTTCGTGATAGCAGTGACTTGGTATTCTTTGGCTCACGTCACTTCAATTCGTCCCCCAGAGACATTACCATACTTAGGTTGGTTCCCTTACGACTACTCCAGCTTTGTTGTCTTCTGGCCAACAGCTATATTCCAACTCTGTACCATCCTCAATGCTGCAGCAGCTCATCTTTCGTTCGACCCTCTGCTACCTTGCATGCTCTGCTACGTCTGCGCTCATATTGACATACTCAAGCATCGGTTTCGTGTGATTCTGAAAAAGCTGGATATAATAAATCACAATGACTCTCTGAAGAAATTAGAAACAGAGAAGAAGTTGATTGGTGATTGGGTCAAGTATCACATCGAAATATTAAAGTAGGAATAATTAAAAATTACTTGCTAGATAAGATATTGGTAACTAATGATTCTCTATCTTTATTACAGCCTGGTGAAAAATATCAACTCCATCTTTGCTGTCGTGATATTCATCCAATACTTTGGTAGTGCATTCATGCTCTGCACCATAGCTTATCTTATGTCACATGACAGCGTTAAGTCCATGACATTCCTAGGGAATCTTAGCTATTTTGTGGCCATGAATTTTCAGATATTCTTTCAGTGCATGTCTGCTAATCGAATGACTTCAGAGGTAAAAATGTCAAGATTTAAAACAAAATATTTTTAAAAACTCTAGTTGATAGTTAATAGTCATTGATCATTTTCAGTTTGTAGACTTGAGGGAAGAAATTGGTACCACCAACTGGTTCATTCTGAGTAACAGCGGACGAAAATCAACAGTGATTATATTATCAACGACATTGCGACCTATTGTTTTCACCAGTGGATACTTTCTATCACTGACTTTAGAGTCATTTACCAAGGTATTTAACAACATCATGTTTTTAAAAGAAAAAATTACTATCAATATTTCTTTTTAGGTCATTAAATTATCATACACTGTTTATAATGTACTGGAGTAGTTATTAGTCATAAGTAGAAGACAAATTACTAGAGAAAATAACAATAAATTGTTGATACGCACATGATTTGTTGCTGTTTATGACTAGAATAACAAATAAATCCAATGTCAATTTATATTAAAAATTGTCCAACTCTGCAACTTGGTTTAATGTGAATGATGTTAACTCTTCAGAAGTTGAGTAACAACTGAAGTCTTCCTTACTTGGGTATCGATCGTAGGTATAGGAAGACATACTTGCCTTATCAATATAAATTAACTCTAGGCGACAAGCCCCCATGAATTTTCTTATTTCTCAAGAAATACAGATAATTGTTTATGATGATGCCAATTAAATTAATGTCATTTAATTGCCAAAGAGTTACGAAGAGAAAAGCAAGTCCACCTCTAGACACTACGACGACTGTCTCTAATAAATATTCAGTTATCAAACTGACTACTATATCAGATGACAATTCTGGAAAGGAATTTTTTTTTCCTTAGTCTAGTGGGTCTTTGGAAACCTGTACACTTTGAAGGATGGAAATCAATATGTTATTTAATATATCACTTGATAGTGCTTTTTACACTGTTATTATTCTTAGCATCTGGGTTTATGGCAATCATGACGACTGCCTTCGAATTGCATTCATTTATTGACAATGTTTCTTTATTGCTTAGTTTAGTTACAGGAGGTATGAAGATCGGGTGCTTGATCTTTAGCCGTAGGTCACTCATTAAAATTGAAGAGCGTCTTGAGAAGAGGCTTTTGAAACCTGAAGATTATGAAGAACAGATGATTTATGAACGCTATGTACAAATGACGAGGTATGTTGATCAATTCATGCTTTTTTAATTATTTTTTGTCGGGTTTTGAAGCTTTTTTGCATCAAAACTTAGCCATTTTTAGGTTAGAGTAATGGGAATCCCATTAAGCTAAAAGTTATCTAGAAGATAACTCCGAGATATCACGTTTAAGAGTATAAGATATTTTACTTGAGTGAAAATTATTTCAGAAGCATGTTCAGGAACCCGTCGGGCAATCTTGGGTTCGTTATCAGGACTCAATGAGATAACCTAAAATGTAATATCATAATCAGTCAGGAAATAATATAGGGGGCCTAATAAGATGGTTTCATAAAAGATAACTATTAGATACTATCGAAATATCTAATGCGCCATTTATCAAACTTCGTATTATATCTTGAAGAAGATGTCAGTAGAGAAAATAGACATACGTAAAAGTTCAATGCTGTGTTCTGTTTAGGAATCAACCCAGGTCACTCCAAATGTGTTAAAGTGCCTACCTGGCTCCATAAGAATGTACTTAATTTTCGGGACACATCGGCCCATTTAAAACAAATTTCTATTCACGTATCTCTTCTCTGACATCAGATAGATATTTCATCTTAGCTATTCCAATGAACTAATTCAGAATAAAAATTAATGTGTAACCAATATCGTGCTGAGCTGGCTGTTGTTACCCAAGCTGGAGATCATGTCAACTAGCCCTAGACAAATAAGCTGGATCTCTAATTTCGTATATATACTAAGGAGGATTCTCTAAAAGATTGAATAATAATATCAAATCAATTGTTTCAGGCATATTTTCAAGTACTATCCAATGGTCTTCATCGTCGCAATAACCTGGTACTCAATTGCCCATATTGCCATCATGGATCCACCTAATATCTTACCTTACGTTGGATGGTTTCCCTACAATTATTCCACTAGAAGCATCTATTGGCTCACAGCTTGTAATCAGCTTTATGCTATCTGCAATGCTGCAACAACTAATCTCTCGTTTGATCCCTTGTTACCGTGCATGTTATGTTATATCTGTGCTCATGCGAATATTCTCAAACATCGGTTCAATACCATCTTGAAGAAAGTGGAAAAGATTGGTGATAATGGTGATTTCTTCAAACTAGAAACTGAAAGAAAGCTTATTGGTAATTGGGTGGAGTATCATATTGAAATCCTAGGGTAAGTAAATTTGAATTTAAATAATATCCATCAGCTCCATCAACATGCAGCTTAGAGGATTAACTATATTATTCCCTAAGAATGAATCAATTCAGGATCTTATTTGTACAGCTTGGTAGAGTTCATCAACTCCGTATTCACCAACGTAATATTCGTCCAATATTTTGGTAGCGCATTCCAGCTTTGCACCATTGCCTACTTATTGTCTCACAACTCTGTCAAGTCTATGGCATTCTTAGGAAACCTCAGCTATTTCTTAGCAATGAATTTTCAAATTTTTTTCCAATGCGTGAATGCTAATCGGATGACTGTAGAAGTGAGTATCATCACCTAGATCATTTATTAACAACTGGCTTTTCATTGGAACTTTTAGTTTTCAGATATGAGTGAAGAAATCGGAACTACCAACTGGTTCAGTCTGAGTAACAGTGGGCAAAAGTGTATGGTAATCATTTTAGCTAAATCAATGAGACCAATTATATTCACTAGTGGTTTCTTCTTGACTCTATCACTAGAATCATTCACCAAGGTAAGTCTTAAATGCCAAAAGGTTCTTTAAACATAATATTAAAATACTTTCCTTTACTTCTAGGTCATCAAATTATCTTATACAGTGTACAATGTGCTAGAATAATAAGTTTTTATATTTATTAGATACAAATAAATGACCATAGTGTTTTATCAATCGTTAAAAATAGAATGAATTAGTTTTTTAATAAATAAGAAGTTAAAAAAATTTAATTCATCATAAACAACCTACTTACCAGTCTGGGATTTTGCAGCTCTTCTTAACTCCTCACTGATTGTTTCATTGAAAACTTTCTGTAACTTCCAGGTTTAGCATTGTTAGCTGCCATTGAAGTAGATAGTTATCGAAGCAATCTTCAAGCCCATTCTGACTATCTAGATAACTACCATAATTATTTTGATTGAATGAACAAATGAAGCATTGCTTTAGTAGCAATACCATGGACGTTGAAGGCTAGATAGTTAATCTGATGGTACGGTATTATTCCAATGGCTATAAACTTTTTAAAGTGTATAACACTTAAATACAAATACTTTTAGATATGTTAACTGTTCAGAAGTTGAGTTGCAACTGAAGTCTTCCTCACTTGGATATCGATCGTAGGTATAAGAAGACATACTTTCCTCATCAATACAAATTAATTCTCCCATAAATTTTCTTATTTCCAAGAAATACAGATAATTGTTTATGATGATGCCAATTAAATTAATGTCATTTAATTGCCAAAGAGTTATCAAGAGGAAAAGTCCACCTCTAGACACTATTGAAGCTTCGACGACGGTCTTTAATAAATATTCAATTATCAAACTGACTGCCATATCAGATGACAATTCTGGGCAGGAATTTTTTTTTCCTCAGTCTAGTTGGTCTTTGGAAACCTGTACACTTTAAAGGATGGAAATCAATATGTTATTTAATTTATCACTCAATAGTGGTTTCTGGAATTTTATTATTCTTAGTATCTGGAATTATGGAAATCTTGACTACTGCTTTTGAGTTCCATCTATTTATTGACAATCTTTCTCGATTGCTTAGTCTAGTTACAGCTTCTATGAAGATAAGATGTTTAATTTTCAGCCGCAAGTCAATTGTTAATATCGAAAAAAGTCTTGAACAGAAGTTTTTGGAACCCAAAGATAGTGAAGAACAGATAATTTATGAACGTTATGTACAGATGACAAGGTATGTTGATCAATTTATGCTTTTTTAATTATTTCTTATAGTGTTTTGAAACTCTTCCGGATAAAAGCTATCCAACATTTGGATCAAAGTAATAGGATTAGTAGTCGAATCTTAACTCTCCAGTTCACATGCGTCCTATTCTTGCAGGTATATGTGCAAATATTACGTTGGAGCCATTACAATAGCAATAACCTCGTATTCAGTAGCCCATATGAGCATTATGGATCCACCTAATGTGTTACCCTACTCTGGCTGGTTTCCTTACAACTATACGTCCAAAGGCATCTATTGGTTTACAGCTGTTAATCAGCTGTATGCCATCTTTAATGTTGGAGGAGTTCAGCTCTCGTTTGATCCCTTGTTGCCATGTTTTTTATGTTACATCTGCGCTCATGTGAATATTCTCAAACATCGGTTCAATACCATTTTGAAGAAAGTGGAAAACTTGAAGATTAGTGATGATGATGATTCCTTCAAATTGAAAATTGAAAAGAAGCTTATTGGTGAATGGGTAGAGCATCATATTAATCTCTTGCGGTGAGTCTATTGGGATGACATTCATCAACGTCTTTAACTGTCCAAGGGAACATGATACAATTGAATTCTAAGTAGATTTTCAAATCAATAAATTCAGTTCAAATCAATATCCCCAAATATTTTTTTGCCGGTTGAGTTCAGTGTTTTATTTTGATTTTCTTATTTGCACAGTTTGGTAGAATTCGTCAATTCCATTTTCACCCACATTATATTCGTCCAATATTTTAGTAGCGCATTCATGCTCTGCACCATTGCCTACTTAATGTCTCACGACTCAATCACGTCTGTGACATTCTTGGGAAACCTCAGCTATTTTTTAGCAATGAACTTTCAAATTTTTTTCCAATGCGTGAATGCTAATCGGATGACTGTAGAAGTGAGTATTATCACCTAGATCATTTATTAACAACTGGCTTTTCATTGGAACTTTTAGTTTTCAGATATGAGTGAAGAAATCGGAACTACCAACTGGTTCAGTCTGAGTAACAGTGGACAAAAGTGTATGGTAATCATTTTAGCTAAATCAATGAGACCAATTATATTCACTAGTGGTTTCTTCTTGACTCTATCACTCGAATCATTCACCAAGGTAAGTCTTAAATGCCAAAAGGTTCTTTAAACATAGTATTAAAACACTTTCCTTTACTTCTAGGTCATCAAATTATCTTATACAGTGTACAATGTGCTAGAATAATAAGTTTTTGTCAAATCAACGCGGAAAGTTTAAGTTTTCTTTTATGTTTCAGTGAGCGAAAGTGACGTTTTTCTTCCACCAAGAAAGACAGATAATTAGTTATGCGCATGCTCAGATGAGCGCTGTTTTCTCTCTGGAAGAGAGAGCGTCATCTTTCCAACCTGAAAGTAAAATCGAAACTTAAACTTTCAATGATGATTCTTATGAAAAAATGGATACGAACTGGAAAAGAGGTGGGTTATCCTAAACCATGTGTTCTTCCGCCCTCGTGTTTTAAAATCTATACATGGTCGGTAAAGACCCACTTTCCTCCCATGGTACATAATATAGTATTGGGTTGGTGCATATGAAATTGCCGATTGCGCAACAATGTAAAACAGTGGACGCGTATTACCGAACACGTTTTGACTTGTTCATTTTTTGTATTGTAAACAAAGCATCGACACTTGATTAATATTTTAAACACTCTCAGAGTATTTAGACGTTAGATGTGATTTAATTTGAGTTTCTTTTTGTTTTTTGATTTAAGTTTTTCCTCTGTTTAAATCAGCAATTTCATATGCACCAACTTAATATTATATATAGTAATACAGTATTCTTGTTTACTAAAAATAAATTAATGACTATTTTACTTCATTAATCGTTGAAAATAGAATGAATTAGTTTTTTTTAATAAATGAAAAGTTAAAAAGTATTATTTATTAATGACAACTTTAACTCTTTTCATACTCAGATCCCATTTATAAGTAATCAATTCCATAATTTTAATATACATTTGGAAATATTCTGGGTTATATAATAACTGTGAGAGCCTTCTATTAATATTATCAACAAGATTTATTTAAAATTAACTTAATTATAATATAAAAATAGTCAACAAGATCAAGGATACATTAAATCACTGATGAATCGTATGTTAAGGTAACTTTTTCAGTGATAAATTCTGTAATTAAATAGCAATGATATATAGTGCAACACCGAAGTGCATCAACTGATTAAGAGCAAGTGAGTGTGTGTAAGGAAGAATGGATCCTCATGATGAACATAGTGCAACAATCTGATTATGTTTTCCAGGGAATTAAATTTTCAATATTTTGTAATCGTCTATTTTAGAATCAGTAATTATCTACTAGATAATACACATTTTTCCACAGGATTCATTCTAGTTCCTACAGGACACTGGAAAGCCTTTGCAAAAATGCTGCTACTTGAAAGTGCACCATCTACCCTAAATCTTGATGGAGGATGAACGTCTTTTAAATTATTTGCTAGTAGATTAACATCTTTAGATTCACATTGATCCTGAAAGATAAATATAAATGACATTTAAAAACTTTAGCAAGAATAAAATAATCTTAAATTAAAAAAAATATCAATATTCTTACAGAAGCATAAGCAAGGAAGAAAAGCTGATTACTGTTAAGATGTTCAAGACCTGGCAATCTTATTCTTGATGCAATGTGATTCATTTTATGAATTTGGAATGCTACATAACCTGCTTGGATACCGATAACATCAGCAAGATTCTCGTTTAATGTTCGATTAGGGTTTAGCTAAAATCATCACAATTATTACTACTATTTTTTTCATTTCTAATGAAATGGTTTGTATTGAACTAGACTCACTTTCAAAGTCATGTTTCCTGAAGAGACAGAATAGTTAGAATATCTTTTAATCAAACATTCTATATTTTCATCTAGAAGCTTAGTGTCATTGTCAGCATCTGAAGATCCGAGATTTCCATTTTGAGGAAAAAGCTCATCATTCAAGACGTAAAGACTGTGACCGATTTCGTGTCCAATTACGTTACCGTCACCTCCATAATTCAAAACACTAATCATAAATGAAAATTTAATTAGTATAATGAAATATTTAAGCTCATTTAAAATATCGTATGTACTTACTCAGGCTGTTCAATATCAAAGTACGGATTTTGTAGATAAGCATAATTCACAACTGAAAAATAAATTTAACGTAAAAATAAATTCTATGGATTTCAGGTCACTGCAATAGGATCGGTTTGTGAAATTTGTAATTTTGCCATATCTTTACAAATGTTATTTTGTTTATAAAACTTTCAATTACGAATTTCAATAAATTGGAAGTTCATTGTACGGCTCAAAATGTACTCAATCCTATTTTATTTGTAATGAAATGTCAATACTTACATATCCTTTTGTAAAAATTGTTGTAAAATGCTTGAACATCTACTGGAAGAGAACCAGGCCAACTGTTAAATAATTTATATGTTAATGTAAAATCAGTATAATAGTACATTATACATCCAGGAGCCTAAGCGAGGTATTTTTGTCTCGGACTGATTGCTCGCTTGGGTTCCGTAATACATACGATGTTTTATATACTAAAGGCTATATAAGGACTTTATTGTTATGGCTATTGAGTAGAGCTTTAAAGGGTCGATTAAAAGCCCGGTGGGAAGAGCTTCTGATAGTTTTTCGTTTATAATTCAATTTGAATCACACTTGTATCACCGGTCTATAATCGACCGCTTAAGCTCCGCTCAACGTGCATGATAAGTAAACACTTATATAGCCTGAAGCATATAAAAGTATTAATTTATACGTTTTATACTTACATTGCATAATAGTCAATATGATCTTTAAGAATTTGTAAATTTTTAATCAGGTTAAATTTATTTACAGCTGCAACATTATTAAAATAAGATTCACTTGTATTGAAATCTTCATACTCATTGTCGAAGAAGGTGTCATTCATGTACAAAGAAGGATACCCAATAAGAATTGAAATTGTATCTGCTACAGTAAGCCACCGTTTCTTTCGTTCATCAGAAAGTGAAGTACGGTTGATAATGATTTCCATTCCATATCTGATATTTGATAACATTTCTCGAGTCTGTATAATAAAATTTCATGATAAGATTATATTATATACGGAAAAAAACGTTTTAGATCTGATTAATGAAAATTATATCTCAATTATTAGATTTCTAGATATAATAATGCATACAAAGAACGAAGTTAATTTTTTTATCGTCGATGCGCATCCGCAGACAGACTTTCGTCTATCTCTGCAAGTGAGAAAAAGTCACTTTTCCTACGTCAAAGCAGACAACAAACTTTAATAATACGATAAACTGTGGAAATAAGTGAAATTTTACTGTATCTAGAAGTTTAAAAATTGGATATTTAACTTTATAAAATTTCGTTTAATTAAATCTAAAACGTTGTTCCCGGAATTTTATTCAAAGAATAATTGATTGAAAATTTACTTTATTGATAACTACGTCCGAAGAATATCTTTGAATATAAAGATGGTTGATTAAATGTGGAAAGAATGATTTGGTACGGTCTATGCAGTATTGTTCGTCAACTGTTATCTTTAAAGGAGATTTAGATATCGGTTTCATCCATAATAATCCCTCAGATATTTTTTTTACAAATTTTATATAGATTGTATTTACTGTAACATAATCGCAAATAATAATTATTTATAGTAATCAATAGTATTATTAAGTAAAAAGAGTTATCAGATATACTTACCAATGACTTTAGGAGGTGTTCGATTGAATAAATCAGTTATCTCTGATAGGTAATTAATTGGAAAACCTATATATTCTGATCCCGATATATTAAATTGCGAAAAGACATCTAAATATTGCATAATCATACTCGGCAAATTGATCTGAAAAGTCAATAATACTTTACTTAGGCTCCTAAGTGCATAGTTATCCTATTCTTTCTTCACGTATTAAAAATAGCATATGAATATTACCTTTCCATCCAAAGTATTAATATTTATTGAACTGTAATTACTTTGGAATGTATTAATACTTATAATGTGCAATTGTGGAGAATGGTTACGTTCTGGCTCGACAATTGTTCTTCTTTTGATCTAAATATTTTTAAAAATATTAGCTAGTATTATTTGAAGTTCTCACACATTGGTTAGATTTCGAGCTAGATCGCTTTCTCGAAGTCCTGAAGCAAGTCTTGCAAATTACACTACCAAATTGTAATGTCATTGATGGCTTTGCTGCTCGCTAGGTTGCAATATGTTGATGGTACACATAGGTACCGATTGTCAAAGTAGCAGAACAACTAACAAACAAGCTCCGTGTGAGACTGAACTAGCAGCACTTCTTATCAACCTTCAAGTAACATACTTTTTACGGTAGCTTGCAGATGAATCTAGCTAGCAAACTACCTTGAAATCTAACACCATGTCCTTTACTATTTATTACTTAATTCCTACTAAGACTTACCAATTCTAATTCCCATTCGAATTTGAGAATATCTTTTACATCCTTTTCCAATGTCTCCGAAATCAGAGACTCATTATGAGTGTCTAGAAATGTTTCGATGATAGCTTCGATTAACCATATGTAATCTTGAATTTCAGGTATCATCACAAAGTCGTCGA
This sequence comes from Chelonus formosanus, assembly GCA_028641665.1. NCBI lineage: Eukaryota > Metazoa > Arthropoda > Insecta > Hymenoptera > Braconidae > Chelonus > Chelonus formosanus. Next base: position 6,286,642 of record CM054000.1, read on the forward strand.
AATTTTCAACAAAATTTTTCAATAATATATGTTCTTGTAGCGTATCTTGAGTAGGATTAAGCTATAATTTTCATCATAAGAATTAATGTGACAGTAGTTTATGCTATTTTTTCAAACAATTTATGAATAATAATTTACCTTAATAAATGAATGACCACGAAGGGAAGATGTATCAACACTTATTTCAAAATAAAGAGAGAAGCCAAAATTTTTTAGAAATGCAATATCAACTTCATACCATGATTTATTTTTTGATAACCATTCATCTTCTGTCATCATCAATGGCCATCCTTCCTTTGCATCAACCGTTGTAAGGAGTTGTGATATCTTGTCTACCATTCCATTATTGGCTGAGCCAAGAAATTTAATCAATGAATAATAATTAAAAAAAAAAAAAAAATAGAATATATTCTAATAACAATTTCATTTAAAAAAAATACCTGTATTGAGGCAAGATTTGTAGAACTGTTGTACTTTGGACAGGGTGGAGTTTTTCGGTGCTGATGTATCGTTCAAAAGTTCTAAAAATATGATTAATAAAAATTTATTTATTAATTACTATCAGATTATCTATTTAATTATTTGTTTGATTTTTTTTAACACAACAATACCTTTTAATTGATATTGGACGTTATGTCTCATAAGTTGTATTACACTTGTTTTTTCATCCGACCAATTTCCACAAGCATATTCATAGAAACTATCACAAGGATCTTCATTTTGATTCATGTTGTTCAATAATTCATCCGCTGAAATACATTAATCATCATTAAATTTATCAGAATTTAGTTTTTAATATAATATACTATATTAAAAACTAAATATAAATGAAAATCTATAGATTTTCAACCGAGAGAGAAAAGTATGATATTCTGACCTGGGTGTAAAATTGCATCCTAAGCCTAAGGCAAGGTTAATATTAATTAATTAATATGCAGTTAGGAAAGGATATCTTACTTTTATCTCATGACCAAAATACTATTTTTTTATTAAATCATCGTCTAAAGTTTATTGTTTGCTTTTAGGTTGGAAAAGTGACGTTGTTTCACTTGCAATAAGAACAAACAGCGCATGCGCAGACTGATTCTATCGATTGAAGTGGGAAAGAATACATCACTTTGCAACCTGATAATAGGGAGAAAACTTAAACTTTCAGCGTGGAATGAGAAAAGAGCCAATTTATCAGACGTGTAAATTAATAAATAAAAAATTTTTTAACTTACCTCTTTGTCTGCAACTCTCACTCATACAAACTGGTTCATCGTTTACGATACTCTTGGCTTGTAAAACCCCAGCATGAATGACGAAAATTAAAAGAGCATTTATAGCTCTATAAAGAATAATTTCACAAATAAAAATATCATTAATATATTAAAATAAACTATTTAGTTAAAAATATTGTCGGATTATCATACTTACAAGAAATAAGAAGAGTACGGATAACTGTGCGCCATGATTGCTACTCACTTTGTGAATTAAACATTTTGGTGTCTCAGTCATTTAAATACTAATTGGTTTGAATTTGATGACGCTATATCCGAATATTTTCTATTGTAGTTCCGTATTTACATTTAAATTCATGGTAAAAAAATTTTGACTATCTACGTCAATTATATTATGAAGTGAATAATATTTAATAATGTGAATAATAATATTTAAAAAATGTGATTGAACTTTGGTATAGAATAAATAGATAGAACATCTTATTACGTCAATTTCCGCAATTCTGTTGATTTATCAATTATATTAGATATTAAATTGAATGAATAGATCCAATAAGTTTACTTAGAGAACAACATATGTTCGGAACAAAGTAATATCAAGAAAATAGTTTCTAAGAACTTGATGGCTCATAACAGATGGTAACCGAATGGTTAAAAGTAAACAGTTAATACATTCTTTATTTGATAAGAGCGTTTCTACACATCAAGACGAAGAGAATGAGTAGTCGAACTTAAAAATCGGACAATTTTGATTTTTCAACCCCCAAAAATGGCAAGTGGTACCCCTTTCCATTTTTTTTGGCCAAAAAATCAAAGTACTCCGATTTTGATGATCGAGGACTCATTCTCTTCCTCTTGATGTGTAGAAATGCGAAATTAAAAAATCGATCGAGAAAATCCACGTTAACGCCCTTAAAAAAGAATAAAACTACCCCTGACTTTGAACCCTTATAACTCATGAACGGGTGGTCCAAAAAACTCTGTCCAGGACGTTTTGGAAACCTTAAAATCTAAGCTATCTACTGATATCCATAGATTTAGTAAAAAAAATCTATTTCACCCTTAAAATCGCAAAAATATGAAAAAGTACACATTTTTTAAGGGAGTTTGCAAAGTATTTTTGCGATTTTGAGGGTGAAAGCATCATTTAAAATATTTTCTATGATTATATATCTTTAGCTTAGATTCTAAAGTTTCTAAAACGTACTCAGCGAAGGTTATTGGACCACGCGTTCATAAGTTATAACGTGTCAAAGTCAAAGTAAGGGTAAGAAAATCAATTGACCGTCGACTTTGACACGTTATAACTTATGAACGGGTGGTCCAATAACCTTCGCTGAGCACGTTTTAGAAACTTTAGAATCTAAGCTAGAGATATGCATTCATAAAAAATATTTTACATAATTCTTTCACCCTCAAAATCGCAAAAATACGTTGCAAACTCCCTTGAAAAATGTGTCCTTTTTCATATTTTTGCGATTTTGAGGGTGAAAGAATAATTTAAAATATTTTTCATGAATATACATTTTTAGCTTGGATTGCAAGGTTTCTAAAACGTCCTGGACAGAGTTTTTTGGACCACTCGTTCATGAGTTATAAGGGTTCAAAGACGACGGTCAATTGATTTTCTCACCCTTACTTTGACTTTGGATCCCTATAACTCATGAACGGGTGGTCCAAAAAACTCTGTCCAGGACGTTTTAGAAACCTTGAAATCTAAGCTAAGAAAGAATATTCATGAAAAATATTTTAAATCATTCTTTCACCCTTAAAATCGCAAAAATACTTTGCAAACTCCCTCAAAAAATGTGTCCTTTTTCATATTTTTGCGATTTTAAGGGTGAAATAAATTTTGGACATGATTTTCATGGATATACATCTGTAGCTTAGATTCTAAGGTTTCTTAAACGTGCTTAGCGGAGGTTATTGGACCACCCGTTCACGAGTTATAAGGGTTCAAAGTCAGGGGTAGTTTTATTCCTTTTTAAGGGTGTTAACGTGGATTTTCTCGATCGATTTTTTAATTTCGCATTTCTACACATCAAGAGGAAGAGAATGAGTCCTCGATCATCAAAATCGGAGTACTTTGATTTTTTGGCCAAAAAAAATGGAAAGGGGTACCACTTGCCATTTTTGGGGGTTGAAAAATCAAAATTGTCCGATTTTTAAGTTCGACTACTCATTCTCTTCGTCTTGATGCGTAGAAACGCAAAATCGAGTCTAATATATAAAAAATCTATTTTTTCACTTCTTAAATGGGGTAAAACCGGAAGTTGGTCCAATTTCAACATAAATTATGCTCCAATTATAATTTTGACTATGGCAATGGAAAGCTCTCGTTCTCACGGATCCAACGACATGCTTATTTTCAATGTAGGCCTTGTAGATTCTGAGTTATTTGCAAAAAACAAAGTTATGCTGCAGCGAATCATAAAAAAAACTTTAAACGCTCATAACTCGAAAACTATGCGAGATACGGGATTTTTGACGGGGGTGTATCTATAGGGGGGTACCAAATTTCTCGCTTCGGTCCCGATCTTTCATATGAGCCCTTGATCAACCCCATAAAAAAATATGTTTCCAAGAAATGCATAATTTTATGTTTTTTAGTCTTCTCCGAATATCTTGCGATCTATGGGAGTACCAGAATCAACAGCTAGTGTTTTGGAATCGTCTCGACATAATCTATCGAATGGTACTTTCAAATTTATGATCTGAGCATAAATTATGATTTTAATTTTTTTTGAGGTTGGTAGAATAAAGTTCCCTAATTTTTATAAACAAGAGAGCAAAGTTACTGGAGTTGAAGTAAAAGAAGTTACTTATTCGAAATTTTTGTATATCATGGAGACTTCACGCGACTTTTGATTTTAGTTTGACCAAAAAAAAATCAAAAGCATAATGTACGCTTGAATCATTGAATCATGGGTACCATCAGGAAGGTCTTGATGAGATGGTTCCAGAATACTAGTTATTGACTGTAATTGGTCCCATACATCTCGAAATATTTGCAAAAAACTGTAATGCATAAAAATATGCATACCTTCTATGCTAATGATGCTACGGAGTTAATTGAGGTTGGGTTTGTTTCGGAATCTGATGATATCGATATTTCATGAATACTTCACGGATTCGGAATCTGATGATATCGATATTTCATAAATACTTCACGGATTCGGAATCTGTAGGTATGGATATTTCATGAATACTTCACGGTTTCGGAATCTGATGATATCGATATTTCATAAATACTTCACGGATTCGGAATCTGTAGGTATGGATATTTCATGAATACTTCACGGATTCGGAATCTGATGATATCGATATTTCATGAATACTTCACGGTTTCGGAATCTGATGATATCGATATTTCATGAAAACTTCACGGTTTCGGAATCTGATGATATCGATATTTCATGAATACTTCACGGATTCGGAATCTGTAGGTATGGATATTTCATGAATACTTCACGGTTTCGGAATCTGATGATATCGATATTTCATGAAAACTTCACGGTTTCGGAATCTGATGATATCGATATTTCATGAATACTTCACGGATTCGGAATCTGTAGGTATGGATATTTCATGAATACTTCACGGATTCGGAATCTGATGATATCGATATTTCATGAATACTTCACGGATTCGGAATCTGATGATATCGATATTTCATGAATACTTCACGGATTCGGAATCTGATGATATCGATATTTCATAAATACTTCACGGATTCGGAATCTGTAGGTATGGATATTTCATGAATACTTCACGGATTCGGAATCTGATGATATCGATATTTCATGAATACTTCACGGTTTCGGAATCTGATGATATCGATATTTCATGAATACTTCACGGATTCGGAATCTGTAGGTATGGATATTTCATGAATACTTCACGGTTTCGGAATCTGATGATATCGATATTTCATGAATACTTCACGGTTTCGGAATCTGATGATATCGATATTTCATGAATACTTCACGGATTCGGAATCTGTAGGTATGGATATTTCATGAATACTTCACGGTTTCGGAATCTGATGATATCGATATTTCATGAAAACTTCACGGTTTCGGAATCTGATGATATCGATATTTCATGAATACTTCACGGATTCGGAATCTGTAGGTATGGATATTTCATGAATACTTCACGGTTTCGGAATCTGATGATATCGATATTTCATGAATACTTCACGGTTTCGGAATCTGATGATATCGATATTTCATGAAAACTTCACGGTTTCGGAATCTGATGATATCGATATTTCATGAAAACTTCACGGTTTCGGAATCTGATGATATCGATATTTCATGAATACTTCACGGTTTCGGAATCTGATGATATCGATATTTCATGAATACTTCACGGTTTCGGAATCTGATGATATCGATATTTCATGAAAACTTCACGGTTTCGGAATCTGATGATATCGATATTTCATGAAAACTTCACGGTTTCGGAATCTGATGATATCGATATTTCATGAAAACTTCACGGTTTCGGAATCTGATGATATCGATATTTCATGAATACTTCACGGTTTCGGAATCTGATGATATCGATATTTCATGAATACTTCACGGATTCGGAATCTGTAGGTATGGATATTTCATGAATACTTCACGGTTTCGGAATCTGATGATATCGATATTTCATGAATACTTCACGGATTCGGAATCTGATGATATCGATATTTCATGAATACTTCACGGTTTCGGAATCTGATGATATCGATATTTCATGAATACTTCACGGTTTCGGAATCTGATGATATCGATATTTCATGAAAACTTCACGGTTTCGGAATCTGATGATATCGATATTTCATGAATACTTCACGGATTCGGAATCTGTAGGTATGGATATTTCATGAATACTTCACGGTTTCGGAATCTGATGATATCGATATTTCATGAATACTTCACGGATTCGGAATCTGTAGGTATGGATATTTCATGAATACTTCACGGTTTCGGAATCTGATGATATCGATATTTCATGAATACTTCACGGTTTCGGAATCTGATGATATCGATATTTCATGAATACTTCACGGTTTCGGAATCTGATGATATCGATATTTCATGAAAACTTCACGGTTTCGGAATCTGATGATATCGATATTTCATGAATACTTCACGGTTTCGGAATCTGATGATATCGATATTTCATGAATACTTCACGGTTTCGGAATCTGATGATATCGATATTTCATGAAAACTTCACGGTTTCGGAATCTGATGATATCGATATTTCATGAATACTTCACGGATTCGGAATCTGTAGGTATGGATATTTCATGAATACTTCACGGTTTCGGAATCTGATGATATCGATATTTCATGAATACTTCACGGATTCGGAATCTGATGATATCGATATTTCATGAATACTTCACGGTTTCGGAATCTGATGATATCGATATTTCATGAATACTTCACGGTTTCGGAATCTGATGATATCGATATTTCATGAATACTTCACGGATTCGGAATCTGTAGGTATGGATATTTCATGAATACTTCACGGTTTCGGAATCTGATGATATCGATATTTCATGAATACTTCACGGATTCGGAATCTGTAGGTATGGATATTTCATGAATACTTCACGGTTTCGGAATCTGATGATATCGATATTTCATGAATACTTCACGGTTTCGGAATCTGATGATATCGATATTTCATGAATACTTCACGGATTCGGAATCTGTAGGTATGGATATTTCATGAATACTTGACGGTTTCGGAATCTGATGATATCGATATTTCATGAATACTTCACGGTTTCGGAATCTGATGATATCGATATTTCATGAATACTTCACGGTTTCGGAATCTGATGATATCGATATTTCATGAAAACTTCACGGTTTCGGAATCTGATGATATCGATATTTCATGAAAACTTCACGGTTTCGGAATCTGATGATATCGATATTTCATGAATACTTCACGGATTCGGAATCTGTAGGTATGGATATTTCATGAATACTTCACGGATTCGGAATCTGATGATATCGATATTTCATGAATACTTCACGGATTCGGAATCTGATGATATCGATATTTCATGAATACTTCACGGTTTCGGAATCTGATGATATCGATATTTCATGAATACTTCACGGTTTCGGAATCTGATGATATCGATATTTCATGAAAACTTCACGGTTTCGGAATCTGATGATATCGATATTTCATGAATACTTCACGGATTCGGAATCTGTAGGTATGGATATTTCATGAATACTTCACGGATTCGGAATCTGATGATATCGATATTTCATGAATACTTCACGGATTCGGAATCTGTAGGTATGGATATTTCATGAATACTTCACGGTTTCGGAATCTGATGATATCGATATTTCATGAATACTTCACGGTTTCGGAATCTGATGATATCGATATTTCATGAAAACTTCACGGTTTCGGAATCTGATGATATCGATATTTCATGAAAACTTCACGGTTTCGGAATCTGATGATATCGATATTTCATGAATACTTCACGGATTCGGAATCTGTAGGTATGGATATTTCATGAATACTTCACGGATTCGGAATCTGATGATATCGATATTTCATGAATACTTCACGGATTCGGAATCTGATGATATCGATATTTCATGAATACTTCACGGTTTCGGAATCTGATGATATCGATATTTCATGAATACTTCACGGTTTCGGAATCTGATGATATCGATATTTCATGAAAACTTCACGGTTTCGGAATCTGATGATATCGATATTTCATGAAAACTTCACGGTTTCGGAATCTGATGATATCGATATTTCATGAATACTTCACGGTTTCGGAATCTGATGATATCGATATTTCATGAAAACTTCACGGTTTCGGAATCTGATGATATCGATATTTCATGAAAACTTCACGGTTTCGGAATCTGATGATATCGATATTTCATGAATACTTCACGGTTTCGGAATCTGTAGGTATGGTTATTTCATGAATACTTCACGGATTCTTTCACCCTTACTTTGACTTTGCATCTCTATAACTCATGAACGGATGGCCCAATAACTTTCGCTGAGGACGTTTTAAAAACCTTGAAATCTAAGCTAGAAATGTATATTCATGAAAAATATTGAAAATCATTCTTTCACCCTCAAAATCGCAAAAATACTTTGCAAACTCCGTTAAAAAATGTGTCCTATTTTATATTTTTGCGATTTTAAGGGTGAAAGAAATTTTTGACATAATTTTCATAGATATACATTTGTAGCTTAGACTTTAAGGTTCCAAAACGTCCTTGACAGAGTTTTTTGGACCACCCATTCATGAGTTATAAGGGTTCAAAGTCAGGGGTAGTTTTATTCCTTTTTAAGGGTGTTAACGTGGATTTTCTTGATCGATTTTTTAATTTCGCATTTCTGCACATCAAGACGAAGAGAATGAGTCCTCGATCATCAAAATCGGAGTACTTTTATTTTTTGGCCAAAAAAAATGGAAAGGGGTACCACTTGCCATTTTTGGGGGTTGAAAAATCAAAGTTGTCCGATTTTCAAGTTCGACCACTTATTCTCTTCGTCTTGATGCGTAGAAACGCAAAATCGAGTCAAATATATAAAAAATCTATTTTTTCACTTCTTAAATGGGGTAAAACCGGAAGTTGGTCCAATTTCAACATAAATTATGCTCCAATTATAATTTTGACTATGGCAATGGAAAGCTCTCGTTCTCACGAGTTATGTATTTTTGCGATTTTGAGGGTGAAAGAATGATTTTCAATATTTTTCATGAATATACATTTCTAGCTTAGATTTCAAGGTTTTTAAAACGTCCTCAGCGAAAGTTATTGGGCCATCCGTTCATGAGTTATAGAGATGCAAAGTCAAAGTAAGGGTGAAAGAATCCGTGAAGTATTCATGAAATAACCATACCTACAGATACCGAAACCGTGAAGTATTTATGAAATATCGATATCATCAGATTCCGAAACCGTGAAGTATTTATGAAATATCGATATCATCAGATTCCGAATCCGTGAAGTATTCATGAAATATCGATATCATCAGATTCCGAAACAAACCCAACCTCAATCAACCCCATAGCATCATTAGCATAGAAGTTATGCATATTTTTATGCATTACAGTTTTTTGCAAATATTTCGAGATGTATGGGACCAATTACAGTCAATAACTAGTATTCTGGAACCATCTCATCAAGACCTTCCTGATGGTACCCATGATTCAATGATTCAAGCGTACATTATGCTTTTGATTTTTTTTTGGTCAAACTAAAATCAAAAGTCGCGTGAAGTCTCCATGATATACAAAAATTTCGAATAAGTAACTTCTTTTACTTCAACTCCAGTAACTTTGCTCTCTTGTTTATAAAAATTAGGGAACTTTATTCTACCAACCTCAAAAAAAATTAAAATCATAATTTATGCTCAGATCATAAATTTGAAAGTACCATTCGATAGATTATGTCGAGACGATTCCGAAACACTAGCTGTTGATTCTGGTACTCCCATAGATCGCAAGATATTCGGAGAAGACTAAAAAACATAAAATTATGCATTTCTTGGAAACATATTTTTTTATGAGGTTGATCAAGGGCTCATATGAAAGATCGGGACCGAAGCGAGAAATTTGGTACCCCCCTATAGATACACCCCCGTCAAAAATCCCGTATCTCGCATAGTTTTCGAGTTATGAGCGTTTAAAGGTTTTTCTATGCTTCGCTTTAGCATAACTTTGTTTTTTGCGAATAAATCAGAATCTACAAGGCCTACATTGAAAATAAGCATATCGTTGGATTCGTGAGAACGAGAGCTTTCCATTGCCATAGTCAAAATTATAATTGGAGCATAATTTATGTTGAAATTGGACCAACTTCCGGTTTTACCCCATTTAAGAAGTGAAAAAATAGATTTTTTATATATTTGACTCGATTTTGCGTTTCTACGCATCAAGACGAAGAGAATAAGTGGTCGAACTTGAAAATCGGACAACTTTGATTTTTCAACCCCCAAAAATGGCAAGTGGTACCCCTTTCCATTTTTTTTGGCCAAAAAATAAAAGTACTCCGATTTTGATGATCGAGGACTCATTCTCTTCGTCTTGATGTGCAGAAATGCGAAATTAAAAAATCGATCAAGAAAATCCACGTTAACACCCTTAAAAAGGAATAAAACTACCCCTGACTTTGAACCCTTATAACTCATGAATGGGTGGTCCAAAAAACTCTGTCTTGGACGTTTTGGAAACCTTAAAATCTAAGCTACGAATGTATATCCATGAAAATTATGTCAAAAATTTTTTTCACCCTTAAAATCGCAAAAATATGAAAAAGTACACATTTTTTAAGGGAGTTTGCAACGTATTTTTGCGATTTTGAGGGTGAAAGAATGATTTAAAATATTTTCTATGATTATATATCTGTAGCTTAGATTCTAAAGTTTCTAAAACGTCCTCAGCGAAGGTTATTGGACCACGCGTTCATAAGTTATAACGTGTCAAAGTCAAAGTAAGGGTAAGAAAATCAATTGACCGTCGTCTTTGACACGTTATAACTTATGAACGGGTGGTCCAATATCCTTCGCTGAGGACGTTTTAGAAGCCTTGAAATCCAAGCTGAAAATGTATATTCATGAAAAATATTTTAAATCATTCTTTCACCCTCAAAATCGCAAAAATACGTTGCAAACTCCCTTAATTTTCAATGAATTTTTTTTCAAACAGTCTTTAAGTACTTCCATTTTATAGCTATCCTCAATTAAGAAAGAGACATTCTTCTATTACGATTGTTATAACTAACAAATAAATAATACACTCTTATTAACTTTTATTTTATTTTTATTGAATTTTTTATTTAAATAAACTTTTAATTCCATTTTATATTTACATAATGTAGCATTTTGTTAATGTATTTGTACCCATTACACCACAGTAACATCAACAATGTTTTTTTTTTTCCTTTTTTAAATTAAATTTTCTTATACAATTAAATATAATTTATTACAATTTCCTTTATTTAAATAATTACAATTGATTTATTAATAATAATAATAATAATAATAGTTTTCAATAAAACATTTCTTTTTTATCTCTGGTATGTATGCTTTTTATTCTTAGTGATTTATCACGATTAATATTAATATCAAGTGGGCAGGAAGTGCACCTAAGGCTTTTCTATCATTTTATTCATCATATTTTTCAATATAATTCTATTGTAAAATATAAAAAACATTTACATTATTATTTTTTTTTTTTTTCTATAAATTTTCCTGATTTTAAAACTGTCACATCACGTCTTATAACCCTATTTCCATTTACACATCTTCAAATAAACATTAAATAACAATAAAATCTTAAAAAATATGATGAATAAAATAATGTATAAATATGTTAAGGCATTTTTTAATAATAAATCGAAGAAAGATTGGATTTCAACGATCAAAGAGTCATTAAAAAATAAAAGCAATACTTAAATATAGCCTAAATAATCTTAATTTACATTCAAAAAACGTAAAAAGAAAGAAAAAAAACGTAAAATATAACAACAAAGTAAATTAATATTTATATCTTTATAATATAACTAACATATTAAATAATAATTAATTATTATTATTACATTTAATATAAATTAAATTGACAATTTCTCTTCTAATAATAATAACTGCTATCAAATAATCATTTAAAACTTTGTATAATTTTTCAATATAATTTCATTGGAATGCAATTTAATAAATTATCATTTAATTAATAAATAAAAATAGTGAAATATACATTTAAATATTATGTTACTCATCTTTAAATCTTTTCTTCTCATCTTGATATACAGAATAGAGTTTATTCAATAACTACCACGATTTACAGCAGTGATTTGTGAAATTTTTTTTTTATCTCTCTGTGATGAATTAAATTATTTATTAATTCAATTAAATACCTACTTTATTTTCATTATTATTTCGCTATTTATTAATTTTACTTTCTATAAGTTTAATATTCTTTTAAATCATTTTATTATTCTTTTTTTTTTTAATGTTTATCTATTGTTGGTTTATTGTTTATTTTTCTAATTATTGTTAAGTTTTTTATTCTCTCTCTCTCTCTCTCTCTAAATAATTCATCTTTATTTTGTACATTCTGATGGATCTTGCAAATAAAATTGTGTACTTTTCATTACCAACTTTTATCCTTAATCATTTACATCATTAATACTCATCTGTACAAATATATTTATATATAAAATATTTATTTTCATAGTTTCACTCTTTTCAGAGTTATCTTTATCGATTTAGAAATTCTTTTTGCCGAATCAAAGATTTTATTTGTATTTATATAAAGTTTTTTAATAAAGATTTTTGTATCATTTTTAACAATTGAATATGTTTTTTTTGTCACGACATTGATAAATTTATTCATGATTGTTGATAAACGCCAATACATTGGATATCATTGTTAGTCCAGTCATTAGAATAATGAAATCGGGAATTTTCAGCACGGCTGGAAACTTGTGTAAATATTCTTGGGGTTGTTAAAAATAATTAATGAATGTAAAAATAGTATTTCCACCCCAGGCAAAAGGTGATATTATAAAAAAAAACTACCCTAGAATTGAATTTTTAACATTCTTTTATCTTTATCGTCATTTTACAACTAAACTACAAGAGATAAAGGATCATGTCTAAAGACCTTTTTTGTGCAAAATTAAAAGATCTTTCATTTTTATTCAAAACTTTTTCCCGTATCTCCTATAGTTTACGATATAATTACGAAAATATGAGTTCAGAACAGTTTTTTTTTTTGATATTCTCACTTTTTGCCTATAGTAGAATTACTTTTTTTTTTACCATTAATAATTATTTCTAACAATCCTATAAATATTTCCAGTAATTTTCAACCATACTAAAAAATCTTGATTTCAAAACCTTGATAACTATTTGTGCCCTGCACATAACAATATTTACTATTTCCACTCTACGGCACTTGAGGTTATTTTCTGTATGATATAATTATTGAAATATTTGTCCATCTCCCGAAAATCATCATATTTATCATCTCTTCCATTTATATCATTTAAATATTCCTCTTTATAATCATTAAATTAATTTTTAATCAGTTTATAATAATGTTTTGTGACATTTCTATAATTAATCATAATTAAATTATGAATAAAAATATAAAATAATTAACAATTATTTTTTTCAAGTACGAATGCATTACAAAGAATCCCTTATTAATGATTTTATCATTTATAAAATTCTTTAAACAAATTAAATCAAATAATTATCAATTTTAATATAAAACCATTTATATTCTTCTTCATCAAATATATTTTTTCGTAAATTATTCTCAAACATCTACATTAATTAGATCTTTTTTTGTAGTACGTGAATTTTTAATTCATTATAAAAAAAAAAAAATCGTCTCTCCTCACTTATACTCTCTTCCTAATAACTAATGAAAAATTAATAAAATAGAGCTTTTAATTTCATATCTATATTAAGCTCTATGGACGGATATAATTCTTGGTGACATCACAATGGATTATAATTGAATGTTGGCGTTATAATATATGTACTATTTATATTCTTTATCCTTCATTAAGCAAAAAGGCACGATTTTCTAAAAAGCCTATAGGATGTGTCAAGGGTTTAACCCGTGAAATAAAAATAAATTCATTAGTTAATGAGGTTCATTAATAATTAAACTATTTATTTAAATAGTTCTTCATTGATGTGTCTCATTAATGTATCTTAGAAATAAACAATCAAATTTGAAAGCTTGAAAATTATCTTTCTTTTTTTAAATTCTTATTAACATTTCACAGATAATTATAAAAATATAAACAAAATTGCAGAAAAATTATCCTATTATTCAGATAATTATTAATTTATCTTAAAGGAAATTAAATAAGCTTTAAAAAAAAATTCAATTATATATAAAAATATTTAACAGAAAAAAATAGTGTAAAGATAAAATATAAATTTATTATCTGTAAAGACTCTTCGAAAAAGTTTGTTTATCTATTAGGAGTGAATAAAATTTAAATTCTTCTGTTTAATCAATAGAATAAATGATTAATCACATTTGTTATCAGTATATAAACTGAACTAAACAAATAAACTACCAATTGATAAGAATAAATTGAAGTTATTATTCTTTTAAATAAATCACAACTGTGAGTTACTCTGATAAACATCATAGCTTCCTTGATTAATTCACTTCAAAGATACACTTGTAATAATTAGAGGCAATAATAGTATAATAATTCATAAAAAGCCTCAAAAAAAGGAGGCAATTATTTCGAAAGATATAAACTTTCATAATTTACACTGTAAATATCTGGTGGTAAATCTTACTAATAAACCTCTAACTCATAAATGATGATTAAAAAAAAAAAAAAAAATGTTACTGGTGACTCTTACTCAATAAATGCGAGTTAAATTGATAAAGATTGCAGCACTGTTCTCCACAAATATTGCATTTCCATGGATTACTGTCACTATGACAGCCTTTATGTAAGAAATACAACGTTTGATCCGGAAATGTGATTCTGCAATAAGTGCATTGTAAACCGCTAGAACGAGGATCCGGCCTCGTTGAAGTCGGGGGTTCACCTCTTGAATGAGGATTACCAATTCCATTGTCATTAGCATTATTATTAATATTAATATTATTAGGGTTTGATAGCTTACGACGTAAATCATCGCGTAAGAGTGACTTTAATGGCGACACTTTGATCAATGAAGGAAGCGGTAAATTACTTGATGTAGCACCGCTATCATCCATCCCATTGCTGTTTGGTTCTTGCTTTATTGGAATCAATGAGATTGAAGGTGTTATTGTATCTTCACTTCCGATACTCCTGAAAAATTCATTATTATCTGTTAATAAATATTATTTAATCATTAATATAGAAATAAAGGTGTTGTTTAAACTCAATAAGATAAAGTTAATGTTACTGAATAAAAGAAAATAACAAACTTTGATAAGTTTTAATAGTATGGTCATCAAGGTTTGGGAATCAAGATTTTTCAGTATGGTTGAAAATTACCGGAAATATTTATAGGATTGTTAGAAATAATTATTAATGGTAAAAAAAGTAATTCTACTATAGGCAAAAAGTGAGAATATCAAAAAAAAAAAAAAACTGTTCTGAACTCATATTTTCGTAATTATATCGTAAACTATAGGAGATACGGGAAAAAGTTTTGAATAAAAATGAAAGATCTTTTAATTTTGCACAAAAAAGGTCCTTAGACATGATCCTTTATCTCTTGTAGTTTAGCTGTAAAATGACGATAAAGATAAAAGAATGTTAAAAATTCAATTCTAGGGTAGTTTTTTTTTTGATCACCTTTTGCCTGGGGTGGAAACACTATTTTTACATTCATTAATTATTTTTAACAACCCCAAGAATATTTACTCAAGTTTCCAGCCATGCTGAAAATTCCGGATTGCACGATTTCAATGATTATCACCGACTAAATGTTTTAAAGATCTTTCATAAAATTATCATGTCAAAGGATATTTAAATTTTTAATATCTATTTCCTTTAAATAGCTTTCACTTTGACACACTTACCTATGAATTGTACTATTAATAGGTAACTGATGATGACTACTACTGGGAGCATTGCTGTTACTGTCAGCACTCTGTGGACTATTAGGGCAATCACCATTGAGCGGAGCAGGACTGGAATTACGTTGATCAGTAGTCTGTTCTGGATAAGGAATCGAAATTTCTACATGTGGAGTCAGAAAGTGCATTGGCGGTGTCGCATTGTCAACCGATCGATTTCCAGTACTGTCCCCACTATCAGAGAGTGGTGCTGAAGGCATTGCTTCCCCTGGAGAACAGCTATTTAATATTGAACTCGAACTATTTGGTCCTGGATTGTCTAAATCTATTCCATGTCTTAAACAAAAAAAGAGAAATAAAAATCAGTTGATTTAAATTTAATTAAAATAAATCTTATTTTTAATTAATACATTTACTCCAATAAATTGCGGTCCGCTGACGGTTATTTTAAGGTTAAAAAAAATTATTGGAGAAATTCGAAATTAATTTTGACCTATTTGAAGTTTTAAATGTGATTGAATGTAGAGTTATAGCAAAAGTATTATATTAATTAATAACAATTAATTAACGTGTATTGATTATTTGATTGAAAAAAAATTCTTTGGTACTGATTTTATTTATTTTATACATTTTTTAGAATTTTTTGTGAAGCAATTATTTTTAAGGTATCATAAAAACTTAACCTACAATATGTAAATATGAATTTTTAATGATCTTGGCTTGTTTACATGCATCGAATAATTATTTAAGATAGATAAAATTTGGCAGCTAGATAAACTGCTATTTAAAATAGTAAAATAAAATTTTATACAATTTAAAAAAAAAATGTCTGGATGATTTACAATGGATATAAAATGTCAATAAACATCACAATGAATAATATAAGGATGATTTGACTCAGTTTAAGATGAAATTTAAAATCTATAAGCTATTTGTCTACTTTAAAAACAAAATACAATAATGTTTCATGATTTTTAATAAAAATAAATATTAAATATTTACTATTAGTTTTGTTAACTAAACTCCACACCAAAAAATGTTATGAAATTTTTAATAGACCGAGGAAGTATTAATCTTTCCAATAAATCAATAAAATAAAAATATTTAACATAACCTTACTTTTCATTAGACGACCTTAAAATCAAACAAACATATTTACCTGTTAAAAAAATGTAATCTCAGACACTTCATAGTAGCAGCTCGATAATTACAAAGTGGACAAGATTTAACCATATCATGTTGTCCAACATGTTCATTTTGGAAATGTGCACGCATGGCAATTTGTCGTTGAAAGCCACGATTACAAATAGGGCAATGATAAGGCAGAGTTTTAGAATGTGTTGTAAAATGTTCAGCCAAATGATCCTTTCGAAAGAATCGTTTCTGGCAGACGCGACACTCATATGGTTTGACGCCAGTGTGTCGCATCTAAAAATTCATCAAAATAATTCACATTTATTTTCAATACAACCCACATTTTTATATAATTAATCAACTAAATAATTAGCTTACTTTATGTCGCCTCATATTGGCGCCATTGGAAAATTTCATATTACAAACGTCGCACTCAAACATTTTTCTATGAGATCGATGTCCTGAGTGTCCTTCATCACCATCACCATCGTTTTCTCCTGTTTCTATGCTTTCTACGCTCTCCCTTCCTTCAGCTCCCGTTAAACACTGATCTTGGTGTGCACAAAATGCTGCTTTATTAATTGTCTCATAATTATCACATCTTTCACATCTGAAATATGATAAGATAGCAGTTAGAAATGAACATAGATAGTTTGTTATAAAGTAATAATTATATTTACCTGAATACTGGTACTGCACCATCACCACTGTCATAATTAGTATTGAGTGCAGCTTCGTTATCTCCATCTATTTGTTCATCTTCCCTGTTATTTGATGAATCTCCAGGTTCTGCATGTACAGAGGAATGAGAGTCTACCTCGTTTTCCCCACTACCACCATCGATTCCATCTGACATTATACTGAAGCGTAAATTTCTCTTGATTCCGTCATTTAATCTAAAATTAAACAAATTATTTTTTTATTTAATATTAAATTAGATATTAGTCACTTATTGCGAAATATTATGATTAAATTAGACTATGAAAAACAATCTTTTGTTTATAAATGGATAGAAGTAGAATTTTTGAAGAAAGAAAATGGTAAAATGAAAGTTTCTTTTTGGTAAAAAACAATGACAACAAAGTTATTCTGATGTTGGATACATTTTAAAAGATATATTGGGTTAAATTATTGTAAGAATGGAAACTTTCAACTCAATGAATAATAAAAAGATAGCCTCATTATTTGAACTAGGTGAAATTTTATAAAATTCAGCATATATTTAACATCTATTGAATAAGAATTGATTCTAATATCAAACTAATTCACTACTAAATCTAAATAAACAACTATTTTGTGAGATAAACAAAGAATAGATTCAACAAAATACTCTTTTTAAAATCAAATTTTTAAAGATTATTCAAGTTTTCTCTCATACATGACTAGTCAAGTATCTACAATAAAATAAAATACTGCTGTAAGTGTTGAAATAACATAATAATTTTACATTTTTATGGGAAGCTTTTGGATTGGAGTTTTAGTTGTGAAATGTTGAATAATTATTCATTAAACCATGATTTATATTTGAATTGATAACAACAAAAGGATTGATATCTAAAAAAGAAAATGAGTTTTTAATACAAACATATATGTGCAAAGTTGTTAGAAAGTATCTTAAAATACTACATACCTCCCTACCTAGTTGATGTCAATCCATGTGAACTGTCTAAATAGTTGTCAACTCAACACAAGACAGTGATTGTGCCTTTACTTTAGGTATTTGAGAGCAAGGTGCAATGGTACGAGTATTACCCAATCTTGTGAAGATTACGGCATAGAAACACCTGGTGGGTAAAGCGCAATGCCAGAGTGCACTGCACTTTGTCCCAGTTTTAACGTCTAATCCGTCACTCTTGTGACGTAGGATTTCGCGGTTTTTCACTTGTATTACACTGTATTACATACAGTAATACGTACAACAATGTATATAAAAGTGGTTGATTGATTACTGAATAATAATAAACTTACACGTATCCGTTGAGCAATTGATTTATTTCACATTTTTTGTCACTTTATTCCTTCACTTTAATCATTTTCATCTCTTATGAAATTTTAACAATTTTTTGGCCGTCGTTTTTAAACCAAATATTTTTTATTTAATTATTTAAATAATCTTTTCGCCGTATTTCGGATTTTTTTGTCATCAAATTCATGGCCTTTTTTCTCACGAGATCAGCACAAATAAAATGTAACGGAAGTGTAGGGATTCGTTAGTTCTGATCATTACTCAAACCACAATGTTGCCATCTTTTGATCGTAAATAACCTAAAAATGTGCCATTTTGTTTTTTTCATTTCTAAACAAGATTTTAAATGAAAATAATTATTAAACATAAAAAATAATACTTTTTCTATCCATTAATTATTTAAATAAAAGATTTTATTGATTTTTATTATTAAAATTCAGTAAAAATTATTTCGAAGTTTGAATTTTTTTTTCTTCAAAATGGCGGCACTTGTAAACAACTTCAGAGCTTAACGTCACAGGTGTGATTATCCAAGTGTTTGTTTTCATGTGAGACAATTTGTATTCACTTCCGTTAAATATTATCATTTTTAAACTATTTTTTTATATTTTTTTCACGTCACGTAATTAATTTGACACAATTCCAACATGAAACTATCGATAACAATAATAATTACACTTAGTTGATAAGTTAAATACAAGTATTATTAATGGTTTTCCTCTTGAGAATTAGAACTAAAAATTATAACCAAAAAATAATTATTAATTAATTATTACCAACGAATAGTTAATAATTAAAAAATATTTTTTGATCTTTATAATCAATTAAAAGCCAACAGAAATATATTTTTGATAATTCGGCTTTGAAATCATTCATTTTTGATACTCCAAAAACCTAACCTGTGAACCCACGTAAATAATTAAGAAGTGTTATTGCGGAATAACTAACTAATTAACCATTAAACTAGTTAAGGTGAGTTGTAAATTATTTAAACAATAATATTATCACTATTATTTAAGAAAGAATATCAATGCATACATTTTTTTATCAGTCAACAACGTGTAAAAGCAACAAGTGTCAGTCGATAACTACACTTCCTTCATTGACATTTTTTAAAAATAAAAATCTAATGTCCTAAACAATTGATTAAACAGTTATTAATAAATATTGTGAAGCTTAACGAAGTATTGTTTAATATTATTGATAAGAGAAAGTTGATGGGTGAAGGATAATAATAAAAAAAAATTAAGATAATGAGAAGAAAGAGGGAGAAAGAGAAAGAGTAATTGAATTATTACTTATAGTAGTGTCAGATCATTTGGGCGTTGCTCTTCGGCAATATTTAAATATGTTTATAATCATCATAATATAAATATCATCATTTAATAATAAATTCAACAAATATTTGAGTATTTACATAATTATTTATACATCAGTGTTAAGATAAAATATTTATCTTTTATTTGTTAATTAAATAAAAAATTCACTACAACTCCAAAAATGGCAGAAATATTGACATTTAATCGTACGTAAATTACAATAAGTTTAATTAATTAATTAAATTAAATGTATAGTGATAAAAAATAATAATAGAAATGAAGTTAAATATTTTTGAGGTCATTGAATAACATCTAATTCTAACAGTTGGTTTTTTATAAGAAGTACCTTTAGCACATGTTATCAAACTTTGATGGCTTGATTGCTAAATAAATGAATTATTTCCAGGATATAATGGGAAAAGGAGAAGACTCTAGTGGATCAGAAGAAGGTGATACAAGTAAATATTTATCTAGTTCAACTGAGGCGAGTAAAATGCTTGAGGCTGCTCTTTTACAGATGGATGGAATCATTTCAGGTAAATAAAACAACTCACTTGTTGACTTCCAGATTAAAATAAATAAATAATCTTTATTTATGACGTTATTTAAAAACATATAAATATTTATTATTTACTTAAACATTCAGGTGCATGTGCTGATGGTACAGATTCTTTAACAGACTGGAAAGATCCTGTAAAAGAAGCCACAAGGAATCTAGTGGTAGCAATCCAGAGTTCATCTTCTCCACCGTCACCACCTGATGTCAATACCATTGATATTTTACTCCAATGGATGATACCTGTAAGTTAAAAATCAAATCCTATTTTGATTTCTTCTATTGCTTATCTTTTACCATCATTTAGAGAAACAAATAGTGAGGTTTTTTTTTATTACGACTTCTTTTTGTACGAACTCCTTTTGCTAATTAATTCACTCGAAGGGAGAAACACAGAGGACCTATTTATAAACCCAGACTCGAGAATATTTCGTGAGTGTTAATTTTAGCTGATCCTAAGACACACCCGTGAAACGCAGTCGTTTAAAAACTGTTACTGCGATTGGATGGTTTTGAGCATTCATTTTTCTCAATGCGGCTTAATTTTAAGATCTTTTAACTAAGTAAATACAGTGAAAAAATTAAGTTTTATCTTTGAAGATAAAAAATCACGAATTAAATCAATTGAAGAATTAATATAACATTGAGTTGATTTATAATTGAATTATTAAAATATAATTAATTGTGATCGGCTTTGTTTGGATGTGAGAGTGATGGAAGGATCATGGACAAATGGACATTCATCAAAGAACAAAGATCTTCAGCCTATAATGGAGGAAGATTTAAAAATACCATTAAAAGGTTTTTATTTCATTAATAAACTTGAAATTTTTATCAACAAAAATTTAAATAAATAATTCTACAGACTCACAGTCGGATTCATCTGATGCTACATCAACTGTAAAACAATGGAGCTGTCGTTGGACTCCATCAGAAGTCTATGATTCATCAGGATCATCATTAGAGGCAGAAAAATCTCGTGAATTCTCTGAATACTTACGTTCTCCAATGAACTCCAATACTTGGGATCGACAAAGTGACTTAAGTCGAGCTAGATCTTTTCGTCAAAATTCCAAAGATCTTTTAGAGTCGTCCTCATATAGAGAATCATCACCCTTCGATCATCATAGTTTCAATGGTTTTGGGAAAAAAGTTCAACCAAAGTGTTTTCCAACACAACGTGATGAATTGCCACGTAATCCTGCTGGAATTCCTGGTGGTGGTAATGGACGTGGATCAGGTGTTTGCTCTCTTGATCGACGTAGACGACGATTGAGGAATAGAAATGAACGAGATCAGCGAGCTAAATCACAAAGTGACCTTATTTATTGTGAACGAGATCGAATCCCTTTGCATTATTGTTCTTTGCAGCAATTTCATTGTCAATATGCCAGCAATTCATGTATTAATTGCTATAATAATAACACTGAGGTATAATTTAATTAGCCAAAGAAGTTTTAAAAATCAAATGCCATCCAATTATTCTGTCTTTATCCATTTATTTATTCATTATAGAATGTAGAGTAAGAGATAAGATTAATTTAAAGATTGGTGTTGAATTATAAAAATCATTATCAGTGATATGAAATCAGATCGGATTCAATTTTTTTGATAAATTACTTAGAGTTGATTATTCAACCAGTTTTCTAATTATTTATTGAATTTTTTTATTTACTTTTAGGAACGATTAAGGAAACTTGAAAATGATCGAGCAGGATTGAATCTAGAAGTAGCTGTACTTTCAGAGCAGGTTGATGCTCAATCAAGTAAGATACTGGAGCTGGAAAATCTATTGCAGGAGAAAAAAGATTCATTACGACAACTGGAGAATGCTTTGCAGAAAGAAATTTTGTCTAAAAGTGCTTTGGAGACTCAGAAACTTGAACTGCTTACTTCTCTTTCTGAGATGAAGTTAAAACAAGCAAGTCTAGAGCATGAAAATTTGACACTTCGTAATGCTACATCGATTTCAAATGTAAGTATAGGTTAGATTGTATTTTTTTTTTTAAATATATTTATTCTGGTTGTAATGTGAAATTGTGATTTTTTAAATAGGGAGAGAAGTTTAGCAGACACACAGGACAATACAGTAGTCTTCCACGACCACCAACAGTGACTAAGAAAGGTGTAGCATTTGGTAAGCTTTCTCATCATCTGAGTCCTGGTGCTCAATCTTCAGTAATCAACATGAACATGATGGGAACATCCTCAAGATGTTTGTCAGCACCGATTTTAGGTTTTAAATACCAAAAAGTTAAATTTGAATGAGAGATTTTCATTTACTTAATCATTTTCAATCTATCAATTTTATTTTATTTCACATATGCTAACAAAGCTGCACTTAATTGAGCTTATGATTGCATTTTTGAGTTGCACGTGAACTACTCCAAAAGTGTTTTCCAATCATCAATTTAAACTTATTAAATTTCTTTAAAGACAGAAATTGATTTTTCTTTTATTTTTGTAGCTGAAGAAGAAAAGATAGTAATAAATGAGATCAATCAAATCGAACCAATGCCATCGAAATCATTGAGTCAATTATCAATTGAAGAGGTAGAAAGTTGGTTGTCAGAGTTAGGATTGGAATCTTATGCACCTGAATTACGACGCTGGGGCGCGACAGGAAGTAAATTGATGGATATTACTCAACATCAGATAGAGAAGGAGTTAGATATTAAAAATACTTTGCATAGAAAAAAATTGTTATATGCAGTAGAATGTGAAAGAAGCAATGGAGTCGGTTTTCTTGGTTCTGAAAAGGTATTGAAACTATCAATCACAGATGTCTACTCAGAGCCTTTTTAAAAAATACTTTCATTGATAATTTCTACTTTAGATGGATAGTCCTGCTGTCTTACGATGGTTAGATGATATAGGCCTCCCTCAGCACAAAGAAGCTTTCCAAAATGCTAAGGTTGATGGTCGTGTGCTTCATCGATTAACTACAGAAGATCTTCTAGCTCTTGGAGTAACTGCTCAGCTTCATGCAGCCAGTTTACGACGAGGTATTCAAGTTCTACGTGAATTAAACTTCCAGTTTGACAATTTAGAACGAAGATCACCTAATGGTGATGGCGCTGATGGAAGTAATATTGCTCTTTGGACTAATCATCGAGTGATGGAGTGGTTGCGAGTGGTGGATCTTGCAGAGTATGCTCCAAATATGAGAGGATCTGGGGTTCATGGTGGATTGATGGTTCATGAAGGGCGATTTACTTCTGAACTTCTTGCAACACTTCTGAGTATTCCACCTGCTAAGACTTTACTAAGAAGACATCTCACGACACATTTTAATCAAGTTATTGGCAGAGATGTTGTTCAGCAGAAGAGAGAAGTTGAAAATACTCTTGGATTTGTGCCATTGACTTTGACAGCAAGATTGAAGGTAATTAATAAAAATTACTATTCATTCTATTGTTCAATTAATTATTTTAATAATTGTGTATTAGGTACCAAAGAAGTCGCAGTTTACATTGAAGAGGAAAAAGAGCAAAAGTGAAATAGACTATGGAAATTTAGTGTGTCCATTAGAAGCATCACCTCCAGGTACTCCATTGACTCCTACATCGACTTCGGGAAGCCCTAATCACAATCCGCCTTCAATTTAATCATAAAACAGCTTCAGTGGTTATCGCGTTGTGAACTAACTCTAGTAAGTCGAACTAATCCACTAATACTGTAGAAAAAATCATCTCTAAATTCATTACAATATTAATAATAAAGCTATTATTTAATTATTCAATCATGTTAATATCATTTTTAATGGGATTTCGTGATTATTAATATGTAACATAGATGTTTGCTTTTAATAGAAACAAAGTCATTTACTTCACAATCAGCTTCTATTAATTTATTCAATTACTTCACCCATTTTAATGTGCACCTTAGAGTAAAATAGCTAAATGAAAATGATAATTAATTTATCTCTCATTTATTAAAGCTCAAAATAATTTAAATAATATTTAAATATCTTTATTTGAGGATTAGATTTTTTTTTGCAGATATGGAGATCGTCGAGCATCGGAAAATCATCGGTTGTATATGAAAAAAAATAAATAAATTATTTCTTTCATTTATTATGGGACCAATTGAACTGATTTCTTCAAATTTAACTGAAAAAATGAAATAAAAATAAATTATGTAAGAATAAAATGATGATATATTTATATATATTGCTCTATATTATAATAACATAATTAATATTATTAATGACAAGTCAAATGTATAAATATTTATTCATTTATGATAAATCGTAAAGCATTAAATAGACTTGAGAATCAAAATCTATACAATAAATTAATTAAATAATCATTTATTATAATAATTATAATAGTAAGATATAAATTCGATATAAAAGTGAATTAATTAATTTTTAATATTATGTTATAGATTATTATATAATTTAGAATTTAATATTATGACATATTGTAAAAATTGTAGGAGATTTTTTTAGACATTGCTTGTGTTTCAATACTTTCCATGTGTCTTTTCTCGAATTTTTTTTCCTGTAAGAAATATTTAATTGAATAAACAAGACAGATATAAATAAAATATTATTTATTACCTCAATAAAGTTATTGTGTAGATTTCATTTAATATTGATTCTGCAATCGTGGGTATTTCTGTTGGATGTCGATTCCTTGATAGCCTTTTAATTTCTCTTATTGCTTGTTCACAATTATCATCACCAATCTTTATAATTGATTGATTAAAATATGATGATTATAATTAAGATAATAATCTATTCTATTTTCTTACCTTAGTTGCTAAATTTTCCAAGACTTCTTCGTTATCTATTTTTAAATTTTCACTTTGATAATAAGCAGTGATCCAACCATATTTTGTTTCATTTTCAATTGATTTCCATTTTTCTTTCATTATTTTTTTTAGCTAGAAAATAATTTATTATTTCAGTTAACATTAGTGTTTATTCAATTTAAGACTAATTTAGTAATTAATTTTATTAATTTTATTCACATCGTCGATAAAATTACTATCAATATGCTGATCGAAATTATACATTGCCACTTTTTTATTACTTATAAATAATTATATTAATTATAATTTATTATATTAAGTTACGTGAATCCAAGAATGAATGTGCAAATTAATTATTGTCAATTTTAGTTGCAAGAATAATTAATCTATCAGTTGATATTCAAATAGATACCGATTATTGATTTCATTCAAGGGTGATTTATGTTATCTTGTGTTTGATAAAAAGTTAAAAAATCATGAACAACTGTTAATATTTTTATTCTATTATTTAATTAAAAGTATGAATCTGTAAAAATGAAATATATCAATGTAATTGAACCAGTTATTTAGGATTAAACATATTTGCTTTTGATACTGAATTAGGAAAAGTAGAAAAAGTATTCTTATCTAAATGATTGTACTTGAAATCTTTGATTCTTTTACAGCATCCTTTGTTAAATTTTTGTTAGAGGACTTAAGCTGAAATCCAGTAATTTTAAGCTCATTAAACCAATTTTAATTTCCCATCTGAACTTTTTTGTTACATTTTTTATGGTGCTGATTTTATTATTAGTAAAATTGAACAATTTTATTGTAAGAGTCAAAATACGCTTCTTCGGCGATGTCTCAAGGAGAAGCTGATATATTATGAGTAGACTAATTAATGAACACTACTTAAAAGACGAACATTTTATTAAAATTTTGAAAAATTAAAAATTAAATTGCAACATAATTTTTATCCTTTAAAGTAAGGTCTGATTAATTAAAAAAAAAGGTTATTTTATTCAAAATCAATTTTGTATGCTATATTATTATCATTAATCTTATCTTATAATTAATTATTGTTGTAATTATCTAATTCCTCTAATTGAAATATACATATCGTATTTAGGTGAATAAAATTTTCTTCTTTCTCTTGCTGGGAGAAAGAAAATTTTACAATCATAAATAAACTCCTTGAAGAAATTTGATAATATATAAATGATATTCAACAAAAATATAGGTAGAATAAAATTGTTTCTTATTAAAAAAAAAAAAAGATCAAAAACACAGTTGTAAAGTTGAATAAATCATATAATTTCAAAAATATTTCAATTGAATACAAAAAAGTATAAAACAATAAAATCTTAATTCTATGTAATGAAATAGTGAAAAAAGAAATTATATAAAAAAAAAAAAAAATAGTAAAGAAATAATTCAGACTTATTTTGAGTTTTTTAAATTGCAAAACCTGCTGGAGAAACACATCCAACAATCTTTATAAATATTTGTAAATTGTTTTATAAAAATACTCAATAAATTGACTTATATTTATTTCTTTGTAAACATCAGTAATGTTAATGCAATAATAAATTATTGCTAAGGTAGAAGTACTCTTATAAATATTGTCATCATTAATCTCACGTTATTTAAAAATTAATAAATGTTCTCACACTCAGCATTCTTTTTATAAACTAAAACACACACACTCTATTCGACAAGTAGTGTTTAGACTTTTGTTAATTGCACGAAAGTTTTGTTATCTAGAGATCTCAGCAGCTGCATCAACTCCGTGTATGGCTCCAATTCTCGATGGACTGATGAATGCATCAGAAGGATCAACTCAGACGTAAACATCGTATCTCCAACATCATTACCCAGATGGATGAAAAGATTATTCAGATGCCGAGCTACCAATTGTGAAAACTTAGCTTTCAATTTTTCTAGTCTTCTTTTCTGCTCAGACACAGCACTTAGTTTGTCTAGGCCTGGTGGCAGTGGTGCTGTAATTGCTTTCAGAAGCGCAGTGCCAGCGACTATCAACTCAGCATGTCCACTAGGAAGCTCTGCTTCATTGAGGATTTTTAGATGATCATCTGAAATGTCTAGTTGCTTTATCATCTGGTCTAATGTTGGTGTAGCAATAGACTGATGATAAATTTTGTCAATATGTAACTCCATGTCCATAGAATTGTTTTTAACTCCATCAACCACTTGGACATTATTGAGTAACCATGATTGGTTCTTTTTATACACATTTTTATCATTTTTTTTGATTTGGTAAATAATCAGTGTACCTGGAATATCAGTCGTTGTTACTAAACACAAAAAATTCGTCTTTTTTTTTATATGTCTTATTACTAATAAAACAAACACTCAATAACTTCTCATCATTGGGCGTAAATATCTCTCGTTGTAGAGTATGCTCTATTGCAGCCATTATTACTAAGTGGGTTTATAAAAATAATTATTTAGACTTTATTTGCTATTTATAGATATTATTTAGGCGTTATCATTGTTAATTGATTTATTTACAACACCCCTTTTATCTGAAATTATTTTAACATTTAATTATTTGAATTAATAACCTTAAAAATTTAATTGACGATTTAACATGTGGATAGATTGTTAATAAAATAAGTAATTGTTATTACCTGTTCCATTTTTCAATTAAAAAATTCAATTTAGTTTACAAATTATTGTTTATAATCAATTGGTACAATAGGTGAGATGTGTTGAGGTTATGTCCGGCGTCTCAATTTTTTTTCTAAGAATTAAATAGTGGCGGGTAAATTAAAATATTTTTATTATTTTAAATCATAAAATTGTTGATCAGTTAAGCTACTGATCCAATCAGTGCATTGCTTTGAATGCATATTAATTAACTATGGGATATTTTATTCTAAAATCATGAATTAAAAAAAATTATTTATGATTAAACAATTAAGAATATATTAAATATAGTTTTATGGTGTGTTTACTTAACCCTGATATATTTGAATTTAACGACTTCAACCGACAATTCATGGAATTTCATTATGCGTCATTTTTTTTGACAAAATAAATAAAGTTTCTAATGGCTTCCAACGGTGTTAGTAATATCAATGGTTCTAATGAATTAAAAAATGGAAATAATGGATTAGAAAATGATGATCATGAAGAATATCAATATTTAAAATTAATTAAACGAATAATTAATAAAGGAGTTAAGAAAAATGATCGAACTGGCATTGGAACTTACTCGATATTTGGAGCTCAGATGAGATTCACTCTAAAAAATAGTAAGATATTAAATAATTACGATAAAATAATATAATTATAATTAATTACAAATAAATGAATATTTTTTTATTTAGATATTTTCCCATTATTGACAACAAAGTCGGTATTTTGGAAAGGAGTAGTTGAAGAGCTGCTATGGTTCATCAAAGGATCAACAAATTCCAAAGAATTATCATCAAAAGGAGTGAATATCTGGAATGCTAACAGCTCGAGAGAATTTTTGGATAATTGTGGATTCAAAAATCGTGAAGAAGGTGATTTAGGACCAGTTTATGGCTTTCAATGGCGACATTTTGGCGCTGAATATGTTGATATGCATACTGATTACACTGGTCAAGGTACATAATCATTATTAATTCAATCTAAAAATAATCAACTCAATTCATCAGACGTTCATTCGATTAAAGTAGCATTGAACATTACAAAATAACTTATGAACACTATATTATTGTTATTATTCAGGTGTAGACCAATTGCAAAACGTCATTGATCTAATTCGCAAAGATCCTAATGATCGTCGTATGATTATGTGTGCTTGGAACCCAATAGATATTCCAAAAATGGCTCTACCTCCTTGCCATTGTCTCGTACAATTTTACGTAGCTAATAACGAGCTGTCTTGTCATCTTTATCAACGCAGTGCTGATATGGGACTTGGAGTACCCTTTAATATCGCTTCATATTCACTTCTAACATACATGATTGCCCACATTACTGGTTTGAAGGTAAAAATATTTTTAAATATCCTTTTATTATTCATTAGTAATTGAATTAATTCTCTAGCCTGGAGAATTTGTTCATACAATGGGTGATTGTCATGTCTACTTAAACCACATTGATGCTTTAAATATCCAATGTGAACGCAAGCCAAATGATTTTCCAACTCTAAAAATCACACGTCAAGTTAAAGAAATCAATGATTTTATTGCAAGTGATTTTGAACTAATTAATTATAAACCTCACCCAAAAATATCTATGAAAATGGCTGTATAATTATTTTTAAACTTCGATTGAACAATATCTGATATTTTTGTCAAAATAATTTTAATTTTACTTAATCATTAAGATTGATATAAATATTACTACAGTAATGATTTTGTTTTACATATCTCAAGAAAGCAATTAAGAATTGAATATTTTATTGGAAGTGTTGAAGAAAAACTTGTATTATCTTTGTAGTTTTCCAAAAAAATATATTCCCTCAATAATCTACGTCTTAATTCGTTATTATGAGCTATTTAAATATTGAAAATGTATCACATGTTATTTTTAATAGCTATTATTAATAATTAATTAAGGTCGAGAGAGCAGAAATAATTTTTTCTTTCGAATAAGAAAGATTATTTTAATTACCAATTAATTTGGATTATTAATTACTATCATTATTAAAATGATAAAATGAATTTTTTAGATTATTTTTAATATTTTAATGAATATTTTTCTTTTATTTATACTCTCAAGACCTTATTCATTTCAAAGATACTACTAAGTACTCTCGAAAAAATTAACTTTTGTTTTTTCCTTTTCATTATTATTTCATTTTTTTTTTCTTCTTACAATCAATATTTATTCTTTAAATTTTTTTAAAATTAATTTCTTCAATATAAAAATTGAATCATTGCTATTCATATTCATTGCTCGGATATTTTACATTTTGATAATTATTTAGCTAATAAGTAAGATGAATAACTTGGCAATTCAACTAATTAACACAATTGAAAAATGAACATGATTTTCCATTCCATCCATGACCTGAGATAAAATCAACAAAAATATGATTTATTATCAATTTACTTTACTTAATATATATTTATCATAAAAATAATGATACTTATTATCATTTCTATAAATCATTCAACTTCACAAACCAATCGACATAAACATTATGTATTTATAAACAAAAAGAAAAAAAGAAACATATAAAGTCCTACTACTGAAAATCTTTCCATTTCATATTTTAAACTCATTACGACTTATCCTTTACAACCATTTTAGATAGAATAAGTGAAAAAAGTCTTGAATAAGCTAAAAAAAATCTATCAATAGTTGGACAATATAAATTATATGATCAAAGGGAAAGACAAAAAAAAAAATAATAAACAATGTATATAATATTCCTATTATTTTGAACAATTAAAATTGTTTCTTTGTATACTTAAATATTTTTTCTTACTTTTCTGTTCATTATTTAAAATTTTACTCTTCAATATTTATAAAATAGATTATTTCAAAATTATCTGACTTATTGAATTATCCTTAAGAAGAAGGCTAGGACATTTGAACGTCATTCGATTGTGAAGTAGATAATTGATGAAGTTGTTGAGTGACTGCCAGAGTACCAGTCTCACTGACAGCAATAATCACCCAAATAACATCTAGACAAATAATTACATCATTAGCTAGTGATTTTTATGAAGAATTTAATATTTATTTTTTATCAATATAAGAATATCTTTGTTCAAAATCGAAAAAATAATGATAAAATGGTGAATTAATTATTCTTACCACCAAAATAGGAGCCAGAAGGTGTCATCATTCTCCATTTACTTTGAAAAACTCCTGTTTCATTAGGACTGGTTAGAGTGACACTGATTTCAGTCATTTCTTTAGGTCTTAATGTCGGTACTTCAACCTTTGTACAATCTCCCATTACAACACCACCAGTATATCGAAGGCAAAGTCCTTCAGGCCATGATTCATTTCCAGAATTTTGTACTTTCCATGACTTTTGGAACTTTGTATTTGGAGACACTGATTCACCTTGTCCAATCGTACTGTCACATATTAAAGACATACTAGGAAGCTTGAATGGTGATTCAAAGTCAAAATAACTACATATTGCTGCTTGTAAATTCCTAGAACAATTAAATTCATTATTTGTTAAATTTTTGACAATATAAAATCAAATTACTGTAGCTGATTTTTAACTAATGAAGATATTCACTCTTTTAAATATAACCTCAAAACATGTCTTGGAATCATCAATGATAAAATTCATTTTTATTAAAGATAAACTTGAAAATAGATGCAATGAAATTTGGAGAATTAATAAATGCTTTGAATTGATTAATATTTTAATGATTAAAACAAGAAATAGTGCTATTGATAGGGAAATATTACTTCAAGTAGAATGTTTTGTTGGTTATGATATAAAATAGTTAGCAAGTAATGACAGTTTAATTTTAAAATATTGACGAAGATTAAACTAGTAATGATAACAAAATTTTTTAGCAATACTCACCAATTGTTCATATCTAAAAAAAAGGTAGCAGTAGCTTCATTTAATTGGCTACCTGCAAGTAATCTTTGTAATTGTTTTACTAAATCATCTTTATCTGTTGTGCCCATGCAACTGAATTGTTGCAATAAATTTTGATCAAAATCATCCACATCCATTGTATATTTATTATTTTTCTTCTTCTATTGATGAATACACGTAATTTTCAGTGAAATAGATTGTTAGGTTAATATGATAAATATTGTTTGTCACTCACTATAACAAAATATCGTTCATCAAAACGAAAAAAAAAAACGATTATCAAGGATAATTTTGTATGTAATCTTTAAATTACTTTTGTCACAGGTTGATGATGAATATTAATATAAAATATTAATATTGATAGAAGTAAAATTAATTGGTAATTATGATTACTTTGCCTGATGGTAATACTGTTCTGTTTGAAACTTTAAATTTGATAAAAAATATTTTTTTCCTTATTTACTTAAATATTATCTACACATGTAACTATATGTGTATCGATACTTTATTTTTATTACTATTATCACTTCTATTATGTTTATAATGATTATTTACTTTAGATTTCGTTGAACTACTGTGAATTTTTTTTTCTTAAATTGCTGCTATTATTACTAAATTGTTCACGTACAGCAGCTTTAGGATTTTAAATGTCACTCCTTGATATATGACATTTGGATAAAATAATATTTTTTTCACTGTGTATATGCGTTACTCACGCGTTTACAGTCAATGAATTTATACACTCGAAAATACATACACAAAGAAGATTACTACTGTAATATACAAAGCCATTTGCTTGTACGAGCAAGAGTGAGAGATAAATTAGAAAAGTCAATCGAATACTTTTCTTCTTTATTGAAAAAATATATATATATGTATGTATTATTATCAACTTGTTTTTTCTATGTACACTTTTTAAGGTTAGTGTTTTTATGCACCATATGTCGATAATTTAGAGTATATATTTTACCGGCAGGATGTCACTCGGTAAAGTAGTCATCTGTAAGTGTCACTTACGGAGAAAAGCCCGCAAAGTATTTTAAATTAGTATTGCAAAGCAAATTAGAAATAAGATTGAATTAACTTTCTGTTAAGAAGTTAGTTATTATAATAAAAATGATTTTTAAATTAATGATGTGGTCATATCTTTGTCTTTTAAGTAATAAAAAAATTCATTGAAAGGCTAAATGAAAGCACATTAGAAGGCTAAAAAATTCATGTATGTATGCTCGTCCGTACGGGCACATGTACGTGCGTATGTTAGACTTTTTTTCGTTATTAATATCTCGAGAATAACTTAAGATATCGACTTCAGACAAATTTCATTCGAAACATAATAAAATAAACAATATCTGAAAAAAGTTTGAACGAATTGATACCATCGTCTACAATTAAAGTTTGTTGTCTGTTTTTTTTTGCATTTATAAATAATATGTTGACTTTAATAGAATATAATCATTTCATTAGTTTGAAGTATTTTTTTCCTCAATTTTTGGGTATATAAATAAACTAAAATATTTTCATACAACTATTCGACGTAACAGTATTATCGGGTTGAAAGGAACGATTCAAAAAATAGTTGTAATTTCGTAAGATAAAGTAATATTGTGTAATGAAAATTAAAGTGAAAAATTAAGAATTGTCGTTCCATGCGATAAAAAGTGCTGACGATATAACTTTATGTACAATGTTCTAATAATATTTTCACCGGAGAATGTACGTGTGCTTGTTTTCGATGCTCAAAAAAAATGAACAGATCCAATCGAATCGATTAGAGCTTATCTAAATTTATTTAGATAAAAATTCATTTTTCTTATACCCTCGCTCAATGATCAAGTTTGCTCCAAGTTTTTAGGTTCCAAAGCAACGCTTTCTATCCCGCATAAAAAAATTCCGTATCCGCATACGCAAACGGGCGTTATATTTCCCTGTGAGTGAGAAAATGCCACTTTTCCAACCTCAAAATAAACTTTAATTTCAGACAATGATATAATAAAAAAAGTATATTGGCCACGGGAACAAAATAAGATATTTTTATCTGGGTGTTGGCCACTCTCTCCTTCGGCTCAGGATGCAATTTTACACTCAGGTTAGAATATTATACTTTGCTCCTTCAGTGAACAATGTACTATTTTAACAGGGATGATTTAAACCTGTCCAATTCACATCAACTTCTGTATTTTTTTATTTAAAGTTAAAAAAATTAATGCTCAGAAAGGTTTTTATTGAATTTGGATCCATGAAAGTGATATCCACTTGACGAAGCACGAGGAACAAGGAAACAGACGAAAATTTGAACGCTTAAATGATTTGTTTGTTGGATAACATGTTACGAATATAATTGATCTGTTATCAAATAAGGCACCTTATCGGAATAATAGCTGTAATAGCATTAACTTTAATTTTTCAAGGCTTTTGGTTTTAATATAAACG
Source organism: Chelonus formosanus (assembly GCA_028641665.1). Classification (NCBI taxonomy): domain Eukaryota; kingdom Metazoa; phylum Arthropoda; class Insecta; order Hymenoptera; family Braconidae; genus Chelonus; species Chelonus formosanus. Next base: position 6,321,126 of record CM054000.1, read on the forward strand.
TCGTAGTTTCTGAAAATGTAACCATTTAGTGACTAGACGATGAGAAGTGATCCACTATTATTTAACGAATTTTACAAATAAGTGATAAAATAATGAGAAACATTTACATATTTTTAATAATATTTTTCATACCAAATGGAGTTGAGCTCTTCAGCATTCCTATAATCAGTGACATTCAGGATATGATAGGACTTGCAAATGATATTTATGGTATAATAAATGGAGATCTTCCGTTTAAAGACTTGATTAGTCCGGAAGAAAATCCATTGGATGATGTATTTAAAAAAATTGAAGAGGTTACTGAACAGATAGAGAATCTAGATACAAAATTAGATGATGTGTTGGCAACAATCATCAGTCGACTTCCGCTAGAAGACAATATCAACACTGATATACGTGATCTTCAACATCTCATCTCCACAGTTGACGACACATACGATGAATTTCTAGAATACTCTGAGAATATAACGAGTTTCAACAATGAAACAATTTTGGAGTTTATTAAAAAAGTTACTTCTACCAAAGCTGGTAATCTCCCAAGCACACTAAGCACGATCTTCAACATCATTGTCCCTAAGAAAACAGCATTATCCCGTGTAGGCTTCCTAGAAAACATGATTGAGAGAAGAAGGGTAAGAGGCCGGTATTTCAAATTTGTATTTTATACTTTTACTTGTATCTAGGAATGATTCATTTTTAGATGATGACTATTCTGGAAACATGTGGTGCTCCGATATCATTCCAAAATCAGCTGTTTCAGATTTACAATTTAATTTCAATTACCGAAATGAGAGCTTTTTTTATGACTGCATATGCTTACCGACTAAAAAATGAATATGAACATGGTAAATAATCATTGTTTATTTAAATACACTTGGTATTAAAAAAGAGACACTATAATGATGATGACTCTGTCTTACAGTTAAATCAGCGGGTGAAACCAAACGTGCGCAGGCTGGATTTATTATGAGAATGGACCAATATTTGATGGAGTTCAACAAGAACATAGCAAAAGCTCCCAGGGATATTTATCGTTGTGATCCTGAAAAACTGACCGATGGTGAGAACTTCTGTATCTTGCAATATGATTAAAGATAAAACAACGTTTAACGACATAAACTGGTTTATTTATACAGAAAATACTTACGTCGAGCTTGAAGGACTTTTTACAGCTTATGTAATAAATGAACTTCAAGCTTTTGGTGGTTCTTGCTCAAAAAGTTGTCCGGAAATTGATCAATGGTCACATCAGACATGTTACGACTTCAACAATAAAAAGTATTGTTCAGCAAATCCTTGTCATGGACACGTTTATCAGTGTGAGTGGATCGGTGGTACTGTTGATATTTGCGAGTATGTAAGTAAATGCATAGCAATTCATAATACTAGTGATGATATTTACATAGTTATTGATTGATTTATTCTCATTCGCAGACAAAAGGTACTGGAAAACGCTATGAATGGGTGCACTCTTACGCGAACGGGTGGTATGGGAAGGAAACAAATTGTTCGGAACATAAATCTCAACATCTAAGTGGCAAAGGTTCAGGATTGTATAAGTGTGATGTGTGTCTTTGTAAATGTGAGGAATCTGAAGGTGCCTCTCTCGCCACTAGAACATTTAGTTTACGTCCTCAAAAGACCAAAATCTATGAAAACAAGTATGTTTCTATGAATGAATAGCATCAAAATATTCTTCAAGTAAACGATATACTTATTGACAATTTTAGGGTTGTCTCCGATGTAAAGTTTGTTCGTAAGGATAATGTAATTCATATCCAGATTGAACAATCACCACTGCTGCCAACTGGTCAAGTAGATAGAAACCAATCATCTTGGGTTCCTCTCGATGAGTTTTCGTATAATTCGGCTACTAAAGATGGAAGCTTCTGGATAACATCCAATGATTACAATTTTATCGGAGACCGGGACATCGACTATGCATATGTTGGCTACGATCGGAAAATATTCAATCTCGATGCAATATCAGGTGGACCGAATTACGTCCTAACAGGAGTCAGGTTACGTCAATATAAATCATCAAAAAACAATGGTCTACTCAAATTACAAATCCATGTTACAGCGTTCGATTATGCTAGTGGTAAGTTGATTCCTTCTTCTAGCGAGAACCCATCAAAGTGGCTCGAACCTGAAGCTCAGCCTAAACTACCACCGGCATATGTTGGAAAAAGGTTAGTGAATTCTTTTTATACACAAAATTCGGAATTCGGTCATTGTGCATTAGTATGGCTCAACCCCAATTTCAGTCAAAAAATTTTTTTAGCGATTAGCACGCTTTTGACAACCTATAAATAGAAAATATTCGAAAGTTGAATTTTCATCATTTGACTTACTTCCAGAAACGAAATTACAGTGGGAAGCAATACATATAAATATGAAACTGTAACAAATACTCCTAATCTGACGCCGAATCGTTTCATCGAGTTTCAACAATCTTCGATCTGGGATGATGCAGGTCAGAGCACGCTCCCTTTCATAGACTCTAGACCTACGACTCCTGCCAATCCTTTAGCACTTAATGGTCTTGCAATTATCCACCGAGGTAACCCTCCTAAATATGGAGGATTTTTAGCTTTTAGAGCAATTACAATTGATCTATCGAATTACATGGATTCATCATTGACCGATGAACAACGAGAACAATACACAAAAAGTTTCCGTCAAGGTGTTGCTAATACACCAACTAAAAAGAGAAGGAAGTATCATGGCAAAAAAAGGCGTAATTGAATATTCTTAATATATGAAACAAAAATGTGAATGCATCTATATATATATATTAATTGAACGCTTCTATGTAACATTCCTACTATATAACATTGTACGCTGTGCATAAAGCGACAATGCTACGTTTGTTTCTGTACAATAACGCGTAAAATTATCAATATAGTATTTATTTCAATTACACTAGACTAAAGCTGTTTACAGTCAAATTCTTTATAGAATGAAAATAAATAAATGTTAAAAATAAACAAAATAACTGTTTACGGCGTTTCTTAGTCGTCCTGAGTAACTCTCAATATTTATGCAATCAAATTTGCGACTTAATTACTTTCATAATACAATGACAAAATTTAGGCAATAGGAGAAAATGTGCAACTCACCGGTTTCAACCGAATAAGCTAATAAAAATGTAAGTTTATACCTAGAAAATCGGCTTGAAAAATAATTAGTTGCAAACATAATCGATTAGTTAGCAGTCACCACACTTTATCGAAATAACTGATATAATAGCATTTATATCAACTTTTCAAGGCTTTCAGCCTTATTATAAAAGTTGTAACTCCTGAGAATGTAACCATTTTGTCCTGGTAAGACAAACCGATAAGAACTTATAATTCTGACCGATTCTAATACACAATTTATAGGAATGAATAAGAACGTATCGGGTCTATTGGGGAACCGAAAATGATGTTATAACCTATCAATAGAAATTAATCAGAATTTATGAGAGGGATAATACTTTCGCTTGATATTGTAAGTATATATATGTAAGGATAAATAAACACAATGTAATGAGTTCTATCAAGAAATTATAGATAGATAATATTTTTTCATAATTGATATATTTTCTGAAAATCTAATTAGTTCTAAGTTACGTAATTACGCATCGAATGAAATTGGTCCCACGTCGATATCATTTTTCACAAATTTAATCGGAATCTTTTGCTTTCAAATTTCAGTTGGCATTTTTTTTCTTTCATATTTGTTGTTCTTAAAGTTTGCAGATTCATATTGATAAAGGTTTCAACGAGGTGTAGGTTCATAGGAATAATATCGACTCAAACGAACTATTCTCAAGAAATTATCTACATAAAATGTAATTTCACACCTAGACCATAAGTATATTGAGCAATAAGTTAAATACATAATCACTTTCTTATCAAATAATGCACCTTATCGGAATAATAGCTGTAATAGCATTAACTTTAATTTTTCAAGGCTTTTGGTTTTAATATAAACGTCGTAGTTTCTGAAAATGTAACCATTTAGTGACTAGACGATGAGAAGTGATCCACTATTATTTAACGAATTTTACAAATAAGTGATAAAATAATGAGAAACATTTACATATTTTTAATAATATTTTTCATACCAAATGGAGTTGAGCTCTTCAGCATTCCTATAATCAGTGACATTCAGGATATGATAGGACTTGCAAATGATATTTATGGTATAATAAATGGAGATCTTCCGTTTAAAGACTTGATTAGTCCGGAAGAAAATCCATTGGATGATGTATTTAAAAAAATTGAAGAGGTTACTGAACAGATAGAGAATCTAGATACAAAATTAGATGATGTGTTGGCAACAATCATCAGTCGACTTCCGCTAGAAGACAATATCAACACTGATATACGTGATCTTCAACATCTCATCTCCACAGTTGACGACACATACGATGAATTTCTAGAATACTCTGAGAATATAACGAGTTTCAACAATGAAACAATTTTGGAGTTTATTAAAAAAGTTACTTCTACCAAAGCTGGTAATCTCCCAAGCACACTAAGCACGATCTTCAACATCATTGTCCCTAAGAAAACAGCATTATCCCGTGTAGGCTTCCTAGAAAACATGATTGAGAGAAGAAGGGTAAGAGGCCGGTATTTCAAATTTGTATTTTATACTTTTACTTGTATCTAGGAATGATTCATTTTTAGATGATGACTATTCTGGAAACATGTGGTGCTCCGATATCATTCCAAAATCAGCTGTTTCAGATTTACAATTTAATTTCAATTACCGAAATGAGAGCTTTTTTTATGACTGCATATGCTTACCGACTAAAAAATGAATATGAACATGGTAAATAATCATTGTTTATTTAAATACACTTGGTATTAAAAAAGAGACACTATAATGATGATGACTCTGTCTTACAGTTAAATCAGCGGGTGAAACCAAACGTGCGCAGGCTGGATTCATTATGAGAATGGACCAATATTTGATGGAGTTCAACAAGAACATAGCAAAAGCTCCCAGGGATATTTATCGTTGTGATCCTGAAAAACTGACCGATGGTGAGAACTTCTGTATCTTGCAATATGATTAAAGATAAAACAACGTTTAACGACATAAACTGGTTTATTTATACAGAAAATACTTACGTCGAGCTTGAAGGACTTTTTACAGCTTATGTAATAAATGAACTTCAAGCTTTTCACGATACCTGTTCGGAAAGTTGTCCGAGTATCAATACATGGTCCCAGGCTTCGTGCTACGACTACTATAGTTCTCAATACTGCTCAATAAATCCTTGCCACGGCTATGTTTATAATTGTGAGTGGATCGGTGGTACTGTTGATATTTGCGAGTATGTAAGTAAATGCATAGCAATTCATAATACTAGTGATGATATTTACATAGTTATTGATTGATTTATTCTCATTCGCAGACAAAAGGTACTGGAAAACGCTATGAATGGGTGCACTCTTACGCGAACGGGTGGTATGGGAAGGAAACAAATTGTTCAGGATCAAAATATCATCAAATAAATGATAAAAAATCAGGACTGTACAATTGTGACACATGTCTTTGTAAATGCGAAGAACATTACGGGAATTCTAAAGCCACTAGAACTTTTAGTTTACGTCCTCAACTTTCCAAAATTGATGAAAACAAGTAGGTTTTTTTTAATCACATTCTTTGAGTAATATCAAAGTATTATTCAAACAATAAACGATATACTTCCTGATGATTCTAGAGTTGTATCGGACGTAAAGTTTGTTCGTAAAGACAATATTATTCATATCCAGATTGAACAATCACCACTGCTGCCAACTGGTCAAGTAGATAGGAATCAATCATCTTGGGTTCCTCTTGAGGGGATTTATTACATACCTCATGATAAATATGGAGACGTTATATTAGAATCTGATGATACCAATACTTCTTTACGCAGAGGGGTTGACTACGCGTATATTAATCACGATCAAAAAAAATTGTATTTGGATCAAATATCGGGAGGACCAAATTTCGTCTTAACGGGAGTTAGGTTAAGCCATGCAGTAGAAATAAAAAATGAAAAACGTGAAGATTTATCAAAAAGAGACCAGAGTCCCCTTCGATTAGAAATCCATGTTACACCGTTTGATTATGCCAATGGTAAATTGATTCCTACTGAAGAGAACCCATCAAAGTGGCTCACACCTCAAACTCAGCCTAAAGTACCGCCCGCATATGCTAGAAAAAGGTTAGAAAATTCTTTTTAAATACAGCGAAAACTGGATCAGTGGAATCTCGAAGAACAAATATTTTTAAATTAATGTAATAATAATAATAATCTTGATTAATTCCCAATTGCTATTTTCTTATTTAATTAAGTTTTACGCAAATCATTTGTAGTGCCAGACAGAGTGTTCCTTGAGTGAACACTAATTAATAATTATCTATATCTATACTACTATATAAATTTTGAGTGTCTGTCTGTCTGACCGCGTTAATTTCCAAAACAGTTAATTTGATTGCGACCAAACTTTGTAAACATATAAATGGGGTTATATTGATCCGAATTAGAACTAATTTCTAGTTGATTCTTCATCATTTGTGTTTCTTTCAGATCCGTTATGTCAGTAGGCCATCATACATATACACGTGAAACCGTACAAAATATTCCTGACATCATACCCAATCGTTTCATCGAGTTTCAACAATCTTCGATCTGGGATGATGCAGGTCAGAGTACACTTCCTTTCATGGACTCTAGACCTACGACTCCTGCTAATCCTTTAGCACTTAGAGGTCTTGCTATTATCCACCGAGGTAGCCCTCCTAAATATGGAGGATTTTTAGCTTTTAGAGCAATTACAATCAACTTATCAAGTTACATAGATTCATCATTGACCAATGAACAACGAGAACAATATATGAGAAGTTTTCGTCAGAGTGTCACTAATACACCAACTAAGAAGAGAAGGAAGTATAAAAGTCGAAAAGGGGCTAAATAATATGCTCCGTATGTGATGCAAATATATAAATGTATTTATATTGATCAATAATTTTTTTGAACGATTAAAATATAAATTTAATAAAATATCCAACAATTAATATTTTATTTATTAATTTTCAAATTTACATCGATTGTTACTCGACTTCAACAGTTTATATTACGCAATGTACTCATACAAAAAGCAGTACATTCATGCATTTAAATTTCACCTCACCTTTAACAAATATTTTCCTGCAACTGGGCTCTGTAATTTGGGTTAAATCATATGTATTGCGTCGAATCAGCTACTTAAAATATTTTTCTAAAAATATCAATCAAAATTTAAATTACTGAAATTTTAAAGATTGTTTTCATACAATTGTGATGATAAAAAAAATAATATACAAAATATTTATCTGTTCTTATATCATTTTAAATTACACTATTACTTAGATATGTATCATTCATCTCCAATGTCATTCTGTTATAATCCCTCGAATAGAATTGTCCTTCATATTCTAGTGTTGCATCTAATTTTGCTTATAAGAGATTAAATATTTTTAGATGTTGGTACGATAAATTGTTCTTTATACCATTGTTTTACTACATATACACATTATATTGTGCATTTCAGTAAGCCACGTGGCGATTGTAACTTACCATGATTACGACCAACCACTCAACCACTGTCGCCACGTGCCAACCAATCTATATCTAATAATGTAAACAGCCTTACAATTACAAACTACAAACTACTTTATACATTATTTCAGATAGACGTCGGTCGATGGTGTTATATTACACCATGTGAACTAATCATCCTTTTCCTCTCTCTTTGTTCATTAATTATTTATAAAATATTTTCATAGAAATGTTTTGTTTATTATGCATTGAAAAAAATTTTGATTGTGAACAAGAAATATTTTTTTTAAATAGAATTATCTAGAATATTGGTTTATTATAATTTATTTATTAGATCTCGTATATTTAAAGCCTTTATACAATTGAATGACATAAGAACTAAGAATTAGGATTGGATATGCGCAAAAACTACTTTTTTTGCATTATGAAGCTTCTGCGCATGTGTAATCCTAAATCTTAGCTCTTATTCCTTACTCCATTCAATAGTGTGAAGATCATTATTACTTTCAAGTAAAGTTTTTTTTGACTCCAAGAAAATAAGATTAAATTGAACAAATCAATGAATCATTTAATGAATAATTATTTATTAAGACCAATCAAATCATATCTTCAATCAATCATATCTTTTATAGCGAATATTTGACATTTTGTTTATTGTCTAAACGTCAAAGTTGACCAAACCTAACAAAAATAGGGCTTCATAATAAAATAACCTCAAAAAAAAAAAGAATAATTATGAAATTTTCAAAATTTAAGTATTAAATTTATTTTCTATATTTTTATTATTAAGAACAAGATTAATTTTGAAAAACCGAAATAAAGAATGAAACATCAGTACAATAAATGTTGAAAAAAAAATTTATTTATCACCATATAATAATATATAATGACATAATAATAAAAATAATCATCACATCGAGAAATGGTTATTTGTATTATTATTTTAATCAATATGTATTATCAATCAATAGCTCACGTGTTTGTGTTTTGTTTACAACACTGTATGATGAATAAAATCATTTCGACGTAGGTAATGAAATTATTGCTAATGATTTACATGTTGTATTTAACAGAATTATATATACATACATTTTGTTGATATATCAATTGATGAATGAATTAATGAATTATTTATTTATAATTATTATTATGTCAATAGTCATTTAAATCTGCACATAAGAAAGTATATGACGTGACTTTTATTTTTACATAAAATCTAACAATTCCAACGATATGCAAAAACAGAAACTATCATTAGCAAATTGTTTAATAATTTTTTAATTTCTGTTAAGTACTTTTATTTACTATTCTATCTACACTGAGATTTATATAAAGGGAAATTGATATTTTTTTAAGTGATTGTTGTTGTTATTATTACTGCTATTATTTTATATTAATATCAATTTATTTATTTTCTTCATTAATATCATCTTATTTTATCTGAGTTTTATTTGTTCCTTTACTTTTATTATATAAATTAGCTTTCATTTTGTCGTCGTATACTTTTTTAATACAGTTTTATTATTTTTTTTTTAATTTTATTTTTTATGAAATATTTCATAATAGCTTTTGTTTAATTTATTATTGTTAAATATTTATTTAACACTATTTTGTTTATTTTACTTTCATATGATTTTTCATTCTGCTTGTTTTTTCTTTTTCTCTATTAACTGTTTCAATTATTTAAAACGATACATACATATTTACATTATATTCATCATTTTTATTTATAGTTTATTTACTAATGTATTTTTAAAATTTATTATTATGACACTTTATTTATTGAATTAAAATTATTTTGCATTGTCTGTACATATTTAATAACAATATTTACAAAAAATATACAAATTACAATCTTTACTTTTTGCTTTATCATTATTTAATTTATTAAATTATTAATTTGCAATAAAATATTTCGAGTTTTAATACTGTACAACCTCTATTTTTTTCTTCTTATCTAGACATATGTTTTTTTTACTGATAGTGTTAACAATAATTTCTTATCTATTCATACCACTTTGTTTTAATTAAAAAATTAACGTTTATTATTCAAACAATTGTGTAACAAAATGATGATTTATGTGTAGTAATTATTCAAGTTTTTTTTTTTGTAAAATTTACTCATTGTAAATAATTTTATGTAGTAAGTATTTTAAAAATTAATTATTTAAACAATTTTGTTATATTAAATTAAACACTTTCTTGTTTTGATTCTTTTTTTTTTAATGATTATTATTACTAAAGAGGTTGTACTTCAAATATATTACTCATAAATTCTCACTTTCTTTGTTGATTTTGCATTACAAATTATTTAAGTTTAAATTTAAGAGACCCTATACTCAATCAGGATCTAGAAGCTGATCAACATTGATTTTAAACAATTTTTTCATATCATAATATTTTTAAACCTCTAATTAAAAATTTTTCATCAATTTAATAGATATTATTAACTGAATTTTTATCATGTGATTAGTTACTTGCATTTAATTTAGCATATAAATAAATATATTGTAAAACAATTGTATGTTTCTATCTATTTGTTGTTAGCAAAGCTTGACTTTTTCGTTTATTTAAATTTACAACTGAAACTACAGCACACCAGACGTCTTTCTTCAGTTATAAAATTTTTAATTCAATAATTTATTTTGCCTCATTGTCTCGCTTCTTTATAAAATAATGATCAAGTACTGGGTTCTTTACCTTACAATTAATTAATATCATTATTACTATTGTTAAATCTACATTTGTTGATATGTTAATATTTTTATGAATTAATTACGTGTGTAAAAATGTACTATCAAGAAGCAATGATATTGATTGTTAATAATTATTACCAGAGCATTTTTTTGTCAACAATGTTCAGAAAAGTAATTAAATTATTTAAACAATTAAAATAATAATTATTCTTCTAATGATTAATTTTAATCTACTTATTTTATTATCATTTGTTTTTTGAAACTCATTCAATAAAAACTTTTGGCCATGAAATTCTTATAAAATACATTTTTATCAAGATGTTACCATAAAAACATGCGCACATGATGGAAGACAATGTACATATATGATAAAATTTATCAATGAATATGTCAAAATAATAATGATGGTAATAAATAGTTTTAAAAATAGGGAACAAATGCTAATACACTAATGATTAAAAATTATTTTTACACTATTCAGATATGCCTCATTCTTTTCTATGATTATATTTATAATAATTATTATCATTAAAATTACAAAATGCATTATTTGATTATTTTTATCGGTAATATACATCAGATAATAATTAATAATTAGTAATCGATATCAAAATAAATAATAACTGATATTAAATACATCATAACTTGTATAAGATAATTACTTGAAAAAGTCAATTACGTTATAATCACACTTCTATACATCCTACATGACTGTGTTTTATATACATATGTATACCTTTGTCTAATCAGAGACCATAATCTCATAATAATTCTTCACTATTTATATTATAAACAAATCGATGAATTATCTATCTCGAATGAATAAAAATTTGTCTTTAAAACAAACACAGTGGATGCCAAGTGTTGGTGGTAGAAAAGGTAAAATGTTCAGGGAATTATTTGATGGAGGAAGTCAACAGAGAACTTGCAGCAGTGACAGTTGAGTATCCTTGATGATTACAAGTAGATAGCATAAAAGGATTCATGTTAAATGATGTCATCGCAGTACCAACCATATCACCTAGTCCTGTAACATAAGAATCAAAGTTTTAGATTAATTAACCTGGTTGTTCTGTACCCTAGTAGCACAGCTCACTAGCAATGGAATTGTTTAATCATCTTCGGGAAAGAACTACAGACTTTATTGCCAGTATCATTGGTATCTACTTTGGCATTTGTGTATGGATCTTGTAACAGAATGTCATGATGGAGTCTAACAGTAGATTTGATGAAGAGACTGGTAGCTATTTATGGATCTTGTGCTAGACCAATTAATCAGACTTTTAACAGCAATCTGAAAGGCATTATTCTTCTTCTCAAAATTCATACATAAATGCAAAAACAGACATCTATGGCACTGCTGCAGAGTCTGAAACACTCTACAAGATGATAAAGCAAGACTTTCAGTAGATTTTTAAAAGCTAATTACTAGGGTAAATTGACCATTCAAACTAGGAATAAAATAACTTAGTCACGATTGGTAATTCTTTTCATCAATGTGTAATTAATCTTGAACTATTAGCTATCACATAAAAAAGCGCAGAAATATCTCCATCTCTAAGACACGTGCCAGCCAAGTACTTTGTTCTAACTTCATCGTAACTATTTTTTATTGGCGATATAGAATTAACTGGTCATAAATGACATACTGATATGTCTTATTATATCATAAGACCATGCTAGTTAAAGTGTCTACCATGTTTTACCGAAAGATATACATAGTTTTATTATTCTATAATTAATTATGATGTTTTATGATATCTCACTTGCAGTATGAAATGATGGTGATGATAATGATGATGAGTATGGTGATGTAAAAAAACAGCATGAAAAGTTTACTGCGCAGCTGTTGCAAGGCTATGCTGTGTAGACCAATGTGGTGATGCAGAAATGACAGAGGTTGTTGGTGGTGGTCCACTACGAATTACAGGAGCAAACGCACTCCCATCTCCCGATGAATAAAAAATTCCGTATTGTTCATGCGCTAAAAAGATTAAATAAATACTATTTTATTTATAAAAAATAAGATACCCAAGATAATCATGGTCTTTCAATCTAATATGATATTTAGCTAAGATCCAGAAGATGATTGATTGCTAATCATGCAGTTTATTTATTTGAATAAATAAAAATAATTGTAAATGTTGATGAATGAATAAATAAAACACTTACGAGAAGTATAAAAAGTTGGGCTCGCAGCAGTATATGGATTTGTGACTGCAGAAGAGTAACTTCCAGCACTACCACCAGTGCTAGAGTGACAGCTGAGAGGTGTGCTGGCAGAACTAGTACAGTATCCAACAGAACTGCCATTGCTAGTCATAATACTAGTGCATCTTGGACTAACACTACTGGTTTGTCTATAAGCATCGACACTGCTACCACCACCTGCTACATTGTTGTTGGTACCTTTACCACCACCACCATCACCACCACCACCACTATTAGCTGCACTGGTTCCCGTACTCACAGAGTTTCCGTCTAAAAATAGAAACCTGCCCGGTCAGAGACAAACTCGCGTGAGTAACCCATGGCTCTTTATCACAGTACTGTTGCCTAGTCATTACTTGAATTTAGTTAACTACTATTATCAACTTAAACCCACTCATACATCTATCATTATCACATAATAGCCAAGATTTTAAATATTTATTTAAATCAATTACAATAGTTAAAGAGATAAATAGTAGGTAAATAAATATTAACGCACCATCTGTCCATTTGACTGTACTGCCACCACCGCCACCACCACCACCTCCTCCTCCTCCACCGCCATTCTCCTGAACAGTAACAGCTAATTGACCTGTGTAAGAGTTAAAAGCTGTATTGGAAGTGGATGTTGGTGGTGCTGGTGGATGACTCGAACCAGTAGGACTTCTTGGAGCACCCGGAGTCAACGATGAGTTACCTGTCCTAGGCATACTGTACAATATTTCTGCTAAGTCTGCTGCTCTTTTTAAAATTATCTCCTTTGACAGCTTCTCTGGATCACCCGGGTGTCGGGGAACCAACTTTTGTAGCCGATCAAAACCATAAGCAATCGTTGGTTCATTCATAGCTGAAAACAAATCATCATTATCAGATCAATATGTTTGGTAATCATCTTGATCAATCATTCTTTTGTTACTTACAAACATAAACAAATCTTCCAGGTGATCCTCGGCAAAATTGTTTTGTTTTATATGATAACGTGACTTCAACTACTCCAGGTGCTTGTCTAGGAGGTGTTTGAACCTTTATTGCATGGTCTGTAATCAACTGTTGGACAAAAGAAAGCCAAGTTAATTATGTTGATTAAAGATGATATGATGAATGTTAGGAAAAGAGTCATTACTTCACTCCAAACTGGCATAGATCCAAAGACAACCTGGAGTCCATCAAAAAAATGCTCTCCAATGATGATGACGGTGGATCCACCAGAGGTCCAACCTTCACTAGGTGATATCGCTTTTATGCAAGGAGTTTGTAATGGCAATGCAGGATACAAACCTGTAAAACCATTAGCAATCATTAGAATAAACCTAACTTAAGAAGAAATTCTCATTCATCGGAAAAACATTTGTTAAAAAAAAAAAAAAAAGAAAGAAAAACGCTATTCATCTTAGTTCAATGACATTAATAGACTGAGTCAAAAAGCAGAAGAGAAAAGAAGAGGAGAATTAAATGGATAAGGATATAATCGTCAATTTCGCGCTTTTCAAAGTGTATGTGTGTGTGAGGAGGAGGGAGGAGGAGGAAACAAGCAGTAAAAGAGGGAAGAAAATAGACTGCAAGAATCAGACTTTGGGGGAGGCACTGAAGAATCAGTATTGTGATGAAGAACTTGTGTAGGAAAAAAAGTGAGCCCAAGTGTTGGGAAGAATAAGAATAAAAAAAAAGAAGGGAGAAAAAAAGTCTTGAAATCTACAAGAAAATGGAATGGCGGATCCTTCGTTTTCTACTCTCGCTTGCCGCCGACGCTGCTTTCCATTGATTTACATCTTGTCTTACTACACAGTAAGAGGAAGGCAACCAAGCTACTAGTATATATAGCCACTAGGGTAGAGAGTCAAGTAGCGATATCAGCCGTTTGTATGCGCGGCCGACACCAAACTTTGCTGAATTGCCCTATGACTTCATCCCCCGGCTATCTCCTCATCGTACTAGTGTACCCACCAACTCCCCTTTTCTCCATTTGTTCTTGTGATCTCTTAGTTTTTTTTTTCCCTTTCTTTTTATTCACTTTTACTACCATCACACTGTCGGAGTCGTACACGTATACATGCTATTGACATTTTGGACGGTAAAAGTGGAACTATTTAATGTCCTGCGAGGGGAAAAAAATAATCCTCGTGTTAATAAAAGTCCAGTGTGTTCATCATTTATTGCAATGTCAATCGAATAATTCGGGAGGAATATAACAAACACGAGGGCGCGTTGTATGCCAATTTTGATGCTTGTCAGCCAAAACCATTACAATTATGACTTTAACCAACTTGCTTTTAACCAGTGGAGAAAATTGCCACTTTGAACGTTCAATTGCGGACATTTTTTACAAAGTTTTAGGGATTTGACGGCTCAGGTTAATTCATTTGAGTGAAAGAAAATAAATTAGTGGATGATGCATAAGATATTTGATTGATATTCGTTAGTAGCGATTTTTTTACAAGTCGGAACTTTTTGCACTTATTTTCACGATTTGTGAGAAAAAATACGGGATTTTTTTTCGATAGTCTAGTAATTTTTTATTCTAAGAAATTGAATCTAGAAAAATTTATAAAAAATCTAATGAATTTCTTAGATAATTATTTTTGATTCAAACTATTTTTATATCTTTACTTATTGTAAGATGACTCAATTCATCGTGTCAAGTTGTCTAAGAGATTTCTTTTTGTAATAGAACAAATTAAAGCCGGATATCAGTTCATTTTTTTTTTTTTTATTCAAATAGTTTATATCAACTTACTGTTGTATTCACCGTGGTCACTTGGATCCAATCGTTTAGCCCGGCGGCCATGTTTGCTGTTATTATGAACAAACATGTTATCAGAAACCGCTAGAAGGGGACCATCCACTCCAACTTGAGTTGAAATTATTACCTATAAATAAAATAGTTAATATCGTTGTTGGATATGGTTTGTTTTTTAAATAATGATAAGCTTCTTACTTGAAATCTTCGCATGTCTCGTGGATTGCCGGCATTTTTTAAACAATTTTGGTTACATTTGAGGAAGAATTTGAGGAAAAACCTGCAAACAAGAGAAAAAAAGAGATGAATAAAAGAAATGTTTTTAGGTGGGTAGTCGAGTGGTGAAAAGGTTAAACGACGATTGACAATGTGTTTAATGCTCTTCAGCACGAAACGAAACTTAATTAGAAGAGAGTAGTACCCATCCCGAGCACGCCTTTGTACGACTCTCGTTTCTCTGTACTGAGAAGGCTTGCGTTGAATACTGCATAAGCCAATCGGCGTCCCTATATACTCTCTTACTGCATCCACTACACTCTGTTCGTGTCTATTATTCAGTATTTCTCTAGATTAAAGCCCCGCGGCCATGTTTACCGCCTCGATGTCCGCGACTTTTTTCTTTTTATTAGAAAAAATCAAATCAAAAAATTGGCTTTAGGGAAAACAAAGACTAAATAAGAGTTGGAAAAATTTCCCAATTATTATTTCTTTTTTTTTCTGCATTTTATAAATTCATTTCAATTTTTTAAACAATTACGATAATTTACTAGATAATTAATTAATGCTATTGTTATTAAAATAAAATTTTAATCAATTCTATATTGTTTATTGTATAATATCGAATATACAATATATTCATACATTCTAAAATATAAAATATCCAGAAATTCAATTATAAATCTATTATAATATCGATGAAGTCGATCGATTGGAAAACTGTACTACAAATAAATCGTCTGCGAAGAGAAAAACATGGCTACCTTTGAAAAATTTACTTTCAACTTTTTGAGATTTAATATCTCAAAAAATACGTACAATTTCGAAAATCTGAGGCGACAAAAAGATTCCTCATACTTAAAAATATATATTATACCCCACAAAAAAAATTCCAATAGAAATATATCGACATGAGAGAATGAGAAATTCAGTTTGAGGGATGAAAATTTCTTTAAATTAAAAAAAAAATATGATTATAAACAATGATTAGAGAACTATTTAAAAAACTTATTGTTTACCGATTTTTTTATTGCAAAAATATTGTTTCGTTCACACACAATCTGTTATTTACCTTTCGATATTTATCCACCTTTCGATTATTTGGCCTGAGCTTTTTTTGTTTCTGTTGTTTACGTACATGCATCTCTGACACAACCACTACTACACTAACATCAGTCCGATCCACACATCTCGCGGATTTCAACTCTCCCTCATGCCCATTCGTTTCCGCATCCGGTAACACACCCTCCGTAAAATTCACCAAATTCAATATACCTCCCCAATATTCTACATAATTCATGAAAATTGTGCCGTCGGCTTTTCTTGTCTGTGAGAGTGTTTTTTTCTTCTTTTACATATATTTTTCTTTTTTTTACCACTTTTACATTCCATTCTCTACCGCTTTCATCCTCCTATCAGCTGCTGTCTATCTTCTGTACTCATAGACGTGACAGTAGATAAAAAAAACAAGTGCATTTTGTCTGTATAAAGTTTTAGATCTATTTAGGTTTCTGGTTTTGATGAACGATTGTTTATCAAATCTTTTTTATTGCATTTCATTTTAAATAGACAAAGAACTATTTTTAAAATAGATTCACATATCTTAACAATTATTCAAGTATTATTAATTTATATAAATAATTTTTTAATCAAAATTTAAAAAAAGTTTTATGATTGAACTAAACACGGAAAAAGAATTGAGTAAAAATTACTCTACAATTCAGAGCAATTTAGGTTGAGGGTTAAATTTTCAGATTATTTATTCTACCATTAATTTTTACTTTCAAATATGTTATTATTTATTCACTTTTTAATTATTATTAATGTAATTAAATTTTAAAAAGCCATAAAAAATTGATATGACATAAATGTAATTAAAGTCTTGAAGTTCGATTAAACAAATGTTTAAAAATGTAATCTCCACTATCATCACCACCATTCTGATCACATTGACGATATAACCAATGTATCCATTTAACTCCCATTGTACCAAAAAAGACTGTTAGTAAAAGAAACTTATCAAAACAGATGATCGTCTGAGTGCATCTTCATTCAATTCCAAAACTCACTATTATTTCTTTTATCCTTAATCGAGAGATACATTACAACAGACATACACTGATCTGATGTTTAAATTCCAACTTATTATTAACTGAAAGGGATATTAAATGTAAATATATAATAGAAAGCTAAAAATACGTTGACAATGTCATTTTTTCTTTATATCGACAGCCTAAAGCATTGGCTGTTAGGGTGGACTAATAGATTGCATTACTACTAGCTGATTCAAATGCGAACTGAATTTTATTCTGGCAATAGGGTGATATCTATCGATAGCCCTGGATCGCTTCGCGAACTGAGCGTTAGTTTCTTACAGGGTCTAAACTCAATTTCGTCAGTCTATTAGATTTTTCCTCCTTCGAAGCTCTGCTCCCTACCTAGTATATACTGTTGCTCTGTACTCGATTCGCTTGGAATACTGTTACCCTTCCTGTACGCAATACCAGTCTAGTATTACTGATAGCTTTAGTTTTCGAACTGACTGAATCAGTTTTCTTTCTTTGTAATTTTACAAATGTAATGTTAATATTTAGATAAATTATTTTGATTCACAGATGAAAATATAATCGTTCAAATTATTTTTTATTTTCAAAAACGAGTATAATTAAATATTATTTCTGTGTATAATTCGTCATCTACTGGTAGGGACAGAGGATGCTTATGCATTACTTAAGGATATAAACTGACCGGAGATAAGACACCATAGCTCGGCATAATTTATTGTTTCAGTACATCGCTATTGGGCTTATACCAACTTTTTTATTTTTTCTATTGATTCGCTACTGTACTTAATAATGAACCAAACTATGGTCAAATTTTAAATGGTTCCATGCCATTTACATCTCACCTGTATGTTCAATATATCAAGCTTCTTCCAGATTTTAGATGCTGATGAAACTAACATCGGTACTAATTGTTTTGACTTTTAAAAGGTTTATATTTTATTCCATGTCATATTTTTTTTTTTTCTTTAAAAAATACTACTATAAAAAATCAGATTTAAATACAAATTTTTCTTCTCAATTTGAAATACTTAAACTTTCTTTTTTTTTTAGCACCAAAAAGATGTTGACAGCATTATTCTATCTTTGGTTAAACCAAAAAAAAAAAAAATTATATTTGGAAAGTTAAAAAAATTTTCACATAACGTAATTCATCACTAATTGGTACATGAGTACAAACAAACTGCTGCAGGTGCAATAGTGCGAGAACAAATGATTTATCGGGAGGTTTGATTGAATTGGTTGGTAGACTTTATGTTTACCTCTACATGTGTGTTGGTAGATATGTATTTACATATATCCATATTCCACAATACTCGTTTGATATTTAACTTTCAAACATACCCCTAGCTTTCATGTTATGCATTTTAACTAAAAAATATTTTTCTATTAACAAAATTTGCTTCTTTTATTTTTTTCAGTCTCAAATAAAATAAAATCAACATCTAGGATATTTGGTTGATGATCAATAATTGATTATTAATTACATTGATTTTACAAACAGGATGTCAGCAACGACCTGAGATGTCTAGAAGTAGTTGGGATCTATATAGGTAATGGAGACTGGTTAAACATTAAACATCCCTTGATACTTTGCTAACCCCTTACCTGTACCAACTACTATCAACCCTTAACCCCCATCTTCTGCACTTATCTGAACACGATAGTGTACATGCAAAGAGCATACCTATACCTTCTTCTAGACTAGTGGGATAATACATATGTAAAGTTGTTGAGTGTAGTAGTGCTTGTCTCGAAGCTCTGTTACTACTTGGTACTTGCTACTTACTACGGACCTCAGTACACATTCTTATTAATTGACGTCTTGGGCTGCACCATCTTCATTATGCATTCGCATGCTTAGCTTATATTCCCGTGTGTGCTTTCGTACAACCTTCTGACGGGTCAATAGATGGTCTGCTGCTCATGTAGAATCCAATATCCCAAATTAATTTATTTTAAGATTAATACAAAAATGAATTTCTTCAACATTCACTCCATTTTAGAAATGATTTGAAATAATGCTGATATATTTTCAGCTTTTTTATAGAATATAATGTTTAATCTATATTTTTTGTAGGTTATTGGAGGTGTGGGAATAGATGATTAAATAATGACATAATACAAAGTGAAATTGGCAAGATTTATTGTGCATAACTTATAGATAAATGTAATTAAAGCAAATTCACTTAATTTTAACCTCATTTACGTGCAACTTAAATTTGTCGAACTGGGTTAAAATGTAATTTTAATATTCACAACTCCTTTGAGTAAACTGCCTTGCAGAAACAACTTACTAACTGACTTAGAGAACTCTACTACTCACAAACGTACGACCTGTCTATACATTCAAACTTGTGTCTTTGATGACTGATGTATTTCATAGAATTTTTGAATATTTTGTTCGATTGATTTTTATTTCTTTTTTTTACAAAGTGTGAGCTTTTGAATACTAAAATCAATCACCAATAAATTTTACAAGTTTGAAGCTTTTACTTTTGAAAATTTAAACTCTGTCATTTTTTTTTAAATAAGCTTAATTTTAACGCTTTTTTAATAAATTTTTTGAAAGCTTTTCTTGAAAATAAATTATAGCTGCGAAGCTTTTTAGAAAGTTAAAGTAATAATTTTAATAATATTAGAGCTTTCTTGGAATAAAAATTACTTGGTATTTTTTTTTTCAATTATTGTTTTGAGTGCTTGTTGCAAATCGATAATATCAGAGCTTTTTGCCAAAACAGATGGAACTTTTTTTTGAAAAACAAAAATTTTAAAGAAACTTTTTCAAAACGAAATAATTATTTTGGAGCTTTTTTAAATCAGAAACATGTATTTGTTTTTGTTTATGAGAATTTTTCAATTATTTTAAAAGCAAATAAATGTTATAGATGAAGTAAAAGCGATAATTTACAAAAAGTTTCAAATCCTTAAAAAATTATGCTTTCATTATAAAAATCATTTCAAAAAAATTTTCACGAAAATAATAATTCCCTAGATTGAACTTTCGTTTTTGAATTACAACTGTGGTGGTTGGTGATATTGTATTAGAGTTAACAGATACTTGTAACACTCAAGATCTATATATTTATTTCCATGTACATAAAACATATACGTATGTATGTATATATAGAAAAGACAAGCGGCATTATTATTATCTTAGAGTAGAGGGTGAGGGTGAAAGAGAGGGCGAATACCCTCCGCATGTGAGATCACCATGGCAACCCCTCAACGGTACGATCCGCGGACACGCCGTCGTGTCCTGTTAACATGGCGACCGTTAAACTTGAAAATTCCTTTTACAACACAACACTATATACATCATTCAGCAATTGTGTTAACATTAAGTAACAAATTTTCATGCATAGCCAACTGTTGAATTTATTTTTCATCATTTTCATAAACTTGGATTCAACTCAATTTCAAACTTGCTCTTTAAGAGAGCTTTTATTTGTTTAAATCCTTAAAGATGTTACTTTTATTTTGATTGCGGTGAGAGTTGAAATTGATTTTAAGATGAAAATTCATCAGTAGTAAAACAATTAAACTAATATATATATATATATATATATACGTAACTTTGGATTTCAGAGTAAATGAAATTTTTCGTGAGTCCATGGGGAGAAATTAAAAAGTAACCTCAGGCAAAATTAAGACATATTTTTTAATAAAGCTCCTGATACCGAAACTTTTTCTATGTGATTTCACTGCCTAACCAGTTAATATTCGAATTTATTGAATTAAAATGAAAATATCAATTTAAAAAAGAAAATTAGATACAAAATTTCTAAAAAAAAGCTCTAGAGCTTTTTTTTGATAACAGAAATATTCAAAATTTTGAGTTTAAAAAAGCTCTATCAGATATTTAACATACTTAAAGGATTCAGTAGTAGATTTAAGTGAATAATAACATCAATAAATAATTAATAACTCTTAAAATATTTTAATTTAAACAATTACATCATTTTTATACTCAAAAAAATGATTCAGTTCAATTATAAAAGCTTTAAAGAATGATAGAAGTGCATTCCATTCAACAAATGCAACAAAAAGAAATGAATACTTAAAAAATTATTGTTTTTGATATTGACTGTAATAATTATTGTAATTACTTAACACGAAAACAATGTTTAAATCATCAGAAGTTCTTTATTTTTACGAATATTTTATTCAGATAGATAAAATAAAATATACAGAAGTACTAAAGTATTTTAAAGCTCATAAAAAATGTATCAATGTACCTAGCATAACCAACAACAATTGTTGCTCTCAATACGACCATTAGCATAGCATGGATTTATCATTAACAGCTACCTGCATTTCGATCTCTAAGAGACAATAAGATAGAAAAAAAAATGTACGCAAATGGTCGAGTTAGTAGTACAGGAAAAGAGAAAACGAATCCCACGGGACTATCGACTGCGCCCCAACTCTCCAGGGGCAAGTCGATACTCTTGGGACAACCGTACTCCCACTCAATTTCTCTCTCGTACTTGCGCGCTTCTTCCTCTTTGCCCTTATACTTGAGCTCCTCATCACCTCTTTCTCCATCTATCCTTTAGCATTCAACTTCTAAATACTTGGCGCACGCGCTTAGGATATATTCTGATAATGTTTGAATGTGCGTTGATACATATACCTCACGATATCTTCTATATTGTGGCGCTTTTTTTTGTTGAAAGCAAAAAACTAAAACGTAAAAATAGGGACATTTTCTATTTCATTTTTTCCCTAAATATCCGAAAAAATAATACGTTGGTAATTTCATTTAAAATTTAGAATGAACAGATTAATTAAAATTCATTAAATAATAAAAAATTGATAAAAGGTATGACTCGTCTGACTTAAAATTGTGTCATACTACTTGGCTGTAACTTAAAAAAATTTTTTTTATCAAAATTGTTAGAATTTAATATTAATTGATAATTTATTGATAAAATAGAATTTTTAAGGAAGCAATGGAGTAATAGAGACAAATAATATTAGAATTTAGTTGAGAAAAAAAATTGTTAAAGAATTGTATAAAATTTTTTTTCAAACTTAAAATCTTTATAAAACATGGTATATACATGCCACAAAGTTCTGAATAATTGAATGGCTTATTTCACTTATCCAAAAAACGTACAAAGGTGTTTTTGAGAATAAATTCAAAATAAAATACCAGACATCAATAAAAAAAAAAGTTTTTTGTTCAATCTTATTTCTTTCATAAAGATATGATGATTTCATTCGGATGAAATTGATTTATTTATGAATGTAAAAAATAGATTAGATAAAAAAAAAAATAATTTTGTTGAGTGAATAAATATTTGAATAATTGATAAATACTTGAAAATTCGTAAGTAATATTTCTAACAGTTCTTTATCTTTATATAAAAATTTCGCAAACTTGAAAAATATTATTCGGACAATACTTAGCCAACTAACCCTCTTCATTCTACCCCTGATGCTTTATAGCTGTCTCCAGAGACTTCCATTTTGACTCTAGGGATTAGGCGTGACTCCGCCTACTTGCACCCCAACATGTATGGCGAAAGTTTTGTCAAGACGCATAAAGATGCTGCATTTGCTCGAGCAGAAGACCAGTAAAGAGAAAAGAAGCTTATAAAAGACATACATATATGTATACATTGATGAGTAACAACCTACTCGACATCAGTTTCCCGCCAAGATGTTGGCGCATGCCGCGCCACCACAATTAAAAGCTCGCGGCTCGAGCTTGAGATATTGATGATCCTTTTTCTTTCAAGCTAGTAAGGTGAAAGTACTGTTAAAGAGGTCAAAGTCAACTTCTCTGAAAACATTTAGAAATAGATTTTATCGATTCTCAAATGTCAGAAAAATTTTTCCACAAAAAAAGCTCTTGACTTTAAGACAATCTTTTTTTGACCAATACAAAGATAATTAGAGACTAAAAATAGTTATCATGCCATAATTTATTGATTTTTTAGTGAGGAAAATGATTGCCATTAACGAAAAATTAAAATACCGATAGATGATTATGACCAAGTAGTACAAATTGAGTTTGGTCAGACGCGAAATACCTACAACTACTATTGCATCTGAATGGATATATATAAAATATATATATATGTGTATGTACATAAATATATGTATCTCTGTATACATATCGTAAGTCGAGACTGAGTTGGGATCTACAACGGTGGTTTTTGGGGTAACGGAGCTCCCTGGAGGCGGTAGGCTAAATATATCCACCCACTCGACAACCCTCAAGGGGAAATGTCAAGACAACATGGCCGACGCCCGTCATTCGACTATAACCACCGTTTATTACATATATGTATACACATAGATACACACTAGTAAAACTTTGTTACATTTAATTCCCTAGATTTTTAATAAAAAATTCCCTAAACTACGTTTCTCATAATAAACAATGGGGATTGGTTTATTCAAATAACAAAAGAAAAAATGACTTGATATCAGAGTAATTTATTAAAAACGACATAATAAAATTGAGAGAAAAAAAAAAATTTGTAAGAATATCATTTGTTTTGTATCGCGTTTAAGACACGTGTGTGATGGTATAGGTGAGATGAGGAGGTACGCGTATAAGAGCGTCTATCGGAAAAAGCGCCGTTTGCCGTACATTTATTGCTTTTGCCACCCTCCGCGTTTTTCCTGCACCAGGTTACGATGTTATATTTGATATTGGATAGACTTCGTATACGTATCATTGACATCGTAAAACTTGCCGTAAATAATATTAAATAAATGTAATACGTTCACATAAAATAACGTTTACCTCTTCTCTAAACAATGAAAATTTCTTTCAATGACTTTAATATATAGTTTACATACATAAATATTTTAACGATAAATATTAACTTATAATACTTTTTGTATAACACAAAATGAACGATAAACGATAATATTAATAGAATATAAACTTCATGGTATTAAGAAAACCAATAGAACATTAAAAGATAATATTGTAAGAAAAAAATCGACTAATCGATCGTTAAACTATCGACAAATATTAATTGATTTAATTGAATCAGTACTAATTAATCAATATTATGTCATAGATAACTATTAATCTATTTAATTACAATTGATAATTACTAATCGATTACAGCTTAATCGATTCAATCAATCACAGTCGATATCTTTTAATCGATTCTAAATGATTAATCGAATAAAAATCGATTTTCTGGAAAAAAAATGTTTTCAGAATTAAAATTTTTTCAAAATCGATTAATTGATTATTTTAAAATCGATTAGATAAAAATTTTGATTTTCGCTAATTTTAGTCTTTTTTACTCCATTTTACTTCGAACTAGTTATTCTTATGAATTCTATTAACTGAATTGTTATTATTTATTTAAATAATGTGTCGTTAGATATTGTTTAAGAAATGAGAATTTTCATGTGATAAATTTTGTTTTTTTTTTGAGGATAATAAAAAATAGAATAAAATAGTGCATATCTTAGTACTGGTCTGTCGTAACTGTTATCTCAAGTTTAAACCCAACTGCATAGACGTATTTACAGCAGTCGTAAAATCCAACAGTTAATTGAATTCTGAAGTGAAACCGATTCTACATCGATCACGCGAAAGAAAAGCTATATCTCTATTTGTACTGAGGTGCAAGTGGCACTTTTTTTTTTTTGTATGTATCTATAAAACCAACTGCTATTTTTTAAAATGAAAAAAATTGAAGCTACCAAAAATTAATATGAATTAATTTTTTTTCTTTCTATTTAAAAATAATTTTTATAACAAATTTGTTTGAATAATAAAAGTATACTTTTTATGTGAGGGTTAGTTTTTTGTTTAGTGTAATACAAGAAGTACTAATAGTTGAGGAAATCGTTAATTATAAAGAAATAAATGTCTCTCATTATAGAGAGCAACTGGATATATAAATACTGATAATCTACCGAGTCAAAAAATAGTGATAAAAAACAGAAGCGCTCGGAGCTATGTGCTTCAAGACCTTACTACATTATACTCTCTGTATATGTGATTTAATCCTATAAATTTTATACACTGTTACAGATATTGTATTTAAAATAATCTTATTTGTTCATAATATTAAAAAAAAAACAACAACAACAACATAATTTTGAATTAAATTATTTTAACAATTTAAATTTTTATAATAAATTTTTTTATTCAATTTTTAATCTAATAAAATCGTTTAGATATTTGTAAAAATTATATAACATCATTTGTTTAAACAAATTAATTATTTAATTACATACAAAAAAATCTTTTCAGTTAATAATTCCTTTCTAATTCATTCTGCAACTACGAATGTTGATTTTTTATTTTTACAGCTTAAAATAATAACAATTCCTCTCAAAACGGATTATATCTTATATATTATCATTTGTAATTGTTCATCAAGTAATCATCAAAGTAATATAAACAAAAAAATTCACAAAATTACTTATCAAGTAAATAGATGTTTAAAACTAGTAACATTAGATCAATGGCAATCCTATTACCTACTTAGATTCTTTATTTTCAACTAAACCAATTAATTTTCCAAACAGTTAAAACTTATTCACATCACTGTAAATTTTAGTGTCTTATTTTAAAACATTAAAACCGTTTTAATATGGCGTCACCTATTTGATTAACATTGTCTTGATTTTAAAACGTTTTTTAGTATTTAAAAAGTGACTACAATATTAATCAAATGAGTGACGTCATATTAAAACGATTTTAATATTTTAAAATAAGACATTAAAATTTACAGTGATCATATTCTCATATCTAAATATTTAAAACCCATAAAAAAAATAAAAATAAATCAATAAAATATTTAAATATTGTGTTAATGATAGAATAAATAATACGTAGTTGAAATATACTGATAAAATTCAATCAAAACATTACCAGAAAGTCTCCCCAATCACCAGATGCTTACCGAATCGCCCACCACATACAGATAACAACTCCGATAGCTAACGATCATCAATGAAATATTTACCATTTAATTAAAAATGATTTACAACAAGTATCCAAGATCCTAGAAGAAGAGCCAGAGGAGGAATATGAATAGGCGTAAAGCACAAGGCATCAAGGTTCTATTCACATTCAAGTAACGATCGTAATTGAGATTCACCGTAATCAATGCAGGAATTACCCTCATTAGGTTGACCGGTAGAATCAATTGATTGCTGCCAACTCAGTCCATAGTCTCGAGCAGCAACAGTGTGTGAATAAGAGTCGACATTGGCAGTCGTGAGAGCTGAGAATGATGGACGAATTGTGCTCAAGCGAGAGAGACTTGTCTTGGTGAGTGAGTTAGAGGTATATATGAGGGACTGAGGAACGATGAAGCGAGCTATTAGATCGAAAAGCTGGTTGCAATGTAGAAGAAAAACTTGAAATCCGCGCACTCTTGACGAGTCTCTGAATATCATCAGTAAGAGAGAAAGAGATATGGGAAATTAGTGGACTGACGAAGAAGAGGGAAGTTACATGAAAGAGATGGTGAATGTGTGTATGGATGAGGTACCAATACTATGATGGAAGATACTGCCATTACTACCACTAGTCTTACTGGTGAAGCAAAAAGGAGTCTCAGACTTCGAGTGACAACTTAGCGAGCCAGAGATCACCTCAACGCCCGTACATTCTCCATTCTGCTTTACAGGCCACACACAGACTATTGCGTCCCATATGATATACCGGCTTGCATTCTGTTATATTATACGTATTGACATGTACAATTAATCAGCCTTTATTTCCACTGGTCTTATTGAGGTTCAGGTTTATTTTGGTGGAAGAGACTTTTGTCGATAAATTTGAGTCTCTTATTGGTAGAATATTTAAGATTAATAATTTGATGGTTTTTTTTTTTTCAATTTAAAAATTGTTTAAAGAATTTTCAAATTAAAATCTTAGTCTCTTATAGTCTCTGAATAATATATTTTTTATTGAGACTTACATTTCGAGTTTATCGCAATTAGTCTCTTTAAAAATTAGTCTGCTAATGAGCCTCTTTATAAAAATTATTAGTTAGTCTCTTTAATAATTAGTCTGCTAATAAGTCTCTTGATAAAAATTATTAGTAAGTTTATTTAAAAAGAAAATTTCATTGTAAAAATACTTTACAGGCAAATTAGTATTTGATGAAGTTAGTAATGATTTCCAGTCTAGATAAAATAGCAAGAGAAATCGTTTTCACACATATCCATGCAAATCGAAATAACATTACTCGCAAGTGGTGCGGTTGCGTCGTGGTAAAACAAAAGTCGCGAATACTCGTGCCGCAAGGGGTAAAAAAAATAAATGAGACATGGAAATATTCAGGGGCGGATAAAAGATATTCGGTCCTGATGGTTTTACTGCGATACATATATATAGATCATGCCTTCTATCGCCTAAGGCTAGTACTGAAATGTGTACGTATATATGCTATGTTCGTGTGGATATAATAAATGCACTTTTCTACAACATATGGCGGTGAATAATTTTTCTATCAACATATGACGACTTTAGATCGAATTTAATGAAGCTTATTAAGATAAAGAACACTTTAAACCTCACTTTTTCAATCTCATTTAAAGAACAATAATCCTTTTTGTCCATTATTGTTTAGCAATAAATAATTTTCAACCCTAGTTTAATAATTAGTTATTTCTTATCTTTATATCACGAAAAGAAATTTTGAATTCCGATTCAATAATAGGTTATTTTTTATCCTTGTTTATTAATAACAAGTAATTTTTAGTTCGCATTTAATAATGAGTATTTTTTAACCCTAGTGTAATAATATTTAGTTTTCTCTACTACTTCACAATGTTTAATAAATGAATAATTCCGGAAATAATTTCTTCTAATTTTTCTGTTTTAGAAACAATTTTTTGCATATGTGCATGTTCATTATAGGTAAAATAATTTGTTAGTAGTCGTTGAAGTTGAATACAATAAATGGTTTTGATTAATTATCAAAAAATGAAAATAGTATTAGTGATATAAATTAAGAATGACAGAGATAAAAAACTCACAGGTAATTTTTAAGCATAAATCAGTGAAAATAGGTAAATAGCAAGCAATGATTCATAAGTATAAATTTCACTTTCCTCTCATCTGGTACTATTTTCTCTATTGTACGCCGAGAAATTAATATAAATCATACTTATCTACGCTTTAGTTATATATACGTACACGTTTACAGCCCATTCTTTTATACATACATGCAATTCTCTATAACATATTATCACGAGTGATTTTTTTTATTGCATAACATTAATTGTTTGTATTAAATTCTAATCTTTTGCTTCCATCTTAAAAAAGAATTTTTTTTAACGACAATTACTTTACATTGTAATGTAAGTGAACTAATGTAAGAGATATGAAAAAGGATAAATCACCAAAATCCAAAGTGAAAAGTGACTCTTTTTTGCATCATGCATTTAATTAGTCACGAATTGACTACGAATTCAAACAAATTTTTCTCTAAAAATTAATTTTTGTCTCCTCATAAATAAAACTGTCTTTTATTTCCGCAAATATATTTTTATTTTTTTCTAAGTATTTCATATGATTATATTATCAATTGATCATAGTCTCATTTTGCACGGACTTTTAACGTTTAATTAATTGGCCTCACCTTTAATGATATAGATCGGTTTTAACTTGAACACGAAAAAGCACCGGACAATGAATTTTATAAATTAGTTTCTCGATAAATTTATGTAAAGTAAAATACGTTAACGGAATAAAGCTGAGAATTTACAGTGAAAAATGATGTTAAATAAAATGAAATAAACAAAGCAAGCAAAAGGATCGTTTTGTCAGTCGTGAATCATTCGATTTCAAGCCACGCAAATCCAATAAAGTGCCTGTATAGCATCAGATGTCACTGCGCTGCTCAACTCTATTTTAACCGAATAACGTACGGTAGGGATATATATTTATGTATGTGCTAGGGATCTATAAAAGAGCCGGAAATAATTCGAATGCTGATTAAATAAATTAATAATTTCATTATTTTATGATACAGACTAGGAAAAGCAATGATTATTTTTTATTATTTTCGATTATTAATATTTTTTTTTAATCCTAAACAATCTTAAAAATATTTATTAACAATATTTATGTTTGTTAATTTATTTATTAGTAAATAATAATGTTATTTAATTGTTTAAAAAAATATATAACATTGAGACATATGTAATAATTGTAATGCACTAACGAAGGGAGTAATCCACATAACCACAGAATGAGTAAGGGTGCATACATTGCCTTTAGGCTTCGCTTACATAATTATTATTCCAACCTAATCATTAAAGTTAAGAATCCTCGAGCCAAATACACTCAAACATGTCTCTCCCAGCGCATTATTTATCCCACATCATTAAAGACCTCTAAAAACATTCACTCTACAAAATAAATCATTTAAAACATTTAAACCAAAATATGTATAATAAATCCTGACAACAAAAGCTAGTATTTTACCATAAAATCGATATTTCGAGTAATCAATTGCATTTAGTTGAAAATCGATAGTTTTTAATCGATTAATATAAAGTCTAATTAATGATTGGAGAGCTTTAATGTTATTAGCAATTGGAATTTTAAATTTCAATATCATTCGATTAATTCGATTAATATTGATGTACTGAAACAATAGCTTATGTCAAGCTGCGGTTTCTTATCTCCGGTTAGTTTATATCCTTAAGAGATGCATAGGCATCCTCTATCCCCACTAGTAGATGACGTATTAGAATAGAACACGATTCAGGAATTATTTTAATTTGATTTTAAAATTATTTCCAGTGTCAGAATTGATCGGAAATTTATTTAGAATAATTAATAAATGAATAGGATGTTTTTTTAAAATGTAAAGTTATAACTTTAAGTTGTTAGTATATAAAGTAATAAAAAATGAAGAATATTCAATTGAAGTTACACGATATATATGGAATAAACTTGTTGCAGTGATGCGCGTGCGATGTATATACGGAAGTACCTGGATATATAGATGTGTAAGTGTGTGTGTCTGTGTAATATGGTAAGCCGCATAGCAAGGGTAAGCTACAACCTGCACGTTTCGTCTTTACATTCGCATAATAAGATTCCTTTAATGGCATTACATGCCTCATTGGCAGTTGGCAAGTTCACAAAGTTTCAAACTGACTTTGCAGCTAGTTAAACTTAACTTTGAATGGAGTAGAACTATATAGTTACGATCTTATCATTTCTGACCATTTATCTGACACCACATGTTTATACAAACATCTTAATATTAACCAGATCAATATTCGACATTCGAGCTTTACAATGTTCAGTTTTAAACGATTTTTCGTAATTTTTTTATCATTTAAAAATTAATTCTCTCATACTTTATCAAAGTTTTTATTAAAAATAAATCTTCTTGATAATTAAAATCAACAAAAAATTAATCAATAGATAAATAAATTTAAATCTCATTGCCTTGGCTTTAGTTTGCTTCGAAAAAAATTTATCATTAAAAAAAAAAATGAAGAATAAATTTAATTAATAACAAATAAATATTTCTTTCGTTAAAATTCCTATAAACATTGTAGAATTGGTAAACAATGAAGACTAGTATGTTAAGAAAATATTGATAAAAGCAGTTGAGATAAATAAGAAAAAATAAATTCACGTGATACATTTGTATATTGATGAGCGTATCTTAAGATGTGGCACGGCCTTATGGCTGTTCTGTAAAAAATCCGGTGATTCTTTCGGGTGTCTTCGGAGATGATATTTGCTCGGATCAATCCATATGGTTGCCATAGCAACCGGTCAGCCCAGGCTCTTGTCCACCCTCTTGCCCTTAAGTTCAGAGCAAAGGCCGAAGTCTCGGTGGAAACTGACGGCCCTACGATCCAATGGACAAGCGAGAGTCTTGAGAGGATGAAACGTCGTTACATATAACACCTTTACTAATACATATACACGTGCCTCTAAGACTCATATATATACTCAGTACATAAAATACTATCATTTTTACGTGTTTCATAATTTTACGGTCATTTTACATAAAAAAATATTTTCCGTTATCTTACTTAAGATAATTGGCAGTTATTTTTACGGTAATTTTACATTTAATCATTTTTTGAAGGAATAAATGATATAATACTTTCAACAGTTATTGTAAAAAATAATTAGAGAATATAGTGATTATAATATTATTAAATGTCAAGGTCATGAGCTTACAAGCTCTTATTGAGTACTTGCAAGCTCTTGAAAAAAAAAAACAATTTTTTTGAATATTTTTTTAGGAATGAATCAATCATTTTTATTGAATAATTATGTAAATTTATTGTGTGGAATGTTTTTAGTTCTAAATAGAGGACATTTATTAAGTAGCTTTTCTCAGTAGGATTTTTCAACGGTATTTTATTTACTGGTTATTTTTCTATCTCGTCAGCAGGCATAGACTTGGTTTCTTACGCGTATTCTACATGCAAATTTATCGAGATCCTTCGGACACAACTGGTGTGCGCACGCGTAAGAGAATTGTAATCCCGAGGGACAGGATCTACGAGGACTAAAAGCGCTTCCTTGTACTGTCACTTCGTTCTGGTAGAATCAATCGCATAAATTTTCGGCTGATTGAGGTGTTACCTGTATATATTACATATACATATAAATTTATTGATTCTAAAGAAATGTCAAGCATGCAATTGGAACATTAATATAATCTCTTGCAATTTTTGTTTATTTTATTACATCCTTTGAGATAATTGCATCAAAAATACTCCAACGACAAATTAAAGTGTTTCATAAGAAAGAGAAGATGATTAATAAATGAATGAATAGATCACATGAAGCTTAAATTTGCGAGACAGTTTCCTATACATTACCCTAAACCTCATTCTTCTCATAATAGTTAGAGCCTATTACACAAGTGGCATATTTTGATCGAAGCCCTAGGAATAATTGAATTGGTCTGCACGCGACCCTTTAAGTGGCCCCTGATGACCAACGTGTACGAGGATTGTGTGTTATAAATGTTCCTAATACACTAATATGCTCTTAAGTTCGCGGTGGCCTTTGAAGTTTCAACTAACCACCTGTTTTCACATCAAATAAATATGTAATTCCAAACAGCCACATTTATGTATAAGGAATACTAACATATCTTGATGACTTTACATTGGTCCAGATTCGGAATTGAGTACCAATTAAACCATCAAGTAAATTTATCATTTAGGAATACATCAAGAAAGTTAACTACCTACATGGAAAATCGAATCCTAGTTCAGGAGAAGCAAGAGGATGAGAGAGAGAGACAATTGCCATTTAGAGTCATCCACCGTGTCTCAATCTGGAGATATACCCTTCTAGCTATCGTCGAGCCGTGACGCTTAGCATCTGTTCCACGTGGGGTTACTTGCACACAACATGGTACTCATGATCATGAGGATGGCTAGAGGCACAGGGTAATGAGCACATCAATGACATCACAATGAAAGATGCTTGGAGATGTTAGGAGGAAGAAAGAGGTAGCATGGAGATTGAATATTTGACGATGAGTTCAGCATGTCGACGAGCAAGTATTGGCTGGTGATTTTTCATTCATTTAAGCTCAAGCGCACATCAATATACATTAAGCTGATCGTCAGGTTTCCCTCCTATTGATCACTTATATTCTCGTGCTGATATCAACATAGGTCTGGAGTTGGTGCAATTTCTTTTCAAAGGTAAGAGTAATTTATTATCAAATTAATTTAGTTTTTATTGCTCAATGATGATGATGATTATTATTATTAATATTTTTCAATCAATAGTTAATTTTAAATATTAAGATTATCAATCCAGGATCATTTACACTTGTGGGGAATTC
Source organism: Chelonus formosanus (assembly GCA_028641665.1). Lineage (NCBI taxonomy): Eukaryota > Metazoa > Arthropoda > Insecta > Hymenoptera > Braconidae > Chelonus > Chelonus formosanus. Next base: position 6,354,440 of record CM054000.1, read on the forward strand.
ATTCCTTCAATCAACATGTATTACATGTATAAGCGAATAGTTGATTCACATGATGCCCTCAAATTAAGTAAGATTTTATAATTTTTAAGAGGCTATTGAGGACGGCAAATTAAACAAAATTTCGAACAGGATTTTTCGATGTATAATAAATCGATCGAATTTAAACCGATACGTATTAATATATGTATTACCAAAGATTATCATTATTGTCATTCATACCTTAGTATAAATAAACAATATATTATCAATTAATAATATTAAGATTTTCAGTAATTAAATTTATTATTAAAAATGATTGTAAATTAAAGAAAGAAGGAATTAATAATAAATATGAATATTTGAAGAGAAAAGAAAAGGTAAAAAGAAGTGTATGGTATCATTGGTATCACAATGCTCAGATTGTACAGCAATTAAAGTATTCTTTGAAAATGAGTATAGCGTATATCGAGATAATTCTCAACAGGAAATAACCGTAAGAGAATCACGAAGCGCGTCTTGGAGTACCGCTAAGATTTCCCATCGTTATAAGACTCTTGGGTGTCCTTGAGAATCTGCTATAGGCCCCAACTCGTCGCGGTAAAGTAGTCTCAAAACTCCGCTTGAGACTTTTTAAAGAAAAACCAAGTAAAAGCGAATTACCTAAAGATAACTACACGACAGAAGCCTGCTATTGTAATATACATATACATTTTATAGATCTTGTCCTTGTAGATTTTATAAATACCTCCCAAAGATAAAATTATTTTATATACAACTCATTTTATATCGACATTAAAAATGTCTTTTATTAAATCTTTTTTTTTTTTTTTTTCTTTACGTCTATTTAATTGGCTGGTTAATTTTATAAAACAATGTATGGTCGAAATATTTTTGTGGTTTTGTAAATTGATTGTTGGTAAATTTATCGTTATTTAATGGATTATATTCTCTAAAACTGTTCAGAATTCATAAATATTATGAAGGAAACAGAGAAAAACAGATGGAGAATAAGGAAAAAAAATATTTTATAGTATCTCCAGATTGAATAAATCGCAACTCTACAACGAAAATATATATACTGTATAATGCACGATAATTTATACTGCAGGCTCAAGACTTATTACGATTCAAACGAGACAGAGGCAAAAAATGAATGTATATAAACATTGAACAAAAAAAAAAAATAATATTAAAATACCTTTTATTATTAACAACAAATTATTTAATAGTCACTAACAAGAGGAAAGTAAAAAAATAAGCTGAGTGATAAATAATAAAAAAAAAAATTAGCCTAAACAAAATATTGTTTAAAATGACTAGACACGTTTCCAGACGATTGGCTATTGTTTATAACAATTGAATTTTTTATAAACAATAGGACAATTTATTTCATTATTTAAATTTACCGAGGATTATATTCATACTAATGGAAAAGTCGTCGACACTCTAAAATACACCGAGACTTAATTTCAAAAAAAAAATTACCGACTGTTGGTAATATTTTTATTTTTTAAATTTAATTATCATTGGGAATTGTATACATTTAAAAAATATTAATAAAGTATTAGATGTGTATTGAGTATTTATTGTTGGTAACAAGAGATAACAAATTATTATGATATCAATTGATCAAAGAAATGTCAATTGATGTTCCAATTAATTTAATAACAAAGCCTGTAATAAAACGAGCAAATAAATTGCGGGTATTTATCCATCATCTGGTGGTTTTTTTTCAACTAACCGGCACCGGTGGATAGTCATTCATCGGTCTGTAAATCCTGCACTTTCTCCCTTAACGCCAGGGCAAATAGGCAATATGTACACACTGCACCAGCCGAGTATACCCCTAGTGTGTTAGTGGGGTGCAGAAGATGGGTCCCAAAGTGTATATATAGGATGGTAGTTTGTATTGTCGGTTTATTCTAAGGGTACTTACATACAAAAAAAGTAGGGTGTGACAGACGTCCTGTTACTAGAGTAGAAGGTTAGCCATCATCCCATATGCTACCTAAGAGTATCTCTCACTCCTCTTCTATTTTATGTACTTTATTATGCAGGATACTCCAACGACCCTGTGTTTTGATTGTACTAATAGAGTTAAAGAAAAAGCAAATTTCAGAGCTTTTCTTTTTTATGTTATTTGTTTTGACTATTTAATAGTCATAATGGGGTACGAAAATTTTTATGACTATGAAAATACATTTGTTTAAGGTTTCAATAATGATTGTATTAATGATCTACTTATTATCATAACCCGAGTCAAAATATAACACCTAAATTTATTCTTTTCATACCATTCCCATCCTTTCTATCTTAGATTCAACCTTTTTATCCTAATATTACTCTGTTTCAAAATATTCTGAATAATTGATTGCAAACAAATGAATTATTAAAAGTAATCAATTAAAAAATAATTTCCCTTGTAAAATCGGCAATTGAAAAAAAAAGGAATTGAATAAATCTAGAATCAGAAGCATCTCCAATCTTAAATGCAGATATGACACTTTTTCCACGATGAATTTAAAAAACAATTAGCATGAATAATGATGATATATAATAGCATTTAGACCTAGTCTGCAGTTACAACTGCAACAGTAGCGGCATTCAGCCATTGTCGGGTCCCCAGAGTATACCCGTACTCTATAATTACGAAAATTTTGTCTCTATTTCGACTGTCGTGGTGTTCACGTGTTATCTCTCCGGCTCGTGATTCGAAAAAACAGAAAATGTCGACAAAAAAAATTGAACAATGTGACGAGCGACCGGGAATGACGGCCAATAACGCTAGTGCGGACGATCTAGTAGCGTGATTGGTTAACTTTGTTTCGTCGTGCACCATTCGGTAACCCTTTAATTTAAGCATCCATCATATAGCTTACACGAGTCATATATATTCCACTGCTCTTACACTATTGCGTACTTTTTTAACTAATTTATTTTTTTTATTAAAAAAAAAATCACTCATTCTTTCACTAGATTATATTTTTTCCAATGCAAATCCATTGAAAATAATTTTTTTTTTTTAATTAACTCCTACTGGTTGAATTGAAATGATGATGTTGATGATGTATATTTTTTTTTTATTAGTGAGTTAACTGTTATATTGTTGTGTATATATTTTATATACTCATGGCTGCCGTGTTCTATGTGTGCAACAATCAATCGTCACTTGAATTGATCGCAAGAGAATACACATCAGAGCGTCAAACAGACACAACTGACGTCACAATGATGTACGAATTGTCAATCAGTCGCACTTGTAGTGTTAATGAATGCAAATTTCTACAAATCTATACATGTAGATATATTTATGGACTTTGATGAGAAATAGAAATTTTCAGATCAATTTGAGCTAAATAAAACTACTCTAATAAATGATTTCTTAACTGTTAACAATTATTTATTTGATTTTTTTTTCAAATAACATATTTATTAGCTGCTAATAAATTATGTTACACTCAAAGAAATCCTTCTATCAGTGTACTAGGGTATTAAACTTTTTATTCAATAATTATTCTCCAAAAATAAATCAGCTAAACTGCTAAATAAACATCATCTCCATACTATCCTAAAAATCATCAGAACACTAATCATCAACATCTACTAAACCCTGAATACTAAACAGACCAAGCGACGGCACTAGAGTGTGCTCATGAACCCGCAAAAATCAGGCTTAAAACAAAAAAGGCAACAAAGGGTGAAAGAGGCGTAGATCTCCTTCATTCATCAACAAGCATCATACTTCAGGTGGTGTTGTTGATGGCTTAGGGATTTATGTTTGTACTTTTCGTCCAGCTGAGTGAGCATGTCACAATCGACGATAGTTGCCTCAATCAAAGTGGTATTGATACCCATTGCTGTCCCCTTGCTTTGCCCATTGTGTGGCTTCAGATCCAACTATTTTTTTTTTGTCCCTTAGTTAATATTTTTGTGGCTTACGTTGTTCTCATTGATGACAACAACGACCAAATATCGTCACAATAAAACCGACAAAAAAATGTAAACAAAACAAAAAAAAATATCAACTGGTAGAGTGGAGATGAATGTGCAAAATATTATTTATTGTCCTAAAGATATTTCGGTTGAGGATCACTGTGATGCACAAGTCGTCCTCTTGAATACTATATATCTCAGCTGAGGTCCCATGGGATCTGCTTTCTCCCTACCGCCGTTTCTCCTATCAGTTCGGAGCTAACATTCGCTAACATTCTATATAGCTAGCTATTCGGGTGATATCAAACCCTGTGTCCTATACTTGACGTTTTTTCACTACCCTCGTGGATATCTTTCGGGTGGAGATAATGATTTTAAAAGAAAGCTTCATATGTGATGATGAAACAAATGATTAAACACGTGACTAATGTTGCTGATTTTGACTTCACTTACCGGTCAATTATTACTGGATCACTTGGAGTTTCGTTACGGTTACCACAACTCTTCTTATCACAGCATCGACTGTAACGAAAAAAATGTATTTCTGTTGAAAAAAATTTTTTTTTTTTGCAAATTTAGTGCATTGGAGCTTTTTTTTTAGCTTTCTGTGATAAAAGTCGAGCTTTTTTGTTGTTGTTTTTTGTTCAGACAACTTATTTTTGATGTTGGAAATAAGTGATAAAGTTAATGATGAGCTTGTAATAAAATTAAATAAGCAAAGTTTTTGATAATAACAAAAAAAAGCTCAATTAATTTTTAAATAACTAAAAGAGAAATTTTTAAACGGTGAAATGATATATGAAAGGTTGTTTTCATTATTGGTTATAATTGAAAAAATTTCTTTTGATATTCAAAAGATAAAATTGGATTTATTACTAAGCTTACAGCAAAATTAAGTGAATTAAAAATTAATTAATAATCATTAAAAGTATCTTTTAGGTATCAAAATCGTTTTTTTCAAATCTTAAAGATAATTAAAAATGAAAGCTTAATAAATTTAATCATTAAATAATTTTGTATTTATTAAATGACTTATGGAAAAGCTCACGATTGTTGTGATTCAAAAAGCTCATTATTAATAACTATTGTTTTTTTACAGTAAGATCAGTTAGACGTTTTTATTAAAGGGGGATTAAGAGTCTAAATATTTTATTTCAACTATAATATTCACAACAAAACCTGCAGTACATTTATTTATGCAAACAATTAATGTTTCTGTGATATAAATAATAAAGTTTTTGATTTTGTTTTAAAAATAAACAAAATGTAAGAAATATTTGATCGAATGTTTTCTTTCTGATACATCCGGTCCCTTGTTGTAATGATAATTGTACATATAAATAAATTGAATTATCTTTTGATTCATGATGTATCCTAGAAAGCACATATCGTAAAGAAAAACGTCAAAAGTTGCGAAAGTGCGGCTAAAAACTAACCACCCCACCGACTAGGCCCTAGGGATTTTGGCGGGATAAGGTATAGGCCTTACATATATGTATATAGGGAAGCTGAATAGCAGGACAAAGTCCCAAGGGTTAAGGTCTATACGTTCGACTACACTGTTTTGTTACTACTACTTTTGGTACGACTAGTTAGAGTGAGTCAGCTCTCGACTAAGTAAGCATATGGATAACGCAGTGTCTTGTGTATATATATGTAGCCAACACTCCTACGACACATTGATGCCTCGCCTCGTTATGTTTATAGTTTACTACCGCAAGCTGGATGCAGATTACAACGCTATTCACTGGTGTAGTATGTGTGTCTAATGAAGAGGCATATGGTCTATTTTTATGGGGGTTGATACACTAGTTTGGAAATACATTTATCAAAAAGCACAAAAAATCTCTCTTTTTTTTCTTTATTCATTTTTAATTCAATGAATATAGAGAGTATTTGATTTCTATTTCGACTTGCAAAAGGCCAGTGATTTTATTTTTTATTTCAATTGTAATAATTTTAAATGAATTATTAATTAAATGAAATAATTATGGATGATAAATAAATAAAAGTAATGTTTAAAGAAATTAATTGAGCAACAATCTACGATGCATTGTTTTCAGGATATTTAATAAAAAATATGTAAAAGAAGCTTTTTTTTATTATTTAAACAAAAAAGCTCGATGTGTCATGTGATAATAAATATTTTTGACATTTATTTATCTTCGAAAAATAGTCGTAAAACAAAATCAGTGAGTATTAAAAAGAATTTTCTACTTTTTAAATCGTACTGACTATTATATGTTCAATGAATTGTTTATTTAAAAATTAATAATAGATAATTGTTAAACATTTTATTTACTCTTTATTATCATAATTAAATACAACATCTATTTCTTTGAAGTCTATTCAATAAAATACGATGTCATATAAAATTAGAAAATAATAAATAATTAGTTAATAATAAATTTTAATTCAATTAATACTATAAATTTTTTTTTTTATTATTTAAAAAAAATAAATTCATTAATAAAATAAATGTCTACAAATGCTCCAACATGTTTACTTTTATTTCTAATGAGTCATAAAGAGAAGGACTTCATTGAAATATTTTTATTAGCTTCATAATAATAAAACAAATAAGATTAAATAATCAATATACCTGCACATGACTTCGTGGGTCAACAGGACTCGACACATTTCTGGATTTTTGTCTTGCCCTTCATACATAATAGCCTGTAACACAAAGACATCCAAGTTCAATTGTTATCAACAACAATTATTACAAATAATAAATAAATAGATGAGATAAAAAACAATGGAGGGAGATAAGAATTGTTTGTTCAAAAACCAAAAATAATTTGGAATAAAAAATAATTTAGGGAAATACACATTGATAAGCAGAGTGAGATGTATTGCCCCTCTTCATACAGGATAATCAAGTAAGCTCTTCTGGGCGGTGCAAGCAAATCCGTTAAGCCTTCTTTACAGTGTTCTGATTGATTTTTATTTAATGACAACACATCGACGATGAAGGAGACTGTAGGACAATAAGCAACATATTGTGAATTTATGTCATGAGAAAGGGATTTCTTATCATTGATATTAATCAAAATATTTTATTTATTGTAATAATAAACAATCATCTTCACTATTCAAATAACAAGTTCAAATATAATTGACAAAAATGACCTCTAATGAGAGTAATCTAATTATTATAATAAACAACAATAATTAAAGAGGAAGAATAAAAATTTTAATTAACAATAAAATATTTTAGGGAGCATTTTGAATGTTAGTTCATGAAGAAGAGATGTTCATTTTAATGAAAATATTGGGAAGAGTTAAATTAATTAAATAGAAGAGCTTCAATGGAATTGTTTAATAGTAAGTTTAATAAATAAATAAATAGAAAAAAGTAATGATGATTGTTGGAGATCATTTAAATAAATTGTTATAACAATTCTATAGAATTACCGAGGTTTAGTGTAAAGAAGTAAAAATTTTATTGAAATGAATAAGTTAAGTGAGATATAATGAAAAATATAATAATCAGAGGTTTGATGGGCTCATGTGTTTGGACAAAATGTAATTGACGATGTTGGACTGATTTGAAATGAATCAGTCACACACACACACACACATACGCATACATGTTTAATAAATTAAATAGTGGATAAAAAATAATAATAATAAGAACAGAGCATTTTTTTATACAAAAATTATTGATTAAAATCTTTAAAATAATTTTAGGCAGTGAATTTATTTTTAACACTACAGCTTTTTTTTTTTTTTTTCTTAATTATTGCAAATTCAATTTATAAATAATTAATATCACTTTTAAAACAATAAAATAGATTAAATAATAAAGGTGTTTTTTAATTCAAATATTTAATCAATTAAAAATAATAAATAATGATAAAACAAGGAGTAAATTCAGGAAGTGGTCAATAAGTTCCAAGTAAATAGTAAATGTCAGGCACGATTATATTACTAAAATGTTTCGTGCAGAGTAATATTATGATTTTACCGTACATGTACATGCAATTTGATGAACAACGTAAATCATTCATTAATTGATGATAAAACAATTAGCGTAATTATATTTAAATACTCATCATAATAAAAAAAAAAAATAATTGAAAAAACCTTTTACACCTTTAACTATAGATTATTAAGAAAAATAAAATAATTATTGTTAACAGAATAAAAAAAAATACTGAAATTGAAGAATAAAGAGAGATGATGATTATAAAGTACGGGAAAATATGCAAACATTTATAATAACATTGCGATAACGGTGTAATACATGTGTAATGAAAATTGATAGAGCTTAGGATGAAATAATAGCTTGACAAATATAACATCTCACTGGTTGTGAGAACTAAATGTGAACTGCTATTAATATATGTATGTGTATACAAGAAACAGTATGACATGCGATGTTGTTTGTCTAAAAGTCAACTTTGTGTGAATATTATTACGTTAGTATGCACTTAGTTTATCTCCATGTCTTCCACTTATCGGCTGAGTTTACCGACAATTTCGAGTAATTACTTTTTCCTTGAATCTGTATAAATATGTGACAATGAGGGTCACTTTGTCATTCAAAATTAAGATTTAGTGATAAAAGACAGTCTGCATATACTTTAATAAACGAAATTCATTTTTTTGTCTAGGGGAAAATTTAGAAAATAATCTAGGGACATTTTTTTATCTAGGAAAAAAATTAAAATAATTAACTAGGTACATTTCTTGTGCAGGATAATTTAAACTAATCATTTAGGGATATTTTTTGATCTGAGGAAAAATATCCCTAGCTTATTATTTTAATTAATTTGGCACCAATGAGTTTTTTAATCTGATTAAACCGTAATGTTAATAACAGTCATTCCATCTTGATATTTATTGTAGAGTAGAGGTATTATATTTTAGAATAACTAGGTATATTTGGTATTATTAGATATTAAATAAAAAGGGAAAATCGAGCAGCATTTTTCTACAAATGTGTACATATATGTAGAGACTAGCGACCAATCGACGACGTATTCCCACGGGAATTACTTGCAGTAGACTAATAACGATCAGTCAAGTCCTCAAGCCGATAGTCACGAGATTCATTACGTGCGTCAACCTATATATCTGTATAGTCGTCCATCCATGCTTTAGTAAGTCATTATTTTTATTTATAGATTATTTATTCAGTTGTTTCATCATGCTGTAATTATCTGACCGAGTCTTTCTATTAGAAAAAAAAAGTATATTTCAACTACAAATATACACTTTTTTTATTTAATTGTTGAACTTAAAGACACCATGAATTGAATAGATAGATTCTAGTGATGGTTAAAATATGATAAAAAATTTTTTGAATTCTAGGAAAGAGGAACTAGTGTACGGAAAATTTCAAAATATTTTTCTAATAGTTTAGAATGAATAATAAAATTAGTAAAATGAGCATCGATCGTTGGGGAAAAGCTAGTAGAATGAATTTAAAGAAAATTAATTAATTTTTAACTGAGGAGATTGTTTTAGTAATTGTTAATAAATAAATAGAATTAAAATTTTTGATAGTCTGTTGTTTTAAAATGAATTCATAAGGTTTTTTTATTAATAGTGAATAATCATAAAAAAAAAATTATTGAATCATTATTCTCTATTTTCCAGTTTTAAAAAACAAAAAAAAATTATTTACTAACTTTCAAATTAAATGAACTGTTTTTAAATGCTTATAATTACTGTCTAAATTACTATAGCATAGAATAATGTTTTAAAATAATGAATTTTATAGAAAGCACTGAAAACTATATCTCAGGTTTGTTTTCCTAGATAACATCATTAATTATTTTAAAGATATTTCCACAACCAATTCCAACACTGAAAGTAATGTTTAAAATCTAATTAAAGTAATGTCTGAATCATGTACGATACTAATTCGTCATCTACCAGTAGGGACAGAAGATGCTTATGCATCACTTAAGGATATAAACTGACCGGAGATAAGAAACCGCAGCTTGACATAATTTATTGTTTCAGTACATCGTTATCGGGCCCGTACTACTTTTTTTATCCAATGATGTTAATTATCGTTCAATGTTCTTCAAATAAAAATTCAAGAAAGAAAAGAAAGCACGAGCCTTTTTCATTGAATCTATTTACTTAAAATATTAAATCGAATGAAGGAAAGACGAAAAAAAAGAAGATAAATTCTGAGATAGTCAAATTCAAATGCATACATGGATATATATTGTAATGATTGCCATCGCGAATCGATTACTATTCCTACAAAATCCCTTGGGAATCTTCTGTTTTGGTTGAGGGGAAGTCTCCACACGCACGACGTAAAAGCGGGTGCCAAACAACATATCTATATCAAAGGTCCCCCTTCATTTTTACGAAATAAGGGGGGTCTTGGGGTGGGAGTGAGGAGAGTCCAATATGAGCTATTCTTCTCAGCTTCTATAATCTCTTATCTAGGAAGGGATTAACTTATCTCCAAGTTATTATTTACCTGATTCACCAGTTAAATACTCATATTTCAGCATTAAAGTCAAATGTATTGCTAGAGATTGTGATAAGCGATTTGATTTGCTGTGTGTTGTGTCAATGTTTCATCTATGCTTGTTAGAAGTCATTATTCTAGAACTGATGGGAATAATTCCAACTGGATAGTCCTTTTTTCAAGACTGAACAAGTTATGTTGACTTTAAAGTTCTTTCCTGAATGCTAAACAACTGATTCTCATCATAAAACATGCTTCCTCTTGATAGCATTGGACCCTAGATAACTTTTTCATTGATAACCGAATTGTTTTAATTATTCAAATTGTTTTAATCAAATTGTTGTTGATTAGAGAACCTTTGAAAGACTTTAGTGTTGATAAATAAACATTGTTGATGGTCTTGATGATCCTAAATGACCTTTTTCTTGATTCATCATCACATTCTCTTGTTGATGTTGAATGAAAAATCGTTAAAAATACTAGGGTAATGTCATGATTAGCATCTGCTGTTGATTTTCAATGTTAAATTGTTGATGGAAAAAAATTAATTAAAAAGGCAGACTTTTTAATAGATTAAATAATCTCGTGGCTTAGTTGGTTACAACATCATCCAGTAGGGTCAGGTCGGGGGAGAAATAGAATGGTTGTTAGTTTTAGCTGATTAAATTACTAAACCCAGTCATCCTTGCATCGTCAGACGTCCTCAATTTACAATCCATTTTATATTATTAATTAACTCTGATTTTATCATTAAATTTTGAATGTTCCATCATACAAATTGATTGTATTTCTCAATATTCGATTTGATTAGGTTACTATTTGATCTAATAAAGAAATAGGAACTGGTAAAAAATTATTTCATCATCGTGCAATTTTATTATTAATAGTATGGAATATGGAAAATTGCGAGAACTTGTTGAAATCTATGATGGTCGGTTATAAATTCATAGTAATTGGCTGCAACGTATGTTCAAAAAATTCTCCAACTTCAAGTTCTTTATGAAATGTTATTCTGACATTTATCTCGTTCGTTACAACTGGTGAATGATAGTTGTAGTAATCATTAGATTAACTTGAATTGCTATTTTATTCATCAGAAATTTGCATATTAAAAATTAAAAATTCATTAGAATAATTAGTTTTTGATTTATATCTTGCAACAATAACTCAAAAGTTTGATTTAAAATAATTTTCAGCAGAATCTAAGTCTTAAAATTGTCTTTAGAGAAGTTGGTATATTTGAAGATGATATTAAAACATTCGAAATAAGGATTTAAAAATAATTGGTAGTTTAAATTGTTGGTAAAAAAAAATCTATTGACTATCGAGAAAGTCGTCTAGGGTTATTTTAGTCATAAAGGGAATTTATTGATGAATGAAAAGGTCTTGCAAGGTTGTTTTCATCATTAAAAAAATTTATTGGGCTTCAGAAAAGTCTTCTAGCGTTGTTCCAGTTATTGTAATAAAATTATTGATCAATAGAAACTATGTACAGAGTTTTTCCAATTAGTAAAAAAAATTTCTTGATCAATAAAAAAGTATTTCAAAATGGTGTTTTTACTCTGCAAGTAAAAATATGCTACTTTGTACCTTTGTAGACAATTGGGACTAAAACACGAGTGGATTCTTAGAAATGTACAACCTATCAAGAGCCCATACTCTTGCGACTTTAGTTTTAATTTCATTATTTCTTAGCTATTTATTTCAAATAAAAATCGACCAATCAGCGCACGAATAAAATAGTTATGCTCTTCTGATTAGTCGATTTAATTTTGTATCCTTTAATTATTTTTTTTTGGTATTTTTTACGGTAATTTTGTAATTTTTTTTTGTTATTATCATTATTGAACTGTAATCTCTATGATTTTATGAAAAAAAATATTATCAATATTTAATTATATTCACACGAACGATTTTTATAATTGTATCTCTTTGCCGAACAGTAAGTCATGAGTTTTAATAGATAGGACATAAATTGAAATAAAATTTTTTTTATAATTATTAATTTTAATTGTGACGAAATTGTTTAAAAGTACATTTTTTTGCTTTCTATGTCGGTAAAGAAATTTAGAGAATAATTTCATTCTGGTGTCTCAATTCTAAATAATTACTCAACACTATTTTTAGCAATAAAAGAGAAAAAAAAAATTAATCCAACAAAGAAACTGATGGAAATAAAAATTCCAAAGCCTCATCGATAATGAAGTGTCCACGTTATCTTATCCCCAATATATTATTACCCATAATAACAGTAATATGCTAGAGTGCGGATCGATAGTATAATGTGTATGCTAGGTGTGAAAGGCACAATAATTGTGAATGTGAAGCAACTTTGACAAATATAATCCACCCTCATACGATGCTTATCCTAAAGCGTATTTGCGTTTGTTGGAAGGTTATGATCCTCCTCTTCTTCAGATATTATCAAAACGATCAAAACTTTTTTTCTATTCATTCTATCTCACTTCGATCTCCCGTTTCTTACCTCACTTCAAGCAGAAAAACACGTGGTATCCGCAAACGAAAGCAAAAAGAGGGGAAAGTTGAGTTGCCACGTGGCAAAGATAACGTGAATGAGACAAACGTGTATATAACGTACATTGGCGCTTTTAGCAACTAGGGTAGAAATCAACCCGCCGGAAAATTAAGTGCTTGTATCCAATATGATAACGCATGAGTTTCACGCACACAACAATCAACCAGACGGATACTTGACAGCTCACAAATGATGAATAAATGTATATTTTGCGTTAATAAGCACCTCTATCATGGGGACAATTATTCTTTATTTGAGGAATTTTGATTTCATTGGAAGTTAATATTTACCTGCTTTGTTGAGGAGTCGATCAGCCTCACGTAGATGTCCTGCTCTTGTCTGTGACCTGGAAAAAAATTTTCTCTTATTACTAATTAGCTTTGAATGATGTTAAGAAGATTGGTGTTGACTTATAAAGGGTAAATACTTGTAATAAAAAATGGCTGATGGTCAACATTATGGACATTGAAGTTTAAGCAAATATCAGCACATTTTTATGCAAGTTATAATCACTTTTTGCCATGAGGAAAAAAACAAAACTCCAAGTGGAAATTATAGATTTCAATATCAATACCATTTTGATACTTAATCAACCTCATTAATACTTCGAATTACCATAATATATAATACAAATATGTATAATTTCTATGCTAATGATACAACGGAGTTGATCGAGGGCTCATATGAAAGATCTAGATGTAAAAGAAAAAATCGATACCTTCCTTACCTAAGAACTCCAGGAAATAAGATCCTGAAAAAATTAATTATAATAAAAATAGAAAAAATTCAGTGAAAAGTATTGATATAAAAATGATGCAAAGTTCTTGGACATTTTGGGGATCCTCGCACAGTTGTGTTTTGACAAACTGATCCATTAGCATAACTAGGGGATCTACTTAGAGGATACTAAAGCGAGCGAGCACAGTAGGATGAGTAAACACAGCTTGGAATAAGAGGAAGAAAGAAAAAGAGATGACGAAAAAGTGGATCTTCTTATAATTCCAAGGATCGACAAGCCTTAATCGGCGGTAACTTCAACTGCTTCTTCTATTTTGTTGCAGAAAGTATATATATATACATACATATACCAGTATCTTATTTTATACTCTAGCTGTCTCAACTACTCTGTCTTCAGCTTCCTTTTAGACAGTCGCAGAACAGATGAACAACCTGTATTAGAGTAGCGAATGTCAGTTGAGAATGTAGTTGGAGAAGTATCGAGACAAAAAGGGGTAAAAACCAGATATGGAGAGAGTTTGCCATCCCTTGAATGCGCTCGTCACTGATCGCTCCTTATTCATTATTTAATTATAGATTTATTGCTCTGTTGATATGCCATGGGTGATTGGTGACGCGATGACGCGTGGAATGCGCAAAGATCGAACACCTGACAGAGTTGGTGATGTGGCTACCACACTAACTTTCAGAGTAAATAGTCCACTATGTACGTGCACTAGAAAGGAGTATTGATGGTATACCAACAGGTTGATCATGTCAAATATTCACCAGGATATCATATATACACATTAATGCTTCAAAGAAATTTTACAGTGATCTCATTTTTTTAACATTTTCATCTCAACGTTTATTGATCGACAATGGAGTTTTTCTCAATGATATTTAGTGTTCATGTCATTCAATTCTTTTAAACAATACAGAAGTAGTAACAAGATCCATTGAATTAATGAAAAAAATAATTATTTTAATAATTAATTATGTTTCTGATCATTTATAGAAGCTTTTAAAGAGCTTTGAGAGTCTATAGGTATTAAGTAGGGCTTAAAAAGAAGTTTCATTTGTTTTTTATTGAGAAAAAGAATCAAATGGAGTCTTTATTAATTTATTTTTTAACTGATGGAGGTTTTTTTGAGGGCTTTGATTACCTAATATGAACAAAATGTCTGAATAGTTTAATTATAATTATTTAATTAATAAACAATATTACTGAGTATATTTAATCATTTGTTTTTATAATAATTATCTTTAAGGCTTCCGAAAATTCATCATTGGAATAGTAGGCTTATAAATCTTATTTCACATTCATTTAATTAATTACGAAAACTTTCTTAAATGTTTCAGTTTATTATTAATAAAGACCGTATTAAGTTTTGAAGCTCTGTAGGCCATACGAAGGGTCTAAAAAATCTATTTACAATCACTAAATCAATCTGTAAAATTAATAAATTCGCGTAGAGAATTTTTTTCTCATTAATTCGAATAATTTGCGTATCCAATAAAACCTTCTTAAGGCCTACTATAAGAGCAACAAGGTTTTAAAATTTTATTCATGTTTATCTTATTGTATTAATAACAAACAACTTTATAGTGATAATTATACATTTATTGCAAAACATCAAAATATTTTTAAAAGGCCTACTTAAGACCTACATTTTAAAAAACTCTATTATTTCTATTAAATTAAAGAGAAAGGATTAGTCTATTGCTTAAAAAATAATTTTAAAGATATCGTTTGGAGAAAAAGAATATAAAAATCGTTGAGCAAGGATTTTTAGTTAATAGAAAGTATCTGGTTCAGATCAGAAATGGAATAAAATAAAGAATTTAATAATCTCCGAAAATCGAGTAACAAAGATATATATGGGGGTATAATCGAAGAGTATATAGACTATAAAGTATAGACTGGAGAAAACAATGTGGAAAAAGAGAGAAAAAGAGCTTGAGTACGATCATAGGTAGAATAAGAGACTATGGCATGGCTTACAGTGCAAGAAGAATAAAAAATTGCCGGTACCAGATACGCCTACTACCGTTGAGAAATAAGATGATTCAAAGCTTCTTAAAAATGTCCGTATATTATACGTACAATGAAAAAAAAGTACCTACGACTATTGAACTTATTATTTGAAATAAAATCGTACATTAATATTGTCTTTTTACCAACAAAATTAACTGGAAAATTCAAGTCAATTAAATGGACGAAATTATTTATCCGTCACGAGATAAATAAATAAATCAAGTGTAAATATTGAATGTTATTTATTCGGACAAAAAGGAAATGCAAATTTAATGAGGATAAAACGTGACAAAATGTTGAAATTGGATGATGGATTCCGTCACCTTAGCGTGCAAAGGTGATATATTTATTCTTTTTACAAAAGCGGCGGCAGGTTGATTCATTGACATAAAATATGTCTCTGTTTAGGTGTAGCTCTCTCTGACCGGCGCATCAGTATATAGCATATCTGTAACTTTTTAGCCAAGCTGCGAGACCCGGTGTATCGTAAGGAATGCACATGGAACGTCATCGTCGCTTCGCCAAACCCATTATATGCTCTTGTGGTATCTGACATATAGATCGATGGCGGTCACACCGAGTGTTTTGCTCATCAGAGTGTCAGCATTTTCATCAGTCACATTCAAGACAAAGACACAAACGCGATCCACCATCGTAAATCGTTCTGGAATTAATTTCAAAAAAATGACACTCACCATTGGCGTAGAGTAATTGGAGTCTGTATTGGATTCCATTGTTGGTCTTTTGACCTTCTGATTCCTGAAAAACATCAGAAAAGGTAATTTTTCATTAATTCTCTTCCTTTTTCGTTGTTTGTATAGTAAAAATTGATTGAAAAAAATTTTTCCGATTAAAATATATTGGAAATTGCATTAGTGCATCCAAAATGCACTTGGGTGCATCAAAAACGCACTCAAGTACATTTAAAAATAAATAAGTTCACTAATGTGAATGAGATAAATATTTTTTTTATCAAATAAGTAAAAAAAAAAATTTTTTTTTCAATATAAAAAATATATTGGTGCAACTAAAATGCATAAATATATTAAGAATGCACAAAAATGCATTTAAAGTACGGAAAAATTTATTGATAAATATAAATGTAATAATAAATTTAACATTTTTTTTTATTAAACAAACAAGAGAAAAAATTTTTTTTTCATTATAAAAAATGCATTGATGCAATTAAAGTGCATCGGTGTATCGAAAATGCACTAAAGTACATCATGATACTCAAAATACTTGGAAAAAGGCCGGAAATTAGATGGTGATAATACGACTGATTACAGAATACTTATTTTCATGAAATGATTAAAAAAAAAAAAAATATGTCGTGAGATATAACAATGACTACATTCAAACAGCACCATCTCTGACTAATTATTAATTTCTTGATGCGTCCATAAAAGCCGCGTCATTACGTATTGTCGTAGCGTGCAATGCATAATTATCTATCTGTTGACGGGACGTGCGTGCATATACCACCATATGTCATACACTTAGAGTAATGCATTTTCTGTATCTCACAACGCACTCCATTCAATTAAATACATTTAATTAGCTTAGAGTTAAAAAGTCAACGAATATTAATAATTAATATTAATATCAAAATGTGTATTAGAAGCTTTAGATAATTATTATAAATAATTAAAATTAATTGAATTATGGGGTTGTTTATGAATATTTAGTCTGTCATAGTCAATAGAGCATGAGATGCTGATGTATATTCGTGGTACATGACCTCAATTAATAGGGAGTAGGCTATGCAACTGTCTTGGCCTAGTGTAATTTACATGTGTATAGATGTGAAGTGGTGATGAAGTTTAGGTTAAACATGCACAGGTGAGGGGCATTAAAATCGCTGTTTACATTAATAATCAATTAATTTTAACAATTAATGTTTTAAGTAATTTTTTAAATGAACTTTTTTTGCATTTTGAATGCATTATTGTGCATTTCTAATGCATTTATGCATTTTGGATGCATCATTGTATTTATTTATGCACAAAAATGCATTTAAAATGCACCGATGCTTTTATTGTGCTGATATAAAATGAATTTTCGCAATCTATCAGTAAAATTATATATCTTCTAATCATTTTTACTATCACTAATAAACTTTCTAATTTTTTTAGATATATTTTAAATGCACTATTATGCATTTTCGTTGCACTTTGGATGCACTTGAAAATTTTTCAATTAAAATACATCATTTAGATCGAAATATTGTTATTATTTTGAAGATATGAAGTAAAAATTATTTACCTGGTCTTTTTCAACAAATCCAATGAAAGCAGTCCTCTCAATTTCAATTGGTTGTCCACCCCGATCATAAAGTGCAATAACAAAATGAAAAAAATTACTCTTCCTCAAATTACTTGGTGGTTGTTTTTCAAAGTGCGCCCTTCCAACACCAACCCTGTAACCAAAAGGACAATACCAAGATGTAAAAAGAGTGAATGACAATAATATGAATGACTTTATGAGAGTTCGTGAAATCTTGCGATAAAATTTAGATGAGATATAAACTGTGTAATAATAGGATAAGAAAGCGCGTATAATATAAGTTTTGTAGAAGCATGGTGGAATAAAAGACAAGAGATAAACGAGCTGGTCGAATATCTGAAGCAGTGCTCAGGTGGTCTCGACGCCTTAAAATCCCATTAAGGCCTCATGTGCTGAGATTAGGGCTACTGGACTTTCCACTGCCATCTTTGAGTAATGGCACTGCTAGTTCATCCCCTAGATGCTGATGTTCATCTGTAGAATAAGAAACTACGCTGATTTTATCTTTGGGTGCTTGCGTATTATTAGATATCATATCCTACTTATGATGTATTTATGCATGAATGATCATACATTACTCATATGTAAATCAGTACCACTTTTTCATGACAACGATTATGGGCAAAGTTAGATGGGAGTCTAAACAAACTTCTTTGTTGCTAACTTGGAGGGGAAAAAAATTTTTTCTCCAACTTTTTAGCAATAAATAAATTTTGTTTGACCTTGAAAATGTTTAGCAACAATTGATAATTCAATTTTTCAATCAACTTCATTTATTAATAATAAAAAAAAATTTCTATCAGTGTACTATGCATTTTTTAAATAATTATTAATTGAATATTAATTGTAATTATTGCTATTAGAGTCTTTATAAGACTAATTAAGGCCTGAAGAAGGTTTCTTAGCATTTGTTTATGAATTTATTTTAGATCAAAGATGAGCTCGTTTCTAGCCAGACACGTAACCAAACAATATATGAGCTTGGTCTAGCATTAAACTAGAAAATGGAGCCATCTTTATTCTTACTGATGATTATTTTCTATCATCGATCATTAACATGATTAAGAATCATCAAGATTGCTCTAGTGAAGCTAGAAAATTGGTATCATCTGCTTGGCAAGATGACAAAACTTTCTCTGCACAGCATTGTGTTGCAGGAGAAGGGTTTTATAGCACAAAGGAAAGAAAAGAATATCTAGAAATTTTAAATTCCACTAGATCTTTCTATGAATAAGGTCTAGTAAGACTGGTCCATGCTTGATCCAAGATAGGACCGATCTAGCTAACTTGGTCTAGAGCTGAACCAAGGATGGATCAGTCATGCTTCTAACTTGGATCTGAATGTAATTCATCCAATGAAAGCTTCATGACCCTATTCATCAAGTGGGTTATTAAAAGTATCATTGATATCAAATGGAGCCAAATCAGTCTAAAAAAAAGCAACATGATTGTCCCAATGTCATCCTGGTCTACCTATCAATACCAGACTCAACTAGCATATAATCTATCATTAGTACTAAAAATCAAGCTTTGAATGGACACTCCATAATGCGAAGCTCATGATTAACTGTCAAATAAGCAGTAACGCTTTGCGTTTTGTTGACTTGTATAGCTTGCTATCGGAAGTATATAATACGGCTTTGGAGCGGAAAACTGAATCGACTAGCTCGAAAATGAATAGCGGCAGTTTTGCAGCACATTTGCGAAATAAATGATGGTATCGGTGGCGCGTTTGTCACGGCAGACGGCGAGAATGGTGCGGGTATGCAATAGGTAGATGTTGCCAGGAGAGAGTACATGTTGGGCAAGCATGGGTGTTATTGGGTGGTATATGGTATAGGATTATATTCAAGCCTAGCCCCAAACACACAAGCTTACGGTGAGACTGGGGTATGTATGTGTCTACCACGTACGCTTGAAGGGAATGTTAGCAGGGAAGGGTCGCGATACTCGAGGGCTGGGGTCAGTGATGTACTGCTCGTGTCGATAATTATCGGTGGCTGATTAACCGGCCGCTGGTTCGCGCCCCATAACTCTTGACATCCGATTATTTTGCTCCGTTTCCTGTGTTGTGTGTGCTAGTTTCTATGATGCACTAATATCACCAACAATATATACATATATAAACTCACACAGATACCATCTGTTTACCACACTCAACAGCAACGTCTATAATTCAGTCTTGGAGACATACACCCACTTTGCCGTGATTTAGTGGAACTTCCGGTTATCAAAAATGGCTTTGATTGTTGGGTTTTAGATTGGTCAAGTTCTGAACAATATTCCCTAGGCCTTGGAATATTTTTTTTCTCATTAGTTTGCTGGGAATAAATTTTTTAATAAAACTCTAGATACTGTAGAGTAATTGTATGATAATAAAAAATAATTATCGTTCATTTGAATTTTTTTTTTTTTCAACTATGATGCTGTAATGATTTTAAAATTTGTTTAGCTCGGTAATCTCCTAGTTTCTTAGCATTTCTAGCTCCTTTCAGGCCTTTCCCTGAAACTCTTTCCATCGGAAAAGAAGGAGGAGCAGAAGATGAATGAAAATTATTTTGAATTGTTATTTTAAAGAATTTTGAATTGTACAAAGTCACGTCAATAGTTAATTTAGATAATTCTGGTCTGTTTAAAAGATTTTTACCCACCGCAGGATATTTCCTTCCTAAAATTTTATTTCATTTTTAAGCAGGCAGTGTTGAAAATGAATTTAAACAATAGTTTAACAAATTTAATAAATTTTAAATATATCTTTTATTTCAACCAAATTAAATATTTTACCCAACTGTTAGGAATTGCCAGGAGGCAATTTCAAGAAGTCTAGAGGAAGTGTAAAATAATTTTATGTCTTTAACTACGTGATGATTAATATCTAAGCAATGAGTACTTTAAAGTGTTTCAAATAATTGTTATTAATTTTTTTTTTTTATTTATTAAAAAAAAAGTTTAAGTTATAAATATGATATGTAATGTCCTAGTATTTATATATTTGACAGCATTTGATAATAACATACCATTTCGAAAACATATTTACCCCTGTGGTCCATTCGTGTGAGCTTATCGATTTTGCGGTTAACCTGATAAACAGTGTTTCGTAATAATCCATAAAAAAATAGCTCATAACTGCCTGCATATATGTACATTGAGCAGTCGAAAACACGATAACTACACGCACCATTTGCTATTATATTTATCGTAGGTAAATTGCAATGTTCATGGATATAAAGACATTCACGTGATAATGACGATTATCGTTTGATTATTATTTATGAGATGGTGGATAAAAAAAAAAAAAACGAGTGATATGAAAAATATGCTAGCAATTGGTAAACACTTGATAGAATTTGTCCAACTTTAAATTGAGCTTGTGCTTTTAAATCGTAATACGAATGGTGGTAGAAGTGTGAGAAAAGGGTATATTACGTTGATATGTTTTTTTCTTTCTATCTCTTTTGGAGTCTCTTTTGCTCTCTGATTACTATCCTACGATTTCTCTTGTACATACTTTTACGTGCTCATATACAACTCGACGAGTTATGTGGTGGGTTTATTGTATGGTCTGCATGTAAATCAGTGACAAATAAACGCGCCATTATATTTGCACTTGTTATTATCCAGTACTTTAGCAATTTATAGTGCATTCTGTATTCATTCAAAGGTGACTAATGATAATTATAAATTATTATGGGCTAAAAATTTTGGCAATAATCGTAATTAATGAATTATTCTGATTAGTTTCATTAATGAATATTTATTGGAGATACTTTGCCATTTTTTTTGGGCAAAAAATTATGTTTTAGCAATGTCTAAACATTTGTTTGAATAATGAAACATTTTTTAGAATATTTAACGATAAATTTTAGCAACAAAATCTTTTGTTTTATACTCAAGACTGTATATTAGCAGTTTTGTAATTTTGTAATAATAGTTTATATGATTAATTAAGAATTAAAGTGAGATATGAATAAATTTTAAAATAAAAATCAAGCTTTCATAAAAAAGAAATGACTTATCTGCTTAATGTTGGTTCAATATCAAATCGAGTTTCCCTGATAATTATTTTAAAAAAAAACACTTCCAACCAATTCCAATACTGAAAGTAATGTTTAAATCTAATTGAAGTAATGTCCGAATCATGTACGATAAAAATTCATCATCTACCAGTGGGGACAGAAGATGCTTATGCATCTCTTAAGGATGTAAACTGACCGGAGATAAGAAACCGCAACTCGGCATAATTTATTGTTTCCGTACATCGATATTAGTCCAGTATTAACTTCTTCATTTTTTCTTTCAACTCAACAGAAAGCGGTACGCGTCCTATTATTGTCATTGCTAATACCGGATATTCACTGATTTATTTTTAGAGAGTAATACTAATTATTATTATTTTTTTTTTTATGTAATTGTTGCTATAAATTGGTAAAGCAGGAAACTATATGATGATTGAAAATATTTTTTGATTAATTTAGTAAAGCCAAAAGGTCAACATGACGACTCCGTCGGCAATGGTTAGCGTAAATAAGAATAATGCTAAAATCTAATAACATTTGAATATCCATAAATGTTGCTGGACAATACATCACTCGACGGGCGGACTCTAATAATATTTGTAGCTTGGTATTATTCATATGAGCGATATTTATTATCATTTATAAATATAGAGATAACACTAGTGTGGATTATATACATATATTGAAACACTGAGTGAACAATAAACTGCGGTTTATTGTAGCTTGCTCGCTTAACGGATTTGTACGACGTGCAAACGACGACATAGAGACTCTGATAACGGGAATTAGCCAAAGGTAAACCGAGTAGGTGGTGAATCTCTAATCCAATAGCGGTTCCCTTTAACTAACTGATCCACCCAAGTATTTCTCTTAGTATAATGTTTCTCTCTATCTACAAATTCTATACGAATGTTTTAATACACATTGAATCAAACATTCTTTTTTTGCGAAATAATCATTTCATTTCAAAACTTTAACATGATTAGTTTGTTGAATTAAAAAAAAAAAAAATGTATTAAATAAAGAATTATGGTTTTTCTTTTTTAATGTTGAGCTATTCAATAATAATAATGATAAAAATGTATAAAATGATTAGAATGAATGAAATTAAGACAATTAGTATAAAAATAAAAATTATAGGATTTGTTTGAATACAAAAATTGTTTAAATGTTTTATAAAAAGACATATTTGTTTGAATATTCAAACAATTGTCAATTAAAAAACAAAATAGAAAGAAGATTCTTTTGAGAATGTTAAAGTAAAGAATTTCTAATTGAAATAAATATTTTATTACATTTCTATAGCAAGTAGAGAATAAAGTTAATTAACTATTAATAATCAAAAATATTAAATGTTAATATTAAATATTTTTTTGAACAGAAAATTGTTTTTTCCTATTGTTAGAGTTTAAACAAATTATTTATTGCGAAAATATATTATTGAATGTTTTTAAAAACAATTTATTATCAAAATAATGCATTTTTAATCATCGTTAAATAATTAATACATTTTTATAATGCTTTTGTCAATAATGTTAAAATTATATTACACAACTAAAATACAATTTTAAATATTTTTTAATATTAACATTTACAGATTTTTTTTCAATGTACATTTTCTGTGCCAATAATATTCTTTTTTCAACCTAAATAAATTAGTCTAGTATTCATAATTTTAAGCTTTATTTTACTATGTATTAAATGCGTAATAATAAAAAATATTAACAAGTCTCTATCGGTCAGAGTTTTTGCCACGTAAGCGGTGAAAGGTCAAAAAAGCATCTCGCAGAACTTGAATACTCAATAAACAATAGTAAAAACAATTTTAGAAGGTTCCAAATTTGCACTAATGATCCATTTTTAAAAGATGTTTATTTTCGGCTTAAAATTAATTTAAACTACCAACTTGCCTGCACTAAATTCACCTAAATGATTCTTTAAGACTAATTATTTTGCAAATATTAAATAAAGCAGTTAGATATTTACTAAAATCCAAAATCAGTCACATAAAAATGTATACACTGAAAATTATTGTTCAGGTTCAAAAATGATTTTCTGCTTATAAATTTCTATTTTGAAAAAGCTTTAATTTAACACCAAAAAAAAAAAATGTTCAAAGCTTAAAAGAAAAGTGTGCAAGAATATATATTCCTAAAAAAGAGAATTTCTAAATCAATTTTACTTCCAGCATCATAAAAATTCTAGAGCAATTTTACTGTTGAAAGATTGATAAAACTTATGATACTTACGTGGTGTTATCAGTGAGAGCAGCAGGTTGAGGCCAAGCACGTGGTACAGGTTCTTCTTTGAGGATTTGTCTCATGTCCTGAGGTGCAAACACAAGCGGTGCTCGCGAATGATGATGTGGTGGTGGTGGTGGCGGTGGTACACTAGCTCCATACAATTTTCTTCCCCAATGTCCTTCTATCTCGACAGGACTGCCACCCCCAGTAGTTGCACCCGCGCCACCTCCGGTTGCACCTAGACCCAACCATGGTGACCCCCCAGCACCCACGATTGTGGAGCTGGGCAGGAGACCACTCCACTCGTCGGACCGCGTGTTGAAGCCGTTGAGCCACTACTTTACTTCCTGTTCTAGATCTTGCTTTTGCTTTTTTTTTTTTATCAATCAACCCCAAACCCAATCAGAATATCAATCGTTTCTTGCTTAATTATTTCAATCTCTTCAATATCTTCATTTATCACTAACTTCACTAGCTCAGTCTATCATCAACGAATTCAGTCAATGATCTTATTGATATGTTGATTACCCGCACTTTAATTAGCTAATCACTTGGATCTTGATTACACTTCAGTACCAATTGATGCTAAGTTTTCAACTTAACTACGCAGTAAATAAAAAATAAGTAAGATATTCGCATCCGTTTGAAGAAAATGATGATTAAAATATGATTAAAGTCACTTCACGTTTACTAGAATATTCGGTTATTTATATCAAAACCATCAAAACTTGACAACATAGCAGGAATAAAACTAAAAAACACCAACATAAAAATGGTACTTTTTCTTGAGCTTAGGCCATGATGATTTTTCAATAGTTGTGATCACTTTCAAGATATATAACTTCACTATCAGAAAAAATTCTCAACGGTATTATTATATATTAGTAGTGGATTTGTTGTCGTTGGACTCACCACCCAAAAATCGTCGTTAGTGTCTCTTAGAGAATAAGGTAACTGCACCCAAGGAACGTCACAATGTGTTAACAAAACGATGCGATAGTAATATAGCTGGATAGAGGAGTGATTTCTTGATGGTCAGGAGGTGAGGTGCGGTAGATTCTTCCAAGTCCCCAGCCGCGCGTTGCTTCCCGTTACGGCGCCGCTTGTCGAATGTGTCACGGCTGGCGAGGACAGCGTGCACCAAGTCCCACGGGGGGTCGGAACTCCACTCCTAAGGCGTGGTTGATGCTATATTGCGCAGCATCAACTTTACACTCTCTTTACAATTGGTTACGCCTTTATGCTACTCCACCAATAGCCCAACAACTACTCCACCAATCCCCATCACCAAACGCTCCTTTCATTTCACGCCTACCATCTGATAGATATATACCCACTCTATACATGCTTCTATACATGACCCGACCACCTGAACACAGAAATATGCTGGAGTTGGATATATAGAGTTGCAGCATTGTACTGCCATTCTGCCGGTACAGGTACCTGTTTTATTTTGCTGAAGGAGTTGAACTTTTTTTTGACTTGGTTCTGATTCTTTTCGAACTCTTTCAAGTGATGATTATCATGATGACTTGGAATCTGGTGGATTTGATGCATTTGGGTGATTCGTGGGGTGGTTTGCTATCACGGTGGCTTTGGAGATTGTGCTGCTGGGAAGAGAGTGAGGTTCTAGAGAGTTTGATAGTCAGCTATTTCAAGTATTTTATGATTTTCTGATGTTAAGTTGTGATAGAAATGACGAGATAAAACATCTCTCATAATGATCCATTAGCATCAAATTGTAGAAAAACTTATTGTCTTTAAACTTGATGATTTTTTGTTTAATATTGAAATGTTAGATAGTTTGACATTCAGCTTTTTAATTATCCAAGAGGTCTTGAAGGCTAATAATGAAGACGATAAACCTGAAAATTCTAGTTAACTTTAAATAACAGTCATCTTATTTTGATCAATAACATCAGAGATTACTTCAAAATTATATTCGATAGATATTTTAAAGATGAAATAAGTTGTATTGTCATTTGATTAATAAATTTCGATATTTTTAAATGAAATAAATAAGGATGAATGAATTGATTCGCTAATCATCGGATTGTATACATGGATTGGTGTATATCTGAATGTATAGATATATCTTCTTATTCACTAGTCCAGTTAGTCAAATTTACTGGTTCGATTGGTATCAATTGACTAATTCAACTAGTAAAGTATTATTTTACTGATTCAACCAGTGAAATCTTACTATTTCCTATCGCGTCACTGAGCAGTGCTATAAACAGTAAATATTCACTTAAAATTAGTAAATAGTTACTAATTTCTTTTTAGAGAATACATCCTTGGACTCCTAATCATCCATTCTTTCCTATTCTATTTATTATGTCATTACTCTGCTCGAGTTCTGAATGAGACTCTAATAATAAATACAGCTGAAATTTATTCTGAAATAAAACAATAAATTTATTTGAATTCAACGCAAAGAGATGCTGGAAAGAAAATTTAAATAGTTTAGAAATCAACTCCAGTACACCTTTCACTTGTGGTTCATTCCAGTTCATTGTTGATAGCATTGATGGTCTTGAAACAGATCTACTGATTGCAAGAAGTCTAATAAAACTGTTTATAAATAAAAAATAATCATCAAAGTACTGATTCAAGCTTCATTGCTGATAGCATTGATGCACTCAAGGAAGATCCAATTAAATAATCCACCAAAAATAAATCAGATTAATTAGAACCTGACTTTATTTCCCTGTTTAGCTTTTTTATTCTTTCAAGACCTATCTCTCTAGCACTCGTATTCTCAGTGATTTATGTACTAAGTTGATTCGATGATGGTCAACAGTCTGTGACATTGCTACCTTATGGCAGCCATGTGCACGAGTGCTCAGATTATGGACTGTGTAGTGTCTAGACCTCGACATGTCAATTTATTAAATAAGATAGCAGTGATAACTCTTGGAATTAGAATAATTTTATCAAAATTTTCTTGAAAAAATCATTTATTATTATTTATTATTAATCATCTAGCGTTGATGTGTGGATGAGTGTGTGTAGATAACTGTAATATCTATTCGACATATGTGGTATGGATGACTCAAGGGGAGCATCCCCACAAAAGTATCTGAAACATGTGCTCATTCAGTGAATAAAAGCTTTGAAAATTTTCTTGATAAGTTTGTTGCACTTGTTCAATTATTATCCGATCTTTACACAAGTGTAGTGCTTTGTTTATTTTGCACTCTGTTACTCTAGACCATAGTCCAAACTATCAATACATCATTCAGACTCATCCCATTGCTTCTGTTCATCATCTACGATACTTTGGTCATTTCAATGACTTGGTTTGGTGGTAGGAGACTTGGAGTAAGCTTTTTTCTGCATTTTTGTAGAGATGGAAAAGAGAATAAACCTTTTTTTTTACTAGATGTTTATGGATAAGATACGCAGTGGAGTGTAAGGGTTTGGGTGGTAGGAAGGACATAGATATATTTAAGCAGTGACCACGTCCTACTGCGGCTTATCATTAATTCAAAATAACGCTGATCCCAAGGATATAAAAATAATTTGGTTTATGGAAACAGACGCGACACCAATGTCCAGAAATGAGTAAACGTAAATAAGATGGCTGGATGATCATCTAGGATATTGTTAGAGATGAATTATTTATTTTTTATCTTTTTATCACTTAATCTTCTTTTTTTTTTTTGTTTATTAATAAACAATATCGTCTTATTTATTCTTACAAACAATAAATTATTTTAATCTTAAAAGTAACATAACAGTTGGTAATTAATAATTATGTTAAGAATGTTAAGATTATTTATTTAAACAATGATTCAGAGTAATGGAGAATTGGAAACACATTCTACCTATTGGATGATCAATATTAACATGTGATTGGATCAACATCAACAAAGTATTGTTGTACACAACTACACATGACTCTCGACAACTCTATATTGTTTATAACAATTTAAATGAGTTATAAACAATGAAAAATAATTGGCACCGATCAAGTGATGATTGTTGCTGATAGATTGGATCTACATTAACAAAATATTCTTGTCAATGACCACACATCCCTTTCACCTATTTCATATTGTTTATAACAACACCAATTTGTTGTAAACAATTCAAAAAAATTTCCAGCTATTGACTGGTCATTATTGATGATGAATTAAACCAACATTGAATGAATTAGATGTAATTCGATGGGTCCAATCAATGATAGTAGACATTAATCAGGACTTTAATTAGAAAAATGAAACAATGATTTCATTGGTTTGGTCGTGATCCACCAGTATCTCATGACACTGACTGAAGCCACATAATACAATGAAGTGGAGAATTCTAGAAGTATATACACGTGTACACATTGCAGCGATGGATCAAAGTCACGAGGGAATTATCGAGTGTCTGCATTATTTAATCCAGGCAAGCGTGTACATGGGATATATACGCGATGGAGCCTCCAAACTAATGACTTAACTAGATTAACGGACTAGCAGGCTAATACCTGTGGACAGGTGCCCCGGCCCGATTCGTGACACCAGTCACTATTGCGTGCACTTCATTGTTATTGTCAATGTATTCTACTCCACCAGCTATAAACATACATATATATATCAGTATCCCGCTCCATTGGACGACAAGAAGTTTTAGAAATTACTCTCATCAGTTTCTGATCTTCGAAAAATTATTGGTCATTAGTCAATTAACTTATTGATCATCAAATATCTAAAAAATTGTAAAGTATGAATAAAGATGGTTGATTAAGTGCAAAAATGTTGGGAATATTGAATTCTAAAATTTCTACTTGGAGTTCTGTTTTGTTCTAATGGTAAAAAATGTTGGAATCATAATTTATGCTTGGATCAGAAAATCATGGATATTATTAGAAAGGTCTTGAAGAGACGATTCCGAAACACTAGCTACTGCTCATGATTGGACTCATAGATCATGAGATATTTGCGAAAAACTGTAATACATAGAAATATGCATAACTTCTATGCTAATGATGCTATGGGGTTGATTGACGGCTCATATGAAAGGTCTGAATGTAAGAAGTAAAGTCAGCACCCCCCTAGATAGTACACCCCCGTCAAAAATGCCGTATCTCGCATAGTTTTCGAGTTATGAGCGTTTAAAGGTTTTTCTATGCTTCGCTTTAGCATAACTTTGTTTTTTGCGAATAACTCAGAATCTACCAGGCCTACATAGACGATAAGCATATCGTTGGATTCGTGAGAACGAGAGCTTTCCATTGCCATAGTCAAAATTATAATTGGAGCATAATTTATGTTGAAATTGGACCAACTTCCGGTTTTACCTCATTTTAGAAGTGAAAAAATGGATTTTTTATATATTTGACTCGATATTGCGTTTCTACGCATCAAGACGAAGAAAATGAGTGGTCGATCATCAAAATCGGACAACTTTGATTTTTCAACCCCCAAAAATGGCAAGTGGTACCCCTTTCCATTTTTTTTGGCCAAAAAATAAAAGTACTCCGATTTTGATGATCGAGGACTCATTCTCTTCGTCTTGATGTGTAGAAATGCGAAATTAAAAAATCGATCGAGAAAATCCACGTTAACACCCTTAAAAAAGAATAAAACTACCCCTGACTTTGAACCCTTATAACTCATGAACGGGTGGTCCAAAAAACTCTGTCCAGGACGTTTTGGAAACCTTAAAATCTAAGCTATCTACCTATATCCGTAGATTTAGTAAAAAAAATTTCTTTCACCCTTAAAATCGCAAAAATATAAAAAAGGACACATTTTTTAAGGGAGTTTGCAAAGTATTTTTGCGATTTTGAGCGTGAAAGCATCATTTAAAATATTTTCTATGATTATATATCTGTAGCTTAGATTCTAAAGTTTCTAAAACGTGCTCAGCGAAGGTTATTGGACCATCCGTTCATGAGTTATAACGTGTCAAAGTCGACGGTCAATTGATTTTCTTACCCTTACTTTGACTTTGTCAAAGTCGACGGTCAATTGATTTTCTTACCCTTACTTTGACTTTGACACGTTATAACTTATGAACGCGTGGTCCAATAACCTTCGCTGAGCACGTTTTAGAAACTTTAGAATCTAAGCTACAGATATATAATCATAGAAAATATTTTAAATGATGCTTTCACGCTCAAAATCGCAAAAATACTTTGCAAACTCCCTTAAAAAATGTGTCCTTTTTTATATTTTTGCGATTTTAAGGGTGAAAGAAATTTTTTTTACTAAATCTACGGATATAGGTAGATAGCTTAGATTTTAAGGTTTCCAAAACGTCCTGGACAGAGTTTTTTGGACCACCCGTTCATGAGTTATAAGGGTTCAAAGTCAAGGGTAGTTTTATTCTTTTTTAAGGGTGTTAACGTGGATTTTCTCGATCGATTTTTTAATTTCGCATTTCTACACATCAAGACGAAGAGAATGAGTCCTCGATCATCAAAATCGGAGTACTTTTATTTTTTGGCCAAAAAAAATGGAAAGGGGTACCACTTGCCATTTTTGGGGGTTGAAAAATCAAAGTTGTCCGATTTTGATGATCGACCACTCATTTTCTTCGTCTTGATGCGTAGAAACGCAAAATCGAGTCAAATATATAAAAAATCCATTTTTTCACTTCTAAAATGAGGTAAAACCGGAAGTTGGTCCAATTTCAACATAAATTATGCTTCAATCATGATTTTAACTAGTGCAATGGAAAGTTCTCGTTCTCACGAATCCAACGATACGCTCATCGTCTATGTAGGCCTGGTAGATTCTGAGTTTTTCGCAAAAAACAAAGTTATGCTAAAGCGAAGCATAGAAAAACCTTTAAACGCTCATAACTCGAAAACTATGCGAGATACGGGATTTTTGACGGGGGTGTTCTATCTAGGGGGGTTCCGACTTTACTTCTTACATTCAGACCTTTCCTATGAGCCCTCAATCAACCCCGTAGCATCATTAGCATAGAAGTTATGCATATTTCTATGTATTACAGTTTTTCGTAAATATCTCGTGATCTATGAGTCCAATCATGAGCAGTAGCTAGTGTTTCGGAATCGTCTCTTCAAGACCTCTCCAACGATACCAATGATTTTATGATTCAAGCATAAATTATGATTTCGACATTTTTTACCATTAGAACAAAACAGAACTCCAAGTAGAAATTTCAGAATTCAATATTCCCAACATTTTTGTACTTTATCAACCATCTTTATTCATACTTTACAATTTTTTAGATATTACAAATCTTCTCGAAACCTCTGCTCAGTGGATTTGAAACTTTTCTTCTTGAATCAGTTACCTCTATCTTTTACTTCCTTCGTTTTCATTCATTTTCTTTAAGGACTAACGCGGCATGACTGATTTTTCTGATGTAGCATTTTTTTCTATCTTTTCTATGGAAAGATATTCTGACATCTGACCGTCAACTAATACTTACCTGGCTTACTTACCCTTTATTTTCATGTTATTGTACTCTCATTGTATTTCTACTTTATTCTTTATGCACTTTTACCTTTATTCCAACTAAAAATTCCCGATCTGTATACCTAAAAACCAATCAAATTCTCGTAAAGACTTTGCTGCTCGATGGAGGTCTTATGTAGGCCTAATAAATTTTTTACAACATTCCGTTTTATTTAATTTGAAATCCAGTAAATGCGGCATTTTACTCTCTACCTTACCCTCAATTTCATTGGGCTCTTGGAGGCACGACAGCAATTTATCTCGAGTAATTTTTACATCTCTTGGTGAATTTTTATTACCAGAAAATAACTAAACATTTATTCTAGCAGTTTTTATCGATCCAGACTGTCAGTAAAAATCTCTAGAGTGAAAAACATTACTTCTATTCTCTTTTTAATTCTAAGCCTGAACCTTTTTTTAACCTTCCATCATTAATAAAATTTAAAAAAATTATCGACAGTCGGTAATATTTTTTTGGGGGGTAATTCTGATAATTTCTTGGGTAAAAAAGAGTCTCTTTTTTTGATAGATAGTAAATAAATGAATTTTTTCTCAAGGATAATGGAGAAAATGTAGTTTAGCAAATACTTCTCGACAAAATAAGTTACATTTTCGTGGGTCATTTATGCGTGCGTGTACGAGTCTAGGTCGTGCCTTATGTATTACTCTCTCGGGTGTTGTGTCTTATATATCCCCCGTTCAACCTAGAAATGTGTAATAGTCTTTATTTCACTAAAAAAAATCCAGCCAACTACTTATCCTCGACTTCGTCTTTTTCATGTCCATATTTCTCGACAAAGCAAAAACGAAGAAAAAATTTCATTATAAATTGAGTAATAGTTTACTAAAGTATTAAACGACATCTTGATAGTCTTCGTTGTAGGGAGAGATTAATTACATACTGGAGAATGAAAATAAGTCATTATTAGTGAATAAAACAAACTAAAAATGTAACTGTGTTTATAGCTATAACGAATATATATGATATGGCGTTGATTCGAAATATAAACAAGAGTTAGAAAATGTCGACAATTGTCCTGTAATATTAGTCACGTTCTGCAGATGTGTGTATTTCTCACATTAGTCTGTTTGCATAGGACTGGTGTGGCCAGTCAGCGCGACACATTGCGTGCAATATCCTTTGTTTGCTTCACGGACGGATTAATTCAGATCGCTCGCGGTTTTGTGTATTTACCGCCACAAATCCATTATACCGAGCCTTGTTTGAATACAGAATTATCGATAGCTGTCATCACAATTCTTAAGATTTTTCTAATTGGCTTGAATGGTTATAATTAATCATCATTCCGTATAGAGTTAGTTAATTACAAATCTTAAGGAATTTTTTTGCAAGAAATATTAAAGCAACGTGTTAAATTGAACCTCAAAAAATTCAATTGTGATCTGCGGGGTAAAATTTTACCCCCCAATACCCTTTGTTGTTGTTGTTAAGATAGAATAAAAATATTGTCAATTCAAAAGAGTGTTTGAATATTACAAAATAAAAAAAAGAGCGGATTCAAATGATTTTTCAGGTAAAATCAATTTTACCCCGTATTCTTTACTCATGTTAACATTTCTACGTTGACAAAAATTACTCTTTGACAGTATTGAGACTGAGGTGTAATAGAAAACTGCGAAAAAAAATCATTGCTGAAATAACGTAAGAAAAACTGAATCTGGGGTAAAAATATTAACCTTGGAGTAAGAATCAATGACATGAAAATAAAATATTATCGACGAGTGGTAATTCTAATTTTTACTTCTAAGCTTAAATATTTCCTAAAATTCCAACTGTTTTTTTTACTCTCTATTTTAGGGTAAAATTTTACTCCTCAAATTTTTTTTTAGGGTATCTTCTCTTTAACGTATTTTTTCTTAATGCATGTATGATGAATATATTTGAATTCTATTTTATTTGTTTTTATTTTACCCTATTTGAATATTTATAATAATTGTTATTAACTTTTCGAATAAATTTAACTGAAACTATTTCTCTTGTCACTATAATTAGTTAAAATTATTCTTCCACTAAATTTTAATCCGCACAGATGCGTACATATATTACGTTCGTCATATTTCGACATAAATCCCTCACAAATCGTCTCAAGTTTCCTCGTATCCAAATGGCAGAAGGAAGGGAGGATTTAAAGTAGGTCTCTTATTCTCATATTCGTCATGAAAGCCGCATATCAGTAGGATCAGGACACACTGATGATTCATTCGATTGATGTTTAATGCAGACATGAAAAATTAGGTATGTTATTCGACAAATTGGCATGCAATAAATCCAACAATTTTTTTTTCATCATATTTATATCAACGATAGCTATTTTAAAGCACATCAACGAGATACTTTGATACGATCAAATAAATGAGATTGAAGACGAAATATATATTTTTGTAAATTGAATTTTTTATTCATCATTGAATCTGTAGAGAGACTTGATGTGGAAATCATAAATGTACTTGCCATTTATTTCGTTCATTTTTTATGTTTATATATCACCAGACGTGATTTTAACTCACACTCAATCTCTCTTACTTGCTTTTCATGTCTCCAAATTCTTTTTTCTATTTTTCTCTTCGATCTAGTGTGTATGTGCACCTCGCTAATTCATGCTCGGTGACATCTCGTTGCCTTCGTAACAAGTACCATTGTTATTTGACAGACCCATCGATCAGACTTCATTGTTGTTTAAAAAAAAAAAAAAAAATAAAAGTTGCATTGGAGGGTGAACATTTCTGCTATGTATAATATGACGACTCTCTTCATATTTTAAATGCTTCGTGTCACCCTCCATTCACCCCACCTGCCGGAAAATAATGTTCAATGAGCAATTTATCTTGCGGTGAACCGGCTGTTAGCTTCATTATGTTTGTTTGCTAAACAAACCCGCATCACACTTATGTGATTAACGAGTGCATTTTCGTACTTGCATTCAGGATGATCGACCAAGTTAATGGTTATGGGGATTTTTAATCAATTTTTTTTAAGTTAATTAAAATATTTGAGTTATCTTTTAATAATTTTTGAGAAAGATTCTACGAAAAAAAGCTTTAAAAAGCTCTAGAAATTTTGAACCGAAGTTTTATGAGCTTAATTTGGTAATTATACACTTTCGTGATCACTTTACTTTATTTTAAGCGGTAAAAACTGAAAAAATCATTCTTTTTGGATTGTTTTTTTTGTTTATTAATTTATGTATAATACAAAAAAAAATATAAGAACTTTATCTGATAATGAGATAATTTTTTATGAAGGATTATTTTGAACAACCGTTTTTTTACGATTTAAAGCCATAAAACTATTGGAAATCTTCATTTTAGCTACTTCTACTAATTTCTTTCATAAATCCACCGTAAAATAGAACATTCTGGGACTTAGATCATTAAAATCCATCTACTCTTCGATTTTTTATTCTCAAAAAACCAGGTGACCGTGAAAATATTTAATTACCCTTAATTTACGTGCCTCGTTTCAATAAGTGTCTAATTTTAATTTAGATAAAAGGATTATTCGTTAAGGTAAAGACACAGAAATGATTTGTTTGTTGTTATAAAATTTAGTCCAACAAAAGCGTTCGCGAGAGCAAGTTGTGCAATTGTTGTTCCTGTGAATATAAACCTATATTGTATTTTCTATGTGTACTTAATTGAGTTTGTCTTACAATAAATATATTATTTCCGTTCGCTAACAAATTATGTTTCACATTCCTTCTCTACCTTCCGTCATCCACTTCATCATTCCAATTAATCCTAATTGTTTAAAATAAATATTTGTTTGAATAATTATTAACAAATATTTTATACCAATACATTAATATAAAAGTAAAAAAGTAATTTATTTAATTAATAACTTCAATATTTTCTTTTTTTTTTAAATTAATTTAATTTTCTACCTTCCTAATCATCATATTGACCCGAATCTCTTCAACAAATATTTAAAAAGAAAGAAAAAAATCTGTCAGTAAAGCACAATAGAATTTCGTAAATGATATTAGCTCTAGTGGTGGAAGTAGGTACAGTTGGAGTAGCAGGATCCCCTGACAGTAGCTGGAGTGAGTCAATGATATGTCGGGTAATAGGAGATGGTGCACATATGACGAGTTCTTTATGCCTCGTTGCTCATAAAAGTAAAATGTATGAGCCTTTATACAAGGATGTGTGATGGACGGCAGTGTATTATAATGGACAGAGTATGCACTTGTTTAGATCAATTGTAATCTAAAATCAACCTACCGACATATTTGAAGCACAATGGTCCAGAATAGACACACCATGCTATTAATAAGTAACAATACCTCATTTTCAGCCACTCTATCAAGCTCTAGCTGGGAAGATAGTTGTGTTGAAGCTATGGAGATAGCAATGTGCGATCATCACTGTTATGTGGCGTAATATTGATGTGATAAGAAGCGAGAAAAAATTGGCCACAAAAAGGAATGGTTGTTTCATGTGGGAAACAATGAACATGACGATAGCAATATGCATAGTTTGGCTACTTTATCCAATGGATAAACGCAAGAGAAAACAACATTTCAATAAGCGACAACTGTTAGGTGACTCTAACGTCCACTTTGGGGATTAAACTCTCGTCATTTAAACTCCGCGGTTACATACACATCTTTGCGATATGTCTGAATCACTTTCTTATTATTTTTTCTATAGTTTTGGTGATAAGAAAATATTCCCATTACGTGGTATTAACGATTAGGTTCATACGTTGACATTACTTTTTTTTAAAGTCTAAAAAAAAAGAATCCCTTGACTTTGAGTCGTCATAACTTTTGAAATTCTGGTCTGAAGATGGTTGTTAGGGAGTGTTTTAGAAAGATCTTGATCTCAGCTACAAGATGGCATGGTTAAATTTGAACGCCAAACATTACTTTGTCCTCAAAATGATCAAAATCATCTAAGGGTTAAAAAATACGATTTTCTAAATTTTTCTTCTCTCTTTAAGCCTCTATAAATCCTACAAGAGTAGTTCAAAAATGATTTTCTAGGAGTGTTTTAGAAACATCTTGAACTAAACTATAGATAAATTCTTTCAGATTTTACGAAAAAAATTTTTTTTATCACTAAAACAACCAAAAGTGTCATGATTTCATTCTTCACTTTTGATTATTATGCAATTATTGTATTATTATTTTGTAAGATTATTTTTTTAGACCTTTTGTGTGAGTCTCAGAGTATTTGGTCAACTGTCTAATAGAGCAAATAAGAAATTTAATAAATACATAAATGAAGCAAGCTCGAAAAAATAAGAAGTCGCAAGTAGATGTTGAAATAAACCTCAGCAAGAATGCTAGTGTGGGTGAATAGTTATATACAAACGTGTGTAAAGAAATGAAAGAGATAGAGAAAGATATAGGGAACGATAAAAAGTAACCTTTATTGCGTGACGAAATGACCATTGCAGTATACGAACAGCTTTGTGTGTTAGAACACATCAACCAGCTGAAAATACTCTCATTCCTGGATCCACCTTCTCCGACGACGTTTTCTCGTGTTCCCCTCTTGTATTCTGCAAACGTTTAATTGCCACTCGTCCGTGATTGTGTCGTTATATACTTACACTGTAGTCTTTTTTTATTTTTTGTTTCATCATGATTGCTCACCTATCATTCTTCACATGCTTTCATTTTAATCCTGTCATTTTTTTCAAGTGTTGTGGATTATTTATCATTGCTTGATGAATTTTTTTTTTTAAATTTTCGTTTTTACGGCGTATTTATGAAAAAAATTATGAAAAATATCTCAACTGAAGATTTCATATGGTTTTCTGACTTTAAATGTAATCATAAACGCTCTACAAACGCTTCTTTCATTTTTCATAAAACTTAGTTGAAATCAATATTAAATAACAATTATTTTCTCAATATCTCGAGAATTAGAATCAACAATACCAACTTAGCAAAATCCATGTTAGAAAAAGTGCGAATAATAATAATAGTAAGACATAGATATATACATACTGCTGCTTTCAGCAAAGGTAGTTGGCAACCGCGGCTCGAATTTTCTTCAAGTGGCAGAGAAGCACGGAGGCTGCTAGTGGCCCCCGAAGGGGCTGTGCTCTGACTTTCGGCCCCATCCATACTAGCTATCTTCCCTAAACCCCTCGTCACACCAAAGCTGAAAGCCCGACCAACCTAACGTCTTTCTTCGTCGTCAAGACTATATTTCTCAAGTTTCTCGCACTACCAGTACGATAATTCGATCTTTTATATACTGATTTCTTCCTACAGCTACTAATACTTACCTCTGGTATATCATCAGATCGTTAAAATTAAGTGGAAACTTTCATGCACTTTTTTGCATAAAATTCCCATCAAATATTTGCATGACATCTTCTTCATTTTTTTTTAATACAATGAAGATAGTAGTTTTTAAGCAAAAGAACCTATTTAAAATGTTTTTTGTAAATTTATTCTTTATTGTAATGATAATTAAACATTGTATAGAATTGTTTATTGAGTAATTTTATTCCTGCGATACCTTATTTTTATACTAGAGATTCAGAAATGTTTATTACAATTTTTTTAACATGTAATTATTGAAAAATTATTACATTGAATTCTTTGAGCACTATTTTCAATGAAAAAAGTCTTTTGGAATACAATTAAAGAATGGGAATTTTTCTACTTTGAACACCTATGCAATTTTTAATGTTAAAATTCAGTGCATACTGGCAGTAGATCTATTCCATCTAGATCCAATCAACTCATTGATGAATTAATAACAATGATGGTAACAATACATTACCTGATCATGAGGAAGCTTACGCTCCTCTTAATGATATAAACTGCGCGGAAATAGCAGACCGCAGCTCGGTTAAAACTATGTCTTTTATGTACCACATAATCCGCCAATTATCCAAGATCCAATGAACAGGAATAAAAAGAATGACTTTATGAAGCCATTGAATCTCAAAGATGATTTAAAGTATTGTTAAAAATGCTCTAGACCATATTAATGGTAAGAAAATGTTATAACGACTTATGTTAATTTTTTGTCGTGATTCAGATGGTCTTATAACAGCACCACTGTGTGTTACTTGACTGTTAAAATGTAGTCTTGGCTACTGTTAGTCAGTGTCTGAAAGTCAATCGTTTTATCCTCACGGGACTCTTTGAAAGGATCACTTAACTCCTCCTTCGCTTGTCTTACTGCACTTGTCTAGCTCGCACTCTTTCGCATCAATCCGAAATTTGTTCCGAGTAGGTGAACCGCCCGGCATGAGGAGAATGGGTAGAGGCGAGTTCCCTCGACGCAAGCGAAATCCAGCTACTCGAAAGTTGAACGGAGGATAATCTCCGGAATAGAGGATCATCCAATTACGAGGCAGGTGACCCTAGTGTCATTTGTATTCATTTCACTTCTGTCTTACCTTATAGTTGCCAAGACTATCACCCGATCGACCATCTTTTGTATGCAGTTTCTACTCTTTATCAACCATTTCAACTCTATTGTCTGCTTCAACAGGAAATACGAATTATTACCTGCGATCCACACTTGAAGAAATTCTTTTTCATGAAAAGAAAATTTTCTGTCTAAATTTTTTTGAAGAATGTCAAAATAATGAATATTATTGACATTAATGCATATCAGTAAATATTCACTGATTCGCAGTAGTTTTCACTGATTCAGTTTGAGAGAATATTATTAAATTTTTATTTAAAAAAAAATACAATCAAAATTAATTTTTATTTTATCTATTATTTATTATACATACACTATTGATTTACTAATTTCATTGATTTTTATTTTTTAATTTATTTTCGTTGTATTTCTTAAAAGAAAAAAAATTATTACAATTTTGTTATTGTAATGTTAAGCATAAATTGACTCATTCATTGAGACCTTTATGCTGAAAGAGTAGTGATCATGACCACGGAAAAACAAACCAAGACGAACAATAAATGATAAATGGACACAAGTCAGTCAATCAATCATCCTAACAAGCAAATAATATGCTTTGCTGCAGAACAAAATAAACTTATAATGCTTGAATGGTTTGTTGCTAAGCACATTACCTGAAAAATACCTAGCGCACCTGTACGCCCCCAAAAAATTCATGACCGCAACGAATGCAAGAGTTGCGCCCACTTGGCCTTTTTATTTCTATTCAGATCTTTTAACTGTGAGGAAATGGTTTGGACCCAGATTATTACCAATGTGTACATCTATTTTCCAAACGGATTAGTGAAAAATTTTGCATGGTCTTGTATAAGTAACACCCCTCAAATACCATGTCCAATTGTAAGTATAATCATTTTTCATTAATTTGACAACATCTCTATTATTCAATAAATCTTTTGAATGTTTTTTTTTGCAA
This sequence comes from Chelonus formosanus, assembly GCA_028641665.1. NCBI lineage: Eukaryota > Metazoa > Arthropoda > Insecta > Hymenoptera > Braconidae > Chelonus > Chelonus formosanus. The sequence continues at coordinate 6,394,392 of CM054000.1, forward strand.
TTATTTTTAACCGAGTAACGTTTATCATTTAATTGACGTTAAATATTAATTTTTAGTAATTTTAAGTTGTTTTTAAATGGTTTTAAAAACCATGAAACAATAAATGTTTTTGTAATTAAATTTAGAATGCTTCAGGTTAATGATAAAAATGCTTGCAAGTTTAAAAAAAACATTATACAGTAACAATAAGTGCTTGTAACTTCAAAAAAAGCATTTTACAGTAGTAATTAGTGCTTGCAAGGTAAGCGAAAGCATTGTGCAGTAATAATTAGTGCTTGCAGCTCAAAAAAAGCTGTACAGTAAGAAAAAGTATATTATTGATAAAAAAAGCTCAAAATTAATATAAAAAATTCCGTACGTAGACTTTATTGTTAAAATGAAATAAATAGAAAATTTGGTCAACTTTGGTGCCAGAATCAGTGTTAGAAACATCACGCATGTATAAAGCATAGGTGAACTAAACGAGCAAAGTTATGATGGTTCATGAATAGTCCCATAACGAATGCCACACTAGCCCCATGATACTCGGGTGAATGGGTCGTCCGTTGTATAGCATACTACCTAACTATAACGCGTGATTTTCTATGCTGAAAATTGTTTTACGCCTATAAACACAACCTGCTGTGAGACGACAGTTGGCGTGTAAAAATGTAATGACCCTTTTTTTCGTCCGTCGAATAATAAATCTGTTTCGAAAAAATTGAGTATCGTCTTTTTTTTTTGCAGATAAAATTAGATACAGAATAGCTTCAATCATAAAAACTATTTCAATTTCTCATTAAGAGAAAATTTATTTCACTGCAATTTTTCAAGTTAATTTAAAAAAAAGGTCATTATTTAGAGATGTAAAATATTCAAACAATTATTACTGTTGCTAAAAATAGATAAAAGCTGTCATAATGTTAGTATAAAAGATTTTAAGTTCATTTGATGTCCTAAAATTTTATCGAAAGGCATTGAATAGTTCTCGTTAAGACGTTATTTATATAAATAAATGACATTACGAAGTTTACTAAAATATGTCAATTGAATATTTTGTATGTAGTGAAAGTTTACTAGATTAGATGTTCATCCACTTATCAAGGGATACTGTGAGTATATACAGCATATAGAACAATAATATATGTCTATATGGGTCTATGTATAAATGGGATACATACGTATAATACATATTCCAACAGATGGAAGTGTTAATAATTGATAGTCGCACCCCCTCTTGAATACTTTCGGACCATAGGGAAGTAGTTTGAGTTTAGGGGAATAAGTAGTGAGCCCCTTTTGCACTTTTTTCACTGTCAAAGTGTACAATAGATATGGAAATTCAAGTGAAATTTGAATATACCAAAAATAATGAATAAAAATATCATGATTACTTAATTTTTTGAGTTTTTGTATTCTCTTCGATATTAACTTCCTCATTTAAAAATTATTTCAATGGGTACGATTTATCAAATTAGAAATTTTAACGAATCTTCACATTTCAACGTCAGCAGAGTTCGAATTCATCATTTTTAAGATGATGTCTGTGTGTACATCTGTACGTTTGTTTGTTTGTACGTTGATGAACCATGTTTCTCCAACAATAACTCAAGAACCAAGCAAGATATTAATTCTAAACCAATTCTATTCGAAAGATAACAATTAAAAGATGTGCTGATAAAATTTTCATTGAAATTAAACGACCAGTTTTTTTTTATAACAAAAAAAGTAATAATAAAAAAAAATGCAAATTAATTTTTTTGTCAATGTCTCGAGAACTAAGAAAGATATTAACTTTAAACTCATTCTATTCGACAGTCATTCAATTCCATTTAGTCAATTGTATTTTTTACTACACGGAGAAAAAATTCTTATACTCGTCACTATAAAACTATCAATTAAATTATTTCATGACACTAGAGTATCAAAATGATGTAAAAAAAAAAAATTAATTGGCTGAAAGAAAATATTGAAAATTTCCAAAAGACTTGAGAATGATAGCAAAATTTCCTCAAAATGATTTATTTGTTGGCATTCGCAAAATGATGGAAAGCTAAAGACTCAATCTGCACACTCACACCTGCTATGCACACACAGTCTCTCCATACATACTGTGATAGGAAAATCCCCTAGGTCTTGGCAAAGTTTGCATGATGGTGGGTCAGAGATTTAGAGTAGATTGTGCGGTAGTTGCGACCATCAGCCTGCAACTAACAAACTTCTTAGGTATATACATATATACATACCACAATACATATATATCCAGTAAGTAAATATATATATATATATATATTCATGAAAATAAGCTCAAATAATACACATCAAAGTATCCTTTGTTATTACTTAGGAAACTTAAGCCCATTATTACCCATTTTAATACCCAAACTTGGATATAGGTCATTATTACTACTATTATTATTATTTTCTTTACATTAATTTTCATATTCAAACTCGTAATGGAATTAGTGCACTTCACTTACACTTAGATAATAAAACAGAAAATAATTTTTAAAAAAATTTTCGACAACAATTAATTATAAATATTTTTACGATGATTTATTCTTGATGTTATGTTACAATTAAATATTTTTTGAATTATTTTATTTTATTATAAACAATTATTGAGTTTTAAACAATTAGGATAAGTTAAAGAAAGAAACATTATCAATATTTAACAATAAATGATCTTTACTACGAGGCAAAGAAGTATTCTTCACTTCAGAAGAGTAGGGGAGGCATGTAATAAGTCGTATAGGAAGCATGAAATGTATTTTTGTCTTCTATTTGGCATTAGTTCATAACATACAAAGGAGTGTAAGTATTCTCATCAATAGAAAAGGAATTTGTGTAATATTAACACAGGGTGAATAGACTAATAGATAAATAACACTCTGAAGATGAATAAATGATTGAAATTATAAAAATCTAAAGATGAAAATTTACCAGCATATTTTTTATCTTTTAAAATATAATTTTGTATTTGTTGTCCATCTTTTGAGCTTAACTTTCCCATCTATTGGTGTGTTCACCCTACTAGTCCTTCTACAGAAAACAATTTAGTAAAAAGAAAACCACTAAAAATATTTTCTTTTCCCATTAATGATTGTTTCAATAACAAACAAAGCTCAGTGCTTTATAAATAATATTGTTAAACAATAAAAACAAAATGGATTGAAGTGTAACGTTGAGTTGAATTATTGTTAAAATTTAAATCATTTATTGGCTGGACTGTAATTAATTAAAATAAAATCGAGTGGAGAATCTGAGATATAGTTGAAACAAGAGCCAAGTGAGAATGAGGAATCTGGAGCCAAGGATTTGACAAATACAGATCGTCTGCTTAACCAAGAGCCGAGTGTTAACGTTAATATTTGAGAATCCGGTTATCGCGCGCTTAATATGCAAGGGTTAATATGAAGGCCTCCCCGGAGGAGTCGTAAGGTGGCGACTCACGTATGCTCAGCATATAGCAGCTACTTCGTACATCTACGTGCAGTACCCTTTTCTCTTGCTGTACACTAACCTACAGCAGTCGACCCATAGGGGCAAAGAGGCAAATACACTCACTGCATATTTCATATTTATATTAACCTGATTACGAGATGTTACCACCACCCGACGGCTTAATACAGATATGTGGACTTTGTTTCTGAACTACTGGCATTCATTTTAATAGAATTTGTAATTGAATGAGTTATATACTTACTCTACCATTTTATTCATTATTTTTATCATTACATTCATTTAAATTATCATTAACTACGTTTCGAGATATACCTCTGAGTTCATATTTCATTTTAGTGGTCAACTTTTTCCAGCTTTTTTCACTTTACCAACAAACTTTTACATTCTGATGACGAAGGAGTGTTATAGTTAGTTAAAATAACGTCATTACAATGAATAGGTGAAACTAGAATGGTCATTGAGATCAAAATAAATAAATCAATTGACGGAATAAGTTAGGTATACATCAGTTTCAGTCAATTCTAGGTCTAGGATAGTAATAATCAAAGCTTGCAGTCTCTATGTTAGTTTAATAAATGACTCTATTATTTTATCATAACTGGCTACCTTTCCAATATGATAACAAAGCGTGGTTTTACATCTTGAAATAGGCAGGTAAGTGAGCTAACCTGGGTGGAACTCAGCAGGTAAACTATTGATGATTAGATATGTTTGATCTCACCAGTTGATAGAAGACTCCAACAAAATATTTCGAATAAAATAAAATATTTTCCAGAATTATTGGGTCGTGATTTGATTATTTACATGAGTCATCAAATAATGCAAAAAAAAACAAAATATTTACAACTAACGAAATGACATGGGTTGAATAAAATGATTGTATTGAAAGGGATATGTGATATGATAGTTTGGAGCTCTTGATAGCCCTCTGGCGTCCCGTGGTTATCGCGACGGCGCAAACGAAACAAACAATATGTTAGCAGCCCTCGACGATATTTCGAATTTGAATTTAAATAACTTGGCAGGATCGGCTCAGGGACTCTGGGACTACATACGCGAATATAGTACTCATCTTCTCTTCTCTCTTTAGTTACCATCTATCTATATTTTAGCACTCTTTCTTATTCTCTTCTCCTTTCTTCCTCACTTTCTTCCTGATGTTTTTCATCCATACTGCACCGTTTCCTTATTTCGTCCCCCTATCACAAACTCCAACGACTTTTATTGTAAAAAGTCATTACCCCAAGTCCTGTGTCTCACGCTGCTGAACTCGATTTTATGTACTCTGGGTCCAGGATCCAACGAGACCGTTTTAATTCTTAATTTATCTAATATTTATAAAATCGTCGTAGCCAGAGTAAAGTCAAGCAGATTTCCCAGGGTGCAGACCAAAGTCCACCAATTCACCATTATATTGAAAAATATCATCGAAACTAACTTGTTGCCTACTTCATCTAGCCTTTACATATTTACACAATTGTTGCTTCCATTTTCATTGCTTTATTCCCTACCAGTTGTTAACAGTAATTGTTTTCTTGGCTTCTGAGATAATAAAAATTTATTGATCATCATATGTGGATTTAATATCCAATCCTTTTGCTGAAAGAATTAACTTTGAATGCTAGGAAGTATGAAAGACCCTTGGAAAGCTAGCTGTTAGACATGGAGAGGAATTAAAATAACTGTGGGCTGATATTACATGGTATCAGCTTATTTAAAAGCACTAACTCTAGCTTAGTAGGTAAGACCTTTTAGCTAGGGTGGTTAGACACTCTCGTGAGTGATCAATATCAACCAGGGATATATCAAACAATGTTCCTTGGACCAGGATAAGTCTTGATTTAATCAGGTCATGCTTTACTAGGTCATTGATGTATTTTTTAGCACTTATTAATGCAAAGTAATCATTAGTTTAATCAAACACATTGACACTTTGATCTCAAACAGTCTTTTATTGATCTAAATAATAGTATCTCCAACAAAAGAAATTTGGTTTATCATCAACCTAATTTTTGGCATCATTTTTATCATCAATCTTTACCACCTCACACTTTGATTGAACCCATGATAATAGATCGCTGTGATTAGTTCAAGTAAATAGATAAATTGATTGGTTTAATTGGAACAACATCATGGAATGTTGATCTAGATGAAATGAAATGAATCTCAAGAACAAAAGAGTTAAGATAAATTGATTATTGATGGCTTTTTGATGAGAGCTAATAAAATAGATGCATGTTACAGTGTCAATTTCTAGTTTAATTATAGTTTATATTAGAATATGGCACGCCATCATCACCGTACTAAAGGGGATGTGGTTGTGATGCTCTGGATCCCGAGGTAGAATAGAATAAGGGATGACGTTTGATTAATCGATAAAGTTTGGTACTACAAGTTGATGATGAAAATGCCAATTTGCACCTTACTATTCTCTTACAAATAAAATAACAATCAATTTATTCTGCTTCTCAAAAAAGTCATCAAACTTTCATCAACAATTACTTTAGTAATTGGATCAATTAAAAGCAGTTGAGATAAAATGAATGCAAAGAATAGTCTGGAAGTTAATATTTATTTAAAACTGTTGATAACTTATGATTTTCTAAGCCAGAGGTTCTCTGTCACTTGCAGGAAGGGTTGAGTTGAAAAAACTTAATTAATGGCCGGCTTTTCCCCACGGGTGTCCATGCGACGACTGGTCGAGAAGTAAACGAGTAGGAAGCAGTGAGATGACGGAGTGCCCTCTGAGGAACAACCCTCGATGCAAACTCAGCTCGTATGAATATGTCTCTGCTAATTCAAACTTTCTCCCAGAGGCAATGGTTGCTGCAGCTTGTTTACGGGTTTTACATTTTTTTAGACACCAATACACTTCAAGTTTCACATGGTCCTGGTCTCCATCATATCAAACATACTCTAAATGAGTTTGAAATAATTTTTTTCCCACCAATTCTTCCAACTCCTGATAGCCATTGATGGCTTTGGACTCTTCATGGTAGCTTTAGATCAAAGTTTAGTATCTTTGGGTCTTTTGGCAGCAACTTCAAGCAAGCTAGAATGATATTCATCAATCTGTTGATAAGAATTAGTAGAAGACTGCTAGCTTTTTTGTTGAATGGAGATGATAATCTTGGTTGAATGACCAGTAAAGTCCTAAATGAATACTAACTATCACTTATCCATGAGTTTTATAATACCGAGAAGATATAAACGACAATACTAGAGGCAAGTAGTAAAAATACCGCCAGGAGACGCCATTTAAAATTCAGTTAGGAACACTATAGGGTGTGACTTTATGTCATATCTTAGCTCGTATATAAAACGTACTCTGGATCCTGCTGCAAACCCTAGACTTATCTTCCACTCGATACTTCAGACTTGGTACGATCCATGATCATGATTTATTTAAGCGATAATTGAAAATTCCTTGGAATACGACCAATATATAGATTTGTCACCTAACAAAGTTTTACGTAGTCGTTGGTGAATTTTAAATTTATTCCTCTGCTCCTAAACATATTACTCCTGTCACACATGTCTATTAAATTCACATGATCCTGGACTTTAAGCTCTATTATTGCTAGAGTGTTGATTGATCAAAGAAACTGGTGGGTAGGATTCTTGGAGATGATGCTATGGTAGTGCTGATGTTGGTGATGGTTAGCCTAGAATGCTAGGTTTTTTTTTTTTTATTCTGCGTGAGACTAGTGTTGATATGTTATGTCCTGCTGTTTGAATAATTAAATTCTATGGCTGTAAAATAGCAACTACTATTGGAAAATTTATTGAGGCTCAGTTACGGCTGGGAAACAAAGCTGGAGATGGATCCAAGTGGTTGTAAAAGTAAATAAAGATGATGTAGAGTTTTTGTGTTGATAAGACAGGCTGCTATTTATTGTTCTTTTACTCAAATATTTTGTTACTTATTTGAGAAAACAATTTTAATATAATATAATCAATAAGAAGCTCATGTTCCAACTTGATAAAAGCAACATAATTATTGCAGTGAAGGTAAAAAAAAACATTCAGCAACGATTCGTTGTTCTTTAGCTCCAACATTCTCCCCCATCATATACAAAGGAAAAATCCACGACTATTACGGGATCAGTATAAATAAAAATGCTATTAAAATGAAAATATTTATGTCTGTAATGTAGAATCAGTGATTGTTATTATCACTCGAATAAATTGAAATATGATTTGATTTATCAGCAATAAGAGAAATCCTATCACGATCGACGACGTTACAAGACTTTTCACTCTACATCCCGTGCGTTTTGATTAAAATGTGGGCTTAATCATCGCTCTGGTGGCACCTGGGGACTTGGAATTCTAGCAACTCCTCTATCTTTTCAGCTTCTTATATTCTCGCACCCATTTTATTCAACGACTCTGCCATCATTGAAGAATTTCTAGCTCCAACCAACAAATAATGCTATACATGACGTACTCTTTTGTCGTGGTCGTATAAAAAAAAAAAAAAAAAAAGACAAAAAATAAAGAATGAGTTTTTCGTTTTAAGATATTAAAATGTGTCATCTGATGGTGCTTCTATCTGCAGCTTTTTATTTGTTACCAAGACTATTTTTATTAAAATCACTTTTCGTGCATCTAATTTTTACTTTTATTCAAATTTTTAATATCATTAATGATCACCAAAATTTTGTAGAGAGCTTTTTGGAATCAATATTTAAAAAAAGCTCATAGATGTTTTGTTTTGATGATCATTGATTGTTTTGATAAATTTTTAAGTGATAGCAGTGGACTATAATAATCCATGACTTCAGATAATTCATAACCATCTGACCGAATGATGTTAGTTTGGTATTAGCATCATGGAATGAAACGTAAGAAGCATTATATTAACTAGGAAACATCGATAGAATAAGAAGGGAGTGCAGTAGACTAGGTTTGGTACATAAGGGGGCGGTGAGGAGCTAGCAAAGTGGTAAGCATGGTGGGAAAGGTAATGCGCAGAGGAAACGATGGTGCACGAAGAAGGGTATATAGCTGGGGCTGCAATTTCCGCGACTCGTGATTGGGGCAGCCTCCTCAGGGAGCAAAAACTCCATCTACAAATGAACAACCGTGACAAGAGCCATAATTTCTCGTGACTGAGCCACAACTACCGACGTTTTCAGGATACACTGGTATATACTAGGCTACTACCCCACTGCAGTTATGGTTTCTTCGAGATGATGGAAGATTGGCGTCGTCATCTTGGATTTTTGATGGTTTAGCTAAGCCACTCAGTACTGATTTTTTGAGGAAAAGAAAATAAAGATTTTTAGAATAAATTCTATGCAATGAAATTGACAGTACAAAGGTTGCAACTTTCTTTGCATTACCAACAAAATCGCATGTCGTCAACATTCATTGTCATGTTTGGATATGAGCTTTTTTATTTTAAATTTGGAGCTTTTTAAGATAACAATTATCTAATGTAATTTGAGATTTTTTGATAGATAAACTTTGGTCTAGGATTTGAGGGTTCTTTATAAGAATGAGAGCATTTTCAAGGAATTAGAATTTTATTCACATAACTTTGAGCTTTTAGAAAAAAAAATGATTTAAACTTTTTTCTAAAAAGTTAAGCTTTATTCTAAGATTTAGAATTTTTTTTGTAACAATGTGAGCTTTTTTTTTGTTAGAAAGACGTATTTAACAATTCAATGTTCATTTCTAAATGTAAAAGACAATATATTTGAAAGACATATATCGAAGTAATTAAAATGATTGTCATTGCAGCTCAGTCAATTTATCAAGCCTCCAACATACCCCGTGCCAACTAAAGGTTTCCATTTTCCACCGTAGAATTTCCTAGTAGTAATCCTGCCACGTCTCAAGGTCCCTCCAAACACCGGATTACGCTTTGATCCGGATGATGTATGACGCCATCTGGAGAAAAAAATTAAATCAACACTTGATAAATAGAAGTGCAAGCTAAAGTAGCAGTGAGTTAATAACAACTACGCACATGCATGTATATATAAAATACATACCATCATCCCTTATTTCCAACTTATTTCTATCTCATCCTTGAAATATATATTGAACACGAAATTGACATTTCCACGAGACAAATATAGAAGACAATCATGGGTATGCTGGTGGATGTATGTAGGTATATATATATATATTGTGGTTTATATATATGATGTTGGTAGAGAAGTGACGTCAGAAACGTCGTAACATCGAAAAGAGTTTCATAGAGTACAAGAGCAGTAGCGAGTGCCCCTCAGGATTTGACCTCCATTACGCGAGGTTAACCGCTCTACCTTCGCACTGCCGAGAACTTTGATTGGTCTGAAAATCCTATTAATTTGAGACGTACGGTAAACTCCATCAAATATATATGTATATATATTTTATATATAAATATATATATTCATATGTATTTACTGATACATGACACGATTATTTTTTCTGCCAAAATTTTATCTTGAGCTTTTTTAATAAACAACCAGAGCTTTCATTAACAAATAAAAGGCAAAATTTTTGGATTTAATTTGAGATTTTTGTGAAAAATCTCTCTGATATCTTAGAATTAAGCCATTAATGCAAGCTCGAATAAAAAAAAAACGTTTCCCAAAAAAAGTTCCCACAAATTATTTGTGATCATCATTATACCATCCAGAACTTCCCTCCCCCTTGAGCTTTTAATCGATTACCTTGAGCTTTAATTGTGCTTACCTAAATTTAAGGAGCTTTTTTCCAGCATTTATTACGAAATCATCATATGTTCACTATTCACTTCGAAATCAAAATGATTTTATGTCTAAAAAAGCTTTGAAAGCTCTAAAATTTGATCGAAATATCTCTTTCACTTGAATACTCCGAGAAACTGAGTGAAAACCGTTAGAATTTTTTTTTCCTCACCTATGCAAGCTGTTCATTATTGATTGCATCTAAGTATACTAAAGCAGGATACGGTAGTACTTTAGGAGAAGATGAGATGCGGGATAAATATTGAATAGAAAATCAAAGCAAAAAATATTATTTATATATATTTATATTTATCTAGTGAGCTGCATAGGTGGAATATAGGGGGGAAGGGGTGGCAATGCAGGTGGGGTTTATTCGCAAGGTAGTATCTGGATTTCACGCGGGGGTTGCTTGTGCTACCACGAAGGCGGCACCGGACACGCCCCCCACAATAGCCGTTCGCGCAACCACCTCGCGTCTTTTCTCTGCAAAATTTCAACTTTTCTGCGGCAAAGACAAGATATATGTCAGATACATATTTCCTAATAATACAAGAAATCTACTAACTTTTCGTTATGTAAATATTCATTCCCATAACTAAAAAATCACCTCTATCTGTTGATAATAAAGCATAACTATTTGATCATTTTTAGGCTCTTAATTGAATTGTATTCGCTATCACCAACACTAACGACATTAATTTATGTTATTTAGAGAATAAATATGTTACGTTTTATGTTACGATGTGGGTGTGTGTATACAAGCCAATCGATTGACTTAATAAAGAAGTAGATGTTGACTTATATCTATATTATTATAGGGTAGTAGTCCTGGAGAAAGATAATTACTTCAGAGTCGGAAAGTTGTCGGTCCCGGTCATAACTTTGCGATTCCCGAGAGACTCGCTGCAATTTGTTGGCCGGGAACAGAACTAGGTGCGGAGCGAGAAAAGGACGAGTCGTTGAAATTATTTGGGATATGTTCAGGGGTGGTGCAAGATGCAAAATAGTGTGATGTTGGGGTATAGGAGTGTGTTTGTGTGTCTAATAGACATTTTTCTATAGTTTAGTACATTATGATACTCCTTAAATCAATACCTCATTCCTCCCTCCTTCCATTCTTATGCATTTCGATGATGCATTACATTTATGCACTTTAGTGATGCATTTTGTGCATTAATGCAGCTTATTAATGCATTTATGTGCATTGATGCATCTTATCAATAACCTTCAACGATTAGTGTCATGTATGAACTTCGCTGATGCATTTTAATGATGCACTTCATTAATACTTCTTTTTTCAATATATTTTCGTGATGCACTTTTAAATTGCATCGAATAAAAGTACTTCAGTAACGCGACTTTTTAATGCACTTTAATGATGCATCTTATCAATGCATATTACCATTGCACTTTGATGATGCATTTAATCAATGCACCAAGAGAAAATTTTTTTTATTTTAGCATGTATATGTATAAGTAAAATAACTTATTTTATGTAGCAAATAAGCAACGATTGTGGTGTAAAGGAATAAATAATGCAGGTGCAATCTTATTTTGTATGATAATCTGCAGTGGCTGGAGAAATATTCATCACGGAGTTGTGCACTAGGAGAATCCGTTTTTTCTTCATTTTTTGATGGTAAAATATATAAATATATCTGCAGTGGCTGAAATACTTTACAAGAGAGTCCACTGGGGCCGACTACTCTGGTTTCTGGGGGGTTTCTGAACTTTAGTCATGAATACACTTACACATACAAATGATGCATGGAACATCAGTCATCATGTCGTGTGAGAAGAGGGATACAAACTGTTGGAAAATATGCTTATAAGTATATACAGGTTGGTTGGAAGCTTCTAGATCAGAAGTACTTGCTCATATTGCAGATATATCGGATGATGGAATAAAGCTAGAGAAGAAACTTGTGTTTTTCCAAAGTTTTGAGGCGGCCCTAGAGATATATCGTGGATCAACACGGGATTACTGTTAAAATGATAGCTTCGAATCTGCAGACATGGGTAAATGATGGATCGTTTTCCCACATGCTGCATCAAAACCTCAAGAAATTTATAAAACTACCGTAAATCTTTATTCAACTTGAATATATTTATTACACTTTTTTAATTTCATTATAAAAAAAAATTTTACAAAGGTGTTGAATGTGTGCCAGACCACCTGGAAAAATCAGAATACGATTCCATAGTTCGGTTGAATGAAAGTAAACTCTTGTTTGTTGATTGATCAAAACTCTAATATTTAGACAGATAGCAACGTCATCGTCATGGCCACACGTAAGTTGACAACTGATCATTGCGAGAGAGAGAAAATCATTAGTTTCACGCGATCTATGACGTTGAGTTTACTCGGAGAAAGCCAACGGATGATGGGAAGAAACATTGTGCACAAGCCACCCTTGGGGCGGGTTCCTCCGCCTTGCCAACAGCTGATTAATCGTTCTGGCCCTTCCCTAGAGAGTTTACTAGTACTGCCGCATCCGCCGACTTATATTCTTTGTCGCTGATATTTTATGCTGACTATTTTTTTGGTTTACCACTAAGAATACGTACACCTACTGTTCATATTCGCTTGTCAAACGTTTTAAAAATTTTTTTTTCTCTAGTTCCTAGAAAAATTCGAAGGTAAAATGTTTTTTTTTGCTTTCCTAGGAATCCTTTAAGAATTTATTTTCATTGTTTTGTTCAATTTTATTTATTTATATTAAACAAATTACAGTCATTAAAGTCCTGTAATAAAGTGCATTGATGCATCAGTAAAGTGCAATCATGAAGTGCATTTGTGATATGCAAGATTAAAGTGCAACAGTGAAGTGCATTGATAAGATGCATAACTGAAGTGCATCGATGAAGTTTTCCATTGAAATGCATCAAGGAAATAAAGGTCAAAAATAAAATGCATTAATACAATGCATCATTGAAGGGCAATAATAAAATGTCGCATTGAAGGGCAATAATAAACTGTTATGGTGCATAATTAATATGCATTGTTGAAGTGCATAATTAAAATGCATCTGAAGAAATAAATTGTGAAAAAATCTTTGAAATATTTTTCACAAAATAACAATAAATCTTCAAGAATATATTACTGACTCAAGTAAATTTACAGAATAAAGTTAGAGTATTAATCCTACAGATGTGACGTATTTTCTAACCATGTTACAACATCCACACATATACACAAGTTTGCACTGCAGCTTAATTTGTTTATCTACAAGAGCACAGGTGCCTAGGGGTAAGGGTAAATTGCAATGCGAACCAATGTTTTATTTAAATACGTCCCTGCGACCCTACACTCAGGCCCCATGGGTGTCCTGGACGGTAGCAGCCTGCACTTAATATGGGAAGCGACAGAACAATTTTTATTTTTCACTCGCGACGTTCAAACGTCGAGAGACATCTTCCTAGTTTTTTTTTCGCCCTTTTTTCGTCGTATTTTGACATTCATGGCAATCTAGTGTGAGTTCGAAACGATTACTAGGACTTTTTTTTCGTCCTTTTCTAGTACAATGAATAAGCACTCCAGTTTAATAATAAATGAAACAAGTTTGAGCTAAAGTGGATAAAGAAAATTCTCTCTCTATTCTTCTTTCAATTGTCGACGAATTTTATACATTCTGTAAAGAAGTATTCCCGTAACTAGGGATTATTAATGAACTCTTATGAACAATGCTTCTGTTATTTTTGCACAATTTATGAATCTTTATTAATCTGGGTTACACTCGGTACAATACACTTCAAAACGTGGGTTCTCTTCGATGATAACTTAAGTTAGTGCGAACACTTCACCAAAGACTGCAAATAAATTTAATGTTGAAATATAATGTTCTTTAAATTATCACGAACAAGTTACAGGCACAAAAAAAACCCAGTCATGGGGCATTTTGATGGAAAAATTGAATTTAACAATACAGTTTTATACAATGACGTTAATGGCAGTAAGAGAGACATAGAGAAATAGTGTTTTCGACTTTTCTCGTTCCATTTTCTAATCTTCCCTACTGCGAATACTTACGAAAAACGAGATTATTAATTCGAAAACGTTTCCGAATAAATATTGCATAAAAAAAAATTACAGCTGTCAAATATTTAATAAAGAAATTGTCAATTCAAAACTATAAAATCATGCATTTCACGTTTACAGAATGGCCAATATGAAAGTCACCTTTAAAATTAATTAGAAAAAAAATAGAAATTCAATTGGGCCTCCTCAAAGCACTTATAAAATCCGCTCCTATGTGCTCGAACTACCATAAATAATTTTTTGATGAATAAATAATATCAAAAAGAGAGTGATTTAATTTTTTAATATCATATTCTATGAAATATGATGAAAAAATGCACTTTTTATGCAACTGCATCTTGAAAAACAGTTCGATGCATTTTATTTTATGCACCAAAATGTATCAGGCAACTTTTTGTGCAATATTTATTATTAATAACCATTATGATACTCTTAAAAAAAGCTACCTCTATTAACCAATTTAATTAAAATTAATAAATGCACTTTCTTATGCAACTGCATCTTGAAAAATGGTTCAATGCATTTTTTTTATGCATCAAAAAATATGAATTCATTTTTTGTACAACATTCATTGCTGATGATTGTTATTATATTCTAAAAAAAATTAATAATAAATGAATTTTCATTGAACAAATTAATTGAATGCATTGAAATGACGTTATCGATCGAGTAAAAATAATTTGTACTTATCAAAATTTATCATGATTCTTTATTGATGAAAAAATATGTAAGTAAGGATAAAAGTGTGTACCGGAAACCCTTAAAAAAGAGAACTGAACCCACCAATAAACTTCAAAAAAAAGTTTTTGAAAGTCACTGTACAAATAATAATTCTTTATATCTATATACATTACAGTAGTCAAGCAAGTCGCCCCGTGTGGCGTAATTTGAGTTAATTTTGCTGCAGGGAACCGGAGACTTGATTAAAAGTCGCGACTCATTGTCTTCTGTTTGCTTTGGGTGCATAGCTTGGCCCCTAAGCCAATTCCATGCACAGCAATGAGACTCGTTAAAATTCATAAAAAAATATCACCAAACTCGCTTTTTTTTGTTTTTTTTTATTCTCATAAAAAACTAACTAAATAAAAATAACGAATTGAATAAATATATTCAACATATTCTGCGTAAAAAATAAATATGATACCCCACAGCAGCCCTATCATAAATAATCAGAATAAAAAATTTATTACCGACTGAAGATAATTGAAAATTCAATGAGATATAAATTGTACGTGTCTAAACAAACAAGCATCGAGTCTATTCAAAGTCTGTATGATCGTGTATTCTCTTTTGTATCCGTACAGGAGTGTATAAATCTCTGGAGAATTGAGAATCAATAAAATATTGTCCTGGAGATAGTCCTAGAGATCTAGGATGATGATTTTAAATGTAGAAATTTCAAATAAACTAAAATTTAAAAATGAAAGTGAATAATTGCAAGTTAAAAATTTAAAAAAGGGCTGAATAAATATTTTAAAAAGTCCAAAAGGATGAGAAAAATGATTGGCCGACCATACATTTATTATTTCTACTGAAGAATCATGTACATATGTTAGATGACTGGGTAAGGACGTAGGCAAATACCAACGGTTAACAGTATTTACTTTGGTTTGAATAGAGTAGTCTTCACATGTGTGTGCTTATGATCTATAGCTACACAGATGGAAGCTCTGAGACATTGTCCGTCGTCGACAGTCCCCAATGTGTAGTCTGTTCTCCTACACATGAAGGAATCGAAAAAAAAAAAAAAAAAAGAATAAAACCAGAGACACAGCAAAGTCAAAATCTCTTTTCCCTCAAGTTAAATAGTATAATAGCCAATTTAAAATGTCTTCGAATGTCTTAGGTATTTTTTAGAATGTGTGAGTGCATTGGTTGGTCATGCAGAAAAAGCTTGGAAAATACTTGAAATAGAATCGAGAAGAATATAATGGACGGTGTAGTAAAAGAATACAAGTCTTTGGGGATTTTTTAGACGATTGAAGAAAACGGGGAAAATAAATCACGTGATTTTTCTTAATTACTAGGTGAGGCTGCTTTGTTGATAAACTAATTTTAACTACTTCGAACGATCAATGACTTGGTGAATATTTTTTTTGAGACTTCTTTTATTACGATGAGTAAGAAAATGTTTTACAAAAATTGTCTATGTCTAACAATTGAACGCAATATGTTGAACATAAAGATTTTAAATCAAGTCGTGATTGAGTACAGTACTGGCCCAGTAGCGATGTACTGAGACAATAGCTTGTACCGGACTGCGGTGTCGTATCTGCGGTCAGATTATATCCTTAAGAGATGCATAAGCATTTTCTGACTCCACCAGTAGATGACGAATTTGTATGAAATATGATTCAGACATCATTTAACTAGATTTAAACATTATTTTTAGTGTTAGAATCAGCTGGAAATTTCTTCAATATAATGGGTCTCGATTTGGGATTAAAATATTGCCTGCATGCATGAAAAAGATATTAAGATGTGGCTATCATTTATGATTGCAACAACATTCAACTGTATTTTTAGTGTTGTCCAAATGTTGTTTAGCTTTGGGATCAATTTGGTCTGATATTAAACAGAATATAATATTCTTTTCCAATTTTTTGTTGCTAAAAGCAAAAATACTACAATAAACTTCATATTCACTGAACAAAGCAATATAATATCTCATCGATTTTTTGAAATCCATAAAAACATTATGTACATCAGAAATTAAATTTACGATTGCGGTCAGTATTTGAATATTACGTTTGAATATATTTACACACTTGTGTGATTTTGTATTTTACTTCTACAAAACTCAATCCATAAACTCGATTGATTCTAAAATTAAATTTAATCTCAAAAAATAAATTCTTCTCCATTATCTATTTCTTTACAACAATAAATTAATAATACAGCCAGTGATATACTTATAAATGCAAATACAAAGAGCTTTGGTGAATATTTTTCATGTTGGTAATATTTTTATTAAAACCCGAGATTGCAATAGTGTATTGGAAGCAATCTCTTATTACACACTTATTGGAAGAGTGGTTATAAATGTTTAATTTGTCAGTGTTGACCACGTGGTACAGGAGAGGAAAAAAGAATAAAAGATATGGTACAGCATCAGAAGCCCCGTGAGACATTGGTGGATGATTTGTGAGCAGAAACAATAAACACCCCTTGCAATATTCATCACAAGATTCTCAGATCCATGAACTAGTTGGGTTCTTGGCACGTTCCAATATCATCTACAACACTTGGATGGGTGGAAAAAAAGCAACAAAGTGAGATAGCAGATGAAGGATAAGGGAATAAATGGAATGGGAATGTGTGTAGAGTTGTGTAGATTGTAGATATGTCAGGTGGTAGGAGAGTTAGAAAATGGAAGAAATAGAAAGAAAAATCGGCGGGATAGTTGTGTGAGTGGCACAGTGAAACGTTGTCCAGCTAAAAGTTTGATGGGTTACCAAGAACCCTTGGGGAAAAAAGAGCCACAAGGTGGAGTACATTGGTAGGCACCTCGCGTGCAGGCCACGTCGTACGAGCTGAAGGATTTTGGGATTCTATCAAACCGGACAATGCAATAATGCGCGACCGCATTTTCTGCTGTAGAGTAGCTGGAGAACATGTGAAAAATAGGTGGGCTATGCTCCCTCGAGATTATCAAGCCAGTGCGTATGTTATTACTTCTGTTTTATATTTTTTTCTTTAAGGGAAAAAAATTTGTAGTCACTTGGAGATTGATAATGAGTTAATAACTAACAATAACATTGATTTTAAAATACAGAAGGGTGTCTCATAAGTAATGTCGGTTTTCATATATGAAAATTCTTATGCATCAATTTAAACATGTCGTTATTTGTTGAGACTAGTCTCTGTAGAACACAATGGGCTATACTTAAAAAATTAAGGCTTTCCTTTTGTATGATTGTTTAATAAACAAAGTGATAAACTTAGGAAACCGACATTATTTATGAAACACCCTCTGTATTTTTTTTCAAGTATCGATTACCGTATCATTACAATGGAATCTCATTCTACGAATTATTGGTGTCATTTTAAGAATTTGTTAGTCTCATCCAAACAATAATCAGTTAAATTCCAAGAATTATAAGTCTCTTTCTAAGAATTATTAAACTCATTTCATAAACCAGCAACGTTTTTCCAAGAAACACTAGTCTCATGCTTGAATCAATATTTAAAAACAATTACATACATTGTTTTAGACCACTGAAACAATATTAATTTGTTTAAATTTGTTTCTTTTAAATCACTTATTATTCTTATATATCTATTAATTAACATAATTAAATTATATATCATTTAAAAAAATATAATATTGTAATAAGAATAAAAAGAATTTTACTTAAAACAAAAAGTCTAAAAAAAATATTTGTTTAAATACTCTAGAGACTTGCGAGCAGATTATCCACAATTTGATATCCACTTATTTGTCTTTGAAAAGCTTGCGAATTTTCAAGTTTAAAATTCCTCAAGCGAAGATGGCGACTCCCTACCACTCACTGTAACACTGTATGAAATTGGAAATGTAATAATAAATATTCATAGCAGTAAATTTTCGCTGGAATTCAGCAGTCAAAGGTTATTTGTACGGTGATACGCACATAGATTATCCGTGTGACTGCAAATAAGCCGAGTATTCGGTTGTGGTCTCTAAATTTGCATATTTTTCACGGAGGTTTAATTCAGGTTGAGATAAAAAGCGTTTGTTTTCTTTTTTCTTTTGTTTCTTTGTTTTTTTTTTTCTGCTTAAGCGCGGCGGATCGGGTCAGAATAAGTATATACACGGTGCAGGATACGAATAGAGCACCGTAGATCACTTGGTGGTCTGCGGCATCTCAAGGGTCGCATTATCCCCACTAGCTGAATGAGCAAACCCTTTTTGTCGATCTGCTTCTTCCACAAATTACCTCTGGCCACAACGTCCCACCGCTAACTTCTATTTCTATTCAGTCCAGCTCTTCTCGCCTCTGAATGGTCAAACTTGCTTAGATTGCAGTCATCTGAATCGACGTATTAACTGTCGATTTATTTTATTTGCAAAAAAGTGACTCTGTTAAATCAATGGACGTTTCCATTATTTTTGTGTGCTTTAAATTTTTTTGCGAATTTCAAAACGTTTAATAACTCTCAATACTTAGTCTTTATCCAAAATGACTAATTTTAGAGCTTTTTTCAAAATTATAATGAATGAAATCGATTATTTACGAGGAAATGAACAATTCTTGGAAAAAAGCTCGATTAAAGAGACTAATCGTTAGTCTCAAGGAATATGAAGAGCTTAAAAAAGCTCCCATAGCCTGTCATTTTTTTTTTACCTGAGCTTTTTCTGCATTTTTATTTGAAGAATTAATCTAAATTATTTTGTTTTTGTCAACTTCCTAGCAGGAAAGAAGACTGGCCCATTTCTGATCCAACATTGAAGCAATAATGCCCGAAAGTTGGGCCTGTTTTGTTAATTGTTTAGGTAATAATGAGCTTTGTGATATGAGGACACTTCCTACCGTTGAAAGACATCGAACTTTAAAAGAGCTTTTTTAGGAAAAATTTTTTATTAAATCATCTTGGTTAAATTTTTTTAGACTGATAATGTTTTAAAATGTCTGAAAAGCTTTTTTTGAGCTTTCTAGTGATTTTTCTTGACTTTTTCATGTGATAAAAAGCTCACTACCAAGCTTTCCTAGCTCAAGCACAATTTTATACAAAGACCAAAACACAAGAGATGGAACAATGAAGCATATCCTTGAGTACTTTAGTTTCATCTCCTTTTTTTTTGGTTTTTCCTACACCCGGAGAAGATTTTACATGGGACAAATTTGAATAATGTCTTTTATCGGGCTGTTTTCCTGCACCCTACTCGAAAGCTATACACGTTGTTGCGGACAGATATACCTACATATACATATATTCATATGGTAAAAGTTTCGCGTATCCTTTGGTGTGCATGTCTTGACAGAGCACCCGCGGGGATTTTGTATCGTCAACGTGGAAAATGTTACTTTGAAAAGAACGCATTTGGATTATCATCAGACTTGCTTTTACTTTGGAACTTGTCATCAGTTTGAATAAATATTCCATTACAATTAGATTGAATTGAAAAACAAAATATCGAAAAATCACACTGCTTGTCTTCATCGTTTTACTTCACACTTCGGAACTCGATGAAAATTTTCCTTAAGAATTCTCATCATATTTTAGCATACACTTGAGCTTATTAGCTCCTTCTTAAAGCCTTTTTACTACTGAGAAACCAAAAACATCGCTACTTTGAAATAAATTCAATTTTTTCTGTAAGTCTGACCGGAATTGGGTTATACTACTTGCAATCATTTTGTTTCCAACAAAATATTTAATCTGCGATATTTCCGTGAAAAATTAATGAATTCGGCCCAATCAGAGCTTAAATTAAAGCTCATTTCTTAATCTATAAGATAGATCCGTTACAAAAATTTTTGAGATTCGAGAATTATCCAAAAAAGTCATAATAATAATGAAACATGTGATTATCATGTTCATTTTGAAAAATGATTCTGGTTTTATTAAAAATGGGTCAATTTCGCTCAACTAGATCTTAAATTAAAGCTCATGTATTACATTTTAAGGTAGAATGATTGAAAAAATATTTTAAGTCTAATAATTAGTGTAAAAAATTAAAAACACTTGAATACCTGATGATTATCGATTGGGTGAAGAACTAGATGAAATAAGTAGTCAATAAAATGTTGTAATTCATTCGGAAATGTTGCTATATCGTTAGTACAATCAGCTGATGACTATTTAATTCGCTAACGATACTCATCAGTTGACACTTATCCCCATGAGGAAAAAATACTCGAAGAGCTAGATTACGTGTCACACCTAATATACTACTTTTAGGCGTGGTTCATGTTCATAATTACTCACAAACAGGATGTGTGCAAGATAGTAGCAAAAGTTAACTCATTTTCTACCATTTCTATTTATTTTTAAGTCAATTCAATTATAACTAACACTAGTGTGTACGAGAGTCTGTGTGTTGATAACATTTACGTTGGATAAATCGTGAAAAGTGATAGAGGACTGTAGAGAGGTCATGTTTAAACTGGTGGACAAAGCCAGTATAAGTGTTTGGAGTATGATCCAAGTCTAGTAGAAGCTTGTGGAGTTGGTAATTGGCAATATGAGTGGCTGGATCCTGTTGCCGGATGTCGGGTCAGTCGCACGCCCCTGGGACAAACTCCCTTTCTACCAGAATCGTACCAACGTTCCTCTCTTTATTCTCATTTTAATTCTCCCATCTATTCTCCCAACCTGTCTTGGTCTTTTTTCACAACCTTGTCAACATTTAGAGTTCAAAAATAATCAGCTCACTCTTCACCAACATACTCCACCTTCCTCTCATCCATTTGATGAAATCTCCAACACTCTAGAATATCAATTGCTAGATGTCAATAGACCATTAAGAATTGATCAGCATCAATAGATAAGCCAATAATAATCCAACGGTTGATGAAACAAAAGGATAAGAATGATTGTTTGTTGGACATAAATATTGATAAGAGTTTTATGTATATACATAGATGTATTTCATGAACGTGTTGATGAGAAGTGTATCATTGTACAGAATTAAAGGGGTTGATGCGGTGGCGTCTGGACCGCGGATAATAGGAAACTGCTGGGGTATCTCTGCTAATCACGTTAAGTCCGGCAGACCGCTTTGTGCCCTCGCGAACGAACCAGCCAAAATTCCCAAGTCCAAGTATTCGCATAGCCAACAACACAAAACCCAATTGCGATCCCTAGGTCTTCTCATACCCTCAGTACCTCATGCCAGCCATGGTCATCTGCTCCAACCCCAAACTACACTCGACAATTGACAATTCAGAGAAACTACACCACCAAGGAGCTTATGATACCAATCAATAACAATCTTGGTTGAATTTTGGATCCTTTTTGCATTTATATATTTTTTTTTTTCAATATCAATGTAGGGGATGGAACTTGAAGAAGGGAAATATGTAGATATGAAGGACCTCAGATATTATCACAGTCCAGTGAGATGAAGACTTGATGGAGATCTAGGTATATATGTATATATCTTGATGTATCTTCGACTAGTGAATCTCATTAAAGTCATTGATGCGTGGATTTTGCTTTCCAGCATTCGCACTCGAGCACGACCAACGACGACTCCATTAAGATGACCACATCTCCGTGATATTACTCAGACGTCTAGCTTGTTCAGAAGGACGTTATCACTACGATGCATATAATTGTCTACAAGATTGTGTTGTGAGAGCTGATATTCTTGCAAGATACTTTTTTTACTTCATGCGTAAGAGAATTTGTTTAACAGGAGAATGTTTTCATGATGAACGTCATTTGAAGGAGAATACTAGTGTGGTGATGCAATCCATGATTATGGTTGGTTGGGATGCTATTAATAATGATGGAATCAACTACAAATGTTCTTGATACTTTATTTGAAACACAGGTTGAAAAAGCGATCACATGATAACAGTCCTTCTCATTTTAGCGAATAATATTTCAGCAAATAATATCTTGGGTGATATAATACATGCCAGTCATATGTATGATGATTTCCCGTTAATTCAGGGTTAAGTTAACTAAATTGAGTTCCTCATACCGAATAGGACTCTTTTGGTCCAAGAATACTGAGAATTTGATTTGAGTTTTCGAGTAAAATAAATTAGGTTTAAAAGCTCACTAAGGGGACTGTTTTGTTCAAACGGCGAAAAATTTTCGAATCATAATTTATGCTTGAATCATAAAATCATTGGTATCGTTGGAGAGGTCTCGATGAGACGATTTCAAAACACTAGTTATTTTCTTGGTTGGTTGAAGAAATCATAAGATATTTGCAAAAAACTGTAATACATAAAAACATGCATAACTTCTATGCTAATGATGCTATGGGGTTGATTGAGGGCTCATATGAAAGGTCTGAATGTAAGAAGTAAAGTCGGAACCCCCCTAGATAGAACACCCC
The DNA here is from genome assembly GCA_028641665.1 of Chelonus formosanus. Lineage (NCBI taxonomy): Eukaryota > Metazoa > Arthropoda > Insecta > Hymenoptera > Braconidae > Chelonus > Chelonus formosanus. The sequence goes on from CM054000.1 coordinate 6,417,580, forward strand.
CGTCAAAAATCCCGTATCTCGCATAGTTTTCGAGTTATGAGCGTTTAAAGGTTTTTCTATGCTTCGCTTTAGCATAACTTTGTTTTCTGCAAATAACTCGAGATCTTTTAGGCCTACATTGAAAATGAGTATATCGTTGGATTCGTGAGATCGAGAGCTTTCCATTGCACTAGTTAAAATCATGATTGGAGCATAATTTATGTTGAAATTGGACCAACTTCCGGTTTTACCTCATTTTAGAAGTGAAAAAATGGATTTTTTATATATTTAACTCGATTTTGCGTTTCTACGGATCAAGACGAAGAGAATGAATGGTCGATCATCAAAATCGGACAACTTTGATTTTTCAACGCCAAAAAATGGCAAGTGGTACCCCTTTCCATTTTTTTTGGCCAAAAAATAAAAGTACTCCGATTTTGATGATCGACCACTCATTCTCTTCGTCTTGATGCGTAGAAATGCGAAATTAGACAATCGATCGAGAAAATCCACGTTAACACCCTTAAAAGGCAATAAAACTACCCTTGACTTTAAACCCTTATAACTCATGAACGGGTGGACCGAAAAACTCTGTCAAGGAGGTTTTCGAAACCTTGAAATGTAAGCTTTCTGATGACATCCATGAAAATGATGTAAAAAAATTAATTTCACCCTTAAAATCGCAAAAATATGAAAAAGGAAATATTTTTTAAGGGAGTTTTCAAAGTATTTTTGCGATTTTTAGGGTGAAAGAATCATTCCAAATATTTTACATGAATATATATTTTTAGCTAAGATTTTAAAGTTTCTAAAACGTCCTCAGCGAAGGTTATTGGACCACCCATTCATGAGTTATAACGTGTTAAAGTCAACGGTCAATTGATTTTTTTTCCCTTACTTTGACTTTGGATCTCTATAACTCATGAACGGATCGTCCGATAACCTTCGCTGAGCGGGTTTCAGAAACTTTAGAATCTAAGCTAGAGATATATATTCATGTAAAATATTTGAAATGATTCTTTCACCCTAAAAATCGCTCAAATATCAAAAAAGGCCTAATTTTTTTGGGAGTTTGCTAAGTATTTTCGCGATTTTTAGGGTGAAAGAATCATTTCAAATATTTTACATGAATAGATATCACTAGCTCAGATTCTAAAGTTTCTAAATCGTGCTCAGTGAAGGTTATTGGACACCCATTCATGAGTTATAACGTGTTAAAGTCAACGGTCAATTGATTTTTTTTCCCTTACTTTGACTTTGGATCTCTATAACTCATGAACGGATAGTCCAATAACCTTCGCTGAGGACGTTTTAGAAACTTTAGAATCTTAGCTAGAAATATATATTCGTAACAAATATTTTAAATGATTCTTTCACCCTGAAAATCGCTCGAATATCAAAAAAGGCCCAATTTTTTTGGGAGTTTGCCAAGTATTTTCGCGATTTTTAGGGTGAAAGAATCATTTCAAATATTTTACATGAATCGATATCACTAGCTCAGATTCTAAAGTTTCTAAATCGTGCTCAGTGAAGGTTATTGGACCACCCATTCATGAGTTATAACGTGTCAAAGTCGACGGTCAATTGATTCGTTTACCCTTACTTTGACTTTGGATCTCTATAACTCATGAACGGATAGTCCAATAACCTTCGCTGAGGACGTTTTAGAAACTTTAGAATCTTAGCTAAAAATATATATTCATGTAAAATATTTGGAATGATTCTTTCACCCTCAAAATCGCAAAAATACTTTGAAAACTCCCTTAAAAAATATTTCCTTTTTCATATTTTTGCGATTTTAAGGGTGAAATAAATTTTTCACATTATTTTCATGGATATCATTAGAAAGCTTACATTTCAAGGTTTTGAAAACGTCCTTGACAGAGTTTTTTGGACCACCCGTTCATGAGTTATAAGGGTTTAAAGTCAAGGGTAGTTTTATTGCCTTTTAAGGGTGTTAACGTGAATTTTCTCGATCGATTGTCTAATTTCGCATTTCTACACATCAAGACGAAGAGAATGAGTCCTCGATCATCAAAATCGGAGTACTTTTATTTTTTGGCCCAAAAAAATGGAAAGGGGTACCACTTGTCATTTTTTGGCGTTGAAAAATCAAAGTTGTCCGATTTTGATGATCGACCACTTATTCTCTTCGTCTTGATGCGTAGAAACGCAAAATCGAGTTAAATATATAAAAAATCCATTTTTTCACTTCTAAAATGAGGTAAAACCGGAAGTTGGTCCAATTTCAACATAAATTATGCTCCAATCATGATTTTAACTAGTGCAATGAAAAGTTCTTGCTCTTACAAATCCAACGATATGCTAATCGCCTATGTAGGCCTAAAAGATCTCGAGTTATAAGCAGAAAACAAAGTTATGCTAAAGCGAAGCATAGAAAAACCTTTAAACGCTCATAACTCGAAAACTATGCGAGATACGGGATTTTTGACGGGGGTGTTCTATCTAGGGGGGTTCCGACTTTACTTCTTACATTCAGACCTTTCATATGAGCCCTCAATCAACCCCATAGCATCATTAGCATAGAAGTTATGCATGTTTTTATGTATTACAGTTTTTCGCAAATATCTTATGATTTCTTCAACTAACCAAGAAAACAACTAGTGTTTTGAAATCGACTCATCGAGACCTCTCCAACGATACCAATGATTTTATGATTCAAGCATAAATTATGATTTCGACATTTTTTGGTCAAACCAAGATCAAAAGTCGCGTGAAGTCTTCATGATACACAAAAATTTCGAATAAGTAACTTCTTTAATTCCAACTCTAGTAACTTTGCTCTCTTGTTTATACAAATCAGGGGACTTTATTCTACCGACCTAAAAAGAAATCAAAAGCATAATTCATGCTCGGATCATAAATTTGAAAGTGTCATTCGATAGATTATGTCGAGACGATTCCAAAACTCTAGCTGTTGATTCTGGTACTTCCATAGATCACAAGAATTTCGAAAAATACTAAAAAACATAAAATTATGCATTTCTCCGAAACATATTTTTTTATCGGGTTGATCAAGAGCTCATATAAAAGATCGGGACCAAGGAGAGAAATTTGGTACCCCCCTATTGTTACACCCCCGTCAAAAATCCCGTATCTCGCATAGTTTTCGAGTTATGAGCGTTTAAAGGTTTTTCTATGCTTCGCTTTAGCATAACTTTTATTTCTGCTTATAACTCGAGATCTTTTAGGCCTACATTGGAAATAAGCATATCGTTGGATTCGTAAGAGCAAGAACTTTTCATTGCACTAGTTAAAATCATGATTGGAGCATAATTTATGTTGAAATTGGACCAACTTCCGATTTTACCCCATTTAAGGAGTAAAACAGTGGATTTTTTATATATTTGACTCGATTTTGCGTTTCTACGGATCAAGACGAAGAGAATGAGTCCTCGATCATCAAAATCGAACAACTTTGATTTTTGAACCCCAAAAAATGGCAAGTGGTACCCCTTTCCATTTTTTTCGGCCAAAAAATAAAAGTACTCCGATTTTGATGATCGAGGACTCATTCTCTTCGTCTTGATGCGTAGAAATGCGAAATTAAAAAATCGATCGCGAAAATCTACGTTAACACCCTTAAAAGGCAATAAAACTACCCTTGACTTTAAACCCTTATAACTCATGAACGGGTGGTCCAAAAAACTCTGTCAAGGACGTTTTCGAAACCTTGAAATGTAAGCTTTCTAATGATATCCATGAAAATAATGTAAAAAATTTATTTCACCCTTAAAATCGCGAAAATATCAAAAAAGGCCCAATTTTTTTGGGAGTTTGCCAAGTATTTTCGCGATTTTTAGGGTGAAAGAATCATTTCAAATATTTTACATGAATATATATCTCTAGCTTAGATTTTCAAGTTTCTAAAACGTCCTCAGCGAAGGTTATTGGACTATCCGTTCATGAGTTATAGAGATCCAAAGTCAAAGTAAGGGTAAACGAATCAATTGACCGTCGACTTTGACACGTTATAACTCATGAACGGGTGGTCCAATAACCTTCGCTAAGGACGTTTTAGAAACTTTAGAATCTGAGCTAAAAATATATATTCGTAACAAATATTTTAAATGATTCTTTTACCCTGAAAATCGCTCGAATATCAAAAAAGGCCCAATTTTTTTGGGAGTTTGCCAAGTATTTTCGCGATTTTTAGGGTGAAAGAATCATTTCAAATATTTCACATGAATATATATCTTTAGCTTAGATTTTCAAGTTTCTAAAACGTCCTCAGCGAAGGTTATTGGACTATCCGTTCATGAGTTATAGAGATCCAAAGTCAAAGTAAGGGTAAACGAATCAATTGACCGTTGACTTTAACACGTTATAACTCATGAACTTCAACTTTCTCCAAATAATTAATTCTTGTTCTATTCTTTCGATCATCAACATCAGAGTACGTTGTTTTAAACAACTGGAAAGGCGTACCACCACCCATTTTTTTAATTCCAAAGACATTCATAATTTTTTGATTCAATCATAAATTATTATTTTTTCTTGTCTCGCGATGTAAGAAATTTGTAAGCTTCTTTGTGTACATTTTCATTGAAATTCCTTACCAGAGCTTTTCTCCTGCAACTCTAGTTTTTCACAAATGTAGTGTTAAGCTTCAAAGCCATGCGTGAAAACATCAAAGGGTGAGAAATAGATGCTCCATCATCAAAGAAACGAATAATACGAGTTTTCAATACCTATAGAGCTTTGAAAGCTCCTTGAATATAACTGCTTAGAATACATTTTTATATGCCTATATACTTGAGTGATATGTTTTCCATAGTAGTCTAAATATCTATATACAAAGTGGAGTTGAAAAAGTACGAAATGATGACAGTATTGCTATTAGAGTTTATAAAATGTTGCATTAGAGGGGTTATGTAACACTAAAGAAATGTTTTTCCGGTGATCTGCCAACGACAGTTGAACATCTGGACAAGTTAGATAAACTTGCAGGACATTTCTGTAAGAGTTGGATATTTTTTCAAACTTACTTTTCCTTTTACACACACATTTACTGATGTTTTATCTATACAGAGATACGTCTTCTTTTTCATGAGACATCAATATGACGTTTGATATTTTATGACCGACCGTATGCGTAAATTTCATAGTTGACTACGGTACGGACCTCTACAACACATTTTGTTAATAATTTTGAGTGATTTTACTCAAATTGAATATCTTTCTTATTACAAATGAGCTTTTTACTCCATTTTTTTTACTGTAAATTAAGTCAATCAATCAAATAAGCTCAAAAGCTCTGATAAATTAAAATTATCCGAAGTTTTTGAAAGCTCTAGGTGTAAAAAAAGCTCTAGTTGATGAAGAAAAAATATAGATGAATGATATGCGGAGAGAAAAAAAGATGACAGCACAAGAGAAAGTGTAAATAAAAAAAAAAGGTAACCAAAGAGGTACAGTGAAGAGCTTCTTAGAGCTTGCATCAAGCTGTCGCTCGTGTATCTTAGAATTGTTTGGCACTCCGGGAACGAACGTAACTCGATACGGAATATCGAAGTCAACGGTGTATTCTCAAGAGAATCGTGAGCTAGGTAGCTGAAAAGATACTGAGGATATGCAGCGTGCGGCTTGGTTGGAAGCAGACGAGATATAGATGCATCTATGTAAGGAATACAAGCACTAGAAAATGGTGGAAAAAACAGTAAAGAAAGCTTTCTATAGCAAGTAGCACACCAAGTTCAAAAGAAAGAGCAGCAGGTTACACCACGACATTCGATGCTCTTCAGTAGTCGTCGAGACAAAGAGCACATCAGTGTGTCTACGAGAGCTTTTCCCTTGAGTGCGAAGATTGGTGATATACGCCTTTCTTTTATTCAACTTTTTTCGTATGTTTTTGCATGCTTTTTTGGTATAAATGTGTCAATAAAATCATATTAAGGATGCTTTTGGAGTTTATAATAAATTTTCGAATTTTCTTCATAGCCTTAGATTTTTTATTATCAGATAAAAGTAAACAATAATTTAATTTTATTTTCTTTATGAGCTTTTAAAGCTCGGTCATAATTTTTGAAATAATTTTTATGCAGTTAGAACTTTTAAACCTTCGTTAAGATTTTGAATGTTAATTACTGTTTTAAATCGAAGCTTTTTGAGCTTTTAAGATCGAATTTTTATATAGCTTGAGCTTTTGATGAGTTTTTAATATATTCCAAAAATTATGAGTTTTATAATTGTTATCAAAATCAATAAAGATGTTTTCTACAGTAATGTTCTGATTTTTTTTATCATAAAAAATTGTGTAAACAATCAAAGAAATGTTTAATAAAAAAAAGCTCTAAACAAAGAATCCCTAACACTGATTTAAAAATGAAATTCCCACAGCATTTATTGAAAAAAGCCTCGTCTGGTGAATCACAGCTCGACTTTATTATTCTTTCATTGACTTACGAGAACCGGTTACCGGACGCGAAATTTCTGTCGGCTGAAAGCACGCCGGAAGCAAAAGCAGGGAGTTAAAGTCAATATATCTCGTGCATATGTAGAGCAGTAAAATAGCAGAGTTTCCATGATGTAATGCATGACGTCTAACCGATTACTATCGAGAAATGTGAGATTGCGGAATGCAAAGTTTTGCTTGAAACATGAACAGTGAATATGACTGGTAGCGATGCAGGGGATAAAGAGAAAGGGGATAGATATGGTTAAAGGTATAGCTGGTAACAAGTATAGGGAGTAAGATGTAATTTTCAATACCCAACACAGTCTCTGGAGGCACAGGGGTAGCCACAATTCTAGAGGTTTACCGTGCGCTGTCGACGTAAACTCTCTTCAGTCGCACCCCCGTCGACTAAAGTCAGCCACCGAAAGCACCACTTATTCCAGTCTGCAGCCGTAGTAGTTCTATACCAATAGCCAAGCACGGATAATATTTTACCCTTACTGTAGTCATTGTGTCAATTTTCTTATTTACCCAACATCGCTATATTTTTTAATTACTAGTACTCCTACTTCTAACACTCACTTACTATCTATACGGTCACTACATCATTCCTCTTACAGTCAAAAATCGCATAAAAAAATTTTAAAGTGCTTTTTCGAGCTTCTTTCATAATTTCTGATATTTTGAAAGCTCATTAGGAGCTTCTCAAACCCATGGAAAAAAAATTTTTTAAGCTTTTGATATACCAGCAATATTTAAATACAATGTAAATTTCTTCTAGAGCTTTTTTTGATCAACAGAAAAATTTTGAAAGCTTCTTAACAACTTTTGTAACAAATTTCAAGCTTTTTTGAGCTTTTCAAAGAAATAAGTCACATTTAAACTACCTAAATTAGATCTTAATGTTATTTTGACATATTTCGGATCATCAAAAAAATTTTGAAAGCTCAAAAAAGCTCTTGAAATTTTTTTAAACCTATTTTTTATGCTACATTTTGATGTAGGTGTACTGAGTGCCATCAACAGATAAATGAATAACTAAATAATCTGATTGGAATAAATGCATTCAACTCAATAATCAAGATGAGATTTTTTATTTGATAAGAAAGCAACTGAGATGAAAGAAAAAAATTTGTAGCCCTCGTTAAAGAGTATCGAATTTCAATTAGATCCCGATCAGATTCCTGTTAACGATGGGCATGTATATATACAGTGATAAGATATTTTTTATATACACTTCTTCAGCTACAAGAGATATCTATAAATAATCCTCCTAGTCTCATGAGAAAATCCAATAAAAGTTGATTTACTGTCATTTGGGATTTTATTTAACTTGAGTTAACTTATAATACTCTTACACTGATCATTAAACAATCAAAAAGCTCCGAAATGTTGTTTCAAAATTTTGAGTCTGATATCAACTTCAATGGTTAACAAAATGATCAGGAATCAAATAATGCTATGAATGCTTATAATAATTATTCATAAAATTATTATTATTAAACAGGTATTTTTTTACATTTTAAGCTTTTTCTATCACTCCAAGCTTTAAAGCTTGAAACAAAATTTTAACCATAGTTTAGTCGTATTTTTCGCTTTAATGACCTTGCAATACCATCAATCCCACACAGTTTAATTCGCTAAAACATAAACAGTGTTTTGGGCACCACAATAGGAGGCGTTGATGTGATAATTAATATCTTCTTTATTCTCCTCTAGAGTTTTATCAAAACCAGTCACGATAAGTACATATGTATATACAAAACACACGTCATTAATGATAGTAACTTATTACCCTAATTAACTAATTAAATTGAGCACATTTAAAAAGACGACAGTTTTATCAACTTGATCCACATTTAGTCGACGACACACGATCGTTCATTTACATTGTCCGCACGTTAAATGTCTCCATAACGTTTATACTGGCATGACACGAAGTGTCAACACGCTTATCGTATCATGATACCGGAATAATTTCTAAATTTCATGAAATACTTTACATATTAAACACATCGTTTAAAAAATGCCAACTGATGATGACACAAGTTCATATGTGATGGGTGAATTTAAGTAAATATTATTATTGTTTAAGATTTTTCTGGATTCATAAATTGAAGTGAGGGGTTGAAATAATGATAAAGGGTGAGAGGAAGGCAAGAGAAAAGGATTGGAGTTCGGTTTATGGTTGGGAGAAAGAAGAAATGGAACAGAAGAAGGTGCGGGGGAGTATAAGGTCGCTACTACAACCTCTCTCGGCCTCCCCCGAGACTTCCGGTGTAATTAAGCGAGTGCACCCTCACATGTCTACCTACGTTCACATCGCGTCTATCTATCTACTCATGGCAGACACGTTTACCTCATCGATTTGTCTTTTATTTCTTAGAGAAACACATTACTTTTGAGTTGACCTAATGTATATTATCTTCATCTTGGATTAGTAAGTATTTTTTTATTCATTTTTAAGAACTATGTACGAATAATAATATAATTGGTTTAGTATTAAACCAAGCTTATTCGTAAATTGAACAAACTTGGGACAACATTAAAATAGAATAGTTGAATATCACTTGATTATTATTTTTTTTTCATTATCTTTCTCTAGGTAATATTGTGGATTGCTTTGAAGAAATGACCAATTCGAAAATTGAGAAGCATGCTTAAATCTAATTGAAATAATGTCTAAACTCGGTACAATTTGAATCTATTATCTACTTACTGCAAATCGTTATGTTTTAATTTAAAACATTTAAAGTGTTTTAAAATGACGTCACCCATTTGATTAACATTGTAGTCACTTTTTAGATACTTGGAAGTGTTTAAAAAGTGATCGCAATGTTAATCAAATGGGTGATGTCATTTTAAAACACTTTAAAATTGGAGATTTGCATTGTTGATGGGGACAGAAGATGCTTATGCATCCCTTAATGATATAAACTGACCGGAGATTAGAAACCGCAGCTCGGCACTAACGATTGTTCTAATACATCAATGTTGGGCCTGTACTAACATTGTAATTATTTTTAACCCACACATTATATCTTGAGTATTTAATAAGCCTGATGGTTTAATACTGTACTTTACCAATTAAATTCCGAATAAAAAATATTTAACGTCAAAGATAATTTTTTATTGCTCTAAAACAATGAATATATACATTTTTCTATCCAGAATGTAATTCCAATTAAAAACTATAGATTTTATTTATAAGAATTTGCATGCATATATGAATGTGAATAAATTCCACGTAAATACAGATATGCATTGTGATAATAAAACATCTCGCGTGTGAGTTGGGTATAATTGACGATAGGGTGCAAGTGGCTCGAGTATACAGTCTAGGTTTAGGGGCCCCAGGGGGGTGTCCTATACCCCCACTTTTTATTTTGTAGTTATTTATTGAGCCTGGAACGCGTGCGAGTACGAGAAGTAGAGAAAGATCGGTAGATATCCAATGATCTCAATGTATTTTTTTCCGATACACCAATGCATTATCAATGTGATTTTATTATAAAAAAAGTTCTTCTTACTTTTATTAATTATTTGATGATAATTACACCACCAATAAATAAATTTATAAATAAATTTCTAGATCATTTTTTGAACAATTCCATGCAATAAATAATTCTAAAAATGACAGTGAGTATCCAACATGTTCGTTGTACCATTTTTGATAATTCCAGTGCCACAAACCCTAGCCATCATCAATAAATCATCAGAGAGTGACACCAGAGACATAAGTTCAATAATAATAGATGCGTTATTATCAAATGTACCTCAGCAAATGGTAGATCGTTATGTTGATTAATACGAGCGCGTGCAAGATCCAACTGCTTTTGACGACTTGTGCTTGGTCTAGAGCATCAGGGAGATGGCCGAGGTTCAACAAACCACCGGGGATTTAAGTTGCGCTATGTTCCATTCGTACGAGGTATACATGATGACAGTATGCCAAGATGCAACCTGCAAATATAACTGACAGCCTGGAGGATCTGCATTGAGCTAAACAGACATTCAGTTGCAACACTAGCTACTATAGTTGCTACGATGTTCATGTCCAGAGGGTTTGGTATTTCAGATACGTAAGTGACACATTGACGGCGGCTGACCACAGCTTGGCAGGCTTGACCGTTTCCCCAGGGTAACTAGTTACCGCATGATTGGCCCTCCATTACCATACTACTCTACTCCTACATATCTGCACTCATGTATACGGAATTATCCCAGTGTATATATGTGCACTTGCTACACATTCCTAGTCTGAACAATTCATGGGATAAATTCTGGTATTTATTGACAATGGAAGAAACAAAAATCTCTGCTTGGTAATTAAAGAGATCTTGGATTTTTATTTAACCAGTTCAGTAAACAATTTCATTGATATTAAAATATTTTTCATCACCGTAGCAATAATGTGTGGGTTCATCCCATTTTGTATTTGAAATCTACATTGACTGGACTAAAATGTTAATTTACAGTCCAGTAGCTTAAAAAAATACCTAAACATTCGATTCTCTACGAAAGAAGTATCATAATTTGTTTCTCCTATCTATCACCATTTTCGTTACGCAAGTGGTGGAAAGGAAGCAGAAATGCTTTCCTCGGTGACTTTTACAATAATTTGTCGTCAAAAAATTTTGATCTCCATTGAACAATTGCTCCTTAGTATGATAAAATTTGAAATGACAGCTACGGACTATTATAAGTTTCATGCAATAGCTATTAATGAGACATGGAAAAAATTAAAGCTCGTTCTTTGGTGCTTTTAAGCTAATTACTATCAAAATTTAGATTGCAAGCTCTTCCAAGTGAAAAAAAATTTCCAAAAAGGTTAATAATAAATTTCGTGAACAAGCCAATCTGTCTGGACAATTAATAAATTTTTTCATTTGATTGAAAAATTAATGAAATTGACTGAAAAATTTGCCGAGACTTGGACGTTAATGAGGCAAAAATTGAGACAGCTTTATTAAGTCGAGGGAAGTTATCCTGATTAAGTTAGTGTCTACTGTTCGACCCCTCGCGTTTCAGTCACCCTCCATACTAATTTTATTTATTACGCAATTTAAAAATCGATACCAGGCCATTATTCTCAATACTCCAATTAAATATTCATGTTAATATAAAGTTCATGTAAATCTACACATATTTATACACGATATAAATTATCTCTACATCAATAAAAAATAGGTATTCAATCGTCGAGAGCAAAATTATTTTTTTTCCAGTAGAATTCATTCGTGTGCATACAGTTAATATGTAGGCTGACAAATTTTCATTAATAAACAGAGTGGCCTTAAGTGAACAAGGTAAAATAATGTCACGATGAAACAATAATAGGGTAAGGAGATTACATACCCGTTGGTTTAGTGAGCAGTTACCAGATAGTGCGAGCTTATATTACAAAATTAACCAGCACCCATGTTTGACCTCGTCCTCGTCTTTGATTTTATGCCAAGCTAGACTTGGATCCAACAACTGAAATAAAATATAAAAATAAATCTGGGCAAATTTCGTACCCTGATAACGAACTTTCTATTCATTTAAATCCGTCATTTTATGATCTTTTAGTTTTTTTTTGCTTATAACAAATTGCAATGTGTCTTCTTTCCTCAACTTATTGTACAGTCTTTTTGTTTAAAAAAAAAAAACGGCTGGACCGAATTTGTTCAAACCACTTTTAAAAATTGATTGTAATAAATTGAAGAATTAAAAATAATTTAGTTCAATGAAATAAGTTTCCCGAGTAAGTAAATAAACAATGGAGATAATAAGCGAAAATTGATGGGTAAAGGAGAATCGATTGACTCGTCAAAATAGTAGAAACGTAGATGGGATTTCCGTGAACATATCGCGGAGGACATTTGGGGGCTGGTGTTGTAGTTGGTCCCTACGACTTGTACGTAGACGAGAGGGGTCGATTTGGCTCGACAGTCGGTTGATTAGTTACATGAGAGCGAGTAGCCCGTCTGTCTCTTCCTGCACTACTATTCCCCTCGACACACGCGACGATACGAGAACACGTTCACTGCATTTGGTACATACGTGAACCGCTACGATAATCGTATGTCTGACCGTACACGAGGCAATCATGTTACATTATGCGTAACGCGTGCCGGCACGGTTTCCCATCATGTATACATCAGACAATGTGCACTACTTGAGAGTGCTCGCACAGCTGGTTCTTATTTTATTGGGTTAATCAATTTTTTTTGAATTATTAGTGATAAAAAATTGAAAATGATAATTAAATCGGGGGAATAAAATTACAAAGAAGGCACAAGTGTCTCTTATTTCTTGATATATTAGGATTAAATACCAGTGGTAACCAGTGCAGAAATAATAAACGGGAGAAAAAGTAAACGACCGAATTTCCTATTAGTTGTTATGCGGTAGATAGGATTCAGCATTTCGGTCAATTTTCACACACAAATTTATTTGAACAGTCACAAAGTTTATTGTCACTCTCAAAATTTTATTACACTAAAATATTTAACACTAGAGATTATTATAGTTTACAATAATGTATTAGTACAAAAGTAGTTGCTCGCAAAAATATTACTACACTTGAGAAAAATAAGTAAGATAGTCACTTGTTTCTTCTAATTACAATCAATGTCGATATTAGATTTTTTCATTTCTTTTCAAAATAAATTCGGTATTTAATTGTTTAAATAAAAAGTATTACTATTTTCTAAACAATTGATTCCCTACTCACTTTAATTTTATAAACATATTTCTTTATTAATAAATATTTTATTACCAGTACCAATAATTTCTTCCAAATTGTAACGTCGAAGAAAATTTAATCTTACATTTAACCTATTATAAAAAAATTTCCTCAACGTTTATAAACTTCTTTACGACTATTTTATAGATTTTAATTATTGTTGTTATATATAAAAATCAGAAGGAAGAAAGGAAGGTTGAAAATTTTTCTCCAACTCCATGTAGCACTTTTGTATTTTTTATTTTTCTCCAACTTTTTTTTCCAGCTTTCTTTCTTTCATACAAAAGTTTCTACACTAGAATAAGAGCGTACAAGACAACGACAAAGTACGAGACGAAAGACCAAGGGGTCGCTGGGGTAGAGAGTTGATAAAGAAATAAAGAATCGTGAAAGTTGGCGTCGAATCCCGCGTGGACTCCCGGGAGGCCTTATGACTTAAAGTCTCCTTACTCCGTTAATTCTGAACATTAACAAAAGTCTCGCTAAAACTCGCTATCAACTTCCGACCGAGCTAAGGCTCTAGGGGCTGCACCAGGGAATTGTTAATGAAAAAAATACAATAAAACTTGGTCACAGTCCAATAAAAAATGATAAACTTATTGTCGAATATATTTATCTATTGCGTAGTTCAGTTGATAATTAACCTCCCAGTCTAGACCGCCAGGTAGCGGTGGTCATAAAAAAGACGACCTCGAGTTCAAGTCAATTGATGTAAGTGATAAGGTTAGTAAACAAATTTAGAAGTGGAAAAAAAGAATGTAGGGGAAGTGGTGAGATGAAAAATAAATATGACAATTTAGAAAGTTTTGTTGGGAATAAAAATAAAAAATAAATAAATAAGTATAAGAAACAAAGTTTAAAATTTAATAGAGCATGTCTATATATAGAGTGTTGGTGTGTAAACTGTTTTATATCTTCTCTTTATGCCTTCCTCCCGTTTCCTGCGTCGTTTCACCAACGAGACCACTCACTTATTCATTCCAACGAGATGAACTTTACGGAGATTTTAATAACAGTTGCTTCGGGGGTTTCCTATGTAAAAATTCAGCGACAACGCAAATACACTTAAACTTCTCACTACTCGTCGACAACTTGAATTAATCTCCGTAATACCAACAGATCTTGAGGCATAAACGTGACTATACCTCGCTAAGTCATTATAGAAACAAACGACGTCTTCGTGCATTGTCTATGGAGCTAATTAATTAGATATGTCATTCTGTTAGAGTTGTTTGTCAGAGTCGCGTGAGTGTAAAATACATGTCACAGTTCTTGACTTATTTGACGCCAAGAAATTGTCTATTTATCTTATCAATTATTCTATACACATTTATTCTGCTCTTCTTGGCAATAAAAACCTTTTTTTCAACAAAAATTCATTAATTACTTCTAGACTTCATTTACTAACAATGCTAATTGTGAAAACTACTTCTATAATTGGTGAGTTGGTAGGGATGTTCTAGGGATTTTTCGAATGCTAGTAATTTTTGAAAAAAAAGCTATAGGGATTTTTCAAATTCTAGGTATATTTAGAAAGAATTCTAGGAATTTTTGGAATACTAGTTATTTTGTACAAAAATTCTAGGGGTTTTTTTAGATACTTACAACTTTTCAAAAACATTTTAAGGACTTTACAAATCCTAGGAATATCAAACAAATTTATAGGGATTTTTTAAAAAACTTTATAGGGTTTTATTTAATGCTAGAAATATTCACAACATTCGGTAAAGTTTTGATGATTTTTAATCATTAAAAAAAAATACCGGAAATTATTTTAAAAGTTCTTTTAAAAGAAAAAAAGTCCCTAGAAGTCGAAAAAACGTTAAAAAATAGTTCGAGGATGAAAGCAATCATTGATTGAGCGTATATCGCATAAAAAGAGAGGCAGGTGTATCATGGTGAGATATGAAAAGTGTGATAAAGAAAGTATGACAACACTGGTGGATTATAGCTGAAAAGTGGTAGAGTAGAGAATGAAATCGTGAAAGAAAAAAAAATTATTCGCGCAGGGTTAGACTTTCCTACTCCCACCTCTGATAGCTATTCGACTTTGTTCCCTAAGGAATACAAGCTTCTCTCACTCGTACTCATTTTTACTCTTCTCACTTTTTTATTTCCCCTCTTTTTTTTTATCCAAGAAAAATCATTTCGCTGAAATTCTCGAGCTCATTGCTGTGTCAGGTTTAGTTACACTGAAGCAAAAGCAAAACTCCATCAAATATCTACCCAACGTATTAAATATTTTTAAAATAATTCCCAAACTAATTTAATTCCATAAAAATCCCTAGAATAATTAAATTTAATTGTGTATAATTATTTAATAATCACTGCAATTTTTCATTTCATGATAAAAATGAATCTATCATGATCATGATTGACAATCAAACCGATGTAAAATGATTGAAATATGTATAACAATATGTGGATGAATATGAGGCTATATATCGGATAGTAGTTGAATCAGAGGAGAAAATAGCGCGCGCGCAAGTCCCGTAGGCACAGTAGTTCTGACGTGTGACGGGATTGCTGCTCCTGGGAGACACCTCATTCAATTAGTCACTCAGTTACTCGCATCACATCGCATTTACCGCGGGTCGTCTCCCCCGTGAATGCCAACGTTTCTCATCGTCCCGCGATCCTACTGCACAACCCCGCGACATTGTGTCGACTGTCACCCACCACCACCACCACCACTATACCTCGTCATTTCTACTCTTCATCATGCTACACATAAAATCTCTTCACGTGCTAGATATGTCATTATATTCTATTTACCTGTTATTTATGTCATTCCACAAGTAATTGTGGTGTTTTTTTTTAATCGGCATCAATTTATTTACTCCGACAGTTCCAATCAGTGGAAGCTGTTAAACAAATTAGTACAGCTAAACTTCTTGCATCGTTGAAAATGAATTTTTTGTCACAATCCAGGGTTTTAATTGAAAGCTAAGTTTATTTTTTAGGGTGGAGCACACAAATATTATTGATTTAATTCGTTTATAACAGTTAAAAAGAAAAAGGAAATGAATAAGCGCTCGTAGAGTTCTGAAGTGTCATGGCGGACGTATTTTTCATCAGCTGATCAGTAGACAATGATTTATTATGCAATAACTACTACACTTGCACTATGAAACTTTGTTTTCCATCCTGTATGCCACTTTTCTGTATGCAATATGTATAAATAGTTTATAATTCGCCAATAACAACTAGAGATGGTTGGAGTTTAAAAAAGCCTAGTTTTAATAAAAGTATTGTTACAGACATATCACTGAATAGCTATTATAATTATCGACATCGTTGAAGAGGGATTTATGACGTCACACATTCATAACCTCAAAAATTAGTCCAATTTCTAAGCAATCCGAAAAAGTCAAGATATTTAAAATAGCTCTGAAAAGTATCTTTCCAAAGCAAATATCTCAAATATTGCAGATCAATAATCTAGATAATCTCCACAGCTATCTAATGAGACGATTAATTCAAAAACTATGGTATTGTTCTTACAGCTCTTTATTTTTTTCAGTGTATGGATATTTTTTGATAAAAAAAAGGTTACTATAAAATTCTAAAGCTTGTAGAAATATGAATAAAGAATCATAGATACTTTGTAAGAAGCTTTACAGCATTGCGGATTATTGGTACAAATAGAACGTAGTAGAAAGCTGCTTATGTATTCGAAGCGCGAAGACAATCGTCGAAGGTATAGGAGCGGGAGAGTTGGCTGTTAGGTAGTCGGAAACGAATGCCAAGTGTGAGAAGAGAACAACCCCAGACAAGAGAACAATTACGCGCCGTCAGACTTGTGACCGGTAGGCTGCCGCGCGAGGTGAATCAAAACTAGGTATTCTCGTTATCTTCTTCTCAATATCTTCAGATATAACCTATCTATATACACATCTTTACGTATTTTATATAAAGAACTTAACACAAAATGGCTGACATTAAAAATAAAGATGCTTCAACTAATTACTTTGTAAATGAAAAAAAAAAAAAAGTTATTATGAAAATAAATAAAAAATAAGTTTACATACCTCCGTATCCTCCAGAATGTAACGAAAAACTTCTGGTTCCCACTAAAAAGGCAGCACGGCATCAGAACCCACCGTAGTCTTAGATAGGTTGTAGATATGAGAAAGTCGAGAATTCGCGTCGATGCCAACTACTCACTGTGCACCAAAGGGCCGAAACTGCTAGCTTTGCGGAATTACTCGACTCTTGGGTACTTCCCTTGGGGCCAAACTTGTCCGCGACAATTTCAAACTTATTTTAACATTCATATAAGCCGCCCCTACTTGTTCTCACTACTGCACTTCTGTACATATAGTTATACTTCATACATGTGGATATCGAGGCATGACCACGTAAGAATATTTCTATCTGCTAGTGTACTCTAAACTTCAAACATTAAATAAATATATGCGTCTTGGCTATTGTAAACTTCAACATCTTACGAAAAATGGATGTTAACAACAACCATAAGCCATTCAACTTCTCTGAGAGAATAATTCGCAGAATATTCAATAAAGTTTTCTTTAAAATTCTATTTTTCACTGTTATATATCACTTGGTATATTTTAGTTTTACATTGAAATAAATTGAAAATATAATAAGCCATATGATAGGAAAATGTAAAACCCCTGAGGTGGTTTTGATATAAATTTCATAGTTCTCTCATATTGCTATGCAGTGCCTTAAAAAATTGTCTCCGCCGTCACTCCATTATTGAAATAATGCTCAAAGACTTCCAATTAATTAATTTACCATTAATAAAACTTTCCTCAGATAAATTACACATTTAATTTATCAATCAGTTATTAAAATTTCTCTAATAATATTCAGGAATATCACTCTTAAAAAAGTTTAACCATATCAATCATCTTTTTACAATGATTTTATCTCATTATGTGCTTTGGAAACAATTCTTAGTCAATTACCCGAATAAATAATTGTTACATTCAATTTATCACTGCATAACAACTCCATCAGTGGTAGAATCGAGAAAAGGTACAACTAATGTACCAACTGTTAATAAGACAGAGCTTCAGCCGTCGGTAAAATGGGAATCTTGATAGTCGACTGCCGTTAAGGACGCGACTGGCGGATATTTTTCTTTTAAAATTTTCCGTGCCCTTCGAGTAGTTGAAACTCAATCTCAGAGATACTGAATGGTTATTTTTATAATAGTTTAATAAACGAAGTGCGATGTTTAAATTGTCTACATTTCTTTTATTACATCGATTACATTAAAAATATATATCGCATTAAGTCTAATTAATATTTATAACTAAAATTAAAATTACAACAGTCAACAACAAGTGAAATATATATAACAATAGAGTAGAATTTAAATGTTGTGAATTTTCAACGTCATGAGTATAAAACACATCAATCAATGACTTATAAATAGCATTGTAAAACAGTTACAAAATTTTGTCCTTTAGCGAAAAATATCTAGACTATTATGGATAAGAAATAATTATTTTATCTCATGGAACTATATAGTACAAATAAGATTGAATGATTTTTTTTTACAAAATATCAAGTCGTGCAAATTGTTATTAAGACTAACAACATGCATATATGAACGAATTAAGTATTAATTTAATACATATCTTCGAGGTGCTCTTAAACATACACGTCCGAAAAAAATACCATTTTCAACTTTGGTTCTGATATTTCTCGAGGCCAGATTTGACAGCTAGGAATTATTTGTCCCTAAGCACTCTCACACTGCACTCGATACCACATAGCACACTTTCATATGACATTTTATGTTTATAAAGGTTACATTATTTTCTTACATTTTAAAATGAAACATATTCAACTCAAAGCAAGCAAGGGTTCAGCATTAATACGAAATTTTCTGGTCTTATCTTCATGATACTTCTTCATCTTCAATAATTTTCTCTTTCCTTTGCTTAATTTCTTCTCTGGGATCTCTGTGGTTGTGGTTAGATCCATAAAGCCATCATCTTCTTGCTGCTCTAGCATCCTCAAGGTCTCAATGATATTCCTAGGCTCGGTAGCAGCTTCCTTGGTGTTATTTCTGTTTGCATAGACAATGGAGAGATGGGAGAAGCTGGACTTGGGTGGTGCTGTGATGTCTGCAAAATCACGGAAATTAGCAAAGAAATCAGCATTACTACGAATTGATTGTGGTTTAGGATTTTTGTAGTAATTATTAGCACGAGCCCTGCCAACAGTTGCTGAATAATATGGATTGTAAATACTTGAATCATCAATGGAATAATCACTTTCACTTTCTTTATCTTCTGGATAGTAAGTGCCACCTCGGATAACCCCGAAATTACCAGAGCCAAGTAGAGAATGTTGAGCATCCTTGGTTGATGATGATGATGCTGCTTGGTATGGAGCACTTCGATCCCGTTGGAAATAGCCTCCTAGGAATCGATTAGGTCTGTACCGTTGTTGTTGGTCGTTATACAATAATCTATGGTTAGCTATCAGTTCAGCAAATGATGGGAAGAAGTTCTGGCTTTCTTGCTCCAAACTCTTATCCTCTTCAACACTAGCCTCCTCTTCTTCCTCTTCCTTCTTGGCTGGTTTACTGGAGACACTTACAGTTATCCTGGTCTCTTCCTTGGTTGGTACAACTGTACTTTCTGTTTTAATTTCTGGATTTTTTTTCACTTGGACATTCGTTGTTTCAGCACCATCTGGTTCCATAAACATGTCAGTGTCATCATCTTCTTCATACTCTTTGTTCGCACCTGTTTCTGATGCTGCTGCTACAAGGTCCTGGAATCAAAGGTAAGCAATATTTTTAGTTATATGACTAATAAATTGGAGGGATGTCTGATGAATCAACCCTAGGACCTCGCTGCTGGATATATCAGCATAGTCCAGTCAATATGCTTTGAAAAAGAGCAAAAATTGAAAGTCCGTCAAACATTAATCGATCTAGCTTTTATTTTATTAAATATCTTGAAAACAACGCATCTGAGATCGAAACATGCTGGTCTTAATTTCTAGAACTTTTTATGAGGAATAAAATGAGATCAGTTTCAACTCTTTACGACTAACAGTTCTCGAGATATTCAATTATTTATACCAAAAGTACCACTGTTTTTTAAACAATTGACTGTAGTTCATCAACAAATAAATTTTTTGAAGTTTTTTTTTTTAATCGGAAGCTACATCCAATAGCATGGGCTCGGTTGGTTAAGTAGAGCAGGGATCGTCAAAAAAAGTATTTTCAATTACACATTACTCAATTACCAGGGAATTGTTAATTAGACGATCCTTGTAATTGAGTTAGTGAATATCAAAATCAACTGTCTAAGAAACTTACCTCATGATCAGCATCACCACCAGGTACCAGAACTCCAGTGCCTATAAATACAAAATAAATTAGTATCAGCGTTAATAATAATAATTAATTATTTAATTATCAATAAATTAATTTCTTCAGGTATTGATTACATATTAGAATCTGTTTAGTTCAATGTAGCGTAAAATATTCCATTGCTCAAGAATATAATTAAGTAAAAAGGTGTCGTTAAAAATAGATTTAGCGTAAGTGAAGCACTTTTTCAACCATTAATAATTTTTCGATTATAACCTATAGGTAAACAGTGGTATTTGCTTAAGGCTAGCGATGTTTTCTAACCAACAATCGATAATTAATTATACATTTAATCTCTTTTGACTACTACTAATGTTTTCTGGCCTGACTTTTTTATCTACATGTATAAATAACTATATAATACTAGAGAAAGTCATCAAATTATTTCCTCCGGTACACTAGTAGCAGCAATAAGTTATTTATCTACAAGAAGACGACTTGTTACATCTTCCGGAAGTCTTCTTACATTGCTTATCTTTTTTATTAAATAAAATATTTATTTTAATGATCAGATACTTCACATACAAATTGCAAGATTCATTATATGAAGTTTTTTGTAGAAGAATTAGCAAGGAATAAATGTCGCAAAATATTTTTTTTTTGGTTTTTAAAAAGCATCGTATTTAAAATTTTATTGAAAAAAAAAAAATAGAAAGCAAGATTGCTAGTTTGTATAAGTTAGAAAGAAATGATTTCCTAGTACCAAACATGGGCAAACACCGACGAATTACTACGCATTACGATGATTATTGTTTATTATGATGTACCGCAAACGTGATTTCCTGCGGTAGTTGCAGTTATATTCTTTGAGATATCAAGAAAATCCCTTGCGGCATTCACAAGCCTCTAGAACATGGATTTTATTTTTACTGAAAGCACGAGCTAATTCCCCTCTCATCGTAGATCAAACAAATTGGTAATGGTTTATTTATTGCTACTCCTTAGAAGCACGATGATTGAAAAGAAAATATAATAAGTAATACAGGAAGTTGTATACGCACGTAAAGAACAAATTTATAGATTCAATTGCTACTCATAATTGATACAAGAAAAATAACAAATCATTTGTCTAGTGGATTGATTGTCCTAATTATATGCCTTCCAATGCAAATGAGATATAAATAATTATACTTATAGAATGTATGTATTCGCATAAAATATTTTATGTCTCATTTGTCATTCAATTATATTATCGTTAAATAATGGCTTCCTTCATAATATCATGCATGTTATAGAGGAAGTAAATTTCCAATCGATAAAACATAATGAGAAGTGAAGTTTTGCTTGCCTGTTGAAAAAAAAATAATGAGAAAGGAGAACAGGATTTGAAATAAATAAATTTTTAATTATTATTTATATTTATTAGAATCTTATGATGTTTCAAAGATAAGAAATACACCAGGTGTTGTGACGATAAAAATTTGGCGTAGAAGCATCATTAGTTTCCGTTAAGCATCTTCAGGGCTAAATATTACGAGTACGCATGCGCAAGAGTGTGATGCTAAAAAATTCATCAGTACGCATGTGCAGCCGTAATTATAAGCCCTGTTTCTAACCTTACTCTTATTTTAGTTTATGTTGTAATATGATTTGAAAAATTACTTTAACGCTTTTAATACTGAATTGAAATTGATTTTGTAATCAATAAATTTTGCTTTGAAACAAAAAATTATTCACAAACTTTTCATGTAATTTTATTGGTGAATTATCTAATTTACTCTAAAAGAAAAATTGTATAATGATTTTCCGTTCAATTTTCTAGGGATTAACTTTAATTCCTGTAACTCGTATGCTCCAAAAAAAAAGGTTGCGTGTTTCTAGGCTAATATAAAATTTAGCAATGATAATCGAATGCTGCTGATGGATTACACAATGTTTAAGGAACTTCCGGGATGATCAGTGGGTCTGAAGCACTCGCTCGTTCGTCTTTATTTCATTAGCAGTTATATAGATATATATCTAATGCAACTAAAAGTAAACTTTCTCTCTACGTGTACCTGATCGTCTCTAATGTGAAACCACGGGTTCAATGGAATCGTGTGATGATTTTATTTATAACATTTTCCCATCGTTTTCAATGCTCTCTTGTTTCATGTACACCATCCTTGATACCATTTTATACTTAAGTACATAACATCCTTGGAATTATTTTTTCAACCTGGATGCAGTTCGTTACTTGTTGATTGGTATATTGTATAAGTAAACTACACCTGAATGTGATCTAGTATCCATCAATTATAGATGCAAGGTCGCTACTATTATTAATATTGTGCACATATTCATCATAAAAAGATTCCTTCAATGTTCTAGATCATTACTCAAAGCCTTCATCTTTTTTATTTTATGATTATTACTTTTTTTTTTTTTAACAACTTAGATTTCAATTAATTTTTTTCTGCATATTTTCATTTATTTTATTTCATGTAATTAGCACATCGTGAAAATTAATGCACTTTCACATGATGTTGGAGATCACAAAAGCTTTTTCCTTGTGCATTATATAGAAAGTAAATGAGTAATTGCGCAAAATAATCGCATATGTAATTTTTGCTATTGCTTTTTGTCTGTATGCTACAATTAGGTGACAACGAGTGTACTTAAATCTTTATGACTCTTTCTTTACCTCTAATTTTTTTGTCCTGTTGAGTACAATTTTTATGCTAATATTTAACGTTGAAAAAAAAAGTACGGTGAAAGTGACACAGTGTGGAGGCAGGAAAAAGCCGGTTGGAAATATTTAACCGGAGAATCGTGGGTCCTCTTTGCAAAGTGATTGCGCAATTTTTTGAGATGTAGAGAAAGACTTTCCTCTCGGTGGTTGTGAAGAGGAATAATTAATTCTTACAGTAGATGGTTTTATTGAGTACTTTTATTTGCTAAAGTGACAATAAAATATTATGTTTGCTATAAACTTGAATGGAAATTTTTAATTTAAATTTTTTGATAGAGAGTTTGAATAATTGCTTTGAAGAAGTCTTAATAAATAATAAATTCAATTTAAACTGCTCTTTTCTATATAAACTTTCACGAAGAGAACTTTTTCACTGAATGTAAGTGCAAAAAATGACAAGTAAATGGTTTGAAGATTAAAAGTACAAATATTTCTATCTAACAGTAAATTTTGAGTTCTTGTCAGTAGTAATTTAACACTTACAAGGTGTTTTAATGAAATAATTACTTACGACAACTCAAAATTTACTGTTAGATAAAAATATTTCTACCTTTATTATTAATTAAATCGACTCATCATATTTTACTTACGGTTCGTGCAAAAATTCTCATTCATCATTAGGCCGAAGAATGCTTAATAAATAAGAAATGTCTCAATTATTATATTTCAATCAATTAAACAATTAACATTCTTATTGATTAAATCATTCATTAGCCTACAAATATTTTTCCTCGGTAGTATAATAGTTAGTATCCCCACTATGATTAATAATCTTTTGAAAAGATTATTTTTAAATAAAGAATAAGTTGAAACACAATTAAATTTAATTTAAAAAAATATATTACAAAAAAAAAGTAATAAAACTTTCCAATTAAATAATTTGCAACTAAAATCCTTCTTTCTCTTGACATGCAAATAAAAAAGACCGATTAAAAAAATTCCCCATACAATTTCATAAAATTTTTTAATTACTAAAATTAATTCCTTTGGTAAGCAGTAAAAAAAAATAATTATACCTACAAAATGAAATGTATTTAAAGCCAATGAAACCTAGAATGTAACAATTATCAACAAATTAATCATAAAGGATGATTTTTTTTCTCTCGACATACTTGAATAATTATATATTAATCATTAAACCTGATAAAGATCTCAAAGTTCATTAGCACATGTTAGAATTTGAAATGAACGTGTGTAAAGTGATCGATTCAATTGAAAGATAACTTAAGATTGTGGGGTAATGTCCAAGTGATAAATAGCCCGTATATCCGGTTTTTACTCAGTGTCTTACTGAATTTTCATTGGATAATAAAGCCAGTTTAATGACTAGTGACAACATGAAATCACGTTGTTTATCGTGAATCAATTAAAAGAAAGTTTAAAATTTGATTATCCTTAAGGTTGGCTACGATAGAAATCATTTCATGGTCAAGGTTGTTAAATAATCAAAAGCATACAATAAAATGACAGTCATTAAAGTAGTAATGTGATGATTTATAAATCGAAAATTGCAGTCTTAATGTGTTAATTAAATTTATTAGGTAATATACTAACTCCTACTATTAATCGCATGTTTATTTTTGATGTTTCTCATTCAACTGTTGGATGAGTAATCGGCATCAATATAAATAAGTGAAAGATATTCCAGTCTGACTGGATTCGGAGAAAGTGGTTTGTATACATACATGTATACGTATCGTATAATAATGTTGATTCTTCAGTAGATGAGTCGACAATATAAAGTCACCGAGTCATTTGGAGATCAGAGATTGCGATATGCTTTTTTTTCTTCCATGGCTTTATATTTATTTTGTTGCAGACGATTTTTCGTAAGACGTATAAAATCTAACTTGACTTGTTTTATTGTTATAGCGTTGGTACATCGGCTTAAAAAAAAATTTTTTTTTTAGCAATAAAAAATTACTTTAATGCTCCAACAATCAGATTCATTTTCAGTTATACTTTAGAATCATGACAATTTTTATTGACAACATAAATGTATTTTATTTCGTTGGCATTCAATGATTAATCATCATCATTATTTAATTGAAATTAAATGAAATAATGGGCTTGGAATGGAAAGGGAAAATTTTCACTGCACTAAGAAGCAGAGTACATAAGCAGATGATAAAGTGTAATAAATAGATCGTAGTTAAGTTTAAGTGGGTTCAACATGTGTTGATATATCCTGAATCTTCACGTCACGTTCTTATGTTGTTTGCAATGTACATATTTCGTAACTATATATATATATATATATGTATATATACATACGTATATAGTGTAGCGAAGAAAGAGAATGTTGAGTGGAGATATACATACATGTAGATATCCCGGACGTTAAAAGAATGATGGTCTTTGAAATGAGCCCGATCGAGTCGACGCTCCCCTACAACGCGAGTACCTTCATATTTCGTTTGGCATCCGTCGATGCACGAATATCGTGAGCTCATAAAGGTAACAACACTTATTTTCTCGGGCAGAACAACTTGCTAGGCATGACGGAGGAGTAATCTACTTGAGCAGGTCGCAAATCACTGTCTTTTGCCCCCCATGGTAGTGAATGCAGTAGTTTGGTGCCTGTCGTTTTAGCGAATGTAAGACTCTATCAACTATAATACCTTCACCTACCATAAGACCTCATTACGAAAATTCGTGTAATTATTAAATCTCATAGATAGTCCGCCCGCTTACTGCATATCTTGACTCGAGGATACTTATGCGGTGGCTTGGATTTCAATATTTTCGTTCACTACAACTCGCTCGTAAATTAAGTTAGCGAAATAGCGTAGTGGTTAATGAAGGCTGATGTGGTTTGCGGGATTTGAGATAAAAATATACATGCAAAAAATTACTACAACATTCTTTGGAATTTATGGTATTATTATTGTGAGCTCTAGAATAAGTGTGTTTTGTAATTTAAATTATACATAAAAGTGTGAAGAAAAAGTAATCCTAAGTCAAAAAATTTGGTTCAGTATGGAAAGTCTTCTTTTGTCCTTTATACAGGCTTGGAACAGACGTAATATTTTCAGTGCAAGATTAAAAAAGAAATGTTCATTTGAATGTTAACCCAAAGTTCAGGTAATGTGAGTAGAGTACTGCATTTTAGAGTATGTCGAAAATACCACACTCAAAGGTATGCTAAAAATAAATATCACGAGTGGATCACACCTTGAAAAATACGCGGTAAATAACACACATCAAGGTATGTGAAAAAAAATTCCACACTCCAAAGAATGTGGACTTAAGTGCCTATTTTAAATTATGAAGAAAATAAACATACACTAGTGTATGTAAAAATAAAGTACCAAACTCCAGGGTGTGTAAAAAATTTATTTACACTAGAATATGTTCAAATAGGAGTGTACTTTAAATTATATGAACCGAAAAGTACACACGAAAGTGTGTGAAAATATCCACACTCCAAGGTATGTAAGAAAAACTGACATACACTAGAATGTTTTTTTGTACGTACCGTTGATTATAGTTTTAATTCAATTCTGATACTCTTTTGACTCGAAAAAAAATCGTGAAAAAATAAAGTCTTCCATTTTTTAATACTTTTTGATTTAATGGATTAAATAAATTTGTGTGTGTATGTAAAAATTGATTGAGATCTTAAATATTTTCTACAATACAGCAATATATTCCTTATAAATATTAAAATATCAATAAATTTATTTTATAAAAATTTTTTCGACATTTAATGATTTTTTAAAAAGTTAATCTTATTAATTAAATAAAATAAAATAATTCGAATGATTTCTGAATAAAATAAATTAGTCAGCGACTGCTGATTGATAATAAGTTCAACATAATAAACATGAACTGGTTGAATGAAAATTTATAAGCTTCTCCAGTCATAAAAATGACTTTAATCCAGACAAGCTAATTCCACGTAACCCTGTCAAGTAATCGCAATCGGGTAAAAACAGTTAACTTTCTAAGGCTAAAAACACCCTCTCCCAGTGCGTTATATGGCAAATAGTGGCATCACCTTCTAGACAGGCCTCCCGCAGTTGAAGACATTCTTCCAGCTGTCCAGTCTATCCATATTCGTGTAGCTGTCTATCCACCTATTCCCATGTGCACACCGATCATCGACACGTAATCGTCTTGCTCGCGATACATCGCCATAGTTGTATGTGATCCTGACATAAAGTGACACGGGACACGGGTGAAATGTTACTTCATCGTTGCCGAGTAGTAATACAAAAAAGGCTAGAGTTATGAGGAACTCAGTAGCTTTGACGTTTGAAAAATCCCGACATCATTTACATTTCTAACGCTCTCACTTAAATTTGTTCATTTACCTTCCTTCCCTCTTTATTTTTTTATATATTCCTGTCACTAATTCACACGTGACATCATGTACTAGAACTATGTCGACAATTATCCATGCTATTTAGCGGTAAAACAGAATAAATAAATAAATTATGACTTTCGACAACTTTTATTTCTATGAATGTAATATTGCCCAAGTCATCTTGATGCACAATTGTCATGGTAATAATACTTAATTACTATTCTTTTCAAACAACACACAATATGTTTTGTCCTTTTTAACCTCAACATATCGTAAGTTTTATCTTTTATTATTTTATTACTAAATAAATCCAACTATTCCGGTAATAAAGTGAAGATAATACTGAGCTTGGTATGTGTTGGGTTCTCGAGTGTGTTATGTGTGTGAATTGCGGAAATGATAGAAATGTAATATTACTGAGGAGGGGGAGGGAGATAGAAGTCATATTTTTATAGACCCATCATCGATATCATACCATTTTTTTTTTCTTCGTAAAATTTTCATAATCATTTCCTTTTCCTTTCGTTATGTCACGAATATCATGCCATTGGTGCACTAGCCATTCAGACAAATAATGCAATTAAATTTATTATCTGATATTGAATAATCGAGTCAATAACACCGGTGTTGATAGCAACTTGATTATAGAGTTTAAATCGTATTAAAATAGAATTTTTTTTTTTCACACTGCTTGATTATTACTGGATGTTTTAGCTTGTTAAACCCCACGCTTTATTTACAGCATATTTTATCAAACTATTGATAATTTTTTTCTTTCAAAATGGCCCCCTTTTTTTTGATTGTTTAAATAATTAAATTCCAACAAATAGAATTGACGAAAAAAATAACATGGGTGGATATTTTTGTAGGTATGCCATGGATCCAATACTTAGTTTGATGATAAATGTCATTGATTTTACAGAAGATTAAAAAATGACAGTCAATTAACCGTAAAAATTTGCTAACAAGAGAAATTAAAAATTACTATATTTCTTTTTAGTATTAAAGTTATTTAGATATTCAAATGTGATAAAATGCTGAACATTTTGTCGTTCTTAGTAATTTTAAAAAAGACATATTTTATACTTATAAAACATCATTAACTTCAAGTGCATTAAATTCAACCACAAATCACCAATAAATGTCTTTCCCTTTTCTTATCTCTTTTTTATCTACCCATCAGTTACGTGTGGCTTTCCATTATTCCACAGCTACTTTGAATGCATAATAAGAATAATGATCTATGCAAAATACGATTAGTGTCATGATGATGTCACATAGCAGTGTAGCAATGGACTGTTTAATCGGCCATTGAATCATCTGTATTTTATTCAATAAGCCACCAAGTATAACGTTATCACGATTAATGATTTAATCAGTATTATTTATTAAAGTCACTTTAAGAAATCTAAATTCTTTTCAACACTTTTTTTTCATTGTTTGTAACTTCATTTAAAATGTAATTTAAATTATGCAAAAATATATATTTGAAGTGAACTTTTTTTTAGAAGAGCAAATCCAGTGTAAAATTATGTTAAATTTCACAACGTATTCGCGTAATAATTGACGAAAGTGTTAGCACCGAGAATTGCAATAAATTTATTACGTGCAATTTCCTTGGTTGTAATTAAGTCATTTAAATTATTGCACAGTCAAATAATCATAAAATGTAATGTGTTTTTGATATTACTAATTTATTTAAATAAAAAAACTACATAAATTCAATGACTGTATTGTTAAGAAGAGTTATATGATCAGAAGAATGTCGTGGCTTTTATGACATGATCCTGTAGGCCTTTAGCTGACATGTTACGGATGAGGAGATTCGAGAGATCAACGTTCAATCAAGTGAATCATGATCAACAAAGAAAGCTGCACGAATAAGTGGTTTATTCTCACACTGCAGAAGTAGTGAGACACGAGATTCTATTCTCTATTGTGATGCTTCGTCTTAGTTGAGTAATCTGGAGAAAGTAAAGTTTATCGCATAATAATTTAACGCTATGAAGAGTTTGTACTTAACCAACTGAGTTAGATCCATGTTAAATTTTAAGTTAAGTCCGTTGTGAGCATACTTTCTTTTATTTTTAATAAAAAAAAAACAATTGTTTCATTATCATTTCCTCACAATCACAACGTATAACTATTAATATATCTCTCTTGATGCCTACTAAATATTTCAAAATAATCGGTGAAGTTGGATAATAATTTTTCCATTGAATATTCTTTTTTTGTTCTCTAACAATTGATTTTTTTTTTTCTTTGATAAAGATTATTATGATTATCTGTTACTTTGATCATTGATTTATACTGGTAATTGACTACTTAGAGTCAAACATTATTAAAAAGAACAGCTTGAGCCGGGCTGCGGTCTCTTGTTCCACGCTAGTGAATATCCCTAAGGAGAGCACAAGTACCTCCATCCGTAAAAAAATGGATTTGTTTGAAAACTAGCATTTTCAACTGTCACAAATATTTAGTCATCACACTAAGACCATTTACTTAGTAATTAATATTTTCCTCGGTAGTATAATGGTAAGTATCCCCATCTAGATAAATAACTAATTATTATTTTAATCATTTAATTAAAACAAAAAAATATATATTTATTTTACTGATCATTTTCTCTTTTGATTAATTGATTAATTAAAAATGCTAAACACCCGTCAAAAATCGTAGAGAAAAGAACGTAATATTAAAATGATTAATTAATAAGATAGTGTTAACTAAAAGTAAGTAAAAAAAAGTCTATAAATGTAACTAAAGTGAAATTAAAATGTTTTTTGAGAGTTGATGGATATAAACCAGACTATCACCGTGAAGCGATATCGAAACAATTATTCCTTACGTCGCAACTCGTTTAGAATTGCGAAATGTTAGTTCACGATCCGCGAGGAAATCTCACGCGGTTGGTAGAACACCGTCTCTGATAGTTCTTGTAATTTGTCGGCAGATAGGTACTCGTCTCTCCCTTTCTCGTCTACTTCTCTATATCGTGACAGTAGTGTGTCGAGAGCCTTTCGAATTAAATTACGAATCTCCGATTATAAGTGCAAATCTAACAGACAAGACCACAAGTATACTAACATATTCAATTAAATATTTACATCGTATTATTTTTTTTATTGAAAAAAAACTATCAGTCATTATTCAATTCTCTGTATTATACTCTCAAATACATTAATTTATATTAATCCATTGAATGTTTAGGAAATATGTAATCTTGCTCACAAACCAACTATATCCATCAAAAGCAACATAAATTACCATGGCATCGATGATTCCTCATCATCTAAGTTAATTACAGCTTTCTGCATAGCAATTTAATGAGTAATCTGGCTTCGTTTATGGCTTTGAACCGTGGATAATAAAGTTACTATGAAGCCATTGACAGGTGTAACGAGATATTATTTAATCGGTCAATATATTTTTAGTATATCTTTCATTGGATATAAAAAAAAAAAAACATGACTGTACTTACCAAATATTATATTGCATTATGCAAAGCTTTCTCACTTTTAAATTAATTTTGAAATCTTTCTTTAAAATAATATTTATTGTCAGAATAATTTTTTAATGGGTCTAAATAAAATATTCAACCTTCTTTTTTATCTATTTATAGGAGTAGTAATAAATTAAATCTGTACTACATAATACAATTTCCTACTGTATTTGAAACTGTTACTTATTCACATCGAGCCATAAAAGCGACCATTGTCTAGTCAGTATCCTTGAAACCGGAGATTCACTTTTGAGTGATTTAAAGAGATACCGTTAAATAAATAATTATCTAAACAACAAGTGACAAGTGAATAAAAAGGAAACCATACTTTTACTTAATTAAAGTTGAAATCATTTTTCATTATATTTAAACTACTTTTATTTTCTACAGCCGCTTTATTTATGGAATCATTCGTAAATGACAATTTAATTCATTGAATTGTCCATGAGAAAGCATTGAATAAGATGAATAGTAGAATGGGACTGTTTTTTAAGTCGTAAAATATTATATCAGGTGTGGAGATTTATAATTACAGTGTGAAGAAAAGATCACAGGATTGTCTTGGGTTATTGGTGTGAGTGTTTGTGGCTATACAATTTGAGTTAATACATAATTAGAAGTCGTGATCACGTGCAGAATCAGGTGTGAGTACAAAATGTAATACAAGGTATATTATAAGTGTGTACGACTATTATGTTAGTAGAGAGATAGATTGGAACAGTAGGCCTTGACGTATAGTCGAGCCCCTAAGAATAATGCAATCACCGTAGCATCAATAGAATAACCAACATGGGCGCAATGTCTATCAACACTCTGCTTTGATCGATGAAAACCCAACTATTAATCACATTAATTTAAATATTTGCCCTATTTGTTATGGAATGTGACATTAGAAAAAATACATTGAATGATCTGATTTTTTTTGCAATTATTATGCAATAATTGCTTTCAATTAAATTTATTTTATGAAATTATTCTAAAGTTCGATGACTTAAATCCGTTTATTTTAGTATGCAGAGAAATTGAAATTCCTCAAAACATTCTGATTTAGAAGAATAAGGGCGAGTTCGACCATGGTCGATTAACTAATCGGCTGATTTACTAGCGTTACCAATTTTTAAAAAATTAAACAAGAAACAAGTGCCTTTCCCTCATTGCCAATTTCATTTTTTAGAAATTGGTAGCACTAGTTAATCGGCCGATTAGTTAATCGACCATGGTCGAACTCGCCCTAATTTTGTTTAATCTATCCATCAAAAAGTGTCTTTTTGATCTTAAATCTAAACCTCCAAATCATGTTAGTTTTTTTTAAAAAACCCCGTAATAAATGTCTCCCTACCTTAAGATATCTAATTTTACTCTACAGAATAGTTTCTAAGGAATAAAAAAATTTTTGGAGTGATTTTTATCTGGAGACCCAATTTTGAATCATTATCAACTGTTTTACCATATGAGGGAGGTATTACAGTTTTAGTAACAATGACGTGATCTCGATTAGAGTTAACAAATAAGGATCAACTTTAATTGCCAATAACTTGTGAAATAGCTTCCTAAAAAATTTGAAAAGAATCAAAGCAATTTTAATTACAATTATGAATATGGTCTGAAAAATTTCAGCAGAATCTTATTTACCTTATAGTAGTGACCTAACCTCTTTAAGACATATGTAGGTTAAGAATGATTTATAGAACAAATAAGGATTTCCCATAAGAAAGAAATATGATTTATTACATAAACCGATTGGGTAAAAATAGACTAAAATATCGTATCGTGAATTACATTTTACTTTATAGGATCATTTGTAAGTTCTCTGTGAGTTTAATTTGTCTCTAATTCCATTATTGCATTCAACTCGTAACTCTCGTGTGAACATATACGATTCCGGAATAATGTACATTTGCCTTATAAGAAAAATTTACATACACCACACTGCAAATAAAACGCGCTAAAAGTAATACACATATACATGACAATTTAACATTGAACTTACTCGAGGTGTTATTTTAACGCACTTTAATTTCGCAATTCAGTGTATGTGAAAAAAAGTGACACCCTAAAGTGTGTAAATCATCATATTTCGGAGTGTATAAAGATACATCCTCGCTGGAGCATCTTGAAAATACCACACCCTAAAGTCTATGAACCTAAAAGTACACACTAAAGTGTGTGTAAAAAACTAAACCCCTATAATGTGATAGCAATTCACACACATTAGCATATCTGAATCAAAAATAGGCCCCAATAGATGTTAAAAAAATTTACATACACTAGAGTGTGTAAAAAAAGGAATCACAGCCCGAAGTGTGTAAAAATGGTCGAAAATGTTATTTCTTTGAGATTAATGTTTGAGAAAGGAGATCATTGGTAAGAAGAATGATACTTAATTGATGATAACTGTTCAATAATCATTTTATTATTATCGTTAATCTGGATTAAAAGATTAACTTCTAACGACTACACTTTTTCTCCAAGGCATAGAGTAAACGATATATTACAGTAATTGACTTTTAATTGATCGACAATTAAAGAAGATAGAGGGCGATTTTTTTATCCATGATTTATATTAATAATTAGTATGATTACAACTATAACAATTTTTTTGCAAACCACAACAAAACTCGCATGGATACATTCTTTTGTACCAATTACTGTAGTGATACGATCAATGTGCTCCAGGCCTTTATCTTTCTTTTTACTTCCTTCAATTTTTATTCCTAATTGTATCACAACTTTCACGATGAAATTGTGAAAATTATACAAACGTATGTAATTTTTTTATTAAAATTCTTTTTTTTTTTTAACAACAATTAAAATCGTTTTATGCTTTAACGGTATGCCGACTTATGCATGAATTATATTATTATCCAATTTAATTCATAATAAATTTTTTTTTATTATCCGACAACCTGTTCCTTATTATCATTTATTTTTTTCCACGAATATTAACAACCATCGAATCAGATAATGGAAATAAATGATGTAATTGACGATATTCTTATGCCAAATATGTAATTACACTTATAAAGCGTCCCACCCAGTTGGAGAATGTTAGAGCAATCGGCAAGACTTTGCATGGTTATTCGATTGATTTATACGAGACATGCTATATACATACGGAACTCACTTTTACCTAATAGACATTAATACAGTTTAGAGTTCCGAGAGTTTAACTTTTTAATTGTGAAAAATGAATGCTTAAGTTTCTAGTCAAATGGAAAATTAATTTTTATCGTAATTGCTTTTCTATTGGAGAGTTAAATTAATGTTTCTTTTCTTTTATTGATAGGAATTTTCTTTAGAAATATAAACTTCAATAATAGCCCAATAGCTTTTGCACAATTCCGTTAAAGAGGAATAAGTATCGGAACAGGATGAAACATTACGGGTACGCATGCGCAGACACGATAACAGAAAAAATTTGATTCATACGCATGCGTGGCCAAAATTGTTAGCCCTATTTTTATTCTTTCCTCAAGAAAAAAACTGTATTAATTTTTACATTCTTTTACAATAATTTTTTTTCGATATTTATGCTCCTGTCATTGACACTGTTGTACTGGCGTTCCGCATATAAACACGTGACTTTCATCAACAGTAAGTAGTTTATACAGACTCAATATTCTACTCCAATAGAGCGAAAAAAAGGAAACAGACTCCGAAGGTAAAGTTGTATCTCATTAATAAGAGGTTATCGCATTAATCAATTCATTTACACTTGGGGCGGACTTAAGCTATGTCAGATGAAGGTCAGATGATTTTGTGCACTTGTTTCGCTTCGCTGCAGACATAACGGAAAATAATATTCACTCATAAATAACTCAATTCCATTCATAAGTATTTAAGAACATATGCAAGGATTGAATAATACTAGAAATTTCAATAAAACTTTACTAATACATTTTATTATTGTAATACATGATTTTTATTTTATATACCATAATTATTGAATAATAAATAATTATCACAAATACCAAGAACGATTCAATCTTATACATAGATTGGAGGTTATAAGTATGAAAATATAGTATAAACGGAGTACTCATGGGAGTTTTCGCGAGGCTGTTGTCAAAAAAAAAATCAAAATAATGCGACGATGCTGAGAGATGTCCCTGATTGCTTTATTCATTTACTTCTTTTTTCTTTCCAAGATTTCAGATCGAAGCAGTTTACCATGTTTAACCCCAACTACTAGTCTTTATATTAACTACTCTGCATCTCTAACTTCTAAATTTACTGAAGAAAAAAGTTCTTTCTCATAAAAAAATTAATAACAGGTAAGTTAAAAAAAAAATGAAATATATTGTTACACTAACTTTAACATTAATAATTTGCTTACAAAGTTGTTGATAAATTAGTAAGTAAATTGGATGCAAAAAGTGTGTAAAAATGTCATTCACACGAAAGGAAAAAGGAAGATGAGACGAGCAAGAACTAATTGATGATGCTTGTTGGCAAGACTGCAAATAAGTCGCGTGAATCGAACCAGCTACGTTCAGAGACTTACAACTGGTTATTTCATGCACGTGACTCACACTGAGACTTTTCCTCGACATCAATTTAACTATCTTTCATGGTAGTTAAGAGATCAGCATACACTGCCGTGGCAAGGACCGACTTGGCACGTGTATACGGTCTAGTAAGATCACGTGTAGCACGTGAGTTCGTTGATACTTTTATACACGTGAATTATTGTTATTTCGCGATCTATTTCAACATTGTACCGTGATATTTATGTGGGTATTCAGTCTACAGAGATATCAATATTTCTGTGAGGCTGAGAATGAATAGAAGTTGGCCTTTTTTTGTTAGTTTTGATTGATGATGATGACTAATTTTGACGAATGTGTCTGAATAAGTTTGTTGTAAGGGTTGAGAAGTATGAAGATAAATATTATTATAATTATCCGTGGGTTTAGTTTATGTGACTTTTATGGGGTTTCGATTTTTACTGACAACAAACTTTCGAAAAATTTTTTAGCTGTTTATTTTATGGATTTTCACGTAGACAAAAAACTTGTTGATCGGTATCTAACATTTCTTACAGTCTTTTATTGACTTACTACACTCAGAAAAATTTTCTTTACATCTTACTGAACGGTCCAGTAAATTTTATTGGGACACTCCAGTAATGCAGGACCATATGCGCATGCGTTGTAAAAATTCAGTAAGTCTCTCAGCAAAATTTACTGTATTCCTCAGTGAATTTTACTAAGTTTTAAAAAATTTATTAATAAATAACAACAAAGAAGAATTATATCATCAAATCCATTCTTTTATTATGTATTTTTGCTGATCAATAGCATCGACAATTTCAGAAATACATACTCAGTTATTCTTTATATTTTCTATAGTAAATATTTTAAAATAAGTGTATGTAAAATATATTAAAAAAAACATCTAAAGACAATTTTTTTCAAAAATCGATGATTAATATTTAGTTATAATGAAGTAAGGTATCGAAAAGTAGATCGATAATAGTAATCAACACCTTACTACTTGAGTAGTCTTGATGTGACCCTTATTATCTCCTAATTAGGAACCATCATTAGTCTTCAGCTAGGCCTAATTTAAATTGCTAATCAGTCGTAAGTGTTATTAATAATATTTGGAATTATGTAACAGGGTAGTATAAAAGAGGTTAGGAAAAATTGGATCAAACATGACTTTAGTTTAAACATAGGTCTAGGTGCATTTTCGAGCGTCCAACTTCCTATTGGAGCATTTCCACTGACTGTATAAGTGTAATCATCATAGTCTAGTGACCATGTGATTTCTAGGTGCATCAATTATAGCATAAAGGTATAATTTTTTTCGTATAGCGGTCAAAAAACGCAATTAACCCAACTTTGACACTCGATAAATAATAGTAATTATTGTTTCCAAGTAATAAAAATATGCACAAGTACTCTCCTTATCACCCTCTACAAGAATCTAAATACTATAATTAATGCAACATAAATTTAAGTATCAAAAGTTTCTTAAAAAATTATAAATAATTGTTCATGCCATTTAACATAAATAAAAAAAAATATTTAAATTAATTTATTGTTGTTAAAATATTTTTAATAATCAATTACATGCACTAATAACTAAATAAAAAATTTCTCCAAAGATTTCCAATAATTAAGTTCATTTTAAAGCAATTTAATTTATCAGAAGACCAATAAATTTAATTATTTAATTTCATTCCAACAGTAATAAAATTTTTTATCACCAAAATTTTAAAATAAACTTGAGGTTTTTACCGAAAAAACAAACTCCCACGGTTTAATATCTATCTTTTTTTATCTCCCTTCGAGCAAAAAATTAGAAAATTTAGAAAATCACTTGGAGAAATTTTTCGTCATCTCTTAACAAAAAAAAAAAATATAACAACTTACCTGGTGATACGATCAGATGCTGCGGATATCCCATGACAGCATGGAGAGTAGCTAAAAAAGCCACCGTCAATATCAGATGAACTTTCATAGTTTCACTTTTGGTACAATCTTCTATTTGTCCTAGCAACCGTGTCACGCTTTTCGCGCCCGACTGAGAGAAAATATCAAAATAACACTCAAGTAGATAAATCTATGCATAGACAGACACCTTGTTTTTGGGTTCAATGAAAAATGATAATTCTTCTCAACAAGATAAGAAATAGAAAAAAAAAGTCACGTCGTTAAATAATGTAATCACTAGTGCGATAAAAAAGAGTTCCTGTTAATTTATTTTATGAGAGCTCCTCTCTTTGACGTACTGTGGAGTTATCTGGAGGGCCGCCAGACGCTTTCACCGGTTTTATACTCGACTATGGCAGCACCTCTTCTCTTGTGTATAAGAGAAGGGATAAATCCTTATGTCTGTTATGCATCAAGTATTCAAGTATGTGAATATTATATTAATATACCGTAAATGATTGTACAGGTCTTCTTGAAAATCTAATGCACAACCCACTTGCGTGTGAATAAGTGTCTAAGGACATCTTGCACTACCAGTCTAGTCAATAGTCTATTGGATGAAAAAAATATCTGAAGGCTTTTAATAATGTAGTTAACATTACTTTGTACAACATCATGAATAATATAACGATTAAATAAATAGTCGAGTTGCGATGCGTGGTATTATTTCTCTTTTTACTAATTGGGATCTTTTTAGAAAATTCTAAAGTGTAGATAATGGAAGTAAAAGAGGCTTTCGGTGGAAAAACTTTGATGTAATATGTGTTACTAAATGTTTATTTTTTAGTGAAAGTTGATATTGTAATTATCTAAATTGATCACATTTGTTTATTTACGAAAATTTTGAGATGTTTTTTTATAATAAACTGTCAGTCACTATTATTATTTTAACCTTCTGATATTCTTTTAAATATATTCTATCAATTGTAGTAAATACTTGGATTTAATTTAATATTTTTTGTTTAATTGTTTATTGAATACAGTGCCCTCCAATAGTTAGTTGAAATAAGTTATGATTTATTTTATTGTAATAAATAATATCAATAGAATAATGGGAAAGGAGTCATTTATTGATTATTATAAAAAAATATACATTTATATCTATATGTTTTCGAATAATTTTATTTAAATCTTTTTAAAACAAATCCATTACACGACTGACTTAGAAACTAAGAAGCCAAAACACTCTGAAAAATAATAGTTAAAATACCGTGTTAATTTCTCATTTGACAGAAAATAGTTGAGTCCTTTTCGAACTATTAATAGTAAATCCAACTATTTATTTCTCTCAGTGAAGAGAGAAGTGTACAATAAATGTTCTATAGGTCTTATCTAAACACAAGAAATATTTTGACACCCATATCGAAAAAAAAAATACTTTTAAAAATATATTTTACTTCAAAAATATATTAAAATGTATTGAAATATAATTTTTTGACCAAATCTTATATAAATAGATATAAAAAAATATATAATTATATAATTGACTACATAAATATATTTAATTATATTTTTTAATATTCGTTTATATAAAATTTGGCCGAAAAATTATATTTTAATAGATATTTTTATAATAAAATATATTTTTTTTCATATGGATTATCATTTCGTATACTTTGTTAATAAAGAAATTAATTTAAATGATTAGAGTCTCTTTATAAACATAAGACGAAGACTGTTGAATTAATTTCTATATAAATAAAAATTAATAAAATAAAAAAAATTCATTCATTTAAAAAAATTATATTAATTATATTAAATACAAAAAAAAAAAAATAATAATAAAAGTTCCAAAAAATACTTACCTTCACACACATTAGCTCATCACTATAATTTTTCATTAATTTTTTTTTTTTTTTTTTTATTTAACAAATAACAATAATATATTTTTATATTACTAACGAGTTCACGGTCAAATGCGTTGACATACACACTAGTATATTGCAAAATACGCGTGCACGATAAATACCTGCGTGTGTGCAATTAAAAAGAAAATATGTAAGACTTAGGTATTTCATCACATCCTT
The DNA here is from genome assembly GCA_028641665.1 of Chelonus formosanus. Taxonomy (NCBI): domain Eukaryota; kingdom Metazoa; phylum Arthropoda; class Insecta; order Hymenoptera; family Braconidae; genus Chelonus; species Chelonus formosanus. The sequence continues at coordinate 6,457,022 of CM054000.1, forward strand.
CGACAATTATTAATATAAATGTCCATAAAAAAGGATATAATCAATAAAAATATCGATAGGGTCAACAACAATATGTACAAATGTAAGTTTGTTATTGATGTTATTTAACTGTAAATGCGTTGGCGTAGTCACGGATAATATAACTGCTGCTGCAGTAGTAAACCACTAACGTAGGTGGATTTAAATTCCAATCTTGTCTCACCTCTTGTACCTTAATTCATTGTTCGATACAATAGAGATTGTCAAGCAGCTAAGATTTCATGTTATTTTTTTATCTTAAATAACACCAGTCCGACCCTGAACTACTGCAGAGGTTAACAAAACATTCAATTCATGCTTTTATTTATTTCAATGAAAATTAGTTGTAAAACAGTCTGACACAACAAGGTCCTACATGTCTTCGAAGTATCAACATCTTGAAATGTTCATGTCATGATTGCGAGGATGCTCAAGCCTATCACCGAGCGTAACCTATCACGAACAATACGATGGAGGAGTGCTCATGGCTATATTTAGGTGTTAGATTATTTACCAGTGAGATATGGAGATCTGAATTCAATTGGGAAATACTCTAGTGGGATTGATGTTCACCCGGAAAGGCAAACTGCTTTGATGAATATGCAACTTGTTGGAGATTCCTGAAGAATTGCTTTGGATATCAATTCTATTGATATTCTTTCAACCTCTTTTTATTCATCCTTCAAACAATCTTTAGAGGGAATTGAATATTTGGACACATTAGTGTTGCTAAGTCTCGCAATATTCGGTATGTTCAATTGATACGTAAGAGATAATTAAATTGTCAAAAAAGGACTTGAGACTTTTTCATATGAGCTGTCGCATTTATTTAAGTCCAATAATGGCAGTGAGGCCCAAAAATATTTTCCAGGCATCCACTTTTATAATACAAATAATTTTAGGGGAGTTTTGACTATACCACGAATTGGTAAACCTGCTTAGAAGGTATGTGTGAATTATTATTATCATTTGTGGGTTAAAAACGATTGTTGTTCAATTCATTTTTAGCTTCAGTGTAGACGAAAATTCGATCAATTTTAAAGATATTATATTACCCTATTTATTTTATACCAAATTTATTGGTAAATAATAAATTGAACTTCTCGTAAAATTGAATGTCGATAAGAATTCAGCAACAATCGTACCTGTACTGATCGATAATTAACATGTAATTTATTCATGTTTCCACGAGATATATCTTACGGCAAATTTAGCGACGTTCGCCACCTAGCGGGCATAGTGGAACTAAGGTTCCTCCCCACGAAATGTATAAAACTTTTCCCATACTTTTTCATTCTTTTACAGACCTAATGCCTGTATTTGATCGTCTATCAATGATTAATTTAGCTAAAGTTTTTATTTTATTAAATAATTAAAAAAAAAATAATTAAAATTTATTTGAATTTGACTTCAATCATTTAATTAAATATAACTTTTTCAAGTCGAGTATATTATAAATTTAATGGCGTTCAAACTTTCCAGTCTTTTGGAGATTAATAATCAACTTGATAAAAAGTGAAATAATAAAGAAATAAATAAAACCATAAAACTGTCAATTAATATTAGATCTCGTTGTGTTACGGATACCTGTTTGGAGTGAATGAGACATAGGATATTGTAGTCGACTCACGTAGAAAGTTAAATTGTAATCCAAATCTACTCATGCACCTGACCTCAGGAATTGAGATTAATATGATTAAAATCCTTAAATGGATGATCTATTTATCACTGTGGGTAAAATAGGAATAGTTGTTTAAGACGTTACATATCGATATTCCCATATACCACATTTATCAATAATATAAAAAGTACCGCTATATAATTGGAAAACAGACTTGATTATTTTTAATCACAAATCACTTTGTTGTTTATTCTCTATATGGTTTTTTTCTCTATTTATTACCTTTATTACCAAGTTATTTTTATTTACTCTAATCTAACTTTTAATTACGATAAAAAATTCTAAACAGTTTTAGGAATAAATTGTTCATAGATAAGGGTGATATAATGGAGGTTATGTTATTCATTTTGCCCACTGTAAAAGAATCAGTTTAGAATAATTAAATGATGATTACAAGTCAAGAAAACCATCCTTTAAGAAATTTCAATTAAATTTAAAATTAAAAATAATTGGAATAATTCAAGTCACGAATAAGCTACAATCTTCAAAGTTGCACTCAAGTATTTGAATCTGACATTCAAATGTCAGTTCTTTGTTTGCTCCAACGATGAGGATCATTCATTCAAATCTTACTCGTTATAAATACCTTCTGCTTTATATCCATTATTTTCCAACGACTTGATAATATTTTTCATTGCAAAAATTCTTATTATCCCTGAAGAATGAAAAAATCAAAATGTCGTCTATATATCAAAAAATGATAACAATAACCCAGATAAGAATCAGTGTAAATAAATAATGTCATTGTTGAAACGAGCTGCGAGTGATATCTACAGATCTAATAATGTAAGATATAATGAACGGTAAAATCGTTAATATTTTTATGATGAAGTGCAAAAAACGGGAGTGAACAGTCATTAAATCTGATCTGCAGGCTTTATTTCCTGGATAGAAGTGAGGGAATGCTACTTATCTGGTAGACACTCCCAGGAACTTACATACCACCCACTGCCTACTGTGTTTATTAGTCATCGCTGTAATATTAATAGTTGTAATGTAAAGAGAGCAATTATTCTCCAAGGATCATATAAATATTTATGGGTATGAAAAAAAAATTTTTATTTGATTAATTAAACTATCAATTAATTAATAATTCATTTATTTTTATCTTCCAGACAAGCGAAAAATAATCATTGAATTTAAAATACTTCATTAAACTGCTTCATAAATATTTCTCTAACGAGTACTAGTATTTTTATTACATATTCATTGATAATTAATTTCAAAAAAAAAAAAAAAAGGTTAAAAATCATTCTAACAATGCATCATTCATTCTTTATCTTTTATTAGTGTTTGTATTATTAGTTGTAATATTTTATATCTGTAGTTACCACAAGCGCCGAGAGGCGGCGTCTGCTCATTAGTCTTCTCGCATGTTGCAAATGGTAATTGAACATACATATGTCATTTTGATGATAATTTAAGGAGTTCAATTCTGTTATGTCATTTTTAATTAAATAGTTTGATGAAAATAATCGAGCACACTGAAAAAAAAAATTCTTTCACAACAATAATAATTAATTACACCAGCTATTATTTCTTAATCAATATTCTACAGATCTTTAGGTTAAGTATGAATATTTAATTGTTTAAATAATTTTTTTTTTAATATTGTATTTATTTTAACTGTTTTATAGCAGCAGAAACAATCAGCATCAGAATGCAATCATACATTAGTATCTCTAACAAAAAAAATACCGATAAATAAATAAAGATGACTCGATAGTTTATAAGTTCATGCAAAGTTGTCACGATGGAGTTGCGTTAAGCTGTATTTCTCCACGATGGAATGGCAAACCTCCGCCGATGATTGTATGATTCGAGGTAAAGTGGTAGGTATAATAAAAAAGCCGCCAGAAGAATAATACGAGGGAGCGTCCTGGCATTTGGGACGCGATTATACAGGGAGTGGAGGAGAGATGAGAGTATAATCTATATGATCACCAGGTATGTGCACGAAATCCGATATTGAAAATAAAGAAAACCTGTCAAAGAATTTTATTTTGTTAAGAAGATTATATTGAAAGCTATATGGGTTATAAATTAGCACATTTTTTGTAATAAAATTTTTAAAAATACTCCTCTAATACCTGATTACAATAAACACTTGATTGCTTATTTGACATTTAGAAATTTTTGATCATTCTTCTTCTTTGCTTGCTGAAGCTAAAAAGCTTTCTCTGAGCTTTGGAGCTCAATAACTCTGGTAATAATAAAGTTACAGACATGAATCAGCACTCATTGGAAAGCTTAAAATCTCCTCTTTAAAATAAGATCCGAAGTTTTTTAAAAAAAAATTTTTTTTATAAGGATTAAAAATATTTTTCTCTTAACACTTCATCAGACATGTCAGTAGAAAAATGAGAATCGACCTTGAAGTTTAACATTTTTTCCAGCAGTATTGGAAAATCGGGAAATCGTTGACAGCCAGTGTTTAGAAAACTAGAAAATGCGATCTGTATTATGAACTTGGTTTCATTTCGATAGAAAATTTTGTCGTCAATCTACAGCTTTTTAAACATTGTCTGCGAATTTAGAAAAAAAAAGAGTTATTTTAAATTGTTTTTTCAACATAATCTATTTAAAAAAAATATTTAATTATAGTCATTGTTTTTATATTTTTGTGATGTTATTATTTATAATTACTTCACCCATAAAGTCTCTAACTCCCACGATTAACGCCAGTTTATGATTGACGATTAGTGAATCATAAAGAATTTTAACTCATCTCAATCCTCGCTGATGGTAATTGCAGTTCAATAGATAATAGCGCCGACCCAGTAGGCAAAAGATATAGGATGAGATATAATAATACATATAAAGAAGGATCTAAGGAGTATGAAAGCGTGATTCTCACAGACAACACTCGTGAATGAAAGATACAAGCACAATAATGGGAAATGTACATTGACCTATTCAGCGGCGGATTCATGGAAGTGATTTAATGTCGAATCGATAAGGAATCGTGAATCGTTGTAAACATTTATTATACTCTATACATACACATGCATACATATAAAATCACCGTGTGAACTCACTTACACTCTACTCATCTCTTTTGCTGTTCTATAATAACTCTTCAAACCTCCGACGTTAATCTTCCTAACGAAATAAGCCTCAGGAATATCCTTTAAAGGACAGTAACTCTTGTTTTACATTCAACATTTATCCATTTTTAGTCTTCGTACGAGTAAACAATTTGTTATTAATAAAGAAAAATTATTCAAATTTTTTTCTTTCACTTTCTGAAAGTGTTTCAAATGCTGACCTTTCAAACTTGACCTGCCTTTTTTACATTAATTAAAAGAATAAACAATTTTATCCATTACGTTTAAATGACATAAGAATAGAAATAGGGCTAAATATTACGGGTGCACATGCGCACAAGAAAATTAATATTACGCGCATGTGTGACCGTAATTTTTAACCCCGTTTTTACCCTTACCTTCATTCATCCCAATTATGTAAGGTTTTTTTTAATGAACTTGATTAAAAAAAGCACAGACAATAAATTTGATGATGATTGGTGATTTCCGACCTAGTGATTGTGTAGAATAGAAGAAAGTTAAAAGAATTAGAAGAGTTAGATAATGTAGTTCAATCCTTGTATGGATAAATAGCTCGACTTTCATCCTAACCCACTTGAGCCAACACGAGAACAATACTAAAGCATTCCTTGCATCTTCTCTAACTGCTGTTTGCCAATAACTTGAGCACGCGATGTCAGTTGGAGGAGGTTCACGTCCTCGGGAAACATGTGGCGACATCCGGAGAAAGTAATCAACGTTGGAGTTCAATGACCATCAAAATAAAATAACAACATCAAGTACCCAGCACACCCACGATGCAGTCAAGAGAGCAAGATGTCAGTAGTTAGGTTAGAAACAGAAAAAAGAAGACTCATCAAAAACATTCCTATCAATTCCTTCGGCATGAGCTCATGATCCAGGATGATGATGGATGATATTTTCAAACACACATACTAGAGTGACCTTTAATCAACAAATGGTAAGTTAAGAAGTCTATCTATTAATTGCCAATTCTCATAGATAGTATTGTAGAACAATTGTCAAATAATTGATCAATTAATGTCTTATGTTCCTTTCGTTTTCGCAGATTCAAGTCATGTCCTCGACACGTTTATCTCAAGTCTGAAGTGTCAATCAAATCACGATATTGTCTCATATGATTAACGATACTTTCACTTGGCATTGGTTGAAGAATTACTCTCAGATTGTTCCTTAAATTAAACTTCAAGTATTATCATTATTTTCTAAAATGGCTATAACACAACATAATTAGATCAATGATTGATTATTGCTGTAACTGACATTACAGATATTATTGATTCTTGACCATTGAATCGAATATCTGAGTATTTTAACGAGCTTGGAATAGCTAGCAATAAAGGATAGATGCAACAACTGCATTGACTCCAAGCGACTTAACAAGGTCGACCACCCACAGAATTGAAGGCTGTGATGTGTATGAGATTGACTACTTGACTTTAATGATCTCTCATTCCACAAACTTCTCAAGTTAATTAATTGATTATTTTCTACGCAGTTTATTAGCGTAAAATTGAAAATTACATCTTTTTCATGCAAAAAATGTTCGCTAAATTACCTATACTCAATTCACTTTTATTTTTTATCATTCATTAAAAGAAAAGAAAATTAATTTTTATCTGCAATAAATAATCAATTGTCCGAGGTAATCAAGGATACATTGAATAAAATGTTCTATTAAATGTTTAGTAATTATTTATTTATTTTCAATAAATAGAAAATTGTTTGAACATAACATTATTCTTTATCATTGGAGTAGATACCTTTATTATCGAATTTATTTACAGCCGATAGTATCGGTTGCGTTACTCAGTAGGTAATATGTCGGTAATAAAGGTTCATTGATTATCAATGTTTTGCTTTACCAACTCAAAGTGGCGCCACCGTATCGGCGTTACTTTGACGCAAAATCATTTTTAAACAAATATTTGAGAATAAAAAAAATCAAGTGTGAACCAGAATTTGATATAAAAAAATTTTTTATTTAATTACAATAGAAAAAAAAGTACGAAGAGGCTTAAAAAATAATAATACAATTGACAAAGTATAAAAATTCATCCACAAATAATTAAATAATAATATAAACATACAATTATTATAATACTTCAATGTCTCACTAGATATTACGGTTAAATACAATTTTTCTCTTATTATTATTTTACGACAAATATTACTTACAAATAATAAATAAAAAAATATTTATTTTATTTACAAATAAATAATATTAAGTAGCTAATATTTTGAAATAAGCAGAATAAATAAGTTAATTCATTAGATTATCACTTGATATGTATTTATAATATTCCATTGCACCTTTGTGTATCTAAGGATTTCACTGAGCAAACTTACACAAAGTGCATGGATGAATTATCGAAAATGGTATTCCCTGATAGTCATGATATCGTTATCTCCAATTGTCAATGACTTGGTGATACTTTTACTTCCTTATTATCATCATTGTTTTAATTTATAATAAACTTATTTTACTTTTCTATGCTCAAGATCAAAGTAAAACTATCATTTCAATTAATTTCATTCATTAAGACTGGGCTTTTCAACTGTTTCCATTTTAAAAAATTCTAAAGAGCAAGCATATGCCTCATTAATCAGCCTATCTGCAATAATATCCACTAATTAATTCAATTTAATTAGAAAAAAAATTGCTATCTAATTATTACTACATTTTTTATGCTCCATGGCCATCAAGAGAAAATAATTGATTATTTATTTTTCATTAAACTTTTGCTAATAAAAATTATTAGCTAGTATTCTTGCTATCTTTTATGTTATAAATAAAATTATTTTACATAGTAAAACAGAGTAATTGAAATGCATCTAGTCATTTCATTCTTCAGATGTTTCCTGCTGGCACTAGTAGAGTCCAGTAGCCAAGGAAAATACCTAAGGATTAATTGGTCAATGATGTAAAATATTTTTTGACGACAGAGTCTTATAAAAGTCACCAAGGAGATCATTTATATAACATTTAAACCCAGCCTTAGATGATTAAATAACTTTTATATTTTAAAAATAATCTAAGTAATAAAGATAGCTAAATATTTTATGATAAACTACCTTGACTTCTGCTTTTAAGACTTCATTTATCACCTACGAGACTTTTCTTATTAAAATTACTTGAAAGAGAGACTGGATACAGGTAACATTTTACTCACTTAATCTATTATTGTCTTAGTTAAGTACCTAACTGAATTATCACCTCATATTCTAGGATTAATAACCTTACGAGTCATCATGATTGTCATTGTTGATGCAAAAAAGCCTTCAAGCTTTTTAGTAATCAAAAACATACCTCCAGGCATGAAGGTAATTTCTGTATTTCAATAAAACTCCCCAATCACGTACCAGTCTCCTAGTCTCGTCAACAGGATCTCTTTCAACTGGACTCATGATGTTTCTATTCACCCTCACATCCAGTGCAATGTCAGGAAAGACTGCGATGTTACTCTCTAACTCACACAGCATCATCTGGAGGTATGATCTCGTTGCTCTTAAGGCTTCTTGGATCCTCAATGTCGTCTGGTCATTCAGTAACTCCTCTATAGCTACAGCAAACTTCTGAAGGTCTATGTGGAATTGAGGTAGGTAGCTGACAATCTGAAATAAAAGCACGATATTGTTAGAAATGATTATCATTAATTCATTTGTTATTTCACAGGAAAATGGTTGAAGAAAAAAAGTAAAGTAAAATTGTAAATGAAGGACCTTTTAATACTAGGATGTTAGATTTATTGCTCTGAATGAAGAACCTATAGGATCTTTTAGCATAATCCTCCATCATGAGGCATATGAACAGCAATAAGTCATCTGATAATGATTTTTTATTCGTCATATAATTAGAAAAAAAGCATGAATAATTTCATGGATTATTTCAATTGGTAAGAGATGCAATTATTCATTATCAAGAGCCATAATTAATTGTCCAATAAAATTTAAGTTTAATTTTCAGTTGAGCTAGAATTGCAATAAACAAAAAAATATGAGAAGAAATGATTTATTATTAATATAAAGAAAAGAGGAATTTTTAAAAGTAGTTTGAAATATAATTAATGTATTTCTTGAATCAATTTATAAATGAGGTAAGTTAGAAGTATTATGTAAATAGTGAATTGTTTAATTTTTACTCCAATTTCGAATGCAGATAATTTATAATCATTGATTACTACTACAGTAGCAAATTTAATCAATAATTCTATCAACTTGTTAGTTAATAATTGAAGATCTATATAGTATTTATAATTAAAAAAAAAACATTGTCATGCCATTTACATTAATCCAAATTTAGATATTTTAATCCACAATGAATAACCAAAAAAAAAAAAATTTAATTCAAACTAATTTTGTTATTAATTAGCTATCATGATTATCTTTATTTATAGCAGTAATAAACTTCGAAGATAAAATTAAGATCGAACAAGTTACATTCATCCAACTTCATTATTAGCAAGTATTTAATCAATTAATTGTTATTGATGGATATCACTGCAATGAGGTTAACAGTCTGCACTGCAAATCCAAAATATGTCACAATAAACATACCTCGATGAATATGTTCAATGCTAACCCCGTCAACAAACTATACTGTGGGATTTAATACACTTTGAAGTGTGTTGAAAATGATTACAAAGCTCTATAGTTTGTGTGTAGCAATTTAACCTCAAATATACTCAAAGTGTGTTATCTTAACAACTTTAAACGTGATATTTCAATTTATTTCTACAAAATATAACTAAAAATATAAAATGAATAACACATTGAATTAAATTATTGACAAGAAAAGATATAATTCTCATTAAATAACGTAATAAAATCCAAAGATGGTGGAAATTACTCCACAAGCTTTGCTCCAAGTTAATGACTAAAACTCCAAGTGTTATTGAACAGCTTTATTACTCAGCATCGATTTAATCAATCTAATTTATTCTGAATAATAATCCATTAAATTGAATCAATGAACTTCCTATCAAAAATTAAAATTAGCACTGAATATTCACTGATTCAACGAAGTAGGGTAAAAGGAGGTTCAGGATGAAGGAAGTGCAAGAAAGCTGAATAAAAGAGAGCATCAATAAACTTTATCTAGGTGTTATCAGTAACAAGTCGCGACAGGCGTATGATTACACAGTCATACAACCCGGGGAGTATGAGTATTCGACTGCCGTACGCAGTTTGAAGTGAATCGTAACAGCTTCTACTTGCCTGGTACGTTATAATAATTACTGTCTCATTAAATTTTGTTATTTAACATTAATCAATGGTCAATTAAATGATAAAATATGTGATTTGAATTAAACTAAATGAAAATTTATCATAAATTAGTCAACTATTTAGTCTTTGTTAGGTTATATTCTCAATCAACTCCGATTAGACCACCACCTGGTCTATATTAATATTTATGAATACATTATTTAGTTCTGTGCAGGAGTGGATGCGAAGGAGGAATTTAATCAAACTCATTAAGAAGCAGAGATGAAGAGGAAAGGAACAAGTATTGTTCTATGATAAATATAATTGACTTACAAACACCAGGACCATTCAGAGCAAAGACAAGTGATAGAATGGATAATTAATGTGCTAGAAAAATAGGCAATAAATAATATAAACAATTAACTTACCAATTGCATTGATTCACCACGCAATGACCGGACTGAATTGACCTCCTCTTTTCCTGGTATCCAGTTTGGAATGTATTGATGATGATGGACTCCTATTCTTACACGTTCATATAGGAACCCGTAATCTCTGTTGAGATAATCATTGAGGGTGAGCTGATGCTGGAGCTTAATACTCTCCAGTCGACTTTTAATTTCTTCATCACTAACATCATCACTTGGCTCTGGTCTGATCACTTCACCACAAGGCAAATGCCAGAATGGCATGGTATATCTTTTGGTCCTTCGGAGAGGCTTGGAGGAACTGATGTGCATCAAGCAACCCAAGATGATGATGGTCCTGATAAGTGTCGACATGATGTTATAATTGTAATTCAATTGTAATAATTAAATGGTGCAATAACTATTAATAATGAATAAGTTGAAACACAGGTTGATCGTTGGAGATTAGATAGTGGTATTAAAAACAAGTCTCGCGAGTTGATGACGATCGAACACTGAGATTGACAAACCCTCGTGCTTCTTCCTTTATATATGCGATAATGTAAACAATCACATTACGTACGTACTTGTTGGACTCCTGGCGGGGGATAGACGTCTCTTTTTCATGATTACTTTGATTAAAATGTGATTTTGTAGACAAGTCTTTCATGATGTTGGATCCAAAACGTTGTCTATGATGTCATTAGCTATTATCACTACGTAATAATATACAATTTATAATGATTAAGCCTGATTATTCTAGTAATTAAGACATATGTGTTCTGAATCTTGATGATTTTTATACCAAATCTCATCTTATTTGTTAAGTTGATGATTTTATTTCATGATTTATCCAGCATTTTTTCCTTTCAATTCAATTTTGGAATTATTAAGACACTTATTTGTCTGATGAATAACACGTGGTATTGACTGAATGTATTTTGCTTCATTCACGTCAACTTTCCTCGAACTGATACGCCAAAAGGTGTCTGTGCAATATCTATTGAATATTTCACATTGCTGAGAAATCCCTCGAATAGTTTGTAAGTCAGCATGATTTTCACACGTCAATGAAATTCTGATATTGTTTATTTAGTGATTCAATTGGTTATTCCATCATCAGTAGCTAATATCTTTATACATGATCTCAATATCATCTTTTGATAGATTATAGTAATGTGTTGATTATTTTTTATGAGATGTTTGATATCAATTTTATTGCTATTATTTCTTATTTATCGATGCTGCCAGGTGAATACTTAATATACCACTGGCATTTTTGTATCTTTCGACAAGTAATTAATCTTATCAGTTAAGAAATATATATCCGGTTAAATGGATACAAATAAACGAGTAGCGATAAACGATAATATGATCTCTAGGTAGGTTTTTGAATCATTTTTCATTATTTTTGCTCTTTCTGTTTGTCAGGAAGTTGATGGTTATGGAGATTAGTTTGATGGGAAATGATTTTTTTGATCATTTCGGTGGAGTAGAAATCAATAGGAGCATAGCAAAGAGTTAGATTTAATTAAAAATATGAATCTTTGATGAAGATAATTTAATGTTGATAACTTTGAAGTTACTCTGAAGGATTTCGCTCTCATTTTTGAAGTTAATGACTGTTAAGTAATTATCTTATGTAATTTCTTAGAAGCTTAATGAATCATAAAAAAGAATGTAACTGTTTTGTACGAGGTGTTTTGGTAATTGATTGACTTGCGATTAAGAAGTTACTGTAGTGGAGTTGATTTCTGGAACTCATAATTTCATGACATCTCCATAGTTTGGAGTATGGAGATACATGGTGGTTAGTTTTTGAGAAGATGTGTGTAGGTATGTCAGGGTTTTTTTCGTTCACGAAATCTTGAGGATGAATGAAGATATCGACTTTGTATTGATTTTATTCGAAAGATAATGCAATAAAGAAGATCTGAAAGAAGTTTCAACTAATTCGGTCGAGCTATTTTTCTTTATAACAAAGAAACTATGAAATAAATAGAGTAATAGAGAATTGGAAAGACATTCTACCTATTGGATGATCAATATTAACATGTGATTGGGTAAATATCAACAAAGTATTCACTCTCACCTATTTCATATTGTTTATAACAACACCAATTTGTTGTAAACAATTCAAAAAAATTTCCAGCTATTGACTGGTCATTATTGATGATGAATTAGACCAACATTCATGAAATATTGTTGTTCATAACTACATATAACTTCAGATCATTGGATATTTTTTCTAACAGTTGAAATTTCATGATGTAAGTACTAAGTGCACCTAGACTTATTTTCTTAGCTTTTTGATAAATTCTTAAATATTCTTTCAGGATACTCATCATAATCAGAAATCTTAATAGCTCTATTACAAGACTAGGATCATCAAACTCCAATGAATTTCATCAGAATTAAAGCTTGCATTGAAGAAGAAGAAATTTCTACTTGTTCCTGTGTTATTAAATATTTTGAAGAAGCTAAATTTTTGCAAGTATTGATTATTTTTAAAACATCATATTGAAGAGTGAACTATAATTAGCTGGAATATTAAACTGAGTAGGAATGCGATCAGAGAATTTCTCTTACGTATACCTTCGCATTTATCTGGGACTGTGACTCGACCACTACGTCACTATTGAAGAAATAGACAACGTAATATTGGGCTTATTAATAATGTCGAATCATTCTCTATCTCGTTTACTTTTATTTGTTTGCATTCGATCGTAATACTCGGTAAAATCGCAGTACAGTCACCGAATTCATTGATTTTCTAGGTGTATGTTATCGCTAGGGTAGTATTTGCACCGACAACTACTTCCTGTGTCAGCTTGCATCTTTCTTTGCACTCCTGATATATCAATGTGTCTTTTACGGCATTTCCGAGTCGATAGAAACTTTGGAATTTTTTTTTTTAGGAATTGTTTGCCTAGATGATGACGTGGTGAGTCAGAATAAAACACTCTCATTATTGAGCTTTTAATTCTTTTACAAATATTATTATTATTATCATTAATCTAATCATTCAACTATTTTTTTTTCATGTTCCAGGTCATTATCTAATGTATTTCAAGAGTCATAAAATTTTTTCTAATATGATTTTAAGATTTGTTTAATTTTAAAACAGTGAAGATGAGCTTTATTTGATGATAAAGCTTTATTGAGCTTTTATACAGTGAGAATAAATTATTTAAAAATGTTTCTAGATTCAGATACTTATTATCTGATATAAATAATGAATTTAAAGAAGATAGAAATGCTTGGAAGAATTTATTTAATTAATTTCCTTATCAACAAATAACAGTAGAGGGTAATGAACTGATGTTTAAAGCTTTTTTCTTATGAATAAAATTGTGTATTTTATTTTAAGAAAATTTTTATAAATACATTGGATTATTGTTCAATTTAAACAGTTGATGTTGTAAAGAAAAAAATGTTTAAATAATTTTTATTTTATTTTATCGAATATGTGTATCATTAGATAAATTAATAAATAAATAATTTTAATAGCTAATAAACTATTTTATGTATAATAATATGGAATTTTATTTAAAAATATAATTGGAATATACAAACAAATATTATTATTATTATTTATTTGATTATTTATTTATTAATTAGCAGAAAAAAGCTATAGACAGAATATACATATAAGTATAAATAAGAATCGCAATTCATGAATAAAATATAATAGTCTACATAACTGTATAATATATAATTTAATTTAAATATATACAATTCTATAAAAAAATATACAATTTATGTAAATAATCACATAAAATCTTTAATTGTTTAGAAAACAAAAAACCAATTCAATTTTATATTTTTTATGTTCACAGAAATTAGTGAATAAACAATATTTAAATAAAATCATTATTTATAATAATTTCCAGCGAATTTTAATTTAATCTAATAAATTAATAACATTGTTGAAAATTAAAAATAAATACCATCAAATTATTTATTGAGCTTTTTCTATTCTAGTTAAATAATAATTAAATTTAAAACAATGTTATTGATCATGACTTATTTTTTATTTAAAAAAGCAATAAAAAAATTGTAGGTTTAATTACTTGTTTTATCAAGAACAAAAAAAAAAAAGGTTGAACCCTTCTTCTGTTAGGACTCTACACCCTCCTACATCAACCTCGATCCCTATCTTAGGCATACTCCAACTCTTCCATACAAGATAAAAATGATTACACTGTTAAAAATCTTTCATACATGTTATTACATTGTTAACATGAACTAGGCGGATGTTAACATATTGCGCAGGTCCGTATCTCTTGTGATGTATTGATAAGGACGTGATGTAATGAGACTACTTTGTACTTCATAAATTCCTGATAAATGCAATTAAATAGTTTTATTGGTTAACTTTTATTTTGTCAAAAACAAAATTATGTAAAAAATAATCTTTACAATATTTCACTTTATTATACCCAATAAATTTAATTTTAATTAATTTGAAATAAATTAAGAGAGGGTATTAATGATAATTAATTGAAAGATATAATTGTCAGTAAAAAATTAAATTTTATTTCAAATTGTTATTACAATTGGCATAAAAATAAAATAAATAATATAAGTACAGATTGGTAACGTAATAAATTAAATACACCTTAATATTATTACAATGGTAAATTAATGTAAATGTATGCCCGATAAATATGATAATACATTGTAGAAAATACACTCACATGTTTCTTAATTACATTAAACAAAAAAAAAAATAAAAATAAAATAATTTGCAAAAGAAAAAAAAAAAAATTTCATGTGAATGTTGAAAATGATTACTTGCCGAAAGCAAGAGAAAAAAGGGCATTTCTTTAAATGATATCAATTATCAGAGAAATTTAAAATTACTACGAGATTCATGAAATATTATCATACTTATTATAATAATGTCTTCCATAAAAAATAAATTTAAAAAACAAAATACACTAAGAGTGTTAATAATACACAATTAGTGGAAAAATGATACTTTCCCCATTTCGAAATCCAAACTAATGATAGAAACTCTGTTCCATCATGTATCTTTTACAATATCACAGTTAACAACTTCAAGCTTACATTAAAAACTATTTTACACACTTAACTTACACTAGACATTTAAAAAAAAAAAATTATCAAAAAGAGAACAATTATGTTGATTGAATAATTAATTAATTATTACAACTAACAGAGAGAAAGAATAATTGGGTGTCTTAAATAAACTTATTTATAAAAAAAATTTCAAATGAATTTAAAATAAAAAAAAGAATGTTTTTAATGTAACAAAAATTGATAATTTATGCTTACAATAAAAAATATAATACTGCTTTAAAAGTTAATTAATTAAGTAAACTTTATAATACTGGTTTCCAGTTTATAAATATTTATGCAAAAATAATAAAAAATTGTAAAAGAAACGAAAATTAATCACGATTTTAAAATAAATCCTGTTTGATAATTACTTTTACAATGATTATGACAAAAATGAAATAAATAATTAGTGAATAACTACGAATTAAATATCATCTATATAAACAATATTTATCAATGTATCATTTTTTTCCTACGATTTTTCAAAAGCCTTCTCCGTTTTTTCGTACGTACAACATGACTGTTGTTACCTAAGCTTAACTGACTGTTTGATGACCCTGAACTATTACTGCTACGTTTAGCTGATTTATTATGTTTCTTCATTTGTGCTAATTTCTTGGCTTTCAATCGCTTCCTCTTTGGATTTCTGTGCTTTGGATAATGGACCAAAGGTTTGACGGCATTGGGATCACAAGTACCAGGTCCAATAGCTGTCGCATTCCTGAAAGCTCGGATCCAATCGTTGAGAAAGGCTTGATACAATCGTAAAACACCCCAATCTTGGATCAACATCAGTGTCAAATCACCCTCAGTAGCCCAATCAGTACTGTCTGTTACTACTGATGTCTTGTGCGACTTTGGCAGTTGGAGACCCAGGTTTAAAATGGCTGTTTCTACTTCGCAGAGCATCTGAAAGTGATAAAGGTCATTTAATGATGGCTGTAATGAGTAATATTCATGAATTAAAACCATCTAAACTATTTTACAAAAGGATCAATGCACCAGTGAATGAAAAACAAGAAATTTTATTAATTATTATATTTTTAGTGCTAATGCAAATGTAGAAAAATTCAAGTGTTTAATAATACCACACTTGAAGTGTTTAATAATGAAACACCTAAGTGTCTATAATGTTGAACACCGTAAACATACTACATCATTTTGGTAAGTATCTCGAAGCGTTTAAAATTTTTTATAGTTTGTGAATGGCGTTATTTGAATTGTAAACACTTTAAATGTTTAGTTTCGAAACACTTGGATTTACAGTGGCTTTGAAAATAAATCATTCAAATTAATTCAGTCATGTTCCATGTATATGACTTCATAGAGTATTCCTGTTTCACTGATAAACCAGATAATAATTTAATTTTCAGCAATTAATCAAATGATTGACACTCTTTATCGTTCATTCACTGTTGCAGTGGCATTACATCATTTTTAATTTAATTTTTTCTTTATTTTAGATAATAAATGCCTTGTAATTGTTTTTAGGTCCTCATGTCAGCATAACAAGGAGTGAAAAAAATTCTTTTTCAATTGTAAATAAATTGACATTGAACTGTTGTTTAATTAATCTTGAATAAAATTATTTAATTAATAAAGCAAGATCTCATTATTGTTTGGTTTAAATTCAGCCGAAAATTTTGGAGACATGAAATATGTAATTATGTATAAACCATCTATTGCCATTTTTTTTCTAGGTTATTTTATTAAATAAATATAGTGAAATCAGATGTAATGTTAAAGAGGAATCAATAAATGTAAATGATAAAAATAAAATAATTACCCTAAGTACTTCGTTCTGCATTTCAGTGATGATCTCATTGCGTTTAGTGATTTTGTACTCGACATTGATATTGGACTGAAGCCGGAAGAGTTTGAGCGAATGAAAAGTAATGGCAAATCGTTGGAGAGCATCATGTAACCTGGGTAGAGCGAATTCAGCTTTCTTACTTTTCTCCATACACCAGAGTTCTTTGTGATACCACTCGAGTTGATTTTTAGGCAGCCAGCTAAGGTGATATTGTCCTTTTAATACTTTGTAGACCTGAAAAAAAGATCAAGAATAAATGAATGAACATCACTGAGGTATGTCTGTTGGATCATCATCATTATTATTCAGTTGAATATGATGAATAAATGATTGAGTCGTAGGTTAAATTTCAATGAGTATCAATGGCTGCCTACTAACTATTAGGTATCGACAAATTAGGTTAACTCATCAATTTTTCTCTTCATGTTCAATAAAGGCTTTTTATTTATAGATACGTAACACTAGAGTATATTGTTTGAAAAATCATCAGGTGGAGATTAAATATGAGGTAATAGAGATACGCGTGGAAATAACTGCTAGTTAAATGCTTAGTCAAAGTGTGCTGAGACTAAACAATCTCATCTGTCGTTTGATGGGACAGCGACTTGTCATAAACTAATGCAGCTTGTTTTGAATTAATTTAGTGTTTTTTTTTTTCTTTTATCTCGGCTACTCAAAGAACATTCATCATATTCGGTGGGAAAATCTAGACTGGAATTTTAAATAGACAGAGTTATACCATGGTTTGAAATTAGAGACTCATTCGGTGATGCTTGTTTTGAAAATATTCAACAGCATGATTATTTTTCTGGCCCACCCAGTTAAATCTTATTTTTTTTTCAATGTTGGCAATTATTTATCGATAATTAATTTTATGCTGAAAAATTATTTCCAACTTTTTAATTAATTCAAATTTAATAAAGTATTTTGTTATTTTAATAAAATAGTTAGTGATAAACATTATTGTTTAAAGCTTCTTTAATTATAAAATGGACCATTTAATATTGAAAGCCATTGTTAAAGATTTTTTTTTCAAGCTTATCAATTAATTTTTATTGAACTCCTTTTTTTGGTTATGTAATGTCAATGTTTAAATTAATTTTAAAGTTACTTAAAACTCCAAATTTAATTGGCAATGTTGCATTAAAATTAGTAATACCTTATCAATCATTATTAAATCATTGAACGTTAAAAATCATTATTTTAACCTTCCTTAAAGTCTATAGTTTTAATTTCAATTATTCCAATTAATTGTAACGATAAAAAAACTTTCAATTACATTCAGACAATTTAATTAAATGCTAGAACATCTTAAAAGATGTTTGGCTTCAATAATTATTGTATTATAACCTAAAAAAAATATTCTTTTGCCAACCAATCATTAGATATGATCAAAAGATGCTGAAAATGAATACAAAAAAAGTATTTACATTGTTTAGAAGAATAGAGTATGTGATTTTTAACATCAATTACCTTGGAATAAATATCATGAATGAGTTTGAGATCTTTTCTGAAGTGATTTTGAGCGACCCTTAATTGAATGCGAACTCTCTTGAGTGCTCGATGAACACTGTGTCTCTGTGGTGCTTTCTTGAGGGATGCAGCAGCTAGCGGTGTACCGCAAGGTTGTTCCCAAGGTTCCATAAGATGATGGGGTTCAGAGTTGACTCCAAGACTGTAGGCTGGTGCTGCCGATACCTCAAAGCAGCCAAGATCTGAACTACTGAGGAAAAACGCCAAACTTGTTAAGGCAGCTGTCTGTGCAAACGAATCTGCAATGAATAAAAATATCACTCGTTAGCTATTGAATGAATGATTAGCATCAACAAATAAGGAGTTTGAACAATTATGAAGTTGCAGTTAATCTGAAGTCGAGTGTCGAGAAAAGAAAATAGAGAAAGCGAGGTTAGAAGAGATTATGAATGGGCGAAAGAGATACAGTGGAAGTGGAAATTGTAGAGAAACATGATCATATGTGTGTTTCATTCTGTAGACTCTTCCGACTTTCACGCATATGCTTGCTATCTGTTTTAGTATGGATATAATAATAGTGTAAGTAATATAGAAATGTACAGGTACTTGGCACCAACAAAGTTGACTGCACCCACGCTTCAATGTTTTAAACGTTGGACACCTACGCAAATAGGAAATCAGTTGCAAATCGAAGAACTGCGATTTATTGTACAATTAAATTTCTCACTAAGCGACTTCCTTTGTTCTTCTTCACACTTTTTTCAAACTTTCATTTCACTTGATGGCTGTTTATTCCTTTTTGATGTTTTATCCTCAATGGACTGGAATGATAATCATTTTTTATCAGGTAAGAAACTTGTTAATGAATTTTTACAAATGTTTTTAATACAATAAATGTTTGACATTCATAATAAATATTTTTCTTTCCTAGATTTATTTTCATTCAAGCTCCTGAATGATGTATCACTGCTTCACTTCTTGGATTATCATTGAATTTCATTATAGTAAGTACTTTTTATAAATTAATAATCCGCCATCTTGATCAACATTTCGAGAAATTATAACAATGTTACAGAAATATATTAACTAAGGTGATTTAGGAATAGCAAGCTTGCAATTGTTGGCAGCAAACCGTAGATAACAATGTCGAATATATTAGTAAGACATAATTATCACTTTGAATTACAGAAATGATGGATTTATATTTGAACAACGTAATACATTTTTATTAAAAATATCCACTACCACCAAAGTCTGTCTTTTGACAAAAATAAAATACATACTGAGCCTTTGGTGCCATTAGCTTCAATTACTCATTATCTAAGCCATCTTATTTTTCTGTTTTACTTTTACTATGTTTCCTTGGTGCTCAGAAATTTTGCGAATACCTAGCTATGTTTTTTTACCATGCTTCTTGCTGCCAAATACATCACCTATTATCGTTTTTTTCTTTCATCATTGATTGTATGTTTTTCTTTTTCTTTATAATCGTATAATTCCTGGCGCCTGCTCTATTTTTCTTTATGTTATCTATTGAATACCAGTGCCTTTGGCACTGTGTGACCCTGTCAATAGATTCATTCTGTTGAGTCTATTCTTTTTCAAATAAACAAATAAATTTCAAGCGTTCAATACACATACCCCTCCTCCTTGGCTTATGTACTAACACGTTTGTTACTCATTAAATAATTATAGTAGCCTAAATAAAGCAATCCTAAGATTTTTAAATATTTTATCCGTAAGTATTATCAAAAAAGGATATGAACAGCCATCAGCATTCCATAAAAGCAATATTTTTAAATCTTCAGTGAAGCAGCTGATGATTGCAATGATTTTTAGAGTCAGTTTTATGTGGTTAGATTTAGATGGTTAATTGAAAATAATTTGAATCAAATTAAAAAGCACTTTTGATTAGCAATTCACCAAAGAAGCACTCAACAAAGCATTTGAACT
This sequence comes from Chelonus formosanus, assembly GCA_028641665.1. Lineage (NCBI taxonomy): Eukaryota > Metazoa > Arthropoda > Insecta > Hymenoptera > Braconidae > Chelonus > Chelonus formosanus. Next base: position 6,477,725 of record CM054000.1, read on the forward strand.
ATTCCACAGTAGTATTTTTCTTCATCAAACAAAAAAAACATCTCCCAAAGTATTTCCCAAAGATCTCAAATCCGAATAATAATTTATAAAAACCATAATAATGGAGTCGATGCTTTGACCGGTCGTTAAAGTCGCTATGATCAGTGTTGGGATGTCATGGATATTCGAGCTGCTCCAGCAGACAGATTAGCGGTCGTGTGTTCACATTAGCATTTAGTCTGATGCTCACGAGACACAGGACTAATGCGTAGATAGTAGATATATCTCACGGTGGAACCTGGCCATAAAACTACTCCGTCAAAGCGTTTTAAGTTGCTTATATATATAGGGTTGCAGGTTATAGAGTTTCTTTTTCCTCGTGGACTCTCTCTATGCTACTCTCTTGTCTCTTATATACATAATAACACGCATGTTCTCATATTCGATCCCATCCTCTTGTTGGGATTTCTCTTTCCTCAATTCCAACGCGCTGTATTGTCTCCTCCGGCAGGTTTGCGTTGTCGTAAATTAACCTAGACGTGTGCTGCTTCCTATACCCTTCTCTTTCGGGTGAGATGGCCATAGTGCAAACATAACATGGATACCTGTTTTACCGAGTTAGCTATCAATTAAATTTATTTTTATTTCAATAATTATTTTTGTTTGTCCTTGAATTTAATATTGGAAGTTGTTTATTTCTAACTATAGTATGTCTTATTTTAAATTTTAGTAATTTTTTGTTGTATTTATAGCAGGATTGCCAGCCTCAAATTTAAAATACCAGGATTTGAAGTGGAAAAAACTAGGACAATGCAGTTTAAAAACTCAGGACGATGTTTGAATAGCATTCAGGACGTCCAAAGACACTACAAAAACTAGGACATGTCCTGGGAAAACAGAACGGTTGGTAATCCTAATTTATAGGGAAATTGTGTGATGCTGATTTTTTTACTAACATTATCAGCACTGGAAAATTGATTTATTGTCACTGATAGAATTTAAAAAGATGAAGAAAAAAATTTAGGTAATCGTAATTGTTTAAAATACTTTGTATTAAAATATTTATTGATGTATACTAAACAAATTTGACTTTTAATGATATAAAAAATATAAAATATAGTAATATTTATATGATTCTATTCTGATTCATTTTAAAATAGTTTAGTAACTTTAAAAAATAAAAATATTTGATAATAAAAATTATTTACTCCTTTTAATTTTAATATAAATTTAAAATAATTATTTTAAATAACGAAATGACTTCAATATAATTGAATGTTTTCATACATTTAAATGCAAAATTATAATGTAAAAAATTTTATTATAATTTTTTAATGTTAAATTAATTAAAAAAAAAAATTTTTTTCAGCTTCAAAATGAAGAATTACTTGAAAAAAAAATTATTTTTAATAAAACCGATTAAAAAATGATTGACAAAAGACTCAAACTCGATACTAAAGCAAAATAAAAATAATGTTGGGGACGAAATAGAAAAAAATAAAAAAAGAAATAAATAAATTTTCCTCATCACTTGGAAAATTAGTTACGACATAAGCTCATAAAATTTTATAGCCAAATGGTATGGGATGTAATTGTCGTCAGCTGTTAACAGAAAATTCATCTCATGAAAGAGAAAGGGGTGACGTGTACTAAGTATAATAAAAATAATCATAAAAATAATATAGAAAAAGATTTCAGCTTACAAACATTATATAGAGATATTTTGATGATCTTGAGAAAATTCGGGTCCAACATTAATATCTATACAGAAATAAAACCTGTTACTTGTCATTAAACAGCACAAGATTAGTAATTATTTCTCAATAAAACATTTAATGAACATGAGGGAATATTTTTATCTCTCATCATCCTCAGCAGCTTCATTAAAATATTTATTGTCATTTCATTAATATTTAAATAGACAAATAAATATTACTTTGTGTATATATTTCTCTAACATCAATATAACACATTGGAGATTATTTGAAAGACTTGTTAAGTTGATGATGTATGGTATAAAATGTATTATCCACTCAAGCTGATGACATTGAACGAGTTAACGGTTATTCATATTGCATTCCAACGATTATATGACCGTAATAATGTCACTATCGATTCACACTCATGCTCACCAACACGACAATATCCACAAGCTGTCACATTTGTAAACATAAATTCTCTCGTTTAAATATGACGTTGTTGCTAGATTTATATATAGCGCTCTAATGAGTTATAAATAGGATAATAGTGAGATCTTTACACGTTTATTGCTTGTAGCCTTTTTTTATAATTACGTTGATGATTTTTAAAAAATTGTAGCTTCTAGAGAATTTGATGGATTGCAGTTTTCTGAAGTGCATATGAAAGCTCTATTTTTCCTCTTTAAAAAGCACTGATTGAAATATTTTTTAGGCCTCAGAAGTGAGGAAGATTAATTTTTGAAAAGAAACTTGTTTTTGATTTATTTGAGTCCTGAAATGGACTTGATTTTTAAAAAATTGTATCTTGGAGGGATGTTAAGGGATTTCCGTTATTTTTGTGCCATTTTTTAGCGCATTTTCTATTCTTTAAAAAGCACTCCTTGACAATGATTTTAACATTTTTTTTAAATGAGTTATTTATTATTAAACAAAAGTTAGTGATGAATGATTTTTATTGGTTAGACCTTGAAAGGGAGTTGTGTTAAAAGAAGTTTAATTTGTACAAAATTTAATCGATTTTAATTATTTAGAGCTTATTTTAAAGCTCTTTTTGCGCTCTTCAAAATGCATGCCATAAAAAATTTTTTTGACTGTATTTCAAGCAGAGTAATTAATAACAACGAAACAGTAAGTTTTGAGATAAATTATCCTGAAATGAAGTTAATTTTTGAAAAATCATATTTCAGAGCACAGTATAGTAATTCCAATTTTTCCTACGCCATTTTTTAGCTCATTTTCTCCTCTTCAAAATACACTCGTCAAAAAGTGCATTCAAAATTTTTTTACCCAAGTTATTAATTAATGAATCCAAGCTTACAATTTCTCAATTTTTATCAGCTAAATAAAAAGAGACTTAATTTTCAAAAAATCGCCATTTCCTCAAAAATAACTCAATTCTAATTCTGAAAAATGCATTTTAAAGCTCAATCTTTTCTCTGCAAGCCACAATATTTGAAAATTATTTCGAAATTTTCTATCAAAAACTACAAATTAATTTCTAAAAACTCAATTCTCTTTCAAGATCTCTTTCTATCTTTTCCCTTCAATAAAATCCTTATAAAGGACCTTATTTTTTTATTTCCTTTAACTCTATCTACAGCGTAAGATGTATTGGCACAACGTCGATCATTGAACCGGCTCACGAGCTCACACATAACAGCAGCTAGCAGGCTACAATCACAGTGAATCAAAGTTGTCGGTGGTCAGGCATGATTCCGAGACTACTCCACCCACGATCTTTAGCCTCTGAGACATACAATCTACTGATTCCGCGTAGTAACGTCCTCCAATGCACCACACTATCTACATCATAAATTAAAAAATCCCCCTCCCCCCTCACTCCATCTTACTCCTCCTTCCTCCAAGCTTCGTTCAGCAAGAAAGAAAAAATCATCAAACTACCATTGAACACTGGGTTAAGAATTACATTGAAATATTTATAACGATTTGCTTACAACTGGAAAACAATTTGTCAAAGTCTTTATAATTGCTGGGATGCTATAAAGTGTTGGTGTACTATGGAAGGATGATGATGATGAGGTTAGGACCGTCGCAATCGAAGGATCGTAAAGCTTGAGTCACTATGGACCGTGTAATTTAAACATTACAGTTTAACAGTTCACTTTCTACATGGAGAACTTGTTTTATATTACTTGCCACCCGCATGTTATGAGTGTATTTATTTTTCGGGGAGAAGATGGTTGGTGTATAGGTTAGGAAAATAATATTTTGATTGTTGATGATCATTAAAGGTAAATTTTATGTCACTGATATTTTATATTTATTAAACACATAAAATGTAGTTATGTTATTATTTATATATTCATTTTATATATTTTTTTTATTATTCTTTCAAATCAATGATTAATAAATAAATAATGATATACAATGTATAGATATGGAAGGATGGACTAATAAAAAAAAAAGGGAGATAAAAAAGAAGAATATGTAGTAATAAATGGCATCTTGATGACCAACATGACGTTGATTAATCATCAACAATCATCATCCAATAAACAAAGCTAATTTTTCATCACCTGCAAGTGATTTAAGCCTCTAATAAGCAAAGTAAAGGGCAAATTAGCGTGTCACTGTGTACGTCAGTTATGATTATTAACTTGGTGCTTGTAATCATTGGCTTTGATATGTTGGTAATCGATTAATAGTGGCCGACGACGGGTCTAATGCACTAGAGTATGTAGGTTACGCCTCCTGGACGAAGGACAAGATGTGTGGGCACGTGCAGAGACTACGATCGTACAGATACATTTATTAGAGAGACATGTGTCATCCTATCAGTGTTATTACGTGCTCAGAAATAAACTTCTGTTGTCTACTAGACTTTTTTCTTTTAGGAATTGAGTGAGGTGATGGTTTTATTAATTTTTTTGAAGAAGTTCCAAGGATGGAATGAGGTTACATTGGTGTCATTGAGATTGGACATCCACTGATCTAGCTGGTCCAGGTGATGGTTTATTTTCTGTGCTAAAGTTCCAGTTGGAAATAAAGTTTGAATGTGGAGGTAGAAGAGTGGTGGCTATGAGTAGTGCTTTGCAAGCTCTAGGATCATATTTTGATGATGGAAAAATGGTGATAAAAATTTTTAATGATGGATTTGGATACTTGGGATGATATTTGATGCTTTTCAAGCTCTAGAATAACATGTTCATGACAAAAAAATGGTGAATAAAAATTTTTCCAAGTAAGAATAAGTGATTGTTGATGACAATTGATCATCTCGAAGCTTTCAAGTGGTTTATCAACCAAAAAAAACGACAAAATAAATTTTTTTAAGCAATGATAAAGCATTAGTAATCAAATTTGATGTTCTAAAAGCATCAAAAAATTGTTTTTACAATAAAAGAGTTATTAAAAAAAATTTTTCAAGACCTAAAAGATTACTATCTATCACACTAATACAAATTTAACAGCATAAATATGGAAATACAATACTATACACAAATGTGATGTGCATATTTTTGAATGCTCATATATAATATTTTCATTTCACGCTAGAGTGCAACCCGTCTGAGTCCTCCACAAGACCCAATGAACCTCAATGAACTCAAAACCACATAAGGTCCTGATGTCTGAAATGCATTTGCACTTTTCCGACGGCTGTATTATTATTTTTACGACCCTAACGTTTTACCAAGCACCAAGACAATTTAATTTTAAATACAACGACTTTAATTATTAGAAACTCGCGGTCATTTTTTTTATGGACAATTAAACGATACATTTTGAAAATTGGCTTAAAACCATTCGAGACTCTATTTCTGATATACTCTGCACCTAAAAATCTCCCATGCTCCATCAGAACAATCCAAGAAGATTTGCTTTAAAGCTGTTTGACTCCTCCTTTGCTTAGTTCTTCCCATCTCCTGCTGCGTAGAGGATTCACGGTCAAACTCTAAGTTTTTTTTTCCTTTTTTATTTTTTCAACGTTTTTCTTTCTTTAACATTTGCCGTCACTTTTGTGCCCCTCGACAAGACTTAAAATCATGCACGTGTCATTCTATTGGTATTTATTGAGAATAGTGTGCAGATAAAGTCATATAAAATGACCCTACATCAAAAGAAATAATATTTCGTGTTAAAAATATTACTTTTCTCACTTACTTTTTGTTCACAAAAAAAAAAAAAAAATCAAAATAAGGCCCAATTTTGTATCTAAAACAAGGCCCAAATTAGATTAAAAAAAAAATAAGATCTGAATTGAAATTAAGGCTCAATTGGTATTAAAACAAATAAGGCCCAAAAATTGACAATTATGTAAGTGCTAAAAATTTTGCAGATAAAAAAAATGCATTGTGTTTGTTGCACAAAGTGCAAAAATTGGATCAATGAGCAAAATTATTTGATGAGAAAAAAATTGGGTAGAGTCCTTGATCAAGTGTGAATAATAATAATGGGCCCAAAGTAACGATCAAGTGTCTATCTATTTATACTTGACAACTGTACTGTTGCAATAAAAAGTGCATTGCAAAAAAATAAACACCCTATTGATGCATGAATGAATGAAGAATTGGCAAAAATATGATGATAAATCATAACAAATATATATCTTTGTTGGGTTTTGTTGACATAAGATATTTGATATCAAGATCAGCACACTTGATCAGAAACAATTGAAGCGAATGATATCTTTATAGATGGCGTAAGTAAATAAAATAAAAAATAAAACGGAAGTATGTAAGTGTATAGTAAACATGCAAAATGAACTGATAAAAATCCATAAGCTGATATATATATATATACATAAAACAATAAAATTATTAAAAAAAAAAAAAAAATGATAAAATTTAGCAATGTACACACACCGCCTTACTGTGGCGAGGGCAACAGCACCGGCCACGAGCAATCCAAGCATCATCTTTTCCTTTTTTTCCTGGAGGAGAGTCTTCTCCCAAAGCTCCTTCTTCTTAGCATCCACTTGCACTAATCTTCTTTCCGTAAAAAAAATATTTCCTGATGATTGTCTGTTGAATTAATTCGCGAAAGTGTCACGTAAGATATAGCAGACATCATCAACGAGGTTTATCATATTTTGGCAACGACATAATCAAGAGACTAGGGTGCTAAAATGATGATGATGATGATAGAAATGAAGAGTAAAACCAAGAAGAATAACTGTGTACGTTATCACTTTAAATAACCGAAATGGGGATTGAAGGTGTAACACGAATTAAAATCAGACCATACAACTTGCCGATCTTGTGATGACTGAGTCCCGTACGACTACTCCCAGTTATTCACTTGGCGGACTCACTACTCACTCACTCACTGCCTCCTCGGTCCCACCTCTTTCTCCATCTTTCCTCTTCTCACTAGCCAGTCACCTTTTCCCCTCCATCAGCTCTTTATGCCGCCACCCTCGCGTTTCGTGTGTGGGGATAAGTCTGGGACCCTAGGCCCAGCTATTTCATTAATGCTACCCGAATTTCGATCATTTACAGTGAATTTTACTGGACTAGTTTGTTAGCAAGTGGAGCAGTGGGAAACTGGAGGATTGATGCTGATCAAGTTGGGGGAGGCTTGTGGAGGGATTGGAGCTGGGACTGTTGAAATTGGAATGGGTAAGTGGAAATTAGAAAAGTGCAGTACATTGGACGTAAAATAAATTTATTGCATTGGGAAAGTGTCATTCACTTGGTAAAATAATTAAATGGAATAAAATTAGTAATAAAATTCACTGGACCAGTTGGATGCACTTTGAAAAATAAATTCAGTGAAAAAAGGGCCATTAGATGCATTGGAAAAATATTATGCACTTTGGAAACATAAAAATGTACTGAATAAATAAATAAGTGCATTGAAAAATTACGTTGCACTGAATTAATTAATAAAGTGCATTAAAAGGTGAATTGGAAAATTAAATTGCACTGAATTAATTAGTAAAGTTGCATTGTACTGAATTAATTAATAAAGTGCATTGGGAAATTAAATTGCACTCGATTAATTATTAAAGTGCATTGGAAAAATGGATTGCAATAAATAAATTAATGCAATGTATTAAAGAAGTGCACTGGAAAATTAAATTACACTGAATTAATTAATGCTAACCAATTAGCAAATGCATTAAAATAAAAAAATTAAACTAAATAAGTGCAATGGACTTTAATAGATTAAAAAAAAAAAAAATTGCAACTGCACATAAAAAATCAAGAAAGTGCATTCCTATCAATCAATCATTGCTTCTAATTCCCACCAAAACCTCACACACAACTTACGCAAAAGAAAATCAGGATTTTCCCTGACGTATTACCACTGATTACCTAGACTTGCATCACTAGTAGTATTTTTGCCTGATCATCATCACAGTTAAATGCAATAAAAATAAAAAAAAAAAAATGAAAAAAACATACAGAAGCAACTAGTACATGATCACTTGTCTCATCATCATCATTACTGTGACTGTTGTCTGATCTGTTATCTCTCACACCATCATCAACTACGTCAGAAAGTCTCAATGTAAATCTTAGAAAACGGAAAATTGCCGACACGCTCAGGTAGCTAGACAAATTGTTTGTTTCTCTCAACTTGCCGCTCATTATTCATCATCCTTGTTATAATTCTTAGACCTTCCACCAGCCATCCACATTAAATGTTTCTCTAGTATCTAGTGTCCAGAGATAACAATCTGACCAATTGCATAAATTTCATGACAGATTTATTAAAACACTTGGAAATTTTTTTATAAATTTCATTTTCGTGAATACTAAATATCAATGTCCAAATACCCAACCACCTAGATGATTGACTATCCGATAAAGAAATGCTCTTATGTCTGCTATTGTGTGGGAAGTGGCGTTGTGCTAATGATTCATCGTCAGATAAAAAATAAATACCAGTTTAATGTACGATATATATAACAAATGTATATGTATTGATACGTAATAATAAACAAATTCAACAACTGAGTATGTCATTACTGTCTTTAGTCATTAACTTACATAATTAATCCAAATGTAATGCTGTATGTCATATTGATGAATTAAGTTAAGCGTGCAATGTCTAGAAGTGCAACGTTTTAACCTTATTAACTTGTACTACACCTAGTCGGTTTAACTTTCGAAAATTAAATATTTATTTTCACGCATGACTAAGGCCATTAAAAAGAAAAGAGTCGTAAAAAAAAAAGAAGATTGATTTAGTTATTTACATAGGCTCTCTTACCTATTAGCATTCTCTTCAAATAGTTTACTTTGGTACTGGATTCCTTCTTTTATTTTTTTTATTTATAGACTGCACTTTGTCACACAATAAACTCTTTCACACGTTCACTGATAACAAGAGTCCGGATGAAGAACCTGGCTATGAATGAACTGGGTTTATCAGCTGAGTATGTGTATTTATACATCACAGACCTAGTGTTCTAATCATCAACTTTGCTTTCAATTTAAATGATATCCTATTGATTTATTATTTATAACTATTTCAGCACTTGGTCTAGATATGGTTGATGATAGTTAACATTAAAGAATCCTAGAAAAAGATTTAGATAATTAATTTTAGTGAATTATTAATTGATATCAGTGACCTGGTACTTTTCCTTGGTTTTTTTCCTCTGTTTAGAAGATTAATCACTAGCCAATTAGTCGTGATAAAAATAATTCTAGACCAGGATAATATTGATCGGGAAATTCCAGATCTCTAGCACACCAATGGGAACCGGAAGTCCAGCTAAAAGAGTCTCTAGACCACGTGCAGCTATCTAGAGATCAGCATGTTTGTCTTCTGATGAATGCATTGCCAGTGGTGTAATGGATTATTTTTATTTATTAACATGTTATTTTATGTTACATCTGAATGATAAACGTTGACATGACGTGTGCTTGGTGGATATTTATATGAAGGTATTTGATATATAATAATTCTCTATTTACGATGAATCAAGTGATAAGAGAAGGATGAGGTGGCTTAACGGCGCCAACGATCTTACTTCAACCTGTTGATATTTTATTGATATACCTACTCGACTCTCATTCCTTTTTACTCTCATCATACTTACTGAGATATATATCTCGTGCCACTTACATTATATCATCACTCTTGATTTAGATATGTCGTTGATGATTCATTATTCCAAGCAGATACTTTTGAAATATTGATATTATGTCGGCTGATCTTGGTGATATTGGTGATCATTGTAATGATGTTATACAATTGAAATTTGTTTGCTAATTTAGGTAGACTGGAGTGGAGTAGATATTGAGAAGATTATCTAAGATTTGAGAGGTTGGATGATAAAGTGTTTTGTCAATATTTTTTGTAGACTTCTTGGTATTGGAATATTGGTGCATTGATATACTTGAGATTTAATGTTTCCAAGACTATAAAATTCAAGTGCTGGATAAGGTTTATCACCCACAGGTCCAACGAAATTAATGTTTTAATATGGTTAAAGATAGCTTGAGGAATACCTTTATTTCATCTCCACTGATTCAATCCTTTTCCAGGCTTCTAGATGTTGGATTACCTTTGTATTGAAGTCCTAATGATCGAGAATTTCCTCGACTATAAGATCCAAGTGCTAGAAAATTATTTTTATCAATAGTTTTAATGAAAATGATTTTTAAATGAAGTTAAAGACGTCTTGAAAAATACCTTACTTTTATCTCCACTGATTCAATCTTTCATGATTTTTTTCTAGGCTTCTGAATGTTTGATTACCATTGTATTGAAGTATTAGAGATAGAAAATTTCCTGAACTATAAAATCCAAGTGCTGGATTATTATTTCCATCCCTAGTTCCAGTGTAATTAATTTTTAAACAAAGATGATTCGATGAAGTAAAGAAGAAAAAGCTGATTCAACTTCTGGGTGAGTTTTAATTGTTTAATAATTAATAAAAAAATATCCTGGCAATATTGATGGATCCTTTTTTAACTATAGAATAGTTAGGTTTCTTATAATTAAAGATTGATCAATTTTTTAGTGTCCATACCAGCTGCAGGTGGACAATAAAAATGATGTTGAGAGGTATCAATCTTCTATCATGTAAATCCGGTTTGACTGGAAAGTTAATTAATTAATTCGGATACCCACACTCGTCGAGTCATTCCACTCACGCACTCCGGCTTGCTTCGGGCGATCATTTATGTCACATTCACGCCTTGGGTTTCACACTTGTAACACCACATGTGTGTACCACTTTAATGCACTCCAATGTCCACCCTCAACCTTATTTATTTATACTCATCATGCATGCCAAGGTGTAGGAGCACCACCCCTCGAGTAACGCTCACTAATTATATCCTTTTCTCTTCATCTTACATACACTTTAGTCTTAGTTTCAATCATTTTTTATCAGCGAGGGAATCTTAACTACTCTTTATCTTTAACAAACATCTACTGATAGCTTTAAAACAACATCATGTTGAGATGGTTATTTATTTTTCAAAGACTTCTAGGTGGTGGAGGATACTTTTTTTGGTGTGCTAAAGATCGAAAATCGGATGCTCTATAAGATAGACTGACTATCAGATTGATAAAATCACTAGTTTAGATGCAATTAATTTTTAAAGATGAGAAATCCAACTATTAATTAATGAATTAATAAATAAGTCTTTTAATACTTTTATTAATTTTTTCCAGAGCCTTCTAGGTATCATAGAATGCTTTTCTTGGTATGCTAGAGATCAAGAATCGGTTGCTCTACAAGATGGACTAGCTATCAAATTTTTATAACCACAAGTTTGGCTGGAAAAAATATTTAAATGCAAAAAAAAACTACTGTAAGCTACTAAGTCAAAAGCTTCATCCTTCAGTATTTTTATTAAATTTTTTTAAACACTTTTTCTCATCCAAAATGACTTTCATTGATATACTATAGATCAGAAATCGTACACTCTATGAAATCCATAGATTAAAACATCTAAAAAACCCCAAGTTTAGTTGTAAACAATTTTTAAACACAAAAACCATCATTGGTGGTCTATTAACTGAACGTCTAACACTATTGATGTCTTTATCAATTTTTTTAAACTCCTTCTCGGTATTAAAAATAGTTTTCATTGATCTCCTAGACATTAAAAATCAAATGCTCTATAAAATCCATGAATTATCTGATTTTTATAACCACAAATTTAGCTGAAAAAAATATTTCAAATTCTCACCACACAATTGTTAAGTACTAAATCAAGAGATAAATCCTTGAAGAATATTCTAAGTTAAAGATTTATTTGACTAGAGAATAAAAACTGACCTTTTCCTAACCAGAAAATTTCCCTAACAAGCCATCACCTAAAAAATCACGGATTGAAAAGCCAGGCTGATGAGATATTAGCTGCTGACTATTGGTGACTATTCTGAGTCATTCTTCGGCTTGGTCGCGACACTCAAATAAATACATCTTCTGAAGAAGAATAGATCCTTTTTCTCCTCTTAAACAGTCTTAAAAGATCGGCCGCAAAAGGTGTAGGTGCTTTTGTTGTTGGCATCATCGAGTCTCCACCTTTCTTGCAACGTCGCCGAATTCTGTTCCCACGGGATGATACAGTTGTGCACCATTGATATTAACACATGACCTACATGGCTTTTGTCTCTTGCAATAATTTTAACTGCATTCGATCATCAATCTATTGATTCTTCTCTCTCAAATGCCCTTATTGGTCCGCATGGATTATTGCCTTTTCTTCTTCTCTTTTTTTTTTTTTTTTTTTGGTCTTTTAGAGTGTGTGCTTGAGCCTGGACACCAACACATGTGTGGACTTTGTTGCCACGGCACAAAGTAGGTGACTTTCCTTCGAAAAATATTAATAAGTTATAGCAGACCGATAGTTTTCTGAGAATATGAGACCCGCGTGCTGCAGGACCGCGTGTACAATAGCGGGAGTCTCGGCGCCGCAGGATGCCTGACCGGAGATTTGCTCGGGATAGAGTTTGACAACGCGATCGCCGCCGTGTATGCCCACAATCTTACGAGAGCACTAGGACCGCCATCAGATAACAGACACGTTTGAACACAAACCGACGCCCCTCTCAGGCCACTTTTCTCTACTGATTTTATTCGCTCCAAGTTTTTATGGAACAAAAATATTCAAGTTTTGATCAATAGTGATTTCAATCATTTTTTATGGTTAAACTTGGGGTTATTAATATTTGATGGTTAATTTATCTTGGAGAGGGTACGATTTCCGATCTATAGTATATCAATGAAAGTCATTTTGGATGAGAAAAAGTGTTTAAAAAAATTTAATAAAAATACTGAAGGATGAAGCTTTTGACTTAGTAGCTTACAGTAGTTTTTTTTTGCATTTAAATATTTTTTCCAGCCAAACTTGTGGTTATAAAAATTTGATAGCTAGTCCATCTTGTAGAGCAACCGATTCTTGATCTCTAGCACACCAAGAAAAGCATTCTATGATACCTAGAAGTCTCTGGAAAAAATTAATAAAAGTATTAAAAGACTTATTTATTAAATCATTAATAAATAGTTGGATTTCTCACATTAAAAAATTTTTTTCAGCTAACGTTGTAGAAGTAAAAATTAGATTATTATTGCATTTTCTAGAGCGCCCGATTCTCGATCTCTAGCACTCCAATACAATCATTTTCTGATCCCTAGAAGTCTCTGAAAAAATCATAATAATCATCATCTTCACATGTCTATTTCTAATTACTACCTCATCATGTACAAAACGACTTTACCCCACTCGAACAATAACCCAACACCGAGCAGAGTGAAAGAGAGAAAGTCTGGCAAAAAAGAATTCCCACCGAATGTGATAAAACATGCTGAGGTGTATAATTTCAGCGAGGATGCAGTGTAGTTTCCGCGTTGGCTGATTGCATCCAACGCAACCCAATTGTCTATATATATTCCTACAGTTAAATCTACCGACAAAGTTTGCTCTTGCCTCCCCCTGACATATGCTGCTGTCTCCAGTCAACTTATGTTTGATGGTAGAACAATGAGAATGATGTCATTGCACACAGGACACATTAAGTCATACCTTGTATGGATTTGAGCTTATTATATATCAAACAATTGAATATGTCAAAGCATAAAATAATACTTTAATTGATAGTTATAAATCAAATGACTGGTAGTTAATAATTGATGATAAAGTTGATATTGGTGACGGTATGAAAAATATTATCGAACATGTCGACTATTACAAACACTCTGGCTAAATAACAGTAGTCAACATAGCCGTAGAATTCTTGCAAGCTGCTCTTTCTGCAGTATTCCCCTCATTAGGGAACTGAATGTGGAAGGTAATTGATGCTTTCATAACTTGGCAACATTCCTACTACCTGCGAATAGTTGAGTTTTTACAGCGGCCTCGTTAAAGGTGACAATAAGTAGTTAGCTGTTTCCAGGTAAGATCTACCTTTCCTACTTGCTCCATTTCTTCACCCTGCCAATTTTATATACTATTTACTCGTCAGAGTATGTTCAATGCACGTTAAGGAAAATATATATATATGTCTTTGATATTAATGCTGAAAAAAATTATCACGCTTATTAATTATATCTAGGAATGGTGCTTTGGTCAAACGAGAAAGACGTTTACCTGAATGTTGCTTTATCTGGTAAAGTTTTTGTTCTTATTTTTTTTTTATCATCATGAAGTTGTTTTATTCTGATGAATGTTCTAGATTGTGATGATAAATTTGAGTCATTTTCAACGAGTGGATGATTTTTGAAGTGGTGATAAGTGGGTGAAGCGATTGTTTAAGAAGATTTCGTTGATGAAGTTGGAGAAGAGTTTCATTGTAGGGTTTTGATTTTTTCAGAGACTGCTAGGTATCACAGAATGCTTTTCTTGATGTGCTAGAGATCAAGAATCGGTTGCTCTACAAGATGGACTAGCTATCAAATTTTTATAACCACAAGTTTCATCCTTCAGTATCTTTATTTAATTTTTTAAACACTTTTCCTCATCCAAAATGGCTTTTATTGATATACTATAGATCAGAAATCGTACACTCTATGAAATCCATAGATTAAAACAACCAAAAAACCCCAAGTTTAGTTGTAAAAAGTTTTTAAACATAAAGACCACACTTATTAAATAAAAAAAAATATTATCATTCAGCCATCTACATCAATCAAATCGAAACAAATTTATTTTCTATTAAAAAAGAGAAATATTTATTATCATTCACTCAATCTATTTATAACTCTTTTATTTACACTCAATTCAATCCATCAATTGCAAAGAAAATATTTTTCCACACATTTTTTCCTCATCAACAAAAAAACCCTGTTCTATTTTAAAATATAAATAAAAAAACCCCTGACTCAGCACCAACCTAGGTAAATATTTACAAAAATCATTGCAATGTATAGTAAATTAGATCTATCATGTAGAATTATGTGAGAACATTGCTAATGATGATTAGAAAGAAAAAAAAAAAAAACAAAGCAAAAAAATCCCCTGAATATGATCATTTTTGATAATTACATGATCAGCAATAAACGGTAATTTCATGTGTATAAAAAGTTTGAAATCTGTATGTGATTTAGTCTGCATGCTTATATAATTTACATGCATGTACGTGTGAAGGTTCACAAATTAGCGGAAGGTGCGTGTAACGTTGAGTGTGCCAGCGAGCACTAATCACTGTGATTGCAGGGAGTGCAACCGTCCGCCAGATAATATTCTCATAATTGGTTCAGCTCCTGTCAATCTGTCTCGTTCTTGCACGACATCTTAACCTACACTTGAACGTATATACCATCGTCGTCACGAATATAACAAGCCAATTTTCGCAAAATCCATTGGTCCTTCTGCGAAATGTATGTTTCTACACATTTATTATGTACATAAATAATATCAATTTGTCATTACATAAATATACTTACATGCAGGGTGAATAGTGAGCCTCATGGAATTTTTTTCTTTCCAACTTTCGATCGTTTTAAAAAAGACCGAAAAATTGAATATGAATATTTTTTCAAGGTTTTCATGTTTATTTTTCTATTTTAGTTATTTCATCTTTTAATGAAGACTCGTAGGTTTATTGGAGTGAGTTTGATGTGTTGTGGAAATTTCCAACCAGTAGCTGCTGACTGTTAACTGAGATTTATTGATTTGATTAATAAATAATATTATCTAGTAAGTTTTAAAAATTTTTTGCATTAAGGTAATTAATATTTCTTTTATTAAAGTAAACTATTTTAGGTATATTAATTTTCATAAAATAGACCTAGACAAGTAAGAATAGGGCTAAGGATTACAGCTGCGCATGCGTGTAGACTCGATTATGTAATAAATAGAATTGCGCGCATGCGCAGTCGTAATTCTTAACCTTATTTCTGTTTTTATTATTTTTCTATTCGAATGCATAAAAAATTTGATTTCTCAGTCTACTTAGGTCCTAAAACTCAAAAAGAACAATATTTTTACTTACAAAAACTCTTTTGAAGTGCACGAAATTGGGTTATTCAATTGCTCATTGTCTCTCATCACCTTCTTCCCGAGGGTGTGTGTATGAAGAGCAGTCTTGCAAATATATTTATGCCGAATAATATCACATCATCACGAAATGGATCTCGTGGGAGCTGATGGGAAACCAGTAAGATTGCAAAACGCAAAATGCTGGTATATCGCGTTTTTCGCGATTCTCTCACGATGATTATTTAGCCAGTTTACCAGTTAACGTAAGGGGAAAAAAGGGTAAAATAAAAGAAATGCAAAAAGAAAAAAAAAAAAAAACGGGTCCTGACGGTGAATCTCGTGTACGGCCACTATACACAAGTGCGCACGAGGGACAGAAATTGTTTTGCCGTGCCGTATAATTTTGTGGAGGGCCGCAGTCATCATGTATCATTTGCAACAAATTATAAATTCATTATTTCACAATTATCATAATGCATTTGCAAAAATGCCGATGACCTGAAGCCACATAGATATGTATATATATATATATATATACATATGTGTATTTATATATGCTTGTATTGTATGCCGTGAATAATTCTAGCTCGATCGGCCCCAAAACCGGCTACACGCCATACAATTCCACCTCAAAATGTATGTCTTTGAAAAATACGCGCCAATATATCCTGGTGAATATGCGAATAACCATCGCTTGGTGGAGTGTATCTGGTTACCATTAATGTCAACCACACACCAGAGGCGTTGGTGATCGTATTTACTGGACACTTATTCAGATACTTCTTGGTGATACCCAACACTAGCTATATGGTATTGATACACTCTGAGGAATAATTAAAGGATCAGATGGTGATTTAAATTTTTTTGAGCACTGCATTTTGTTAAGAAACTACAGTTAAATGAATTTAAAAATGTTTTTTTCGATTTATTCAAGTGTTTTTTGAAGTTTATTGGTGAAGAATTGGAATGATCTCCATGGAAGCTACAGGAGACTCATAAAGCAAACTTTTATTGAGTTATAAAATATTTTTATTTATTGGAAACAGTTCTCGGTGGGGTATTTTAGTAAAGGGATATAAAAGTTTATACTTTGAAACTTCAAGTACGGTTATCATATATCAAGATACGTAATTTTTTAAATGTTGACACGGTTTAGAAAGAAGAATGATATTTTAGATTTAGGTGTTGACGAAAGGTCCTGTTTCCTTAATTTTTTTAAGGATGAAGGATGCTTGGTGGAAATTATCCAATGGATCATTGTGATAGAGAAAGAAATGAACTTTTAAATGCACCTTGAGTGATTAGAATCGGATTATTCGTTGCCAAGATACAGCTTTTCAAAGATCAATCAAGGAATTGCAATTTTCCTAGATGACCTTTTCTGCTGATGGTTTACTTAAATATTTTTTTTCTCGTCGAAATGAATTTTTTTCTTAAACTCTAATGATACCATTTTAAAGAGGAGAATCTCAGCTTTCTAATGACGTCCTTAAAAATGTCCTAGGATCATTTCCCCAGGACTTACAAGGATCTAAAGCTCAACTTCATTTCCACATTCACCAAATCTAAATTAACTCCGACTTATTTTACTACAAAGAAAATCAAGACAATTTATTTTGAAAATCCTAATGCAAATACATTTAAAAAGATGTCCTGAGTGTCAAAATACTTTTCTTTTTCTTAAAATAGATTAATTCTTTTCCACTTCACAATTATTCAATAAAAACTATCACTTCTTCAACTCCTCATCCTAATTCTAGTTTCTTTACATCAAAAACTTCTCGGTAAAAAAATTTTTCGCACTAAAACCAATCATTTCCTTCAAAAGGACTAATCCATAGCTTTTAAATGAGCCTAGATTCATTGCAATACTGCCATCAGTTCCCAAATAATTGTTATCTAAAGCGAAATAAAAGGTTCTTTATCAGAATAATCCTAGTCCAACTCCAAACTACACTTCTTCCTTAAGAAAAAAAAATTTTTAAAACTTCTTCTTTCGCTAAAAAGTATCCAAAGCATGCAAACAAGCATCCCAAAACACCTAAACATCACTCCAACCAATTTTTTGTTTCACAATAAAAAAAGATGCAGTCTAGCATGTTGATGCTGATGACGTATCGATCACCGTGTAAAAGCATCTTTTGTGTAAAAGGCGGCTGTATATTTTACTTTCTGATGGCTTTCGTGATGAGCTGGTTTTATTCGGGCCGGCGGTCGGTCTGTAGTCCGTAGAATATAAGCAAGGATATGGAGTGTGGGTTGCAGCTCAGTAATTACATAGGGCTCGCGGGTTGGCGAGTAACTCCCACTTAAACACTCGTCGAGTACTAAATATTAATGCGTATTTAAATAAACTGCCGATGGAACAAAAGCGCAGGTCGGTATTTGAGCCCTAAGCTGAATGTTACACGCCGTAAACACACTGCTAACGAGAGTTGTTTCTAACTCTTCACCACTCACTTTATCATATTCCAAAGATCCATCAAATCCACTTATTCTTCTGGCCCTCCCTCGACTTGGTCATAGCAAAGAAAAATGATTGGAAAACACTGATTTATTTACCCGCTGTCGAGACACTTGGTCATTTACTTATACTTAATTGCACTTGATTTAAGCATTGCAACTGTAAATCACTTGCTGCCTAGCGTTGTCCAGGTCAGGTACGCCTGCAGTCATCGATACGATGTAATTACATCTATCAGAGCTGGATTGGCTTATATGGTTATAACACAGGACAAGTATGAGCTGATGAAAGCAATAGAGAGACAGAGATTGTGAGTAATTAATCGCTAATTTATTGTAACAATCTTTAAGAATTTTTTTTTTTAATTTAACTATTGGCATTTCAACTTTGTTTGAGAAACTTGAGGAAAATACCAGATCACTGTCTTTAGAATTTTTTTTGAGGATCAAGGATGCTTAGTGAAAATTATCCAATGGATCATTGTGATAGAGAAAAAAATGAAATTTTAAATGCACCTTGAGTGATTAGAATCGGATTATTCGTTGCCAAGATACAGCTTTTCAAAGATCAATCAAGAAATTGCAATTTTCCTAGATGACCTTTTCTGATGATGGTTTACTTAAATATTTTTTTTCTCGTCGAAATGAATTTTTTTCTCAAACTTTAAGGATACCATTTTAAAGAAGAGAATCTCAGCTTTCTAATGACATCCTTAAAAATATCCTAGGATCATTTCCCCAGGACTTACAAGGATTTAAAGCTCAAGATAATTTTTCTTTATTTCTGAATCTAAAAAAATTCCATCAACTTTAAATAAATAAAATTAAATTAAAACTCTAGCTTGAAAAAAATCATTTCAAGGTCAAGATGTGTCCAACATCCTTCGAGAACCTCTGAAGACAGAAGTGGGATAACGCCGACGTTTCTGAAACCTCTAGACGCAGCAAAAAGTGTCTGTTGACTGATCACGTGTATAAAACCCATCAAAGAGTAGTTGTCGCTCAGAGTATGTACATATATACATATTCACATATTGGAGGACTCGAAAACGTCTCGAGGGCCTTTAGAGAGTAGATGAAGACCACGTTGAAGCATCGTACGACCGACCAACAAGCTTTACTGGGCGTACGCTTATTAAATTTGCATATTGCAATTTATAGTGCACTGTACACTACCATCTGCTGTTGATCATGATAGTATTGTTCATCCAAAAGAATCCAAAAACAATTTAAAAATCATATCAACCCTTTTTAATATTGCTTAGCTAATTGTAAGTCTACACATTCTCATATCAACTCCAAAATGTAATGGAAATTATTCAAATCAGCTGATAAACTAGGTGGTGACTTGAGCACTTTATCGATGAAATATATCTGCACATGTTTTTTTCAGTTGTGGTCACAAGAGTCCATGAGCTTATCATATATGGGCGCTGACTGTTTACCGCCCTGAGCGATCTCCAGAGTAATTCTATCTCGGTTGTTCCGAGTGCACAGTCAAGTAACTTGAAGCAATGGTCGATATGAATTGATCAGCTAAGAATTTCTGGAATAAAAAAAGGTAAAAATGCTTGATGAAGATAACGTATGAATGTAGATGTAAAAGAATGTAGCAGCAGAAATGTAACCTGTCGTCGTCACCATACAATAATTATGGTCCACTAGTTCAACTGGGGTATAAGCTCTTGTTGCTATCTCTATCTCTAGTGGATTAGCATTCATATGAATTAATGTCCCAGTCATATTGGTTTGTACATTTAAATAGGATATAGATATTAGATTGGCAAATATCATTAACGCGGCCACCCTGCCGGAACGAAACAAACGCCCCATTACCTATTATGTGTTTAACTCATTAATCACTGATCGCGTCTGCAACTCACATTAGCTACTTCATTGTTACGCACTCTAGCCACACTTGACAATCTTATTTGTGTTAAATAAAAATACTCTTAGAGGTCCTTGAAATGATTTTTTTCAAGCTAGAGTTTTAATTTAATTTTATTTATTTAAAGTTGATGGAATTTTTTTAGATTCAGAAATAAAGAAAAATTATCTTGAGCTTTAAATCCTTGTAAGTCCTGGGGAAATGATCCTAGGATATTTTTAAGGATGTCATTAGAAAGCTGAGATTCTCTTCTTTAAAATGGTATCCTTAAAGTTTGAGAAAAAAATTCATTTCGACGAGAAAAAAAATATTTAAGTAAACCATCATCAGAAAAGGTCATCTAGGAAAATTGCAATTTCTTGATTGATCTTTGAAAAGCTGTATCTTGGCAACGAATAATCCGATTCTAATCACTCAAGGTGCATTTAAAAGTTCATTTCTTTCTCTATCACAATGATCCATTGGATAATTTTCACTAAGCATCCTTGATCCTCAAAAAAAATTCTAAAGACAGTGATCTGGTATTTTCCTCAAGTTTCTCAAACAAAGTTGAAATGCCAATAGTTAAATTAAAAAAAAAATTAATACTAAAAAAAAGGTTGATTAATAGATCAATCAGTGATAAATAATTCATTTAAATAAACTAAAAATTTCATCAAACCATACAGAAATAAATCCCAAACTGAGTTCATTGCATCAATAACCTTCTTCTCTGAAACTCTATCATCCAGCCTCCTATAATGTCTACGAGCGATATATTTCGTCATATCTCAAGCACGATACCATCAGATATTAATTACCACTCCACTTCTACCAGTTACATCCTCTCAGTTAGAAAAAAAAGTCTCGTGAATCAACAAGCAATGTAGTAGAAGCAGTACTCTAATCTCAATCGTCTCGAATGACTATTTTTAATTTAAATCTCCCACGTTGGCTACTTAGTTTCAATATAATCACTCGTGTCAATAATCTTTCACGTACTACCCAAGTCCCTCACATATTACTCGAAACAGGTTTGCATAATATAGACACTAATTTTATTGGTTTTTCAGGATGATTACCAGCTTAATTATTGGTTCTGGGTATTTACATAATTACTACTGAGATAGTAAAATCTCAATTAATAATGCATCTAATACTATTCTACGGGATTAAAATGAATGAATAATTAAATAAATATGCATATTAATGATAGACTTGGAGCAAATGACAAATATAAATTGGTGAAGAAATTGAAGTAAATGATATTGAGAAGCTGGCCTAGTAATTAGGTATTTAACTTTCTCTTTGTGCTTGTTACAAATGCAAAAATGATGAAAAAAAGTCCAAATGGAAGGATCAAAGGAGTGTGAGCAAGTCCTACGCTGGTTAAGTGCTGGAGGCTAAGTGGAGGGAAAGAGACTTGAAAGCTAAAAGGGTCGATGACGAGAGAGTTCGGAAATGTACGTCCCACGTGGGTGAGTTAGTGTAAAGACATCCGTTCACCGGTTATCTGAGGTGAGAGGGAGGGAATGCGTGGGTGGCACCGAAGGGGTGAACATTTCAGGTGCTACTCTTTTTTATTATACTCGTATTTCATTTACTCCATATTCATGAGTTTTTCTTCTTGGTTTTGATCATTGGCTTTGTTGGTGATATTGGTTCAATTACTGATGACTTGCTCCTAAATAATTATTCTTTCTTTTGAAAGTACCATCTTTGGAGATGGTCAACAAGTGGTGATAAATAATAGATAAACTTTTAAACGAGATAAACTACTTTTCGGTCATCAAAATATTTCTAATTTGCACTATAAAGATTATCTAGCATCTAAAGACATTAAAAATGAATCTATGATTTTTTTTTGTTGCTTTTAAAAATTGATTTCAAATTTAATATTGTTGATATTGGAGTGTTTCATTGGATTTGATGGGTTAAAATAAAGCTATTGGAGATATTATGCACTAGATCTAAACCAAAAGAGTAATAAAACATGTATCTTTTAGAAGACAAAGGATTTATTGAAATCCTTCATAGCATCAGCAAGCTTTACTTAATATTTTCATTGGTATCGTTAGCTTTAGGATGAATATTAGATTGTCTTTTCCAGCTTTTTTAAAAACTCCAGAATATTCTATGACTACAGACATTGGAGACTTACCTGATAGGTAGGCTAGTGTTGATGCTGATTGTTAATGATGCCAGCCAATATAGAAAGATTTTAGTAACAAAACCAATCTTAGATTCTCCAGCAAGATTCTTGATAGCATGTAGGTTTTCTTTGATAGAAGATCATGTCTACTTCCCAAGAATTTCTCTGCATTCAATAAAATCTTTGCTTTAATGTCCAGCAGTTTACCATCGTTCATCATCGAAAAGCAGCTAGGAACCTAGATGATAGAAAGAAAGAAGAGTTAGTAATGAGTAAATATTTAATATACCTGGCTTTTAATCAAAGACATCAAATAATTGTTGATATAAAAAAAAGTAAACTCAATTTCCAAAACCTTAGCATCTAGAGCCTGAATGAATTGCAGTTATTGAAGAAGAATGAACCATCACCATGAGTAAATTTTTCTCAACTCAATTCCAAACATTCACTTCCATAGTCATTGTGGCATCAACATATTTATCCTAACACTGATTCCAAAGTGTGCAAGTTAGGCGCATCTCCTGCTGCAGTGTCTGGACGCCCACACACACATGAGCTAAGATTATTCTGAACAATCGCAGTGGTAGGAATTATTACTGTGTGTGATATAAATTAAAATTTTGCGAGGCATTTACAAAAACGAACAGTCATGTGGCTAGTAGAAGATATAAAGTATGATATTTATACGAGTTAGTGAATTATTGACGATACATTGGAGATATGAGAGGTTAAAAAAAGTGAGAGGATAACAAAGGAGGACACGAAGAAGAAGAAGAAGCCTGGAAGCTGTCTCTCGATCCGGTTTCCAGGCCAAATTCACAATGTCAATGTAATCCGGGTGAAAGGACTGGTGCACTAGGAAGGACTCAAACCCATACACAACCTCATTATTTACTCAGAGCTTTCGCATAAACTCAAACGTTTAATTATTGACATAAAAATTCAAACATTTTTCGTTGGTTTTTTGTTCACGCGTACTTGAGTTATTTTTTAGTGTACTCTTTTCAACGACACTGACTTGTATAGCGGAAGTTTTCACACGTCTGCATCAGGGATAGCTGCTTTCTTGGGCGTTCCTTGCCTGAGTGGTCCATATCTTTGAACGCCCACTATGTCTTTGCCACGAGTTTCATTGTCGTCGCGAAACTTCAACGCCCATATCATCTATTAATGCTTTCATGTGATTTATATGAATAAAAAACACCTCTCTTCCTACTTCGTCACCTTTGTGTACGATATTTAAAATCATTGTCTTGAAAAATTCGTTTTAACGCTTTTTCTCACTCACTAGGTGGCCTTGATTTCCTTTTTTGTTGGTCAAACACATTTAGACAAACTTTTGGAGCCTATTTTTGTTATCAGAACCTTTCGAAATAGGTTATAGACCCTATTTTTTGTATTAAACCTTGTTTGGGTCTACTTAAGACCTTTTTTCTTTCATTAAATCTTTTCTAACCTTACTAAAGGTCTCATTACTCACATTAAACCTTTTCTTGATCTTTTTTCTTTCAATAAACCTTCTTTAAACCTACTAAAGGTCTCATTTCTCATATTTTACCTTACCTAAACCAAATTTGATCCCCTTTTCTCTCATTAAAGTCCATGTTGATTTTTTTTAGAGCTTTTTTTCCGTCAAGATATCTCCTAGACCAACTCCAGACCTTCTGCTGTTCTTTAAAGCTGTCCTAGACTCTTTCTTGATGCTCCTTTTTCAAAATGACCTGAAATGAACCAAATAGTTAATTACCATGACATGTAGCATGTCAGCTAACCTAGTTCGTGATAACCAAAGATATTAAAAGAAAAAAAAATAACTTTAAAATATCAATAAATTTTATTACCTCAATTATATTGTCATTATTATCAGCAACAGACAAATATTGAGACTCGCACGAGCCTGTCTAAGCACGCAAAAGCATGTGAAAAAAAAAATTTTTCGTAAGTGTACTTAAACTAATAAACACATTAACAAATGTTGGATATAGATAATGATGGTATCAGTGTGAACTGATGAATGAATTAAAGCTTGTGAGTTATTTCGTTAGTATAAGTAATAAATGAATGAATGAAAACGTAATTTCTGCTCATGAATCATTGATAAGACGAAAGGATCAATATACTTGATAGTGTCACACACTCGCGAGTACCAACTATACAATGATGACGTGATGCTTTGAAGTCATAGAATGTGTACAAATATAATCGTGCAATAAATGGCACACCTTTTAATGTAATCAGAGCAGCATTTTGCAATTTACAAGTGATAAAAATGGACAATACTCCATTGCTTGATACCTCGATGTATAAATTGTCATAGCAGGGATATTAAATTCATTAAAGTTATTAAAGTCATGTGGATAAAACGTAAAGTTAAAATGACATGAAAAAATATTTAATTAAATCTCACATAGGTACTGTGATATAGTTAACTGGTCTGCTCACTTGCAGGAAAAAGATCGTGATCGGATCGGGCCAGACTGGCTGGCGGCAACTACGTTGTCGCTCAAGGCAACAATGACGTCAGTTACTTTCCGCCCATACGTTTATCGTACCAACTGCTATACATATAGATATACCACTCAAGAACGTTGTTATTTCATCCACGTGACAAGATACATCAACTTGTTGCTACCACACACTCATCCATTTTGTTTTTCTCCTTAGGCTTTCTTCAGGTGATATTTCATACTAGTATTTCGCGAGTTTTTAAGAGGTGTGCTCTCCAGTGATGCTTCAAGAAAGAATTATTTTCGCTTATTGTGACTTCAATATTGAATACTCAACATGACTATTCTTTCATTATTTTTTTTTCACACTTCCTATCGTCTTAAAGTACTTGTATTGTTGGTCTAGAGATCGAGAAAGTTTCGAACTACATCAGCACAGTGTTAGTTTGACATTATTTTAATTAATTTAAATGTAATTAATTTTTAAATGCAACAATTGTAAACATTACAAAAATTTGAGGTTATTTTGATAATTGTTCATGTAAACAGTACCACGGTTTTTTAAACAATTGACTGTAATTCATCAACGGATGAACGTTTTAAAGTGTTTTTTATTGTAATTGCAAGCTACATCCATGCCAAATGTATGAAACAACTTGACGTCAATTAAATGTCATTACTTTTTAAAATAAAAAAAAAAATATCATAAAAAATCTATTAGATTTGAACTTTCTATTTCTTATCAAGCTATATTGATTAATACTTTTAAATAATTTGACTACCATCAGATTTTTTGACTTTTATTCTAGGTCCGGAGATCAAGAATGGTCTAACCTATAAGACCCAGGTGTTAGTTTCAATAAATTTACATTACTTTGATGGCAATTTATTTTTAAATACAACAATGAAATGTTAATAAACAATCGAATTGTTCTGATATTTACATTTTATTTAATTATTTTTTTATGTTATTATAATGACGTGAATATACTTTCATTACTACTGTAGAGCTTAAGAAAGTTTCAATCTATAAGATCCAGGTGTTGATTTAATTTTATTCTTATCAAATGAGTCATAAATAATTGTTGAATGTAATCATCACAAATGATTTTTTTAAAATATATAACTCTTTTGTATTATTACACAAGTGTTTGTCTAATTAATTCTAATTTCATTCAATAAAAATAATTTGTTTTATTGCATATCATGTGTAACACAATGCATTGCTAATAAATGGATTTCAAGTTGAGAAAGATAATTAGAATTGAAAATTAATTTTAAAAAATAGAAAATTATAATAACAAATCTATTTTATTAGTCGTTAAATCCACTTTGAGAAAACGAATTGACGTAAAATCCTCTAACGTCGATGATCACATAATATAAATATGATAAAATTCTATGTACTTGAAATTAAGATGATAAAAATGATAGAATATCATGGGTAATTACATCTCCTGATTTTATTTTATTAGATATTCTGATTTTATGACGACTTTTGTGAGCAAAAATACCTTTATTTGAAACCATAAAAATTAATCCAACTACTTAAATATTATTGCGTTAATACAATTATCTAATGACTCACTGAATCACTAGCTAAACTGATCGTTAATTTTCATAAAAACCCATCTCATATCGATAACAAACCATAATAGATAAGACTATTGCGTACAGTTTTGAAACTAATCTGATGTAACTATATTAAATGTTTCAAGTCATTTCATCATTTGTGCAATGATAAAAATGCCAGAGAAAAATTCAAAGTAACTTTTATGATAATTTAATTGAATTTGATTACCAAGTGAACTCAATAACATCGATATTTAATATTGTACATATTTTATTAGTTGATTTCTGGAACTCGTAATTTCATGACATCTCCACGTTTTGGAGTATGGAGATGCATGGTGGCTATTGAATGATCATTATTGATCATAAATTAGAGACCAGCATTGACGAAATATTGTTGTTAATTCCTACATATAACTTCAGATCATTGGATATTTTTTCTAACAATAGCAATCTCTTATAAACTATTGAAAAAATTTTATCTCCATCAATTGGTAAATAAATTTCCATAATAATTAAAATCAATTAAATAAATAATGAATAAAAATATCTGACTTAATTAAATTCACAACATCAGCTATCTGGCCAGTCCAAGAGCACTGGGAAAAAATACTTGAATAAAAAATCGATAAAATAAGCTTCGATAATCAGATAAACAACGATATTAAGTACTCGAATGAACGCCGACCTTAAATTAGATCTGAGTTAATAGGTATTTATATGAACCACTTGTAGATAATTCCAATCAGGTCATCCAACGATTTTACACATACTCCACTTTTACAGATCGATGATTCACTTGTGGAGATATCAATAGAGATCACCGATGGAATTGGTATGTCGGATGATTCAGAGATGAGTGTTAATAAATGAATATTTAGAGTAATCTGGTAGTACCTAAAAATACATATGCTAGAACTATTTTTAGTAAGATGGTTTTCTAATAAATTACTCGAGGTATATCGACACTCATGTTAAGCTGGAGAATGACTCATTGGTAAGAATTTCTGTAAAATGTGCATACAATGTGGTGCTAATGCATTCTTTTGTATGTTTTGATACGTATTATCGTGGATAAGAATAAAACAAATGGTGTTGGTCGTGTGTCAAGTTGAAGTGCACGCGTTTGTTATCTTGAGACGTGATAGATATAATTAAACATGATATTCTTCGTGAGAAGAAAAACTTGCTGTAATCATCAAAAGTGTCGTTTATTTGAGTAAATAATTACCTTTCTATTCTATTGACATAACAGATGCCTCGTACGATGTTGAAAAGCTACTGTGCATACTGTAGAATAACATTTTAATCTTTGTTATTTTTTTTGTAGGCTTTCAGTTATCGAAAAGTGTTTGTATTGTAGCTTTAGAAATCAAAAATTTTCCAATCTTTAACATCCAGCTCTTACTTTATTTTTATTTCCACTCGTTTACTAGTGATCAATTTTTAAAGACAACTATCAAGGATGCGTCTTTTTATTGATGTTTCATTTCAAACGAGTCATTCTTTTGGAATTTTTTTTGCACACTTAGAATTATTGGGAAGTGGTTGTATTGGTGTAGTAGAGATCGGAAATTTACTCATTTACAAGACCCAAGTCTTACTTTATCAATATCTTAATTAGTTTATCCACAATAAATTTTTAAAGATAGTCATCTACAAGCTTGATGCTGTTTAGACCAATCATTGTCATACTTATTAATTCGCAATTTTTTTTGCAGGCTTTCAGTTATCGAAAAGTGCTTATATTGATGGTTTAGAGATCGGCAATCTTCCAATCTACATCATCCTGGTGTTAGTTTTTTACTTTTTCCATTTATCTAATCCTAATCAATTTTTAAACACATCTATCAAGATCATTCTAATCTCAAATATTTTATCAACAATTCTTTTATCTTCTCTTTCAGAATTTTTCGCAAACTTCTAATGACTCAAAAGTGTATATATTATTTGCTCTAGAAATCGGGAAAGTCCCAATCTTCAAGACCCTTATGTGAGTTTCATCTTATCTTTATCAGTCGAGTCAGAAAGAATTTTCTAAATGCAACTATTGACCACTGTATCTCCACTTCCACTTCATGCTTACTACTTTAATTATTCTTTTCAAATAAAAGCTAAATAATTTAAGCATTATTATGACTAAATCATGAGATGAATAAGTATGAGAAAACCCTTTTTAAAAGATTCCAAGTGAAATAATAAATATTTTTTAATGATTTTAGTGACAAGAGTCAAGTCTCTCATGATTTTCTGCCTTGCTAATCATAGCAGGATCAAGATTTAGCTCATAAAAAATGATTACGAGTGAATTAAAGGCATCAGATTCACGTATCAGATTAATCCTCGTCTCACATTCACTAGTGAGCGCCATCTTATGTTTTATATTTGTTAAGAGGGCGCCTGAGAATCATAAAAAGGGTAAAAAAAAAAAAAAATGAAAAGTGAAGTGAAGAGAAACGAGAGGAGATGCGAGATGAAACGATCCTTAAGGAGCTGCACAAGAGTTAAGCGCCGACAGTCTTACAGGAGTATTCTATAACCATGGAGTTTTGGCATAATTTTTCGTCGGCTCCCTCGATCTTTATGCAGATCGGGAGCAAACATCTAGTCTAACCGGCTGATTGGTATTCCCAAACTACTATATGTAGTCTCATCATTTTAGATTTATCATTTTACATTCCATTCTCATGAATTTTATGCTACGAATATCACGTATCTACGATGGATCGGTATGAAAATTACAGTTTTTATTCTAAAAATCCGTCATTCTTTAAAATTAACTTTCACTAGTGTATTCAAAATTCAACACTGCTCCATAATTTTTTCCATTCTTTTCAGAGTGCTCAAACCCACTTCCGGTTATTAAAATTGGCTTTCATTGTAGTGTTTGAAATCCGCCTGTTCCTGATCTACATACTCCTAGTCTTAGATAATTTTTTCCATCACTACTTTGCTTGCAATAAATTTTCAAACAACGTCATCAATGCTATCACCAATTCAAGCTTCTAATGACATTAAATTGTAAACCAATTGTTAAAAATATTTTCGATGAAGTCAATGTACCGTACATCCATCAGTGAACTCGAGAAAAAAGCTTTAAAAGAGAGAAGGAATAGAGGTGTGCAATATACCAAGTACATTGTCGGCCGGCAAGTCTTAAGATCTAACGTCAACAAGAGTTTACGCGATTTCTGAGAAGTAGACAACGGCATGGTTTTTGTCTACCTCACATTCTCTTTCTCACTCCCTAGTTTGCCATTACGACCACCTTCACTTCATCGTATATTTATATTCTCTATTATTTCTACACACATCATCCAGGCTCCAAGACTTATTTCTTGCTTTCCTGTCTCCAACAGTGTCTTTTAATAATTCCCCTGGTGACAAATAGACATCAATTATTATTTCTTCACCTCACACTAAATCCTTTAAAATACTGTCATTTGAATAAAAATTACCTCCTGGACTCCAGCATTTTTTATCAATAAAACATCTAGACTTTCAAAGTAGAGCATGCTGATGATGGTCTGGATGTTATCATTAAATAAATATTTAAATAAAATTACTGATAAATATAAAGCATTTGTGGATAAAATACTGATGAGTTTGCAGGTAGTTTGGTATATTAGCAGCCTACGCAAATGAATTTCTGACGTAAACCAAGATCAGATGGACATTGGATGCTGAAGAGTCATTGAATAGAAAGAGTGGTTGGTGGTAAACTGGATAATACCAATGTATGAGCATGCTTTCACAACTGACAATGTTCATCGTAATGCTAAGCCGATTTTTTCAGTCAAACCTGGCCAGGAATTTACATCTTGAAGTGGTTGATCTAGAAAAGAAGATCGTTTTTAAACATTCCATTGGATACTTACATTTATGATGAGACAAAATCAATACTTACTGAATCATTAGCTCATCAAAGCCGACAAAAAATGGATAATGTTGACGGATTTATCGTAGCTTAATTGGAACCAATGCTGATGATGTTGATAAGAATGGTATTTAATTATTGTCTGATGTTTATGAATTTAAGCGAGTATTTATAAGTCAGGTCACGAAAAGAGAAAGGTATTTGGGGATTTTTTCTTTCCTTTTGAAAAGGAAGATATATCGTAAGTTTCATCGAGTCGTTGGCATTCTATGACTTGGTCGTATTTGAATATCAGCTGAATCTGCGAAAAATACGTTCAGAATCATTTTCTGTATTGTTTTCATATTTAATGGGTATCGAAAATAAAATCGGTGGAACTTTCAACCTTTGGCTTCCTTTGTTTCGGGAGGTTTTGAAGCTTCTACAATGCGACCAGATAGTAAACAAGTTGTATAAATAAATAAATTATAAGAATAAGCTTTGATAATATTTTTTGTTAATAAATATTTGTTCTTCTAGAACAGAAATAGTTGGGTATAAATGATCTGGAAGACTCATGCTTATTCAGTTCATGATTTAGTCATAATAATGCTTAAATTATTTAGCTTTTATTTGAAAAGAATAATTAAAGTAGTAAGCATGAAGTGGAAGTGGAGATACAGTGGTCAATAGTTGCATTTAGAAAATTCTTTCTGACTCAACTGATAAAGATAAGATGAAACTCACATAAGGGTCTTGAAGATTGGGACTTTCCCGATTTCTAGAGCAAATAATATATACACTTTTGAGTCATTAGAAGTTTGCGAAAAATTCTGAAAGAGAAGATAAAAGAATTGTTGATAAAATATTTGAGATTAGAATGATCTTGATAGATGTGTTTAAAAATTGATTAGGATTAGATAAATGGAAAAAGTAAAAAACTAACACCAGGATGATGTAGATTGGAAGATTGCCGATCTCTAAACCATCAATATAAGCACTTTTCGATAACTGAAAGCCTGCAAAAAAAATAACAAAAGATATGCACGTGTGAATCAAGTATATTTTAGCACAACACGGTAGTATAAATATCAGAACAAGGAGGATGAGAAAATTGTTAAAACAAGTAGGCTACTCAACCGCAAGAGACTGGGTTGATCTTGACCAGATCCAAGGACATGAAGAAATGTAGTAGACGGCCACCCATGCTGGCCCATGATCCTTGATGCTCAGCGCGTGTTCCCACGTACAATGCCTCGGGCGGTGGTCTAGCAAAACTCCCTCGAAAACTTCTTGAGAGGACCCAAATTAAAGTGCGGATATATCTTAGTGCGATGCGCCGATCCATCGGCACTGATGCATAATTAAAGGAACCACGTGTAATTGGACGAGCTTAAAAATTCGTGACTACGCTTCACCAAACTACGTTCTAAACATGAAGATTAAATATTTCTCATGGAGATAAATATTATAGTAAATTCATCTCAAACTCTTTTTTATATCCTTTTTTATATCACTCTCATTCACACTAGAATCTTCAACATATCCCAAACTGATTCAATTCACTAAAAAATTCATTCCTTTTTTGCCATTTTTTTTTAACCTAGAAAATTTGGCAACTCTAGGGAGCTTCACTATTACCTTTTTTTCCGGCACAAAAGTCTCTAGAGTATCAGAAATAGTTTTTTTCTAACAATTAGAAAAAAGTTTTGATTTTTTACAAACAAAAACGCGAGATTTTTTAGCGAAAAAATTGCAAACTTATCGGTGGAACCAACGGCTTGGTAGTTCTCCAACTTTACACCGTGGCGACTCTTTCTTGCGTCAGTGAATGACGTCGGTATGTATCTAGAGAGATTTAAATATTTACTCTTCAACACAAATCTTGTTATAAATATCAAAATTATCCTCTAAAGACCATTGGAGTCATGAAGGATCAAGAAAAAAATTTATTTGCAATATCAAGACATTTAGAAAGTTTTTTTTTTTTTAATCAAAAGATGATCAGTGATTGATAAAAAGTAAGATCAAGTATTCCAAGAAGCCGGAATTCCGATGATTAATCCCAACAGTATGCCAGTGAGTCAAATGATTAACAACCAAAAGTCAATGATTCTTTAAGTGTCTTTATCTCTTGTCCACTTCTCGAAAGACTTTTTTTGCATCAAAAGATTTTTTTTTTCTCTTTCAGTGAAATGGAAGTCACGTGCTGCTCACCCTGCGTTGATGACGATCTTAGCGAGCAACTTTATACGCAATTACTTGATGAGTCATTTCAGTAATTGGGGCATATTTTTTGGAGGATTTATTGACGACAGCTTGCGCACCGCTATACTACTAGTAGATTAGCATAACCCGACGATGACTTACACTGTTTGGTTGACATTTTAACGAGCGCAAGCTTCATTTTATTTATCGTACGTGGTATCGCGACAAGGTACAATCCTAACTCTTGGCTCCCACACGTATCCTTTTTTTGATAGTCGCTTATTTTTTCGGTGACATTTAGAAGATGCTTGAGTGACCTGGAAACCATGGGATTCATCAAATCTGGCTTCTTAGTGGAGATTGGAACAATTAGAGCTTGGGTAAGTGATAATAAATTTCAACAACAAGTGACCATGAATGAAACATTGAAATAATCATCAATCTTTTTGATTTACAGATCAACTAATCAACTTGATGGTAGGTCTAGTGGCTTGACCAATACTCAAATGATGAAACAACTCTAATACTCTTAAAATTCATCAAAGCCTTCCTTTTCAATGATGCTGAAAAAATTGGAATCATCATTACTGCATTGGTTTTGATGTTAAGCTTCGGTAAATCATCAAAGCTTGATGACTGGTGCTGAACTATATCCAGCTGAACACCAAAATTTTAGCATGAATGATTCGATATCGGATATTTAGTTCTAATTAAGACCAAACCAATACCGGAATGTTGAGAAGACATAACAATATGTTATGATAATATTAAAATGAAGTTATCCATGTGCTGCATGACTGCAGGTAACCGTTGAAGGACTCGTAAGCAGGCTAGGTATGTTAACAAGTTAGGCGATACTGAGATAAGGATCCAACGCGATCCTTTGTGAACTCGAGGGGTAACGCGACACCAGAAACAACCCAAGATCTGGACCGAAACCAGATCGCTGGTACCTGCTGCTGTAGCTGCTACTTTCTCACTTTCAGTTTCATTATTTATTTTTATTTCCAAACATTTTTCTTCATCCAACATCAACCATTTTATCATTTTTAATTGCTCTCTTGCTATGAATCAATTGAAGTAACTTCATCAATGTGCTAGATCATTACTGATAGTCATGCTTGATGATCATGACTAGTTTGTTTTTCTAGTAATATCCTAGACCTTGGATATAATCCAACACCAGCTACCATGTAAGTAAAATTAAATATAACAAATAAATGTTAAGTTGGATAGGATTTTATGGAATAAATATTTTTGTGAAAATTTACTGATGTTTACAGATAAAAATGATCCTGCATTAAATATCCTTGAGTGTTATCCTTGAATCGTGCATCATGAGGTTTATTGATTTCTAAACGAGTGAGATCCGCAAAAGAGAAGAAAACGACGTCACAGCAGCAGGTCGAGTATCAAAAAGCCGCCGACTAAGAAGAGGAATGTATACTATAATCCGTGGATTTACGAGACAGAAAAGTGGCAGGAAGTCGCCTCGTTTGCACCCAGTTCACAAGGTAAGAATTAGATGTAGTGAATGTAGTCTCACCAAAAGCTAAAAGAGGAACAAGGCAAAGGTATCAGCGCTAGCGGGGTGATTTCTCTATTAGCTTCAACCTGGAACCCTGTGGCGCCGGGTAAAGTCAACTAACACAACATCGAGGATCTTACTGTGAGTTGGCCACCTCGAAGCTGCTTTGTGGGCAACCTGCACACTTTAGTTTCTCAAGTTTTGAGCTCCCGACAAAATGGTTATTTTATAGATTTTTTCTCGTTAATTTTATTGACTGGTAGAAAGACGGAATTTGATATAAGCTGAGTTATTAATTTTTATCGTAAATATTTTTTTTTATCTCATCTAGATATACTTTAAAATAATTCCATCCATTTTATGAACTCAGATTAGTTATTTTTTATATTTATTTGTTTATCCTTTTTTTGTAGGCTTTCAGTTATCGAAAAGTGTTTGTATTGTAGCTTTAGAAATCAAAAATTTTCCAATCTTTAACATCCAGCTCTTACTTTATTTTTATTTCCACTCGTTTACTAGTGATCAATTTTTAAAGACAACTATCAAGGATGCGTCTTTTTATTGATGTTTCATTTCAAACGAGTCATTCTTTTGGAATTTTTTTTGCACATTTAGAGTTATTGGGAAGTGGTTGTATTGGTGTAGTAGAAATCGGAAATTTACTCATCTACAAGACCCAAGTCTTACTTTATCAATATCTTAATTAGTTTATCCACAATAAATTTTTAAAGATAGTCATCTACAAACTTGATGCTGTTTAGACTAATCATTGTCATACTTATTAATTCGCAATTTTTTTTGCAGGCTTTCAGTTATCGAAAAGTGCTTATATTGATGGTTTAGAGATCGGCAATCTTCCAATCTACATCATCCTGGTGTTAGTTTTTTACTTTTTCCATTTATCTAATCCTAATCAATTTTTAAACACATCTATCAAGATCATTCTAATCTCAAATATTTTATCAACAATTCTTTTATCTTCTCTTTCAGAATTTTTCGCAAACTTCTAATGACTCAAAAGTGTATATATTATTTGCTCTAGAAATCGGGAAAGTCCCAATCTTCAAGACCCTTATGTGAGTTTCATCTTATCTTTATCAGTTGAGTCAGAAAGAATTTTCTAAATGCAACTATTGACCACTGTATTTCCACTTCCACTTCATGCTTACTACTTTAATTATTCTTTTCAAATAAAAGCTAAATAATTTAAGCATTATTATGACTAAATCATGAACTGAATAAGCATGAGAAAACCCTGATGTTTAAATAAAATTATCATAAGCTCATCTCCAACATCATTCCTCCCACGCCAGCATCTCGCGTGTTATTGAATCCAGTAAACGATAAAAAACGAATTTAACAAGTGATTGAACGACAGAAGATGGTAGATGGCATTTAGCTGAAGAAATAGACCGAAAATAAATAATAAAAGAGCAAAAAGATGTCGAAGAATAAAAAAAGAATTTAGATAGCGGTGTGGCCACGGGTAGAGAAACGGTTTGTTTGTTTGCGTGCCGGTGTGCATCCGTGTCTGATCGTGTTTCACGAGGTTTCGGTACATATCACTGTCTCTATCTAAAAAGCTCTCTTTCTACCACTACTCTCTCTTTTTTTCCGCGGGTCGGACAACTCAATAGCCACACACAACGATTGAGCTGAGGGCGAACTGCACACGCTCTGATCATCGTCTGCTTATTGTCGGGTATGTGCTGCCAACAAGCTACTCAGGTAGGCCCCGATTAACGTACTATGTTCAAAGGTGAGAGGCCAAAGATTCCCTTTCTCTTCTATACCTTGATACTTTCCTTTTCTTGAGTATTTATCTATCCTATTCAACTATGTCTCTCTAGCTCATGTGGACCAGTCGACATTCTCACGCTAATTGGCCGGCAACGCTCCCTATAATTTCATTAAAGGGTCTCGTGCCCACTCACTGCTCTCTGATATATCTACGTGTATTCTTCAACACCTTTATTATGTACGTAAAAAATTCACTTCGACTGAAAATCATTTGCTTGGCTGAACCAACAATGACCTCACTGAGAAGAAAAAACTATTCTTTTCCTTTTGAAACTGATGATAGAATTGGGTTTGTCAATTTAATTAGGCATCAATACCTTGATTGAGTTGATGTACTTGGTGAAGATTGATGAAGAAATACATGAATGATTATATTAAATTTTTTTTGGTGGACAATTGCTTTTAGATTGAGGATGAATTAAAAGTCAATTGAAAGTGTGATAAGAAATGATCTATTTTGGAGTAAAAATTGTTCTAAAAATTTTATTTTATGTTCTATCTATGTTATTGTTCATTAATCTATTTAGTCTTAATCTTGAATAGGTTTTTCCATCATTAGTTTGCTCACAATTAATTTTTTTTTGAAGATACATCCTTTGCAGTGCATCCAATTTTACTGATAATTTTTTCCATTCTTTTCAGAGCTTACAAACCCACTTCCGGCTATTAAAATTGGCTTTCATTGTAGTGTTTGAAATCCGCCTGTTCCTGATCTACATACACCTGGTCTTAGATAATTTTTTCCACCACTACTTTGCTTGCAATAAATTTTCAAACAACGTCATCAATGCTATCACCAATTCAAACTTCTAATGACATTAAATTTCAAACCAACGCTAAAATTTTTATCCTTCTGATGAACAAAAGAATAATTTAAATAAATTAAACCAACGAATAGAAGAAAATTACCAAAAACATATAAGTTCGAGCGTGAGAATTGGCATGATGATGATGACGAAGCTGATGATGAGGGCCATGACATTTATTGAGGTTCAGAACATCAATTTCACAAAGTTGAATAATTCCACTCACAGAGTTGAGAAAGACAGAAAGAACTGAGGACAGAAAAGGCTTACATGAAAACGTCGCAATGTTATGTTTTCTTGTTTACTTTATGTCCCTACATTTACTACCAAGCAGATCGCATGCTCAGGCACGTTCAGGCCACACCAAGTGTGAAAAACGAACATTTTGTGTGCAGTCTCTTGTGTCCAGCTATACAAAAATACAACGTACCAATGTCCAATGTTAACAACGACCACCTGAAACTCTATTACTACAATAATACATGCTCATGAGTAATTGGACATATTTGAGACACTTATTGTTGGAGACTTCATCATCCCAACGGTAAGATATTTTTTTTAATAGCAACCTAAAGGAATGGACTTCTTGACAAGTTGGATATTTTTTCTCGACTATAAATCTTGAAATAAAAATTGTTGAAAAAATTAAAAGAAAAATGATGACTCGATTACATCCGGGATCATCAATTTTAAGGTACATGTGTATGAAATTCGAAGTCATTTGGTTAAATGCTTTGAGAAGCTAGAGAACTCTCAAAACGACATAAAACAAGTCTAACAATAAAAAAGTTGACATGAATATCAAACAGGTAGAATAACACCTTGAAAATCAAGTTTTTTTTTGCTCTCTGGCGCTTCAAATGAACAATCGGATGTAAACAAATTTGGAGAACATATTTTTTTATGGTCCCAAATGGATCTCTTTATAAAAAATAGCTAAATAGAAATGATATGTGTGGCGAAACTATTTTTTCATAAATATGTACCAATATTTTTTATGCTTAAAGTCAATTCAATTATTTTATTTATTGAGCCTTAAATTATTTTTCACCATCAATGCTTTTGTTTATTAATCCATTGTAAGTAAAGTAATAATGATAAAGATGATCCAAGACCAGGTTCATGGAGATTAGGAAATTTCCAATCTCAAACCCACCAATACCAGCTCTTTTCATTAACTGTAAGTATAGAAAAAAAATAATTAAAGCATCTGAATATTTAAAATAATTAATCAAGTGTTTTAATGTCTGTGTTTAAATATTTGTTAGAGGTAGGCTGATGATTAGAAAAATTATTCAACACCAGGATGATGGAGATCAGTGTTGGACATATTGAAATTTAAAATTGTCCATTTTTGAATTAACACTTAATTGATGATGAAAATATCTAGAGGATAAAAAGATGATATTTCTAATTGTATTTTTAATCCACAGTTTTATTCAAAAATATTGTTGGAGATCACTGATGTAGATGAGGAAGAGGCTGATTTCAAACACATCCATCCAAGCTATTTTGATCGCCTCTAAAAGAAATAATAATAGTTTATAATAATCCACTTCAAGTATGCGTGTAATTACTGGATACTAGCTGCTATACACTAGTTGCTGTTGACTACTAGCTCTTGTGTATTATCCTGGGCAACTATGACAATAATAATGTAGTGTCATGGGATAGTAACAAGTAAAAGTTTATTTAATGGCAACAAAGATTTTTATAATCAAGAACAATGTCTTATGTGCTCTAGTTTCGGTCATAAAGTGAACATAAACCAATCAGGGAAGTATTGCTAGCAACAAATTAAGTCACTTGTTAATTAAAATGTAGACGAAGACCTGTAATTGTTTAATAATTGATCAAAGAATGCTCTAATTATTGATGGAAAATTTTTACTTCTCGATATTCCATCTTTATTACCCTCACCCCATCGAATCGAGCACAAGGATGATCCAGATGTAGGTTGGACCCTGCTATTTTCCCTTCGGATTTGGCAACATTCTTTTACACACTAAATGCGCAACAATAGGCTTGTTTAGTCTATGATTTAGTGGATGTTCTGTTGGTTCGACGTAGTTTTTACACATGTATACATGAGATCTACTACCCTAGCAGCTTCTTTATTTCTCTACACATTCCCCCTATCATTTATCTTTACCAATAGGTAGATGAACAACCAAACCCTGGCATTCCTTTTGTTGTATATTTATTCTACACTCACTATATTTCTTCATCATACCCAACTATTTCTTATCCTAAAATCTACACGGAAATTTTTCTATTATAATATTTTCTCGACATTTCGTGGTTTTAAATTTATTCCACTCTCAGCTCCTTACTTTTCTCTTTCTCAGCTCACTCTTTCTCTCTCTTTCTTTCTTACCTGCTGCCTAAACTCTTTTAAACAATTGATCATTAGGAATTGATCTTTACGCTCCGCTACCCTAGATGTCATAACTATCAACATTTATTTGAAGTAGTTTATAAAATCAATTTAAAAATATTTTTATTTCATCTTTCTTATGATTGATATGTTGTAATAAATGATGACAATAATTAGAGAATGGATACTTTTTTCAATGTCACGAGTATTGATTTTTTCTTTTGAAAGACTTAGCCATGTTGCTCTAAAAAAGGTTCCAAACGATGATGATGTTTAAATGACTGTATTTCCTTGAAAAATCAGTGGAATTGAATGATTCAGAGCTTATTTTAAAGCTGATACTCTCTACTTTTTAGTAGCACCATTAAAAAATTTCTACCAAGTTTTTATTGACCTCTAAAAAATGGTTAATGTCATTATTCACTGTATTATGTTGATAATTATTAGAATCTTATCATTTCTAATTTTTTTAAGAATAGCAGAAGCTCGATTAAAATTTTTAAATATTTTTATCAATAAGTAGAGTATATTAGCTTTAAAATGAGTCCTAGATTGTTAAATTTCATCTATTTTTAAGGAAAATAAAGTCATTCAAAGTTGATAGTAAAAAATCTTCTTCTTGACAAGCAAATAC
The DNA here is from genome assembly GCA_028641665.1 of Chelonus formosanus. Classification (NCBI taxonomy): domain Eukaryota; kingdom Metazoa; phylum Arthropoda; class Insecta; order Hymenoptera; family Braconidae; genus Chelonus; species Chelonus formosanus. The sequence goes on from CM054000.1 coordinate 6,517,468, forward strand.
AGATGATTATTAATTTTTTTTTATTAGATTGAGTAAGAAATTTTTTTATTAAAGGTATAAGATAATGAGTGATATCAAGCTTCAATGGCAAGTGGTAAATGAACGACATAAGCACTGGTTTGTATAATAATACTGGACGCTCCGCCCTCCTGGTTTCACGCCTCTCAACCATCAACAATCTACAAGCATAATCTGCGGGCACATAACGATTTCACGGCTCGCTTAGCTAGTCTTCACGATTTATACTGTGATCATGGCTAGAATAAATATGTGTTCTAGTCATTAGTTTCATTCACATATTAAATTTGAAGCTGGTTAAATAGGAACTCGATTAATTTGATTACTTTGGATTGAATTTTAATATCATTCTGATCATCACTGACTCGTTTTTTATCAATTTATAGTCTAGAGTACAGTACCAGGTCAAATTGGAGCGAGAATTGAAGTTAAAAATCCAACTTGGATTGATTATTACCATTTTCCAAGGTTTTTTTTTTATTATTGAGAAGCTTTGGACAATATTCATTGATTTGTTGGACCCAAGATTTTGTTTGTCAGCTGGAAAATTGTGCTAATAGTCCAGCATCAGGAAATTCTTGATGAATTACCAGAACTAAAAATCCAACTTCAAAAAATTATTTACGTTCTCCAGATCACTCTAGATCATTCAGAAGTGAACGAAACATTTCTGGTGATTTATTTCATCAAAGACTTTGATGATATTTATTGTAATAGCTGCAAAAATATGTCGATGGTCTAGAGTACAGCATTAAAACACTTTTGCCCAATGATTGAAACTAACAATCCAACTTGGAAAAATTATTTCCATCTTCCAAGCTACTCCAGGTCATTGGAAAGCATTGGAAGATGTCTAATGACCTCTTCTATCAACCACTTTGGTAATATTTTTGTCCAGCAGTTGGGAAAGCATGTTGGTGTTCTAGACTGCAGCATCAAGATTCTTGGAGTTTAAAATTCAATCTGGACATATCATTCCTATTTCCTAAGGTTCTCCAAAGCACCAACAACTCTCTAGAAATTCTCACCAAGAAGAAGAGTGAAAACAGTTTAGATTCTGATGAAGAATATTTCTTTTTAATCATTCAGAAAAAAAATAAATGGTCTAAAATACAGAGCACTGATTTCGATTGAAAAAGAGCATCAGTTAAAAAAATTACCCCTGACCAGCAACCACAAACTTGTGTGTGTCCATGTGATGAAGGCCAACTTGAGCATCAGGGTTGAACCTTTAGACAGATTCTTTAATGGCTGCCCTACGGAGCGGCTAAATCTCTTAGTTAAGGGCATTGTGGTGTATTTGTGAATGGAATCGCGGCGGCACACTCTGATCCATCAGAGAATAAAGGAAAGGTAGTGAAGAGTGAGAAAGATATAAGCACCGGCATTTCCATTGATGAGGATCTCCAAGTTGAAGTTGTTGTTACCCATGGCGTATTAATACTGTATCATTGCCACCCAATTTTATGTCACTGTTGGCTTACCAATATTACTAATACCAACCACCAGAAGTCTTTGATCCCAAGTCTTTTTTATTTCATTTATTTATTTCCTCGTTTTATTTCTTCTCGTTGGTGTCCATGCGCTCTTGACCAACCGATAGTGTCTCGAAGGAGACTAACGAGATTCTCTTGCCACCCAAACTGCAGAGATTGGTCATTCTCCATCACCAGTTAAAAGTTAAAAGTTGATAAAAGTCAAAGAGGAAAGAATTTATTTTTACAACTAATTTATTATGTTCAGGGATAATAAAATTAGGTGATTTCAATTAAGGAATTTTAAACAAAATTGATGATACTGATGTTTTATTGGAAAAATGTAGTTACTAAAGAAAGAAGCAATACCTGCAGGTGTTGTTACCTACATAGACACGTGTCTGATCATGCATAGACTCGTTCTTACTTGCAGCATCAATGTATGGAAAGACATCTGGCTATCAAAAGTGTCCAGCTTAGCCTTGTAATGGCTTTGTTGAATTAATTGTAAGCAAAGTAATAATGATAAAAATAATCCAAGACCAGGTTTATGTAGATAAAAAAGAGGCTGATTTCAAACACACCAATCCAAGCTATTCTGATCATCTCCAAGTCTGCAAAAAAAAATAGGATAAGTGATTGAAGGCTATGATCTAAGGTACATGAATGCATCTAATGGAAAAAATTCATAAGAATAATCATCAGTGTGTGGATTACGAATGTCGATGTGGTCCAGGCTGATGATGCCAGGTATAAATAAAAGCAGCACACCCATATCTCTCTAAAAGAGTGGTTATACTGGCGGTCATCTCTTGGTGCAGGTAATCGGATACTCTGAGATACAAATATGTACGCATTAATAGACAAATACCAAGATATTCACGATTAGTATGAGTCTTGCTATAAATATACACTAGTATATTTTAGACTGGTATTTGGCCTAGTCAGATAGGCAGGCGATTATTATTGAAAGTAGCGGCGCCTCTGACCGCCGAGAAGTTGTTAATTCAAATTGAACGTGAAACGACAGTAGAGCGGTTAAAACGTCGCCTTTTAGAGCCGCGGTGGAGGGACCCATGACAAAGGGACCAAGAAGATGATGATGATGGAGAGTAGAAGAAAGAGAAGAAAGATAGTGGGAGCTTTGACTACCTACTCTGGCTCACCTCGAATTCTCGCCGAAAAGAAATACGATTCCGCGTTCACTGGGACAGCTAGGTATTTTCGAAAGAGAGAAAGAACCTCTGGCCATGAGCAAGATGCTAAATATGAACAGGATAGAACAGGACCAAGACCCCCCACAGGCCAAACTCGCACTTTCCCACGTGCGGGTGATCTCGTTTTATCTGTCCCGACAACGACTCTGCATACTTTTATAGCCTGCTCCAGCGAATTTAGCTGGCTTTGACTTGGAGAGCTGTTAAGACGAATTTACTGACCACTGAGCTCCTGATGATATGGAACGTGCCGACTCACATCCGGTATGCAGACAGTTTCTGCTGTATGTGGTTAACTCTTTTGGATTCTTTCACGAGTTATTTTAACACCGGAAATTGTGTGTTATTTCTCATCCAACACACATCTTGTCAAACATACTGGCTATCGATTAGACAACGAGATAAATTGTTATTATATATGTGTCTGACAAAATATATATAAAGGAGGAATTAGATATACTTGAATATGCTGATACAAGATGTTTGAGTCAACAACCCAACTACCTCGTAGATTAAGTGAACAGGAATCTTGGTGTGTTGGGACACGAGTATCTAGCTCCAATACGACATGCTCTTTGGAATTCCTCACGGTCATTTCGTGGATGTTAACAAGACATCAGCATGGGACTCGTGCCTAGATACTCTGAAAAACGATTTAAGTGGGGAAAAAAATTTAGTTGATGCTCGGATTCTCCCTGAATTCTTAATGTCAATATCACCTTTTTTTTTGTGAAGGAAAAATTTCCTCGACTTGGATCAATTGGATATCATTCTATCAATGTTTTAGTAATTATTTGTATTAGCTAATTGATGGACAGCTCTAGTCAATCAACAATTAGTTCTCGAATTTTATCATTCGCTTGGTCACCAAAGACTCATCTAGATGCTTATAAGTTAGATGATTAATCATCTTTCCAATTATTTATTAAATTATTTAGCGTATTTGTATTTGTTAAAAACTTTTTATCAATAAAATAGCATCAAAATAAACTGAAAATACTAGTATTTTTGATGAAAAATATTTTATACTGTTGGTTTAATCGTCATTGCTAATTGTTATCCTGCTAGAGCTAGCAGAATATATTTTAATTACTGTAATAAATTAATAGCTTCAATAACAAGCTTTTAATTTCATTGTTAATCATTTGATTTATTGTTTCTTGCTTATTGTTATTGATTAAAACCTTTTAATGTCTTGAAAAAAATTAAACTGATAATTTTTAATAGAAGAAATATTGTTTTAGGATTGATCCAATCATCACCACCATCACCAGTAATTTTCCAACCACCTTGTCAACCTCTTCTAGCCTTTCATCAACACTAAAAAGTACCAGAAACATGATTCATTGTTCATCAATAGGTCTAAAATATTAAAATAACATCATTGATGATTTACCTAGAGGATTACCAAGCCAGAGTATCTCCAAAGTACGCAGCAGAAAACTCTCAACCTGCCAGTTATTTATTTGTCCTCATATTATATTGTCGTTAAGTTGGTCCAAGCCCTTAATCTCATGGCATAAAGGATCAGTTGTACATCTTTTATGCATCAAGAGAGTAGCGCCTCTTCAAGGTTTAAATGGTCCACCTGGCTAAGGAATAGGTGCGGTAATCGATGCTTCACGGTTGACTCTACACTTCCGTGCTCCTACTGTTTAACGGCAAATTTTAGTCAATAGTTTTTGGTACTTCTTGAGGAAAAGCACATTAGTCATGCCTTTAGCACAGTTGTAGTAATATTATAAAAAGCCAGTGGGGAATAGAGTATTTGAAGTACCTGATGTTGGGATGTCACGGATTCTTGTCATGAAAAATAGTATGACAAAAATAGCTGTAAAAATGAGAGTATCCAAGTGTCTTGACGCTTTTAGAAATGGTAGTTAAAAGAAGTGGCTGCAGTCAACGTTGGTGGTGGATTTAAGCTGTGGTCGGTGGAGATGCAGGTCTCTTGAACACAACACCATCCCACTTTCTGTACTCCCATCTCTTGTCTGGCATTCCAAAACAAAGACCCGCAGTGAATATGTAAATCAGCCTGGCCATGGTCACGATGTCGCGACCTCGTCGCCTGCTGCCGCCACCTTGGCTGAATATAGTCCTGGCTGCTGTACCACACGTACACTGTAATCGCGATACCTTTTCAAAAAATAAGGGCCTCGAAAATCTGTAACGATTGTAATGGCTCACGAACCAATACTTTGAACTCACGTTTAAATTTCTTTATCTTGCTAGAGGTTTCGTGGATTATAATATTAAATAGTTAATCAAAAATAACCTCCATCTTGGTGAGAAAAAATGCTACATTTAATATTCTTTCTATTAAATATTTTGTTGAAAACAATTATTTACAAGCCATTTGGAATATGGAGCATCTAATAAAGTTCTAATGTTAATATGTAGAGGGCTATAGCAGTTTCCTGTTTTCTTGACGCCCTCAGTCTCCGTCAAAACATTCGGCCATGTATGAGCCTACAATAAAGAATTATAGCTCTTATTGCATAATAATCGATATTCATTGAAAAAACAATTATTATTTACTAGTTTAATTTGCGAAATATACCATAGAGTTTATTAAAATAATTAAACCAAAGGATTCTATTAATTAATTCTAAAAATAACCTCACTTATTTCAATAAAAATATACTTCTATTGGATAGTATGAAATATTAAGTCAATTCTAGACTAATGTTTATATAAATAATGAGTTTTATCAAATAAATAAAATAGACTTTTTCCCTTAAATGACCAGTTATTACTTCAATTGTACAAAAAATGGCATTCATTTACCTTAACCTACTCACACTGAAAAAGAGGTTTATTTATTTATTTAATCTTATTTTTATAGTTACATTAATTATTAGTATGTGTATGTCTAAAATTGGTATTGTCTTTATTTAATAATATTTATCCTTACTCAAACATTACAGAAGTTGTGATGGCATTGATGGCTGGAATCGATTGAAGAGTGAAAATTATTGGAATAAATCACGAAAAAAATGGCAATGTTGATGTTGAAGGTAAAATAATAATTTCTCAAAAATAAGTTGAAGATATTTTTTCGTTATTAGTCACATAATTTACATATATCTAGAATATAAAAGGGCACTTAAATCGTAGACTCATGAAAAGAAAAAAAAGATTTTAAAAGTCTCTACCTAATTTAATAACTCCCACAGCGAGATAATATTCCAAATCAGAGGCAGAGAAAAATCCAAAATTCACTTTCATAAAAGACTACACATCAAAGAGAGAATTCTCAAGAGATCGGTCAAAGCTAAAATCTACTGGACCAGGTTCCCATGCATTTCGCGAGATACCTGACCAGTTCTATGGGTCATCAGCTTCTCTTCTTTGGTATCAGCTGCAATTAGCCGTTAAAAGTGTTCGTGTGTTCACTGCCACTATCTTAAAGCATCCCACGCGTTCAGATTTACCGGTAGGTGTATGTTATCACGTGCGACAAAATGCATCTCGTTGGTTGGGATACAGCTGTCCAAAATTTAAGAGGAAGAAGGTCGAATAAGAAATAAAAAAAGCTGGCTTTTTATTCAGTTAATGCTGCTTTGGTAGACCCATTTTTTTTACTCTTTGATGGAAACAAGGTCTGAAGAAGAAGCACTACCGGTGATGATGATTGAATCATTCTCAAGGACACCAAGATGCTTTTTGTTAGGGGAATTATTTTGTTGCAGTTTCATTTCAATGATTTTTAGTCAGGATAGTTTTTATTGATTTATTTTATCAAAAAACCTTTTTTTGTTAGTTTAGAGAAACATTTTGAGGGACTGAAGTGCAGTATCAGGTCAAATTGGAGCGAGAATTGAAGTTAAAAATCCAACTTGGATTGATTATTACCATTTTCCAAGGTTTTTTGTTTTATTATTGAGAAGCTTTGGACAATATTCATTGATTTGTTGGACCCAAGATTTTGTTTGTCAGCTGGAAAATTGTGCTAATAGTCCAGCATCAGGACATTCTTGATGAATTACCAGAACTAAAAATCCAACTTCAAAAAATTATTTACGTTCTCCAGATCACTCTAGATCATTCAGAAGTGAACGAAACATTTCTGGTGATTTATTTCATCAAAGACTTTGATGATATTTATTGTAATAGCTACAAAAATATGTAGATGGTCTAGAGTACAGCATTAAGACACTTTTGTCCAATGATTGAAACTAACAATCCAACTTGGAAAAATTATTTCCATCTTCCAAGCTACTCCAGGTCATTGGAAAGCATTGGAAGATGTCTAATGACCTCTTCTATTAACCTTTTTGATAATATTTTTGTCCAGCAGTTGGGAAAGCATGTTGGTGTTCTAGACTGCAGCATCACGACTCTTGGAGTTTAAAATCCAATCTGGACATATCATTCCTATTTCCCAAGGTTCTCTAAAGCACCAACAACTCTCTAGAAATTCCTACCAAGAAAAAGAGTGAAAACAGTTTAGATTCTGATGAGAAGGTTTTTTCCTTCTGATGAATCCACGCGTCTCCATCGTGTAAACTTCTCGGAAAGAGCAGCGCGGTTCCCACGAACGACTCAGCTTTTCTCTGAATAAGACAACACACAAATCTCAACCAAGAATAAAGACAGAATCTATATATATATATATATATATACACAAGAGTCTCAATTGAAGGGCGCCGGGCTCATGTAATCTCTTTTTGGAATCTCAATTTCTCATGACGTATTATCCCTATATGTGAGAGCGTGTAACATCAAAATATTTTTTTTGTGCAGTGTGTGGAGAACAAAGGAAAAAGTTGTTGTTTTATCATAAAAATAATCTACTGTTGAACATATATGACGAATTTTTTGAGAAGCAAAACCACATTTAGCTTGAGGCAAACACGAGCCGACAGATCCATCATCGCGGCAGGACGCATCCTGTTGGCTAACAAGACAAAATTAGCTGTAAAATAAATCTAGGGCTATTTTGGAAGGTACAAAAACGTATACTGCGTGCTGAGGTTAGACAAGTTGTTTTGGGGGTGGATGAAACCTATTAGCACGCGGCAGCAGGCCTCAATCAGCGGCAGTTATAAGAGACCTCTAACTATCAGTCTAACTTACAGTGGATCTATTTTCTCCAAAACAACCTGAAATAAATTTTTTTCTCATCTTTTTTTTTCTTCAAAATATCTCCAACAATCATCATTCGCCATGAATACCATCAACCTAGCATCCTACTGCCCACATTTTTGCATCAATTAAAGTCATCATGGATCAACTTGTGCTGCTGATCAACCACAAACATCCACTAGCATCCAGCTAACAATGTTATTTAATCATCAAAGAATATCTTGAACTGATAGGAATCAATTTTAATGCAATGATCTCCAAGGAATGATGTAGTCCAGGTCTAGTTTTAGCAAGCATGAATATTTATTCATTCAATAATAAGACAATAAACCAAGAAATGAATGTAGTCTTCATCAGAAAGGCTTGAAAGCTGATGGAAAAAAAATTAATCAGCAATATGAATTGAAAAAAAGTACTTCCATGATGCAACATAAATTCCTGAGGGATGAGACTGGTGCTGAGAAACATCTTAAAACCAGCAAGGAATAGTAGTCCTGATGTTTATTGAGTAGACGAGCTATGCGGGCACACTGTCCTAATTACAACAAGGTCTCCGGATTTTTTTCAAGCTGAAAAGAGTCTAAAGTATTTGCCGGAGGCGATCATGGGACTAGACTAGATTTTAGCGTACTCCCAGGACCAGAGAAAAGGATCATGACGTGATCAGATGAAGCCGCCAGCTAAAAGCGGACGTAAGTGACAGCAATGGAGTCGCAGTTTTCCCAGCCATTCATGAAAGCATGGATTTTTTGGGGGTCTTCTCACGACTCATTCATACCTTCGCTGCATGAGATCCGATCGTGAAACGTGCCTACCTGCCTTCTCCACCCATCTACTGTCACTGCCGCCGCGTCCGCGCGTTAAAACCGACGCCACATCAACCACATCTTCCCCACCCTTCTCCATTTCGTCATTCTACACGGATCACCATAGAAATAATCGGTGTACTGTGTGTGATTTTGGCCTGTCTTTCGCTTGTCCGACACGGGTTCCCACCTACTCTCAATCTCCTCAGGTCTCTAGTCATGGTCCAACCATCGGTATGATGATATCACCAAGCTCACTGCATGCTTTGCTAATAAACAATCCTCCAGGTTGCTTTTGAATCACCTTTAAATACTTTATTCAACCGGGAAGAATTGTTTATAGCATCAGTTGACCAAAGATCACTAAAATATGTTGGAAGAATCCTTCCTCAAGCTAACCAGGATGATGATCCAATTTTAATATTGCTTTAAAAACCATCTTTTAGCAGAAAAAATCTACAAAAAATAGACTAAACCCCATTGAAAGATGTTAGAAGAAGAATTATACAAGCTAGACCAGGTCTGAGAATAAAAATAATCAATTTAAATAATAAAAAAAAAGGTTCTTTATTTATGAAAATAACTCCAATGGCAAGGAGAAACATTGACACCTGCTCAACAAGCCCAAGATGATCAAGAGAGGAAGTGAAAAGGACCGGCTGCAAACGTCAAACAAGGTCTGAGAGAAGTTAAATCTTTACGAGAGAGCGCACTGCAATATGCTTGTCGATGACAACGAGCTAACAAAGTTGGTAAACACGGCGGCTTAGCACAGAGTCTTCAATATATAATATATTCTTGCTCATTTCCTTTCAAACACGTGTACAAACGAGTGAAGATAGACATACACACTTGACTCCATCATCATCATGGGAACCACCAATCAATAATAACCGTTAAAATATCCCATACTAAATTGATAAAAGTGGTTAACTTTAGGTATAAAAGTTGAATAAACAAGTCAGATATAATTGGATGTTGAACGGTCTTTGGTTTAATATGATACAATAATAGAGTATAGGACATATTCAATGAGTAGGTAGCAAACCCTTAATCTGTAGCTTGTCTTATCCATATTACAACATTTGTATATCATTCTTAGGATTATATTTTAATCTTTCTACATTTTCATTTCACATATATATACCTAGATATATATCATCAAATCAGATCTCTTCAAACATATTATTTACAATACAATCGTCTTACCCGAGACAATTATTCGATCATCTTACATATCTATTTATTGCATCCAATATCCAGAATTTTTTTTATACAAAAGTCGAGGGTTAATAAACCAACTGATGGATTTGGCTCTAGATCTTGATCATAAACAAGTCTAGATCATCAATTAGCTCTTGATGACTTTTATATCTACCTGTCCATCATGTTGGCTTACTTTCCCCATCATCCTAAAGGACACTTGATTCGATAGAACGCTGCTACGACGTTGTTAACATATCATTTTCCTTGTAAAACAATAAAATAGAAAATAAATAGACAAAAAAAAAATGCATTAACACAATCAGTTAGAATTGATTGATATTTTTTTAAATAAATAAAATGACATGATTGTTTTATTTTTTTAAAGATAGAAATATTATTTTATCAAAAATGATCATTAAAAATTCGCATATCACAGTCTTGATGATTAAATGAGAGATGCATGTGATTTGATGCATCTTGTCTTTGTGATTTCATGAAATCATTTACAATAAAAAATAAATAAGCTCTAACTGACATTTAAGATAGAGAGGTACATAGTCAGTCCTAAATAATAATAAAAAAAAAAAAAAATGTTTTACAATAATTTTATAAATAAAAGCCTATATAAAATAAAAAAAAAGGATATTCCTTTCACGTAGTAGCAGCGTAATTATTATTTTTTTTTTGTCTTTTTTTTTGTTTTATATAATATATATAATCGATTTAACAGTTGTTTAAATATATCGATAATATATTTTTATAAAGGCCCATGTGTAGGGGGTTTTTAAAAAAATAAAATAAATAATCTGAATAAATAAGAAGAGTATAATAATAATTATAATAATAATAATGATGATGATAATGATTATGATCATGTATTAATAATAATTAATAATACAGTTAGTCAATAAATATTGATTAGAATTAAGTTGTTGCATATATAACATTGTGAGTTTTCCTTAATTGTTTCATTAAAAATTTTTTTTCTTTAAAATAACATTTTGTTCAGCTCACAAATATGCACAAATACTGTATATGTATGTGTATGTGTGTATGTTGTTTTTATATTTATATTATCTATAAATAAATATATAAAATTGATAGTAATTAATTATTTAATATTACTTATAAAAAAATTCTGTGAAATAAAAATAATAATCATATCATTATTATTACTATCTTGGACGTGAAAGTATTTTTTATCAATATATTATAATTATTATTATTAAAAATAATAATAACATTTGAAATTGGAGCATATTTATATTTGTACCAATCTCATTATTTCAATTAATTTCCTACTATTGTTTTTTTTGTTTTTTTTTTTTTGTTTTTGCATCACTTCAATTTAGTCTATCAAATAAATCCGTTTTGATAAAAAATTAAGTGCTGCACTTGATGGAATTTAAACAGATCTTTGGATCACATTTTAGTATTTTTTTTTTTAAAAAAAAAAATAATAAACAGTAAAGTACATACGTGCATGATTAGCAATACTAATTTTAAAAAAAAAGTGTGTAATTGTATCGATATAATAATCGATAAAAGACGGCGGCGATTAGCCAGCGAGAGACCAACACAATTCGACGTAGCTAAACCATATGATGATGATGATGATGATGATGATGATGATGATGATGATAATGATGACCACACAAAAGTGTCAGAAAAAAAAATAAATGTAATACTTGGAGTTAAAAATTTTGAGTTCAATAATTAGAATGGCTTAGCAACTATCATCACGAAGTGTTAAGAGTTCGTGGGATTCTTTTAGAGAAACGAATGATTCGTCGTCGAGTAGTCCTACGCCGACCACCGCCTTGCCATCCTCAAGATTCCAGGTTACGTTTAAGATGTTCAAAGACTTGCACTACATACTCCAAGCCATTCATGTAATCTCGGAAGATCAACCAGTCTCGTAGGTTTCTGTATGTTGATGATGATGCCATAGCACGATATTCAGGTGTCATGACTTCCCGAGTCACGTCTGCTCGTGGTGTTACACCACGTTCCATCAAAGCCACCTGTAGCTCACATAGAACCTGTCAAGAAATAATTCATTTAGTTTATCAAGTTCTAGATCTTTTCAGAGTTATCAACATTTCATCAGTATTCTAACGGCGAAAATAAGTAAATAAATTGACAATGCTTACCGTTCGGAGTTTGTACTCGGTGTCTTTAAATTGTTTGAGAAACTCAAGTCGATGATCCTCTTGGTCCCAGACTATTTGCTCTAGACCCACAGCGTATTTCTGCATAAACTCGTAGGCATTTAAGAGGGCAGTATCGAGCTGTAAAAATAAATGACAATGAAACAAGTGAAGGATGGGCGGAGAAAGAAGAAAGCAGTGAGAAAATTTGTGAGAGATTGAAGATGATGAAAATAAAAAAAAAATTTGATGACAAGCGCACGAACCATTCGCACCTCCAGCTTGTTTAAATATTCCTTGGTTAATTGTTCTCCCAGCTGCTTTGGGATGTCTTTGGAGCCTGGCAGCCAATCGTAATGATTATCTTTCCATGTTGAATGTACATCGTTCAATGTAGTATGAAACGTTTTTTTAACCTGAAAAATAAACAATTTATTTTTATTCATTCTTGGCTACAATGCTGCCGCCATCTTAGAATTAATTTCAACAATTGCCTAACCTGCTAAATAAACAATATTATCAATTGCTTAAACTCGTAAATAATTTTGTTTATCAAATGAAAGTCATTAATTAATAAATACAGGTGGGTTATTATTATTAACCTAATTGTTATAGGTTATTATTCAGTTAAAAATTTTTCTAGTTGAAATTAAATGACTTAAGCAGTCCCAAATGGATAAAAATACATGAATCCTACAGTAATACTCCAAATTATAAACAAATATAAACGGTAAGATAGTTTTTAATGCTGGAAATAAATTATAACCTCTACTAAATAGGTTATAATTCACAAGAACAATAATAAAATCATCAGAATTGTTATGATGATCACAACTCCCCTATAAAAAACTATATCAAGCTTCCCTACTTGACAAGAAAATTAGTCACAGTGGCTTTTGACTAACACATAATAAATTCGAGGAAATGATCATTGTCATAAATACTAAACGCAAAACACTTGTAGAACCGGTGACTAAACTATTCGACACTCATAATGCTTGGCGCCTTAATTTGATAATTCAATTAAAACCAGAGTGATCCATCAACCTAAAAAGACCCAAGATGATGACAAAAAATGTTACAAAATTTTTATTATTAAATTCATACGAGGAATTAATGAATCTTAGGTCTAGGTAATGTGGTTTTATTGGCACGCGCCACATAATAAAGTGAGCATGGTTGATATATGTGTGATATCCGGAGTGTGATGTAGTGTATAACGTGAACGTTGATGAATATAAGTAGTGTATCAGCTGGCCCACGAGGATCATTTGACGAGTGGGGGCTTATCTCTGTCCAGGAATGGCAATAATCAACGTGAGAGCTGCCTACGGTGGCAATTATATGCGATAATGCGATTAAATATAATATAATACAATCCCTGAAGTATATATTTGATAAACCTTTAACTTAGCAATACCAACAATAACAAAATCAGTGATTCTAAAAGGTTAGTTTCTTTTTTATTTCCTATCAATACGTATATAAATTGATTGACTGTTTTATTTCTTTTAGGCTTTCCTCCTTTTTCGTTGCGGGTGCTCCTACGGTGGTCTAAAAATGTTAGGGTCAGCTCACTCTGCATAACTGTGACTAAGTCTTTGGATGTTTAAATTGGCTTCACTTTATGCCGCCCAGTCAATTACGAAATTTTTAGGTACAAGGTAAAACAAGGTAGAAATCTTTAACGCTTTACTTTGTGTAAACCTAAAACACGACAACCTTGGAAATAACTCACTACACTTTCGCGTCAACCGGTTATTATTTATAATACTTTTCTGAATGACCAAAGTCTTACTTCTACATAATTAAACACTATTTTACGATAATACTAATCTCAAAGCCCTGAGAGAATATAATCTGGGTCCAGGATAAATAAAGGACAACTATTGATTTTACGACCCATATTCTTTACTAAACTCAATTAAATCAACTCTTTATGGTTTATTATTTCATCTTCAACTATTCTGACTACTCTCCAAATCACTTTGACTACTTTTATTGATGCTTTGTTCTGAATTACTTCAATGAAATAAGTACCATTATTTTTACTTAATTCCAATAGACTTTGATGATCATTTTTTTTAACTTTAATTTAACAAAAATATTCATTATTGACATTTCTTTCAGGTCAAGTACTTCAAGATGTTTGTGTGCTGCTCTAAAAGATGCTGTTGATGAATTTTTATCAAGACCAGCTGTAATTATCCAGATAAAAAAAATTCCAATCTATTCTAGACCAATGAGAAGTTGAAAAAAGAAACTGGAATATTGTCACTAACGACTGTATTTGTGGTACGAAAATGACTGCCTAGGTATTTTGTGCCTCATAAAATTTCTCGTCGACCCATCACGAAATATCATGATGGAAAAAAAGTGGAGACAGGAAGTAAGCTAAAAAGAGACCTATAGAAAAGGCTCTGAGACAAATTGAGAACTTGGTCAAAATCAATTAGCTAATTTTTTTTTTTTTATATTCTTTAAACTCTTGAAAATTTGTTGACCATTTTTTTTTTTTTTAATTTTCAATCTCAACTACTCATTCCGTCTCTAATTTAACATCGTAAACTAAATACACCGACACCTTAATGACAACCTGTTTGATAATTTGTCGGGGTTAAATATCAAATTTATTTTTATGCAGACATACAGAATTGTCGGCGTAGAATCTCCGCGTGCCAAAGCCAAGTATACACGAGGAGCCGACGCGTTGTATATCCGGTCTGCACTTTAGTATGCAGCCAGAGTAACAGTGCTCGGTAGTAGTAATTCGGAGAGAGGGGCAGCTTCCGATTTATTTTAATCTCTTTTTTTTTATTTATTCCTCTTTTATATTTCTTTGATGTACTTCTGAATGAAGTGTCTTGGCTACTCACTGTACAGTAATAAATGCCACATCACTAGATTGGAATTATTCTAATTAAATTGAAAATAAATATGATGATGATGATAATGAGTTAGCATGAGACCAATGCAGACAGTACGACGCCAAATAATCTCCACCACACCTGACCCACAAGCACAGCTCATACTTGAGTGTGATAACACGATCCAAAGAATCATCAACCAAGACTCATCTCATTTTTCATTCTCTTCTTGAAAATCATTTCTCCATGTTCTTCTTCTATTCATGACAGCTGACTTTGAGAACTCTAGTGTATCGAGTGTCGAGTACTAGTGATGATGATCTAATCGTCGAGAGACTCAGAACATGGGAAAGAGAATAATTCTATAATATTTCTAACCTATTGAAAATGAATTATACAACAAAAAAAAAGTATTGACAGGATTTCCGGTAAAAAAAAAGTACAGTTGTCAGGGCAATGGGAATTTCCCATAGGCCAAAAATGTTTGTAAAGAAACCGGCTAAGGTTGAGGCATAAAAAAATAACGTGGACTGAATAAATTAGAAACTGGCTCATTGCTCATAAAACCACTATTAGTTAACACGCGACTATCTCGCGTCATCTGACATTTTTTTTACGAAATTTCTGACCTAAACATGGGTGTTATCAAAAGCTCTTACTGTCTTCAATTATGTCGATTTCATAATAATACTTAGTCAGAGGTAAAAGTGTTAACAATTACCAACAATATGAATACTCTTTTCTCATTTAATCTACTTTCATTTTCAGTCTTTGGAGAAATATTTATCATGCCTGGCTGTGATCATCAGTTGTCATCAAAGCAGTTTTCAGCAATAATTAATCAAGAATAAGATAAGAATGAATTTATTTAAGAGTTAATTTATTGGATAAGTATTAACTGAGTTTATTTAATTGAATAGGTACTCACAAAATCGTCACAGAAAAGTTGTGCATGATCTAGAGCCGTTTTAGCCTGGACAACAACTTGAGCAAGCAGTTGTTCATCTTTCAATTGTTCGACATCCAAGCTGCCATCAATGTCTTCAGCTGCTAGACCACAGGGGTTAACCCACTTGGGTGGCTGACTGAGTCTCCGATCGTCAAGAGCCATTGACGTCGGAGCACTTTGAACTGAAACCACAAGGAGTAGCACCAAAAGGCTTCCTAGCCCTGAAAATAGACAGAAAACTATTGAAAACAATTAATGATTAATATCAAGTAAGCCACAAGTTTGCATAAATAAATAAATAAATAATAATAATTAACTTTAAATCCTAAAAAGAATTAGCGAAGAACCTGTCGGTTGCAGTTATAATAATTAATGAGGATAAATCAGAGGAGAGGAAAAGAGAGCTAAAGGTAAAACGACGTCGGCGTTCCAAGTGGAATTCTTGACAACCCACGGCAAACTGGAAAAAAGTAATGCGCACACCGGGAGCTAAGTACCAAAGCTCCCAGCAAGGAGCATCTTGGTCACAAGAGTCAAGTAAGAAGATGAAGAAAATATGCGGTAATGGCGCACTGTCCTCGCATTACTTGCGACAATTATACCCCATTACCGCCCTGATACCGCGCAGGTTAGTCTCCTACATCATTCCACTCTTTTCTCCTTCCCATTTGTACTCATGGAATCAACGTACGTTGCGGTAGGTCGTGGGCTCATCGATTTATACACCAACATAATGTCTAGAAAATGGTGTCTAATATTTGCTAATACTTTTTTTTCCCTTCCCCCAGTTTATTACGTGAATTAATGCTGCCAATTAATCCCAAGTAAAACAAACTAACTTAAAACCACCTGTGGGATGTGATTATAACTCCAAGATCATCAACAGGTGGCATGGATCCAAGGCCAGAAGTTCTCCTCTCTACGATCTATTTACATTCCTCGTTATTTTTATATTTACTCAAGTGAAAAACGTGCTTGAGCAGCATTTCTCACACGACAGGGCGCAAAATGACAATAAAAAGGTCAATAAAATTGCTGAGATGATAATGCTTGGGATGTTGGATCATCAATGAAAAGAGTTAATTCACCATGGGGGATTCCCCAGATCATCCCTAAATTTTAATCATCTAAATAACTTTCATGATGACTAATTCATCGGATAACTTTCAAACGTGACGTCAAGTTAAAACTGACTATGGAATGTATAGTTCTGGTTCGAGACTGATAAAAAAAAGAAACGTCTCAGGTAAGGATTGACATTTGGCTGATGATTGACAGTAGTGATAATTGATTAGAAGTTTTTAAAGTAAATCTTTGTCTTTATAGGACAATAAATCAAAACTTATTCATTATTTTTAGAGTCACCAGTCAAATAGCAGCAGGTGTGGCGGTCACTTGAGGACTAAAAGGAGAAAGAGAATGACTTGGGAACTGGTCAAAGACCTAAACTGTCATAAATTCTTTTAACTTGGGAAATAATAGGGAGGTATGAATTTATTATTTTTAAGGAACTTCAGATAAGCTAACGTGGGTGGTTTTTTTTCGGTGGTACCGTTATACAAAGACGACGTTGTTACGTTTAATCAATTGATGACGTTGATGTTTCGACAAAGTTTAAGATAAATAAATAAATGAATTAAAATATGTGATGTTGATGATGATAGATGTGATATTAAGCAGTTTATAAAGGCCAAAGCTTACGTAGCTTTTCTACTCTCACCGACGACGAGATAAATTAATCGAATCACGACTCGGCGCTTTTCCGGCCGTTAAAAAGCGCGCCAATCGATTTCCGCCGACTCGACACGTGGAAATACACATATTAACTTGGAGAAATAATACCCAAGTTAGTTTTATTTATGTTATTATTCACTTCTTTAAAGATAATTCATATGAAAAAGAAATATTTTAAATTAGCTATGATTTGTCGAAATATTATTCTTGAAAATGATTTAAAGAAAAAGAAGTATTGAGATATTAATTAATCAATCAAATACCATTTTTATCATCTAAAGTATCATAAAGATTCCTTCTTGATGATTAAAAACTCAAATTGATGTTTGATGGATCAATGCTAAGCTTGACACTAGAGTATTTTAATTAATTATTAAAAAATAGAACAAGTGATTACGTGAGTATTGATGATTTATTTGTTGGAAAATTATTTTATAAAACATCTTGCTGAAGAATAGAATTTAGTTCTGATAGTGATGATAATGATGAGTGGTATTGTATAAAGTAAAAGAAAAAATAATAACTAATTATAGAGACTGATAAATTAAACAGTCTTTAGCAAGCAAAATTTCATTTCTCGTTGGTATCTTTGTCAAGACAATAATGTTTATTATCAATAAAGAATAAGCATAGGTAAGATAAAAGAAAATGAAGCGACAAAAAAAAAAAGAAATACGTAATGACTCAGCGTCGGATTATGCAAAATTTTAAGCAACCAAAAATAGTATACCCTTGAGACAGCGATTTGAAAAGCCATTATAGTAACAGAATATTAATTAATATATTTGTTAATTATCTAGACAATGATTAAATCCTAAAAGCTAGACAGTTATTTTGATGTGTATGTAAACTTACTTAACCACGTGGTGATGTTTGTTCGCGAGGACTTGCTTGTGAGTCTTTTAAATTCCGAATAGAAATTATGTCTGACATGACATGGGTTACACGATCTCACACTCGAATGTTCAACATTATTATTATTATTATTATTACTATTATTATTATTCTGTTCAATATCCACATGTCTTTTAAGACGACTGCATAAATGAACAAGTTTCGTTGTTTTGGTGATCCTTGTCATTAGTCTTGGAGCACTGTTAACAGCTGATGTTGATGTATCACGATCTAGGACTCGATGAGATGTAGTCCTTTGATCTCTCATCATAATAACATCCATAGCACCAAAGGTGTTGATAATTTGCACAGTAGTTGGATCCATTATAACCAACACTTAAATCACTCCACAAGTTTAAAATAGTTTTGAAAGTAATAATGATTTGTAGACTTTAGTGTTGTAAAATCGTGTCAAATGTCATCAATGACATTAACAGAAACACTATTGAGTCTGCACAGAATCACAATCCGTTTAGCACTGGTTCCCGCACAAGCCATGCACTGATTCTTATATGAGGGGGGAGGTGAACGAAGGAGGAAGAGCAGAGTGTGAGTGAGTCTCGAGTGGGGGAGGAAGGGTGTCCTGAGGAGCGCCAATGTGGTGGAGATTGTGAATAAGGCGGGGGCAAAGACTTTGAGTATAGGAGAGTTTCAAATTTTCCAACCTTTTGGTAATTAAGGGTTGGCCCAATGTCCTAGACCTTTATAATCAATTAATTCTAAGTACAATGATCTCCAATGTTCACCTGGATGAATGAAATACTTGAGTCAATGTTATTTAATTACACTTCAACAATCACTGATGTAACTGTGTATTTTTATTACGTGGTAACACTAGCAATAGCATGTAACGTGTTGGTAATACTCGGAGTTTATGATACTCAAGTGGCGTAAACCGGTGACTATATACGATTGTTGGTGGTTCTGGTTGATACATGGAGAAGAGCACGTGGCCCATGTTCACCCCGCTTTAGGCCAATTCAACCCTCCCCACTTACTGACAGGATACATTGGAAGAGCTTGCTTGGGTAAGCTACTTTGTGGACCTCCCTCCAACACCAGAGACTGGACACTACTCTCTTCCCTCCCTCTGTCTTTCATCACCGACTCATTCATAACTCCCCAATCGCTCCACTCCCACCACCAAGCGTCGTACGCCACCGTCGTGGTCAACACCACTAGACCGTACATCACACTCCCACCAGCAACACCTTCGTCACGCTCAGGTAGACCAGTTGTACCCTCCAATCTCTTCAATGCTTATTTTACTCATCCAACATTGTTTCAGGACTTCTAGGGTTCTTCTTAAAAATACCCTTTTTCCATTCTTTTTTTTTTTTTTTTTTGTTTTTTCTTTACTGTTCATTCATAATACAGTCGTCAGGATTTTTAATTATCAGTCGTAATTATGTTATTACACAATAGAATACACTTGTGTGTTGAGGATAAACATCACAGTGAATTTTCCGGCTCGTGTTAATACACTCTCGTGTGAGATAGCATATCTACAATTATCATAATCACATTGACGCCGCACCCTCACTACTATTTTTATACTTCATTGACGTATCACCGTGTCTTAGGTCATATTCTGTAGGAATCAAACGTCACGGTGGTCACCAAAAAAGGAAAATGCATATCAGTTCCTTGTGACGTTTACTTTTTTATTGGTTTTTAGAGTATGTAGCTAAAGTAATCCAACTGTTTGCATGGAATATTAAACATATGGGTTTTCCTCTTATTAGTCATAATAATGGAAAATTTGCGAACAAACGTGCTTTTTTTGTGAAATGCATTTGCTTTTTTTTTTGTTGCGTTATTTTCACCTTTATCTAACATGAAACCAGAGACACGTAGCTAATTCAAAGATTGATTCATTTAACAACAATAAAATATGTTGCTTTGAAAAAAGATCTCATTGATTATATACATATATATATATATTTTTTTTTATTACTTTTTATTTTTAGCATTTTTATTCTTACATAATGCTTAATGAATCCGGGGAACACTGGGATTAAAAATAATAATTTATTATTTCAATAATCAATGTTTGATAAATTAAAAAAAAAATATGAAAATGATGTATTTTTATTCAACACTGCTTACCTATGTTTTCTTCTTTTATTGAATAATAATATTATTATTTACTCTTTAGTATATTAAAAAAGAGTTTATCATCATAGAATGACTCCAACATCAACAGGAAATTAATAGATAAAAAATAATAGCTGAGATTTTTATGAACAACAGCTGATTGAACACTTCTGCAACAATTTTCATAGCTAATTCAATTCAATGAAGATAAATTTCATTATTAAATCATATTTCCAGCTGATTTTTATCGTTAAAAATAAAAGTTGAATATTTTTAATGACAGCCATAATTATTGAATTGCAACAAGCACATTTTTTTCAATCACATTTTATCGTCTAACCTCTTTTTCATTGCATCTAAATTATTTTAAATAAAATTATCTAGAGTGTTGATTCATTATAATTCTTTTATTGAGTCTAATGTATTTATTACTTTCAAGTAAAATCTTTTCTAACCTCAAATAAAAATAGATCGCCTGAGTTAACCAATTAATTGAATGAATAATTATTTATTAAGACTTATGATGTCTAGAAGAACAAGAATCAAACATAATTTGTGTTTAAACTCATCATAATATTGAACCAAGTGACCAGATACTTTTTCTAACCAAAGTATCATTTAATCGAAACAAACATTTGATTGCCAATATCCGACATTTTGTATTTATAATTAAATTTGCCACCAGGTGGTTTTGTGCCTATTTTATTAGACGCAATAATGAAAGATCAGGTGGACCAGTTGTCTTAAATAGGTATTATTATTTGCTAACTTAAATTATAAATATTCTTTATTCTCCAAATAACGAATTCAATATGTCTAAAATCCTCAGGTAAAGAGAGACCCTGAAGTTAAACCCAAAGGGTAGCTGTTGAAAAGGAAGCATTGTAATCTGCTTAGAAGTCAGACTTTCCAGGCGCCACTTGAATCTTCACCAGCAGGACTATTCAATATAGGGGCATGCATAACCAACTCCTTCATTGGAAATCCCAGCGTAGGAGAAAGTTGGTAAGTTATTCAGCTTTTACTTGATATCACTAAATAATTTAATTGTCAGGATTATTCCAGAAATACATGAGTGTATTAAAATGACACGAGGATTCCAAATTTCTATGAATCATTCTTCTGTTACTTAAAATTTATTACAAGGATACTGACTGATCTGTTGATCTAATTATATTCTAAAATGCCAACACTGGTGGTAATAATGGAAATAATCATGATAACAAGCAACCGATTTAATTCCGTTATTCGCTTCAATATGACTAAGAAGCGTGAGTGCCTTTAGTAGGAATTCGTGCCCACGTGCGGTATTCGATGATGACGATGGAGGAAAGGAGATATTGTACTTGTTACGTATAACTTGTAGGTCGTTGTCATAGGAATTAAAACCATGTGGTTAAATTCAACTAAACCCTAGTCAAATACAATATACCTTCAGCTCATCCCACCTTTTATTATCTACTTAAAATGAGATCAAAGTTATCATCAAACATCAAACAACCGGTTTGGTTTAATTATCAACTTATTATCACTTTCATCATCATCATCTAGATGCTGTGACTTGGAACTCAATTGATTGGATGGAATATGAATATGAAGATAACTATTGTAAAAGTATTTTTGAAAAATGTCAAAATATTATAGAGGCAAAGGAATCAAGTATTTCAAGATAAAAATAATTTCCCACGATCTCTAAGTATCAAAGTCCGTAGCAATGAGATGTTGGATTGAAAAAGTCAACGTTGATTGTTTGATTACAAAAACGCGACGCCAGCAAAGGGTGATACGTTGAAAAAAATCCAGCCTCATATTACCATCATCAAAGACTAAATATTAGCTCATCAACCGATATTGCGATTACTTCAAATATGTTTGACGATTTATTAGCAAACTTGACGGTTGACTTTGTGACTTAGATAAGCTCAATTTTTGTGAACAAAATGAGTAGTTTCCCATCATTACAAGTCGCCCTTATGCTACGTAATCTCTGAATAATAGAACTGATGTTGTGGTGGTTGGTCTTAATCTCAAGTAAACTCTTTATCTCATCAAGTCAAGATGTTCGTAAGAGTCAACAATACAAGTTAATCCGGTTTTAGGTTTAGTTGGTTCAAGTACTAGACTTAATATTGTTGGAGTCAATTGAAACAAATAAACCTCTTAATTATTTGGAACCTTGGAGAAATAATGATGGTGACTGGGAAATCCAAGGCGTCAGGTGGCTACATATTATCTTATCACTTTGGAGTCTTGGAATTTTCTGCAAATAACCATTGTTTTCCAACAAACCAACATGTTAACTCCTTTAAGAAGATTATTGGTTGGTTGATGATGGAAAATTCATTTGTTGGACTGGAGATATTGGTCCAACAATGAAAGTCAATTTGAAAGTGATGATGAAGAAGTAGAACTTAAGTGGAAATGAGAAGTTAGAAGAACTGTTGGAAAGCGAATTAATGGATGAGTTTATTGGTGGCCTTGATCTGAACTAGAGAAATATCTGGATGAATTAGCTTGAAAAATTGCACGTTTTCCTGTTAAATTATTAGAATATGAGTCATTAATTGGGTTCGATAGTTTTCGCTACTAGTAGCTAGCTAGAATACACGACCAAGTGTGTTTGGAGTAATAGATTATACGTAGATGTGTTGTTTCCACGTAGAGTAAGCTCATGATGCAGAGTCACCACTTAAAATTACTTCGTGATATCAATTGGTTTATATGCACTCGTTATTATCAGTACAGCTAGATGCATTATTCAAGCAATTTCATCATACTCTAATTAGTTGGACAACATTTTCTGATGAAGTCTAAAGATTGCTTTGGTTTATGCTTTTTCTTGCAAGAAATTGTTGAAACACTTAAACTGTCATAACTTCCGGACAAATGATGGTACATTTATGAATCTGAACTCATTCGAAAGCTTGGAATCTGCTCTTTGAAATGGCATGTATAAATGTGCAGAAAAAAATTTATTTCTTCAGTTTTTCTTTTATGTAGAATGATCGAGAAAAGATTGAATTTGAGAATCAGATGTAACTTTAAATATTTATATCTTTTGGAGAAATAAGCTTACAGTAATTAGTTAGAGCTCATTCAAAAACTGATATTTTGTTTTATAAAAATGTATGTTTAATGTAGATAGATGGATGAAGAAGTTCAATAGTCTATTTTTATATTATATCATCATCATTATCATTATTATCATCATATTATTGGAAAAATTTATTTCAACCCCGAAAAGAATGATTCTTTAACAGCTAAAAACGTGATAAGCTACATTACAGTAATATGCTATTTATCAGTGAACTGAAATACTTTATCATGATTATTGAATCCTCCACGATTATTTCTCAATCTAAATTCGTTCCCATACTCAACTAAAAAGTAAAAAAAAAAAAAGGATAAAAAGAGAAAGGTCAATATGCTGACAATCTTCGCCCTGGACTCGTTGCGCAACTTCAAAGGGAGTTCCCAGGGAACAAGAATTGACGATGTTCCAGCAAAAACACACCAAAAGATGATGTTTTGCTGTCTCTAAAGGAGAATCGCGGAAACGATTTGGCCAACAAGATATCTCCGATCTGATGACAAACTGCAACATGGTTCGTTGTACTTGACAACATGAAACAAAATGCGTATAATAAAAGGTATTATTTAGGTGTATCTGAAAAGTGAATTCGATGCGCGTTCACAAGATGAGAGTAAGAAAGACGTGGAGGATTACCGATGAGGAATGAAAGGAGAAGTAGAGAAAAACGACATTTAACCAAGCCAAGTGGAAAAGGCGGGAGCAATTTTTGGTGGTAATTATATCGATTCGTGTGGTCTCGGTCCTTCAGGAGGTGGACAAGAAGCGGATAGAGACATCGGCCACATTCCGGACTACAGAAAGGCACGCGGTAAAACGAGGACAGATATCCGGAGATCTCTTTCTGCTTAACATTTTACCCAGTCCATGGACCACCCAGGAATCAGCTCGTTTGTCCTCGCGCGCAATATTCAGTGCGCGCGTTACCCTTTTTCAGGTACAAAAAATTTTTTAAACCATTTTGTTCAATAATATTCCCACTAAAAATACCGGTATCCATCATGCTAAGCTTTTAGTCCCACCCATTGGACTACTTTCGACAGCTTTTTGACGCTTAGCCGATTCATGCCTTCAACCCCCATCATGCTTTGGTTCACTGATTGAAGAGATTTGGAACTGTTAAAATATGATTTATTAACAACAGAGGTAAACATTCTTTTTCAATTGCTAACAAATCATCTTTTAATATTCACCAAGCTTTGGGTAATTAGAAAATATATTTTAACTATTAATAAACACAAATTTTACAATGCCATTTAACCTCAAAATGATAAACCAAGTGAAATATAACCTTTAATACAAAAAATTAATTAGTTTGATGATAATGATCTTGGGTTATTGTTTAATAATAAACAAAAATCATGATGAAATGTAATATGTCTGCCACTGATTTAATTTTTCTACTTCATTTAATGAAGGAAATGTTTATTTATTTTAATCTTAATGACAATAAATCAGTAAATATTCACTAATTGTCATAATTAAATTGATCCACTGTTTAAATTACTCGTGAAATTGGTTTAATTATTTGATACTGATCTTTATTAAGAGATTCATTTTAATAAAATGCAACCAAAACAATCATGTGTACAAGAAAAAAAATTATTTCAAGTGATAATAAAGTTTTAATGTCAACATAGAAATTATCCATCTCACTAATAAGTCTTTTAACACATCTAGAAAAATATTTTAACACTTTTTCCAACTTTAAATAAGCAACTTTCATCTCATTTTATCGAGGAAATGTTTATTAGAATTAATAATCTATAAATATTTAAATATTTGCCTTCATTCCTTTTTGTTTTGGATCAGAATAGTTTTTTTTGCTATTTAATTATCGAGATTAACACGAAAGAAGACATTTTAAATTAAAAGTCAGCATAAAAATTAATCTTATGTGTATATTTACACTTCTAGAAAAATAAACATTCATTTTTCTAACCTATCTATCAACCTTACGAAGCTTCCTAATAAATTTTCCAACATTTCTGGGTAGAGAAAATAATCTCAGTTATTTCAAAAACATTATAATTCATTTATATATGATGAAATCAGTTATATACTGACACTTATTTCATGATTTAGCATTTCTATCACTACACTAGATTCATTATTCCACTAAATAATCTCCATTGTTTCCAACCTCAATATCTAGTTGTCATTATTTCCCAATAATTTTCACCATTTTCTTGTAAAAAAACATTTCTACCAACCTGATATGACAAATCATCTGGTTATTTTCAAATAAAAACAATCAGAAATAAAACAAACTTCTTGAAATGATTCATTAGAAAGGAAAAATAAATATATTAACAATTAAAAATGATAAACATTAAGATTAAATTGAATTGAAAATAATAAAAATAAAGCTGATAGGTTGATGAGTAAATATGAAAATAGTTCATTAAACTCACTAATGGCCTCTCCTTGGTAAAAGACGAATGGAGAGTTTTTGTGCAAGCTGTCTGTGTGCACTGCCATGAATTTATGAATTTAGTATCACGTTCGTACATTTTATCTCTCTATTCTTCACTAAGAATCTTATTTTCCGCACGTAATCATTAACATATTCACCTCACAAGTGATGCAAACATTTTAAAATACTTTTCAATTTAATATATCAACACTTGAACATTTGTTTAACTGTCAAAATGATGATCAGTGTCAAATACTTATTGACTATTCTAGAAATGTTGTCTTATTCATTCAAATAGTTGTGATGTTTTTGATTTTGACAATGTGAATTTCAAAGGTATTGATGTGATAATAAATATTGTACGTGATAGAATTGATGGATATAATAATCTTTGATTAAAAGTAATATGAGTTGGGATGAAAATAAACACTGGTGTTAGATGTGTGAGTAAGCAAATAGGTATATCAATACGGAAAATAAATTGCCAGAGGTTATCAAGTAACACTAGAACGAGGAAATAAATGATCTAAAATTGTTTATAATTGTTTACTCAATGTAAATATAGTTAAACATTGATTACTTGAATTTTAATATTTTTATTTTATTGATAACCTTGAAGATGAAGCCAATAGAGAATGATTTTTTATTTCTTGATTAATGAATATATTTATTGGAATAATTTTTTAACAGTATTTATCAGATGATGAATTTATTAGCAATGTATTTTAGGGTTTGAGTATGATATATTTTGGTTTCAAGTGTCTAGAACCGTTTCCAAGTGCAGGGATGCTCTAGATCAGCTTCAATCAGCCACTAGTGAATTTTAGCACAAGAAAATTCTTTCTCATCAACAAACGGAAGTTCGTGATGATTGATGATAAATGAAATCAATGATCGACAACTTCCTATGAGTTGATGGCTTTGTGAAGTGTTTTATAGAGTCTTTCACTTTGAATGTTAGAGATGTTGGAAGACGATCTTTGAAGATGGGGTTTTATTTAATATAAAAATGTACACGTACTTATTCGCCGACTTGTATATTAGATCATCGCAGGCTTGGCTTCGCATAATTATCGACTTTATTCTGTCGGTAGACGCACCCTTAAACTTTTACTCATCTCGATGGCATGTAGACGAGTGCAAATTACCTAGACCTTTTTCAAAACCTAGATTTTATTCTTTGTTTATTTGTTTCATGTTTGTAATTGGTAATTGCACTCAATTCAAGTGCATTTCGTAGTTTATATTATTTCCTTTATAAATAGTATTCGAGATTGATATCTTTATCCTCAAATGATGCAGAAGAATTTGTTAGGAAGGTCCAAAGGTTGCTTTGATGGATGTCTTTTTTTGCAAAAAATTGGTTGTGACTTAAAACTGGTATAGATAATGAACGAATAAAGCTACATTGATGAATCTAGACTCATTAGAAAGCTAAGAATCTTCTCTTTACAATGATATCCATGAAGATTCAAGTAAAAATTTATTTACTCTTCTGATATTTTTTTTAATAGAGCGATAAAGAAATACTCATCTAGACCTGGAGCTCAAAAATCATCTTCAACTTCCGATGCTCATAATTTTGGAACTAATAATCCTACAAGAATAAATCTGAGCTCATTGGAAAGCTTAGATTCTAATCTTCAAAAACACATCCCTAACAATTAATAAAAAAAAATTTGTTAACCCCGGTATTTTTTTTAAATAAAATAATTGAACATCAGAAGCTCTGCTTAAAGCATCAAAATCATGTCTAACTTTCAATGCTCATAACTTTTGAAAGAATCATCCTACAAAAACGAGTCTGAGCTCATTAGAAAGCTTGAAATCTGTTCTTGAAAATAGATATCCTAATTATTATTGAAAAAATTTATTTCAACCCCAAAAAAAAATGATTCTTTAACAGCTAAAAACGTGATAAGCTACATTACAGCAACTTGTTGATTGTCTTTCAACAAACGAGAAAAATTGAAGTCATACTTATAACATAAAGATATACTCTAACATTGGAGAAAGAATTATCAGGACATATTTTCCATATTCTAATCGTGCTGACAAAGAAGAAGAGTTATTAGAAAAAATGTTGAGGCAATTTATCATTCATTAGTAAACAACTGGAATTTTTGTTTCATCACGCTTTTGCAAAAATTATTGACTTTGATAATAAAATAATACACGTACCTATCGGTACCGGTTGGCTTTGAAGCTGATGAAAAAAATTGTCAGGAATGACCACCGCCAAGGATACACTTTGTGTACCTTATATTATACAACTGACGACGTAGTAAATCACAGTGTTATCAATTCGTGCGTGACTATTCTGATCGGTTATAATTTTCCCCACCGATAATAAGCGACCTCGCTAAATGTGATTCACCACCTACTTATTTCCGCGATGATAAATACATTTCTAAATCTCAGAAGAGTTTACCTTTCAGTCATTTTTAGTGGTACGCAAATATAAACATTTACTTCTTGTTGTTGATACTTGACTATGTTTATTTGTTGCGTTAAAATGATTAGACAACATTTTATCTCTAGCTAATTCATTTTTACCATCACTATCTGAATGTCCAGTTTCTACTTGGGATGTCCTACTACTCAAGATAAAAAAATAATATTTATAGCAACTTCTTATTGGAAAAATTTTCTCGAATACAATCAGGACCAGGTCAGGGATTCCTGATAGGCACAATGAACAGTAGGTAATACAAAGATTTGCACAAAAAAAATTACAGCATGGTTTTGATTGATTATTAAGTGTTCTAAAAAGTGGATTTGATGATGAATAATTTTTTATTCTGTATTTCAGACAATTTTTGGTGTTGAACTAGGAAGTTATTGTAGTGGAGTTGATTTCTGGAACTCGTAATTTCATGATATCTCCACGTTTTGGAATATGGAGATGCATGGTGGCTAGTTTTTGAAAAACAATGCAATAAAGAAGATCTGAAAGAAGTTTCAACTAATTCGATCGAGATGTTTTTTTATAACAAAGAAACTATGAAATAAATAGAGTAATGGAGAATTGGAAAGACATTCTACCTATTGGATGATCAATATTAACATGTGATTGGATCAACATCAACAAAGTATTGTTGTACACAACTACACATGACTCTCGACAACTTTATATTGTTTATAACAATTTAAATGAGTTATAAACAATGAAAAATAATTGGCACCGATCAAGTGATGATTGCTGCTGATAAATTGGATCTATATTAACAAAATATTCTTGTCAATGACCACACATCCCTTTCACATATTTCATATTGTTTATAACAACACCAATTTGTTGTAAACAATTCAAAAAAATTTCCAGCTATTGAATGATCATTATTGATCATAAATTAGACCAACGTTCACGAAATATTGTTGTTAATGACTCCACATAACTTCAGATTATTCGATGTTTTCATCTAAATTGCTTAATAGATAAAAAAAGCTGGAGAAAAAAAATTGGTAACACCTAGAACAGCCAATAAGCTAGCTTTCATCAGCACATTAACATTCATTGAAGAAAAATAAATAAATAAATATTAGTTTACTATTGAAATCTAATGCTAATGACATCATCTAGAAGATGAATTGTGAAATGAATATCTATCAATATCACAAGTATAATTCCATCTATGATATCCGGAAATTCGAAAGGGAAGAGTACCCATCTGTAGTCTTCACCAAGGCTACGTCTTACTGACCGAGTTGTGGTTTTAAGTTCAAGAATTTCAATGACTCACCTCAACGCCAATAGAAGCCGATGTCCCGTCAGTCTTGCCAAGCTTTCCTTTTCCTTCAATTTTTCCTGAAATTCAAAAAATAAAAATTAGTTGAATACATATCCGTTGGATCCAAGGTATAAAAGTCTGAATATAATGATCAGGAAATGGATCAAATAGTTGGGAAAAGGATTAGTGAAGACGATGTGTGGCCTTTAGTATTTATAAGAGGATTATAGAGAAATATTTTGCAAGTCATTGTTAGACATTAAACTTTGATAACCGCAAATGAATCATATTACCTCATAAATAGCAAATACGTCAATGATTAGACCATAGTGTTAACGATCTAAAATTACGGAAAATTTAGAATTGGAATTTTTTTATTCCGCAATTCATCGTTTTTCTTACATAAAAATTAATAATAGCATCTGATGATGATGAAGTAAGTCATAATTTTCACACGTTTCTAAATGGAAATACTGAGAAAGTCGTTTTCCATTTAGAAATGATGTACACCTGCACCTTGTCACATTCAAATGTGTATATTAATTTAATGTTGGTATAAATTGAAGAGAGCAACAGCTCACACACTTGCGAATATATATCTTTATCTGGATACTTTACTTGCAGATCACTTCCTCTGTGATGATTCATCCTAGATGTATGCATGGATAATATCACGATGCTTTACATTGCGGTTCGAGGTTTCGGATCTCTGACACCTAAACTATCGCATCGAATATCGCATTACGGGATGGATCAGTTTGTATCAGCACCTGTGTACTTGTAGAAATTTTCAAATTCTTTTTGTTAGTTTTTGTTCATGATCTTGACCATCAGATGAGCATCGATAAATTATGATTAGTTGATAGATTAAAATAATGTTTGATTGCAGAAAATTCAGTGTTATTTATACTAAGTGTCTTCTCTTTGGTACAAAGAATTCATTGTTAATTTAATTATCTTCAAATGATACAGAAGAATTTGTTAGGAAGGTCCAAAGGTTGCTTTGATGGATGTCTTTTTTTGCAAAAAATTGGTTGTGACTTAAAACTGGTATAGATAATGAACGAATAAAGCTACATTGATGAATCTAGACTCATTAGAAAGCTAAGAATCTTCTCTTTACAATGATATCCATGAAGATTCAAGTAAAAATTTATTTACTCTTCTGATATTTTTTTTAATAGAGCGATAAAGAAATACTCATCTAGACCTGGAGCTCAAAAATTATCTTCAACTTCCGATGCTCATAATTTTGGAACTAATGATCCTACGAGAATAAATCTGAGCTCATTGGAAAGCTTAGATTCTAATTTTCAAAAACACATCTATAACAATTAATAAAAAAATTTGTTAACCCCGGTATTTTTTTTAAATAAAATAATTGAACATCAGAAGCTCTGCTTAAAGCATCAAAATCATGTCTAACTTTCAATGCTCATAACTTTTGAAAGAATCATCCTACAAAAACGAGACTGAGCTCATTAGAAAGCTTGAAATCTGTTCTTGAAAATAGATATCCTAATTATTATTGAAAAAATTTGTTTTAACCAAAAAAAAAAAAATTCTGTAAAGTTTACTTTCCTATCTAATTAAAAAATTTTTTATTATTATCCTTTTTCTATTTCTTATCCTTGACGATCATTAGTTTTTTAAATTCAATTATCCAACAGCTATTCACTTCTATCAGCAATAATTCAAATCAGCCTCCCATCTCTTATCTTTTCTAAGTGTTGATAACGTTATCAAAGAATTAATTACAAGACAACTAATTAATTAAAAATAAAATTCATCATCTAAAGTATTTGATGATTCTAATAAATAAGTTAAAAGATTAACAGTTACCTAAACGTACTCAGAAAAAATTCGAATGACAGGTTGATCATCAGTAATCAAAGACAAGCTGATGGAGTTGATGAATGTCATGTGAAAAGACTAGAGTATTCTATTGATAATCCAGTATTCAAGAAACTAGGATTCATATCAACTTCAGAGATTGCTTACACTGCATCCGAGTAACAGACAAATGATCCTCGTGTTTTCGTTGAAGACAGTTAACTGTGAGAATAAAATGGTATCATGAAAAATAGCAGCATAGTGTAGTGACAAAATACCCACGACAAAATTAAAAAAAGAAATAAATCACGTGATTTATACTAATCGATAGTAAGTGAACGAGTGATTCAACACCTTGGATTCCAAGAAATTGTTTCATTCATCCGGTAGCAATGTCTGGACACGCGACAATTTTTATTCTTTCATATTTCAGACACTAGTGAATTACGTCTAATGGTTTTTCCTGAAAGACTTTGACCAATTTTTAGAAGTTAACGTCAGCATATTAGCATTGACCTACTTCTTTACATTCATGAATGTCCAATAGTAGGGAAAAATATTCTCTGAAGCGTTGGTGAGCCGAGCACGTGGTATTTTACCATGATGACTGTTGCTTTGAAAAAATGCAAGTGAAAGTTGGTTGGTTGCATGAAAATTTATGTCTTGCTTGCTCTCTTGAAAAATTATCTACGCTATTAACAGAGTAATCTTTATATAGAGAATAAATTCGCGTGTCCTATTACGCATAAATTTAACTTGATACTTTGAATCTACATCAAAGAACGCTTGGGACGACCCTACCGAATTCTTTATCCTCTTTTCAATGCTTGTATTGACCTTGAAACCAACCTCTTCATCGCATGAATGAAAAGACTCGATTGAATGAAAAATACTGAAAAATAGTGTTATTAGAAAAGAATAATAATAGTACATGTTTTTTGTTGGAGGATAACCAACACATTCATAGCAAATAAAACTTATTATTGGAGCAGGACTTTATGAATCATTTTTTTTTGGGGTTGAAATAAATTTTTTCAATAATAATTAGGATATCTATTTTCAAGAACAGATTTCAAGCTTTCTAATGAGCTCAGACTCGTTTTTGTAGGATGATTCTTTTAAAAGTTATGAACATTGAAAGTTAGACATGATTTTGATGCTTTAAGCAGAGCTTCTGATGTTCAATTATTTTATTTAAAAAAAATACCGGGGTTAACTAATTTTTTTATTAATTGTTAGGGATGTGTTTTTGAAGATTAGAATCTAAGCTTTCCAATGAGCACAGATTTATTCTTGTAGGATTATTAGTTCCAAAATTATGAGCATCGGAAGTTGAAGATGATTTTTGAGCTCCAGGTCTAGATGAGTATTTCTTTATCGCTCTATTAAAAAAAATATCAGATGTGTAAATAAATTTTTACTTGAATCTTCATTGATATCATTGTAAAGAGGAGATTCTCAGCTTTCCAATAAGCCCCATGTCATAGACCATCCGTTCATGTTCTCTCAATGATTTCCGTTTCATTAAAAAAATTTGTTACAGCTCAGCTAACAAGGGAATTGATACTAATCATGAATTAAACTTATAATTAAAAAATAACTGTTAATAATTCTCTTTCATCACAAAAGCATTGAATGCAGTGCTAACTGGATCTCTAAATGTCAATAGTTAATCCAGAAGTGCATTGATAAATCAAATTACTTGAATTTTTCCACTTAGCTGATCAACAATCCTCCAAAGAGCCAAATATCCATTACCCTTAGGTAAAGTTGGCAACAGTTGACCACGAAAAAAAATAAACATGAAGACAAGCTTGGGCTGGTCCTCCCAGACTAAAAATCAGTATTTCAACTTGGACACTTTGAAGAGCAAGGCGGAGCAAAATAGAAAATTTGCAGAGCCACGTTAGCTATAGAAGCTGAATCTGTAGGGTGTCTAGCATCTTTTATTCAGAGTGTTAAAGCAATGTAGTCGGCACGTGCAGCTTGCTCGTTCAAATCACCTGGTGTTGGCTATTGTCATAAAGACTTGCGTCTGGCGCCTAGTTGTCGGGAACTCGAAAAATTCAAAACCATAGTCATGCTGGGGGATTTTAAGAGAAGAAAAGCAAAGGAAATGGATAGCCAACGATCACCACACATCGTGTTGGGTCTCTCTGGGTTACAGAAAAGCAAGAAAATTCAACAAAAGTTGGATTGTCGTCAATGCAAAGAATTAGACCAGGAAATGCCGCGGCGTGTTTAAAGAAGTGGCTAAATCTATTGAAGAGAAAAATGAATTCTAAAATGCGGAAGCGAAAGACTCTAAATCTTTGGGAAAATTAAGAGATACTCGCTTGAAAAATAAGAAGATGAATAATTTTACTGCTTTTTAAACATATTTCAATATCGATGAGTCTTGCTTTATCAATTCCAATCATTTCCTTTGGATCTACATCACAATTGATCCTGGTTACTTTTGGTTTTATCGTTCTTTTTATGAAGATATCAATGGAACTGGTGAATTAGCACCTGGGAAACCAATGTTTTATCATTTTAGCTAGAATAAAAATGAATTAAATTTCTCTTAGCAGGAAACCAAGTTTATTTTTGACGAAGGAAGAACTTGATTGATGAATTTCCAGCATTTTTCCTTAATCTTCGTAATTATTGGAGCTATTGATTATTAATAAGTTACTGGTAATAGTTTTGTTAAATTACATTTTGTAGATAGAAGCATCAGATGAGGTTTAAGGAATTAAAGCTTTGATTAAGAGTAGGAAATTTATTGGATGAATGACTGAAACAGTCTGATAGTTTATTATTATATGATTTACAGTTTCTATTTCATTATAAGTTCTTCTTTCATTGATAATGGTTATCATTATTCCATTTTTCTAGAGTACGTGCCAGGTTGGTTCAATTAAAATGCGACAAGCGTTATAAAATGAATAGAAATAGATGATCTGGAGATAAGAATGACAATTATTTGATTAACTCTGCTGAATTGAAAAAAAAAAATAATTTTTAGATTTTGTTGAATGAACTCTAATCATTTGTTATTGATCAAAAATAATGCTAGTAACGTGCGGCAATTATAACAAGTTACGACCTTCATTTCTTAATTATAAGTTTAATTCATGATTAGTATCGATTCCCTTGTTAGCTGAGCTGTGACAATTTTTTTAATGAAACGGAAATCATTGAGAGAACATGAACGGATGGTCTATGACATGGGGCTTATTGGAAAGCTGAGAATCTCCTCTTTACAATGATATCAATGAAGATTCAAGTAAAAATTTATTTACACATCTGATATTTTTTTTAATAGAGCGATAAAGAAATACTCATCGAGACCGGGAGCTGAAAAATCATCTTCAACTTCCGATGCTCATTATTTTGGAACTAATGATCCTACAAGAATAAATCTGTGCTCATTGGAAAGCTTAGATTCTAATCTTCAAAAACACATCTATAACAATTAATAAAAAAATTTGTTAACCCCCGTATTTTTTTTAAATAAAATAATTGAACATCAGAAGCTCTGCTTAAAGCATCAAAATCATGTCTAACTTTCAATGCTCATAACTTTTGAAAGAATCATCCTACGAAAACGAGACTGAGCTCATTAGAAAGCTTGAAATCTGTTCTTAAAAATAGATATCCTAATTATTATTAAAAAAAATTTGTTTTAACCCAAAAAAAAAATGATTCATAAAGTCCTGCTCCAATAATAAGTTTTATTTGCTATGAATGTGTTTGTTATCCTCGTAATCCTAAATAATTTTATATTTTTCCAATTTTTTAGACATTGCTTTGAAGCATGAAATCTATTCCAACAAATTCCAACTCTTAGTTTCAACCATTCATTCATATTTTGGATGATTTCCAACGACTCATCTAGACACTTTATTTTTCTTTCATTCTAAAAATCACTAGACCTTCGATTCCAAAATTTTATTCGACTTGTTATCAACATGTTCAAGCAATTAGCATGGATTAGACCATCAAATATCTCCTAAACCTCATCTTGTTTACTTAATCTCCCAATTAGCACATCATTAATCACACCCTTTCTTTGATCAAACTCAAATATTCTTCACAATAAATCATTTTTCTTGATGAATATAACAAAATAGCTGCATCAGTTTTACGTAAAACTCTTTATCTAATAAAATACAATGTTATCGTTATCCTAATATCATGTTAGATGATTTTTAGAGTCATCAATTCCACTTGATGATTTTTCATGACTCATTTTTTACAGATCTCTAGAGTTTCTTGTGACTCACATTGTCATTTTATTTCATCCTACTTTTATAATTCTTTTTTCCTTTTTCATAGCACAGATGCAATTGGTAATGATGACTTAGACTTGTCGATCCCGGACCTTTCCCAAGTAGCTTTTTTATTTGTTTAAGATGGAATCTCAGTTCAGAGATTTACTTCTCAACATGTTGCTCAATATTGCGTGATTATTGGCAATGTTTGCTCTTGATGATTCTTGGGTTATTTCATGATCTAATTGTCCAGTTAGGGAGATTGGTATTCAATAGAGTTATTCTGATGGTCAATTAGCTAGGATTTTTATTAGATATTATTCTTTTTGTGATCATTATGATATGCGGAAGTAAATGAAAATGACGTAAATACTTTTTTCCTTGATGCAATGTAGAAAAAATAAATTCAATCTTATCCTCAAGATTATCAATAATTTATAGAAAAAATCATAATTTTCAAGATAAATATAGATGTTGAGAAGAAAAAATTATATAGCGTTATGTAATATTTACTCATGACGTTTAATTGAAATCGTGTAAGTGAGATAGTCTTGATCGAGCTCCGGGATTACCATACGATTGTGCAATGCCTTTCGACGTCATTCGGTCGTTACACTTGCGTGTCTGATTCATACGACGACGTACACCCACTTTGTATATACTTGGTTGGAATAAGTAATATGACACTGGAATATAGGCTACAGACTTGGCTTTTCTTACAACCTAGATATTGATTGTATATCGATTTCGGCTTGACAATTTTTTATTGCAGTCTGTTCAAGTGCATTTTATAGCTGATGTTGCGTCTTTAATCACGATTAATTTTATCGTCTTCAAATGATGCAGAAGAATTTGTTATAGGAAGGTCCAAAGGTTGCTTTGATGGATGTCTTTTTTTGCAAAAAATTGGTTGTGACTTAAAACTGGTATAGATAATAAAACGAATAAAGCTACATTGATGAATCTAGACTCATTAGAAAGCTAAGAATCTTCTCTTTACAATGATATCCATGAAGATTCAAGTAAAAATTTATTTACTCTTCTGATATTTTTTTTAATAGAGCGATAAAGAAATACTCATCTAGTCCGGGAGCTCAAAAATCATCTTCAACTTCCGATGCTCATAATTTTGGAACTAATAATCCTACAAGAATAAATCTGAGCTCATTGGAAAGCTTAGATTCTAATCTTCAAAAACACATCCCTAACAATTAATAAAAAAATTAGTTAACCCCGGTATTTTTTTTAAATAAAATAATTGAACATCAGAAGCTCTGCTTAAAGCATCAAAATCATGTCTAACTTTCAATGTTCATAACTTTTAAAAGAATCATCCTACAAAAACGAGACTGAGCTCATTAGAAAGCTTGAAATCTGTTCTTGAAAATAGATATCCTCATTTTTGATGAAAAAATTTATTTGAACTCAAAAAAAAATCCAAATACGGTCAACGTTTACTTACCCATAAGTTAAATAACTTGTAATACTTACTACTTCCTGCATTAAAATCCATATTAATTATCACCTGTTCCTACTATTAAATCCATTACAATACTTTTCAATGAAACAACAATCATTAAAGCCATTAAGATCACCAACACTACTCGACTTAATTCCAATCATCAATGAAATAATTGCAACCGATCTAAATGATAACAACTCGATCTCAATTAAAAAAAAACCAAGCCATTAGAGACATCTGTACATGCTCATGTCAACTGCGATTTCTATTTCACACATGAAACCTAGACCAAACCCACTACAACTGTAGACAAATAAGTATTAGCATAAATATCCCACTCGATTGCGTAAAAATAACTTGATTACATGAGAACCTCTTTACCGATCTCCATTACTCCTATCGACTGAGACCTTTATTTTTACTCCAGTTTCCGGACTTATCCAGGCAATTTAAAATCACAAAAAAGACCAATTACTATGGATAAAGATCTAGGCCAGCATGTCACGAAACTCCCACGAGCTGGACACTTTGTTTACTCGTTTCCAAGAGCTAGGATATTTATTTTTTTCAGCAGGTGGACTATTTGCCAATGGTTATTATTAGCCAACTGATATCATTATCGAATCGATACCGTTCTAAGAATATTATTAAACAGGTAAATTAAATTTAAAAGAAGTCACAATAATAATTGTTGACAAATATCAACTAATTGTGTTAGTTATGGAACTCATCAAGTAACAATGGATTTAGAAAGTTGAAAGTTAGAATATTAAAAATAAGTTGAATGAATGAACGATGATATTTCCGGTTAGTTAAGATTATCAGTCAAGGTTGTGGATCTTACGTAATAGTCTAGCAGAAGCCATGGCGCTAGCGTTAAAGCTGTAAACATAAAAGCTAAAATAAAATCACGAATGATATATGGATGTGAAAGGTGTAAGATATTGTTGATGATGATGATACAATGATGGATAGTGATAAAAAATAATTACTTTGATTGTTACAAGATTGTGATGGAGACACAGACAGCTGAGGTAGTTTATTGTTAGCTTCCTTATCCACTGCAAGAAGTCAACTGTGTTTGATGATGATGATGATGATCAACACCCGAATGTCACAATACACTTCCGTTGTCTTTTGGTCGTCAAACAATAATAAATAGATGCTTTTGTTTTGATTTATTGACGACTTTATTAGTTGCCAAGAGAATTCACGAGACGAATACGCGTGCTGGATAACGCGAATTGACTTGATATGTGGTGTTGTGTGTACGTAGTCCGCCGATGCGAATAGATTTCTCGGTGGTGGCACGCGTGCGCGTTCAGCACGATCTTTATTTACATGTGTTTAACCTGCTATCACGTGTGTTAGCATAACTATGAATTTATTGCGAAGGAAATTGTCTGCTGAGAAAAAAAACAGATTGTCATAATGGAGTTTGATCGATTTTTTTTAGCACTTCTAGTTGGTGGATCAGACTTTTATTGGACATCTGGACATCGCAAATTTCCTGCTCTATATGTCCCCGGTCCTAGAATATTTTTATCTCCATCAGATTAGCTGTAATGATTTTTTAATCAAAGCAAAGTAAATAGAAAATTCAAGAAAAATCTTTGGCTTTGTTATCTTAGACTTTATGAGTTTTTTTCATCACTTCTAGTGATCAAAAACGATTTTAATTGTAGTGTTAGATATAGGAAATTTTCTGCTCTATAAAACCCCGGTCCCAGAATATTTTTACCTCCATTTGTTTATTTACAATAATTGTTCAAACAAAGGTAAGTCGAAGAAACCAAGTAAAATCATGACATCGTGATTATAATGTTTAATAATTTTTTTCAGCACTTTCAGTCATCAATAATGATTTACAGTATATTGCTGTTG
This sequence comes from Chelonus formosanus, assembly GCA_028641665.1. Classification (NCBI taxonomy): domain Eukaryota; kingdom Metazoa; phylum Arthropoda; class Insecta; order Hymenoptera; family Braconidae; genus Chelonus; species Chelonus formosanus. The sequence continues at coordinate 6,556,645 of CM054000.1, forward strand.
GACATCGACGAAGAATCGACTAATAATATGCTATCATTAAATCATCCCTATCATCCTTGGTTAAATAGCAATAAATTAAAAACTAACCTACAAAAAGCAAATTTCTATCAACAATCATCTTTCCAGTATAAAAATTCCAGCAGAAAATTAGAAATAAATTAAATTATCATTCCAGGGAGTACATAAATATGTGACACATGTAATCATCAGTAACAACTCAAGCTATTGCCTAGGCTATTATCTACAAATGTAGTACCTAAGGGGAATAATTAGCAGAAAAATGTTGAGAAATTGTTGACGAGAGGATCTATGCCATTTATCGTATTCTCGCGTGCATTTAAGCTCCAGGAAAATATCTGGAGTCATTGTAGGTCTCTCTAGATATTGCACAATCACCTGTCACTTGTTTACTAACCATGCTGAATACATAGAGGTATTACACCAGAGAGAAATATAATTGTTTAAATAATTTAGTGTGACTTGTTTGTTGTTACCATCATTATTACTCTTTTATTATTAACATCAATAGTCAATACTCTTATTGCTGCAAAACGGATGTTTACGTCATCAAGTACTTAATCATAGACTCGGAACACTCCTGTATATTCTTTTTAACAGAATATTATCAGTTAAGAAGACACAAAAAAGTTTACAATGAGCTATTATCTCCGCGTCATGAATTCTTTGCATTTAAATCTAGATATAATGCAACACTGTTGCTTTATGAAAATTCTTTTTTATTTTGAAATAAATTTATTCATGAATAAGATACTTTATCGTCAATCAAATTTCTGTTTCAGTTATTACACTTGGTCTAGAAATATATTGGTGATGTCCACTTGCAAGAGGATGTTCACTTCTAGATGCCTAGCTATCTTTGGACCTCTCAAGCTGGCTTGGAGTATTATTGGCACACTTCTATGCTTCACTGATCAATTCAACCGGATGTAGAAAAAAAGATAACGTGGAAAAATACTAATTAATGAGTCTTGTGCTGGGGGACTCCCAGCAAGATAATTGATATTACTCTTAGCAGCTTAGAATTCGTTGGAGGTGATGGAAATTTTTATGCTGCTTTGGTCAAGATGATGGTAAGTAATAATAATTAGCTCTTATTATCATTAGAGATTCGTTAGATTTTTTTTGTAGAGTTTTTTTTATGAATCATGTGATAGCTTTGATCTGGACTTGGATTGAAGAAGTTTTGGAGACTTTGGATGGTCATAGCTCTGGAAATAATAAAGCTAGATAAATTTTTAGGTGATTATTGGAAAGCTGAGAATACCCTCTTTATGATACTGACCGTGGAAATTTGAAATAAAATTGTTTTGGTGGAGAAAGAAATTTTTATTTGATGATAGAAAGGCTTGGGCTTGAAGAAAAGAAATGAAAAACTTTTGTTGGACTTTGAATGTTGATATTTTTAAAAATAATAATATTATGTTGATCAGCTACATCTCATTTTAAAGCTTAAAGTGTCTTCATTAATAATCTAACTTTAGATTTCTCGGAAAATTATTTTTTTTAGTAGAAAAAAATATTTTCTGTTAAACAATAAAAAGGTCTTTTCAAGAAATAAAAAACTCTCTTTAGACTTTAAATATCGATATTTCGGAAAATAATGACCGTAGATCAATCAACTATGGCTCATTTTAACGCTGAAAATGTCCTCTTCAATACCGTATTCTTGAATTTTTTTTTAAAATTCTTTTGAAAAAGAAAAAAATCTTTCAAAGTAATCAAACAAATTTCATTCATCAAAAAAACTAGAAATTATTTATTTGATTTTAAAAATCGTTATTATGGATAATTATTGTTGAAAAATGATTTTATTGTAGTTCATTTCAAAGCTTAAGATACTCCTGCAGCAATACTATTCATGTATTATTTCTAAAAAAATTATTTTCTTTAACACAAATTTTTTTGTTCAACGATGGAAAGGCTTAGAATTTATTAGAAAATAAAGAAAATTCTTCTTTATTTTTCAATATTGATATCTCGGTGAATATTCATCTAAAAGTGATCAACTATAGCTCATTTTAAAGCTGAAAATGTCCTTTTTAAAACGTTGTTTTTAATTTTGCTCCATAAATTTTATTTCCTACGATTCAAGAGCAAATAACTTGATTGAAAAAGATCTAATTTCTTTCAATGATTGAAGTTTCCAACTTTCTCAATTTTATTGTCAAAAAAATCACCGTTATGCTATTATTAATAATGAAACAAGAGGTTGATAATCTTGTGAAATCAGCAAAAACAATTTTCAACAGAATAAGCATTTATCAATAATAAAACCAACGTTTGCTTCTATTGTCCAACAAACATTTCAGCCATAATTCAACAATTATTGTTTATGTAAAAAAATGCTTATAATTATGCACTGCTGACACTTAATTTTCTTTTAATAAACTTAACATAGGAAATAAACTGGTGAATGCAGTTTATTTGTCAGACATAACCTCCCACTGTGAAATGACACAAAGAATCTTAGCAACGCGCTTGAGAGGGTAAAGAGGTAGCAGAAGTTGTTGGTCTCGTTGCACACGAACAGTCTTTTCTGATGTCGGCGATCGAAATTGTTGTACAAGATCTGTAATTTGTCATCGTGGCAGAATGCCGTCGCAAAAATCTACGCCATCAAACTAACGACTCGCTTCCTTTTCTTTTCTCTGCACCTTCACGTGTGCTACTACTTTTTGTGCATTCACAATTACACTCCTAATTAATATAATCGTGACAACTTATAAAAATCTGGATCTTTTCGTAGAACTTATATTTTTTCTTAATTAAATAATAATAAAATCAATACTTAGATTTTAAAGGAGAAATATCTTCTATATCCTTTTTTCTTTTAATTTGTTTAAAAAAAGATTATGAAAAAACTGGCGATAATTAAAGTTTTTGAAGATCAGTATCTTGTAGATCAATTTCCGATGTCCAACAGTACACTACAAATCATTTTTTATGATAATTTAATTTATTTCTAATTTTCTGCTGGAATTTTTATACTGGAAAGATGATTGTTGATAGAAATTTGCTTTTTGTAGGTTAGTTTTTAATTTATTGCTATTTAACTAAGGATGATAGGGATGATTTAATGATAGCATATTATTAGTCGATTCTTCGTCGATGTCCAACAGCAATATACTGTAAATCATTATTGATGACTGAAAGTGCTGAAAAAAATTATTAAACATTATAATCACGATGTCATGATTTTACTTGGTTTCTTCGACTTACCTTTGTTTGAACAATTATTGTAAATAAACAAATGGAGGTAAAAATATTCTGGGACCGGGGTTTTATAGAGCAGAAAATTTCCTATATCTAACACTACAATTAAAATCGTTTTTGATCACTAGAAGTGATGAAAAAAACTCATAAAGTCTAGGATAACAAAGCCAAAGATTTTTCTTGAATTTTCTATTTACTTTGCTTTGATTAAAAAATCATTACAGCTAATCTGATGGAGATAAAAATATTCTAGGACCGGGGACATATAGAGCAGGAAATTAGCGATGTTCAGATGTCCAATAAAAACCTGATCCACCAACTAGAAGTGCTAAAAAAAATCGATAAAAAATCACAATTTTAATGAGGACGAAAGTTATTGTTGATTATCTCGCAATTATCCAAAGAGAAAGTAGTCAAATTAAACAACAAGTACGCAAAGCAGCTGATTCGTGTTTGCCAACACTGCCACACCCTATCCCGTACAACTTCCGCCCTTTACCAAGACTGCTCGCCAACAAATTGTGGCCCTTCCTACCTGTAATTGGCAACCGATGCACTGGGCGTTTTTCTCGGACTCGCCCCAATACGTAATTGCATCCAAGCCTGGTATTCTACAAGTCAACCAATCCATTACCAGCTATATCTACTATCCATCCAAATCATCCATAGACTCCAGTAACACCAATTAAACCAATGTTAATTGTCAGAAAACTTGAGAAAAATAAATCTAAAAAAACAACAACAAATGATATAAAAGCCGGAAATAGTGGTAGAAAAAGATTATAATGATTCTTTGGTACCCTGTCATCTATCGGCTCATAAAGATCCACCTCTTTGCCCTGCACTTGTCATACTAGTATATCCATCAGCAAGATGCTGGAGACCATTTTCCACTTGGTCGAGTAATTGTTTTGCTACTGATTGATTTTTGCCGCCTGTTTATTTTATTGTTCTGTTTTTTTTTTTTTTTTTTTTACACCAAACAGAAAAAACCATCATCAGCTCCTTTTTCTCTTGCTTTGATAAAAAGAATGCTTTTTAGACTTTCATCATTTGATATTTTAATTCCAAGAACTCTTGATCATCTATTTCTAATTTTATTTACATTTTTGTTTAGTCAGGTGTATCAGTGTAATTAACGTAATTGCAAGCACATGAATGGAATTCGTGTAGTTGCGGCTATACAAAGAAGATAAAAAAAAATTCAGAAGATGGTTAATTCTATCTCTCTCGACAAGCGATCATCATCAGCTAATAGTCCAGCAATTTCTATTACTGCATGGCAATAATGATCACTGGAACATGGAAAACACGTGATTACTTCTCTTAGAGACATGCATTTCCTGTTTTTCCTTATTAGTGGGTTTATATACATAATTTAGCTTACCTAAAAAATACTTGCCAATTTATACGATACAAAAAGAGAGTTATATTCAAAGATAAACTTATGTTTAATCATTGTTTCAACATCATTAGCTGATTATTTTAATCATGACTTGACCAACAATAAATTAATCATGAAAATAATTCAGAAAAAATTATTAAAAGAAGTCAGTAGCATCAAGAGATCCGTGCAGTCGATTTAGAAGTCATTGGAATGCTCTGAAAAAAATTGACTGTTAGATTTACAACAAAGGCAGACAGAGATTTATTTTAATTGTAAAGGAACGGACTTTGAACTCGATTTATTGACAACAAAGGATTAAAACTGAGGACGATTTTAAATTGACTAGCACACAATGTATCTAATATTGTCATTTATCTTCATGCAGCCTAATTTTAAACTTACCAATCATTTTAGAAGCACAAGAAGTCATATATCAACATTGACTAAGGTCCAGGTAAAAATGTTTTACGTTGTAAATGTGTTGTAGCTACCAGTTAGGACAAGTTTGACCATGGTTGATTACCTAATCAGCTGACTAACGAGTGCTAATTACCCTATTCTTACTATTTACACAGTGAAGTTTATTTATTTTTGATTTATTTAGTTTGGAAACATTAAAATTATTATTAGTATTGTTGTTTATTATTATTAAGCTAATAATTAGCTGATTAATTAATCAACCATCATCAAACTATCCTTGGAATGCTATCATTTATCATGGTATTTAAATGTCATCCTGGTTCAGGTTTCCAATGATGTCCTTTCCGTATTTCCAAAAGCACTTCTTCATTACTTTTATCAATCAACATCTCATGAGGAACCTAATAATAAAGATAATCCATCAGCATCAAATCTTAAACACTTCTAAATCATTAAAATACTATTTAAATAATATCATTTTAAAGTTAATCATGTAAAGCATTAAATACAACTAATCTTTTGATACTTGAAAGTTATTTAATCACTTAAGAAAAAAATTGAGAAGATTATCCAGGTGTTGTAGAGTAGATTTAAAGCTCTTTTCAATAGCTTTTTATTTGAAATGATACCATTACTAACCTAATAATGTAAGTAAATAAATAAAATAAGGTCTAACTACTCCAGAAAGATCAATGCAATAACCTAAAAGTTGACTTTTGATCGACTGAAATGATCATTAGAATTGTATTGACAAAAATGACCGGAGTAGTCCCTAAGTGCTTAACATTGAAAAGTTGACCTGCTGATGGAAATAAAAGAGGTTAGTTATAATAAACTAAACAAGACTGAGCATGCATATTACAGTTTCGAAAGTCACGATGAAAGATATGGAAAGATGACTGAGATCAGCAACCCTCCAAGCTATTATATACCTTTACGACTTTTGTTGAACAAAAAAACGTCAAGCCAGCTGAGAAGTCTTTTATTTCTCGTCTACTTCCTCCCTCCCTTTCTCACGATAGTTTTGCCGACATTTTCCGATGCTCATATTTAAGCAAAACATCAATGAAGCATTCCTCTTCAATGACTTAGCCAGAGACAAAAAAAAATTCCTCAGAGCACTAGACTTTCAATAGAATGATGAATGAAGGCGTGAATGGGATGTCTTTGGCAAAGTTTCTCTCTAAACAATTGTCGTTAGAGAGTTTCATTTTTTTTTTTTTTTTTTGAAAAATAATACTATTGTTAAGATGCGTCCCTTCAGGCGCCTATGGTTTCCGGACTTGGCCAAACAGGTTATGTTAGTCTACAAGAGAAATTGGAAACAAACTGTGAAAAATTCGTTTCGTAAGCTTGTCTAATCTCCTTGAAACATCTTTAAGTCCATTGATGCTGCATTGGAGCAACCATAAAGAGAATAACAGTTGAACTTAACACAAAAAAATAGGTAATTCATGATCACGGCTTCCTGCTTGACTATTGGTCACTTTTTGCCTCAAAGTAAATATTATAGTTGGATGTGAGAACCCGAACACGAACGTCGAATAGATGGGAATGATAGGAAAGGGATAATGGAGTCGCGATTTCGATGACAAAAATGCCAATCACCAGGTGGAAAAGGATCACGCACAGGCTGGGGGTATAATTAGCTAATAGCTTGTTAGGTGGTCTGCTTGTGTACGATAATGGCTGGTATTACAACACGCGACCGTTATTAGAAGCCTAAGCTTACTGCACCCTCTTTAAGATCATTTATTTATTCGGTTCAGATGAAAATTGTTTCAAGTATTTTTTACTGAGTTTTAAATTGTTTGGATTTATTTATTTTATTTCTTTTCAACAAAACCTTTTGATAATATTTTTTCTTTTATTTAACACTAGAATATTGTACACACAAAGTCACTCCATTGTTCAATACACTCCGATCGTTGACAAATCGTCAGGTAAATTTATGAGAAAGAGAGGTTAACTCTTCAGACACATTATGTAACGGTGAGTAAATTAATCACTTTTGAATTAAAATCTAATTCTTTTGATGGTTTTTAATAGTATGATGGGATAAAATTTTTTATATCTTCTCAAAATGTTTTTTTTTTTATTTAATACTCATTAAAGTTTTTTTTTTATCCTTTTAGAATTTTACAATAGTTAATTGTTCTCCAAGGGTCGCAATAATACACCCAGGTAAAGGTGTTTTATTTTGTTTGCATGGTAAACATATTAATTTTTATTATATCCTTGCCAAAAGTTAACTTTTTTCCGCAGTTTTGAGGTTAGAAAGGGGACGGTTTTTTTTACTCAAAACAAAGGCAGGTTTCTTGTCTAAAAATAGAGGAAAAAAGGTTAACTTTCAGCAGGAATGTAAGAAAAAATTGATTTTCGTTACACTCGTGCGGAAAAATCCCTTTTCCATTTGAACTGGGTCAAATTTTTTATGCAGGTATGATGAATAATTATATTTAACTCTGAGGAGGATAATTAAATTATTTTAAACCACCCGTTCACCCTCTTAACCTTCAATTCAAATAGTAATTTAACAGTCCGTTTGCATTGAGCAAATCTATTTTTCCTCTCTAGATGTGAAATAACTATTGTTTGTTTTCTTTCAAAAGAAATTATTTCAAAGCCCGGAAAAAATTCCCTTCAATTCCAAAATCCTATGAGAACTTTAAAAAAAATAAAAAAGCACGTTGTCAACCCTCTTGACTTTTACAAAAAGAAAAAACCTGATCAAAAAGAACAAAAAACAAATTCCTGTGGGAAGATACCTTTAAATAACAATAAATAATTCTTTCTGATTGTTTTTTTATGACCTCAATTACAAGATGGTCTATCGTTGGCAATAAATAACAAATCGTCTTTATAAATAAATAAATGTATGCATTGTGTAAAATAACTATAAATAAGGTTGGTATGTCGTTGCAGGTAGACGTGTTTTTGGGTGTCAGGAGGATGGGGTACATTTGGATGAAAAAGACGAGCGAATACAGCAATAAATGTACAAAGGAACGAGGAACACGTCTTCATTGTGGGATAGCTTGTTGATATGTTGGACTTTTGAGGGGATTGATGATGTTGGAAGTCAACGATGTACAGAAAGGATCGTCGTGTGGGTTCGAGCGTGCCGGACATAACACTGCGTCTTCCGATTGTTGGTTTTGCCAGTCAAGTTTTTCGCATCTTTCTGTGGCGGCGACTTGGACCCCAAGGTGCATTACACGCAATTAGACGCCAGGGTGGCCCCAAGGTATGCCCGACAAACGGATCTCCCTTCATTTCTTCTCTCCTCTTGTTTCCTTCATTCACCTCCCAGTCGAACAATTGTTCATCGCTTATTTTCTTTAAAAGCAATAATGAGAACAAATTTGCTCCAAGTCAATGACATTTAGTTTTTGACATCTAGAAGACATTTTCAATTATAATACCGCAGATTTTTAAATTTATTCCACTTAAACTAGTGATAGTTACAATAAATTCATACCAGGATCTTTCTGCACAACAATTGAACCGATTTTTTATTACAGGAAGTGTGTAAAACAATAGTTTTTATTGATTAGGATCTATAGAAGCTGATCGACATTTATTTTATATATTTTTATTATAATATAATGCATAGAACTCTTAATTAACAATTGTTTATCAGTTTAATAAATATTATTACACGGAGAAATTTTATAGGAATTTTTACTGGTCAATTTACAGTAAAATTCACTAGCAAAACAAATTAAAAATAACTAGGAGTTTTTTTTTAGTAAAAAATAGTTAAAAAATTTAATAGAAAGTATTGTTTAAGTTGGTAAAAAAAATAGTGAAAAATCCTATTTGCTTTTTAGTTATTTTTACAAAAAAAAAAAAAAAAAATACCTAGTAATTTTTAATTTTTTTTTTGTTAGTAAATTTTATTGTTAATTGTAAATAATACGACAGGTGAAGAAGGAGTTGAATAATTCGGTAAATAAACTTTCGAGTATATTGATTCATTACAAAAACTGTTGAGTGACTCTAAAAACAATCTAATCATTCATACATTGATACAAAGTATTAATGAGTCTCATTTCTCACCAAATTACCTTAGATTTAAATTTGGTAGTGACTTGGAGTACAAAAACTCATGTATCAACACCAATTGATTGATTTTTAGTTGTCAAAGTCTCTCAATTTTATTCACGAATTGATTTATTTGTCAAAAACAATTTGACGATCAAATTGACTTCATACAGAATTTAATAACTTTAAAATATTATTTAATTATCAGGGAATGTATTTAAGACTCGACAAGACTGTTTTATTTGACAAAACACAATTTAGGAAGATCTTATATTATTTTATTATTACTATTATTTTTTAAATACTGCTTATAATTAATAATAAAAGTTAGGATGTTAATAAATTTCTTTTAATTTACTAGAGTATCCTAGTGACCCAGAAAAAATATTTTTCTGACGATTATATAATTTATTTAAACTCATCTTCTAACTACTTTAAAGACTATCGATCATGTACTGCATTTTCTCTCTAATCTTATGCTTAAAATGTTGATAAAAAAAATCATTGAATACTACCATCTTGTAGAGCAGGAAATTTCCGATGTCTAGCACTACAATCGAATTGATTTCTATGAACTAGAAGTGTCAGAAAAAAAGAAATAATGCAAAAAGAGATCAAAAAGTCATTTTAATTCACAATACCTTTAGTCAAAAAATGTATTATCCCCAAACTATTGACAATAAAAATAAATAAATATTGTCATCTTACAGAAGGGAAAATTTTCAATTCCTAGCACACTAATGAAACCGTTTTCCACTAGCCGGAAGTATGCAAAAAAAAACTATCCAATATGATAAATAGGTTATTTGAAAAACTGATCAATTTCCTTAGATTGAAAATCTTTTGAATATCAAACACATAAGGGGAAATGAATAAAAAAAAGTTATCCCCTAATTTTTAAGCTGAATATATATCCTAAATATACCATCAATGCCATTTGACCTCATTTACTTTCAGAGCCTACATTTTCCAACCCTCATGTGACATCTGTATGAGTCGCCCGTGCCGACACAATTCCCCATTTTGGAATTGGGATGTTCTCGTGCCTTCTTTAGACATGAACGACCTGCGCTGACTCGTAAGGACCACACCCGGACCACACCGAAACTGGCAGGTGCAAGCATCATCCTTTTTCTCCAATTCATCTGTCCCTTTTTCACGCTCTCCATTCCCTCGAGAACTTGATTGTTCTATTGCTAGCGTGCCATTCACCAACTAAATGATGACAATGACACTGTTAAAGCGTATGAAAAAGGTGTTTTTCTTTTATTGTTGTAATCACGAAGAGTCTGGCTGGTGGTCCAATTAGGAGTTGGTGATTCTGATGGATAGTACTAGGGTGTAGATGCCGCAATTGCTCTTATAATTTGCTATATAAATTTTCTCAGTAAAATGCAGAGAGTGATGCTGATGGCTAACTGTGCGGACTTTCTTGCGCCTCGTAAATCCCAATGAGCGCGTTCTTTAAAGGGTATTTAATGTTGCTTCCTTCTAGGCTAACTCATGATTGCACTGCGACAGTTACTAGCTGGAAATCGCAGCCCAGGTAATACAACAAAACCATTCAACCAACGAAACAGTTAACCATTACTTTAGTGCCTTTGATTCCATGCCAGCTGCCTTGAGGCCTTTTTTATTCATTTTTAAATTAAACTTGATGTAATGACGCTGGTTTATTTGTGCTGATGGATCACTTCTGTGATCAATATTCATTTTAGCAGGATTGGTGGATATTAAACGAGCTATTGGAGTGATTAAACAATTTTCTGTGTCATTATCAGCATATCCATCCATGTAGATCAGCTTTTTAGCGATCTAAAACCCTTCAATATTAGTGCGAAAGTCCAGCTTTCAGGTTTTTTTAAAAATTCTTTTTAATTCTAACTTGATCCCATGACTCTAAGTCTGATGGATCACTCCAGAAATTAATATCAAGGCTTCTAATAAAAAAATCATCATTGCCCGAAAATAAACACAACATTTAATACACTTCACTATAATTTTTTTTATCACTACAACACTTTTTATTGCAAGCTTAACCTATACTTTATTTTTAGGTTAGTTAATTTCAATTAGACTCGACATAATTGTTGATAAAATGATAAAAAAAGATGTTAATTAGAACTAATGTTAATATCAACTCTTTTTTTTCAGGAGTGCTCCCTCCAGAGACCAACAAAACGACATCTAGCACTTTTTGTGATGAGTTTTCGAACGAATAGCACCAAGATTCTCTAACACTTCTAGGTAAAATCCATTAATAATAAATTAATCGACAAAATAACCATTTAAACATTTTTTCAGGAACATTGAATGCTAGATAATTAATTCAAACATTCAAAATAATTTTTTTTAACCTCCAATATCGTCAACAGATATTGCATTAGTAGATAACTGGTATTACAGAAACCAGAAGATCTATTACCAACCGTTGAATACATAATTCTTTACTTTATTCATTCGCAACAAAGTCTCGTGTGCTTCTATCCACCTCCACCACTTGAAACATGAGTACCAGTTGTCTACAGTAAACATTCTTCTCCAGTGTCCTGTCAACAGGTATTGTGACAACACTCATCACAGACATGGGGACAGTTACAAAGTTTGATATTTTCCAATACGACTCCAAGGACTTTAATTTCATTATCCAACAAAACCACCAGGATGGGAATGACTCAAAGTTCGATAGGATTCTAAAAGAGAAATACGAAGAAGGTATGAAGAAGAATATTTTCCGATACAAATTGAACATTACTGAGTCTAAAATCCTAGATGGACAATACAGGTTTTTTGCCCAGGTAATTTTTGATATTGAAAACTATTAGATTACTGATGTTGATAACATGATGATTTATTATAACATCTCTGATGCAGCTGAATGTGGAAAGAGGTTCAAATCGTCGAGCTCCTGAAGACATTCAGTCGATGAATACTCCATTTGATCCATTGAGATTTAATTTCACGAAAATAAGTGATAAAGAAATTTACTTTGATATTTGTGTTGGTGATGGAAATAATGTTGTAGCAGCCAATGTCAGTCCAGTGGAGTATGGACATTGTTTATTTCTACCGGAGAGGTTGAAATGTCTATCACAGCAAGCTACTAAATTCAGTATCATCAAAGTTATTGAACTATTCCTTCTCAGTAAATCACCGTAAGTATCTTAATATTATTTATTTATCATTAAGAATGAAAAATAAAACATTGCCATTTTATTTTTGATCAATCTAGGTACCTAAGAGCAGCATACAACTCACTGTGTGCTTATGCATCTGTGAATCATCTCCATTGGCACTTGTATTATTTGAATATTCCAATGCTACTAGAAGACTATGTAAGTTCTAACTCTTCTTTGTTTGGTTATTTATTATTTATTTAATTCAAAATATGATTATATTTAATTACAGCCTTTAGAATGCCTGTCTGAACCTTTATATTTGTTGGAAAATTACCCAGCCAAAGGTTTTTGTATTAAACAATCATCATTCCTGGACCATGATTACCTTAGTTTTGCTTCTGCAATCTATTTATTTGTTAAATATCTCCAGGAACAACTTATTCCACATAATGTTTATGTAACGAGAGCTAAAAAGTCTGGAGAAAGCATCAGCTATGATGACATAAGGGTCTACATCTGGGCTAGGAAACCAAACTTTGGGATTAAAGACACTCTAGGATTCCTTCCAGCTGTTAATGAATTCTCTGGCCATTTATCGATTAAAAGTATGTATAAATAAACATTTTTTATTGGTAAATGATAACAGTTATGGTGATGTTGATTATTTATTTTAGCTAAAGAAGCTTATGAGTCACTGACTGAAGATGTGGTTGCTCAATGTATCGAAAATGTTACAAATAACGTCTTTTTGAAGCTTAAAAAGAAGCTTCGAGATGAGAATAATATATTTGATGGATCATAGATTAAATAAATTGACTTAATTAATGAATATCAAGTGTGAAAAATAAATTTATTGATGGAGAAATATGATGATGGATGCAACAGTAACGGTAAGTAGATAAGAAATGATTTAATAATTAAATTGATTTAAAAGGTAAATAATAATTTATATTTAAAAATAATTTTTCAATTATTTTACATAATAAAACAGAGTAATTAAAATGTATTTAATTATTTTAATTGCTTAGATGCTTTCTGTTACTGTTAGTGAGGTTATATTTTAGATTCCAATTTTAATATAATAAATAATGATTATTATAAATATTTAAATTTAAATTATTATGAAATGATAGAAATCTTTGAAGAAAAGGAGTATCAATGGTAACATCGTTAGGCAAAAATGATGAATCATTGAAGATAGAATCGGAATATAACGCTTTTTGTTTTCGTTTACCTTCATGAGGTTCAGTTTCAGCTGAAAAAAGTAATTTAAAACTAATGATTATTTACATGAATAAAAAATAAAACTATAAATATAATAATAAAATAAATAAATATAATAATTAACTAATAATAAAAAAATACTCATAAATTCATTACCTTCACCAGAGAAGACAGCAGGTCTCTCTTCTTTGCTGCTTTATATTCGCTGTCGGATTCTATAGTAAGTCGGTGATACAATTACGTACCTGTTGTCGATAAAAAAAGAGTTTATTATCATCTGATCAAAAATATCTGTTTTATCAGCATTGAGTAATTTATTGTGCGCTTGCGCAATGTTTGTAAACAAACAAAGGTTATGTATGGAAATTGCTACGTCAATACGCATTTAATTTGCTCTAAAGTTAATTAAGATTATTAATAAAAATAAAAGAATTGCTATATTTAAGTAATATTAGCAAAACTTTTTACACCTTCGTATATAATAATGAGTGCCAATAAAATTAGTAATCAAGAGAAAAATAAATTAAAGTCTATCCCTGGTACGAAACCATCATTTAAAAATGCGCAATTGCTTATATCAACCGGTATTCCATCACTGGATAACTTGATAGGTAATTTAATTCAACTTTTACATAATAAACTAAATAATTGAAACATTTTAATCATTTTTTATAATTAATGTGATTATTTCCAGGTGGTGGACTACCTATAGGCACTATAATTCTAATAGGTTTTTATCATAAATATTTACAAAATTATTATTATAACTTATACTGAAAGAACTCTAGTGTAAATAATTTTTTAAACTTGCAGAAGAAGATTTGTATGGATTTTATTCCAAGGCGATGTTAAAGTACTTCTTGGCAGAAGGTTGTGTTTCTTCCCATGAGCTCTTTGTCGCTTCTCAAGACACATCTCCAGAAAAACTAGTCTTAGAACTGCCAGCGGAGATTAGAAATGAACCTAATCTGATGCCAACGAACCCTCAAATAGACCCAAATCATGATAAAATGCAAATTGCTTGGAGGTATCAGAACATGAAAGTCACTGATTCACTGTCAAGCTGTCCCAGTGATAACTGTGGTCACTATTATGACTTGACAAAAAATATGGACAGAGAGTTGATCACCAAAACACACGTGACATATTGGAATGGTGAAGAAAACAAATGGCAGTCTAGTGATTTTAAAAATTTAGCTTATGTAGATCTGTTGAAGAGTCTCCAAGAAACGTTGAAAGAGAGGCAGTTTTATGTATCTTCGAATCCTGAGAAAAGAAATATTATGAGAATAGGAATCTTATCATTGGGATCAAGATTGTGGTTAGCTGATAATGATGAACAAAGTCAATCAGAGTTGATTAAATTTTTATACTGCTTTCGGGCGATTTTGAGAAATTGTTTTGCTGTTGCTGCTATCACTGTGCCTTCTAGGAATTTCGAACACGTAAGTTAATAAAGAAAAAAAAAAGGAATTTATTTTACACTTATTATCAGGTCATTACCCTTGAAAGTAACTAAGATAAAAATGATTTTAAAATGAAGAAAAAAAAGAATTTGATGGATCTTTTAGAAAAAAACCTTTTCCGGTAGAAGTAAATAAACATAAAGAACTTGCTCAGATAATTAATGTGATTATTTTAATAGACACATGATTTTTATTTCCAACACTCTCAGATGGATGCATTTATTCATGAGTGATTTCAAAGCGTGTAAATTATGCAGACGTAATAAATAATTTGTAGAAGTATAATAAATTAAAATTATGTTCTAGAATAATATTGTAGAAAGGATAGAACATCTTGCTGATACTGTGATATCCTTGGAATCATTTGTGGGATCTTCAAAGGAAACTAATCCTGTTTATAAAGATTACCATGGTCTCTTGAATGTTAAAAAATTATCAGCAATCAATACCCTAGAGTCACACTGTCCTGAAACATTGGACTTGGGCTTCAAACTTCGAAGAAAAAAATTCACGATTGAGGTAAAAAATTTTATTCATCCAAGCCGTGATTATATGGTAGTTCTGAAATCGGGATTTACCAGCATGGAGGGAATTTTAAATGAATATTTTTAGGATTGTTAAAAAACATCACTGATATTGATAAAAGTGTATTCATCTTGGAAAATAGATAAAACCAATCCCAAAAGTATTTTCTACAAATTTCAGCCATGCTGAAAAATCCAGATTTCTAAGCTATTTCGATTGGACTACTAATTAATTATGTAAACAATTAAATAAATTTATTTTTCAGGTTCTCCACTTACCGCCGGATTTTGGTGATTCAGAGCATGATGATAAAAGGATGCCTTTAACAGGATGTGGAACATCTCAAAAAGTTCTAGATTTTTAGAAATATATCTTAATTTTATTTTCTATTAAAAAGCGAAGAAAAAAAAAATATTTCCTTAAAGTAAACAAATTTAATAAACTGGTTTTTTAATGAACGAATTTAAGTTTAAATGCTCAACCTATTTAACGACATGTGCGTGACTTGTTCCACAAAAATCGATAGAACGACGTCGGAGATAAGCTTGGTGAACACTAAACAATAAATACCTGGTAACAATGCATCATGATGATCTCATTCTCATGTACTTTACACTTAAATAAAATTATATACTAATCGTAATCTCTATCTTATGTAGTCCAGTCAACACAGGGAAATGGATGATTTTTAGCAACCAGCTGGCAAATTGAAGGTAAGTACGGTGTTAATCAAAATTTGCTGCCTCCTTATAAGGGAGGGGAGACAAACAATTAAAAGCATTCCCATCGGAATATCTTGAAACCTATAATAGATAGGAAAAAAAAAATTATCTAAGTATCTAAACATACTTGAACAACTTAGCACACATCTCCATTACCTAGCAAACATTTAATAAATTAGCAGGAAGGTTATTTCTACCGGTTCCAAAAAAACTGATCCAAAAGATCAACACATCATTGAAATAAATAATAACCTAGTGTGTATAATACTGAGAATGAAGAACCCATACTACATGGGGGCCCCTCCTATATGTAACCCTCTTCCGGACCTATTTCCTTCCGGCGCCATTACATCTGGTTCCATCCGGTCAATGATGAGCATGAACGCCCTGATGCATATCCGAACGTTACTCCACTAGACCTGGAGCCGTAGAAAAATAATTGTTACATGTTCAGTTGACTTTTAAAGTTGGAATTAAACGAATCAACTTGTTTAATCCAACACTGCTGTGGCTATGATTTTTTGTTTAATCCTCACGAGTCTTTTTTATCAGTCATTTTTGATCATTTAATTATGGAGTGTTACCAAAATAACAAGATTAACTGGATAATTAATTAACATCCAGTTAATTAAATAATAAATCAATTATTATCAAAGTGTTTTTCAACTTCTAACATGAAGCTTCATAAAAGAACAGTGTTTAGAGCCTTTATGTGCTCATCAAATGTTTTATTCACGGTAATATTAAATAATAATCAATAATTTTAAGTATAAACTATCATCACAAGTAGTACAAAAGATGTTCTTTTCTTGTTTTTAGATATCGGGATTTATTTTAATGTCCTTAGGAGTTATATTGTTGATTGACAGTGATCGGATATTGATGTCAAGATTGCTTGGTCCTGATGAATCCCAGCTAAATCAACCTTTGTTTTATTACCTGGCATTTGGCTTTGTAGGATTAGGATTTATTATTGTTATTACTGGACTATTTGGCTGTTGGTTATCATGTTCATCACACTGTTGTGTTACTGGTTTGGTAAATATTAATGTTTTCCCAATTAAAAACCAACTCAACAAGTGAAAGGTTAATTAAAAAATTTATCATTGCAGTACATAACAGCTCTGGTATTTTTATTGCTAAGTGAATTCACATTGTGTGCTGTGGCAGTGTTTTGGCCAGACTTGATAGGCGTTAATGTCCATTCAACACGTCTAGTTCGTGCTCTCCAACGCAATTACGGCTTACCTGGTCGTGAGCAATTTACTGCTGCCTTGGACCTGGCTCAAACAACCGTAAAATGGAACATTAATATTGAATTTTATTAATAGGATGACATTTAGGTGTTAATAAGGTGTTTCATTTCAGTATTCATGCTGTGGAATCAATGGAAGTAATAATTATGGAACATCTTGGTGGCGTTTGCAAGAAATTGGACGACGTGATTTAATTGTACCACTTACCTGTTGTGTTCTTAATAGTACAGGAAGTGACAGTTTTCTCAACCCTGTGGCCAAGGATCTTGAAGCATGCCAGGCACTTAATCCAGCTAGGCATCAAAATGCTCGACATACCCAGGTATTTAACATCCATTAATTAAATCTTATTGATAAGATCTAGTTAACTTAACATGATTCTAATCATTGAATTATTCTACAACAGGGTTGCTTGGAACTTATTGAAGATTGGGTACAAACACAGCTGTTGATATTACTGACGATTGGTTTGTCATTGATGTTCTTTGAGATCTGCGTTCTCTCATCGTCTCTGCTAGCATGTAGAAATAGGAAGAAAGCTTCGAAGAAGAAGAGTACAAGTGGATTGTCATCTTTTACATCAACACAAGCATTGACTCCTCATTCGCAGTTTGTTGATACCGATTATGAATTTGGTAATTTTTGATTTGTTAAAGTTTCCATCTACTATTTAGGTCTTAGATTACTAGATAACTATGGAATAAATTTTTAGAAACTGGATTGGATAAAATTCCACGTATGAACATCGCAACGATCAGTAGGAAAGCATGAAAATGGCACGAGGGCAGCGAAAGGAGTAAAATTCTAAACAGTGTGAGTGATAATAATGGTGGATCTAGTGTTGATCATTCCAATATGAATTCTACTAGTCAACAAAATTTGTCAAAACATATCAAGCAGTCTAAAAGTCAATATTCCATGGATAAAATACCACCGGAGCTTCAAAGAGATGACCAGAGGAATTTCATCAGAGATAATTATCGATTTTCATTCTCAAAAGTTGGAAAGGGAAATAAATCTGATCAAGTCTCAGTCTCACAGATATCTTCATCACCATACCATCAGCTTTGCTCACCTGATTCAGAGTTTCACTCCACTAGTCGGAGGAATAAAAGGAATAAATATCACTTGAAAGGGAGTTTTCCTCATACTAGAGACTCAAAGAAATGTCGAAATTCAAATATTGATTATCTAGATCTCATAACATCTCCATCATTGGCATCAAGGAGTGTTAATGCGTCATCAATAAAAGGTCAAATTTGTTCTAAAAATGGTAAAGTAAGTCAAATAATATCAGCTTTTGAAGAGAATGCTCGAAGTTCTTCTAAAAAACGAGCCAAACATAAAAACAAAAATCGATTGATTGGTGTACCTTTAATTGGAATGCATAATACATGCGGACTTCCTGTGATTACTCAATGGTCTGATAAACATTTAAATTCCCTTCAGGTATCAAGTGATGTTGTTAAACGACTAGGATCCAATGGATTAGTTGATGGAATTAACCGGACTATTATAAAACATCATTTGAAACATTCTTTCAAAGATCCAGCACAAAAATCAATGATCCTAGTGAAGTTGATGAATGAAAATAGCACTAAAAGAAGAAATAAAAATTCTAATTACAAAAAATGCATCAACTGTTCATCAATGCCACCTAGTAGTAGTCAGTTATCATCAAGCACCAAGCAGCATTCTCAGTCTTCTAAAAGATTGGAAGGGGATAAAACATGTTCTGAAACTAACAAGTCTTATTTAGATTTAAAAAGACATGAAAAATCTGTAAAACGAGCTACACTTTATGCTAAAAATGATAGTAGTGAAGCAATAAATGCATTGACTAGTCTTTGTTTAAATCCCATGGCAAGAAGTGAAAATGCTTCTAACATGATATGGTAGATTTAATCATTAATTTATGAGTTTCGTTGCCCTCAAGCTTTTTTTTATGTTCTTTTATAATATTATGTCGCTATTATTATTATTGAAATACATTTTTTACCTTTGTTTGATGCGTTGGAATTCATTTTTAAGTTGGCTGTCATTCTGAATGATTTTTTAAACTTTTTGATATCAAATACATTAAAAATAAAAATGAATATTAAAAAAGCCAGGTGGCTAAAATGTTTCTTAAAGTATAAAAAAAAAATTTATCCCTATAAACTATGATCAATTCCGACTTCATTTAAAAGATATTAAACAACATCAGTGGGTTGATCATGAAAATTAATTTTAGCATCATCATGGCAGCAAGTTTTGACCAATGCTGATCTAAACCCCCAGCTAAACACATCTCTATTTCATGAACAAAAATTAGATTATCCCAATTACGTCATTTAGCTGAGATACAAATTAAATAATGGCTGTTCAGTATTACATCATTGCACTGATAGAAACACTAGTACACTTTAGAGACCTAGAACTAATTCCTTTCAATATTTATTGATCAAAGTTATAATAAGCATTTTGGTACCATTTTTTATTGATAGCAATCAACGTAATTATTAATAATGGAACTCTCTAATGAGCAGGCAAGTCAATCAACCCAAGAGAACTTTGCAAACCCAACAAAGCCTGCTCCTAAAAAAGCCAAACGTAAGTGGTCGAAGAAGTTGAAGAATGATCTCGGTCTGGGTTCAATAAATAACAAGCTAAATGTGCTAAGACGTCTTCCTGTTGGAGTACTAAATGATGATGGGACTGATGGTGCAGGAACGAGTACTAATGAGCCTAAAAAAGGTGATACGATGCTAATTATGGACAACTATGCTTGTAAAATATTCGACATCGTTGCTCTAGAAGACTACGAGCTGCCTGATTTCAACCCAGATGAACTCATCGACATCAACGCAGGAAAGTTTTCAAGCTGCGAACACACTTTCCGTCTTGTTTCTCAACAGACCCGGTCTGCTGATGAGATCAATACTATCATAAAAATATGTGAAAAATGCAATGCTGTATTTAATTCATAAAAAATAAATAATCAATTGAAATTGTTTCATGTCTTAGGTACATCAATTTTACGTTTTTTCACTTTATTATCCTGCTTTTCAAAACTTCCACTATCAGTGACATTGTTTATTATGATTTCAGGATACTCATCAATGTTCTCTTGCAACCATGCTTTATAATTATCACCACTATCAGCTCCATCACCCAATCCTGGCACCTCTTTGATAATATCTATCACTGATATGTATCCTGTATTCCGTACTGTGCATGAAGAAATAAGAGGCTTTTGGTAGAAATTAATTACTCCATCAGTTGGACGTTTACAGTGCCAGCAAAATTCGTCAAATTTGTTGGCATTTGATTCAGAAATAGCAGCATATTGATCAACACGTTGAGACCTTACGGTTGATAGCTTGGTAACTGCACATATCTGAAGAGCTCCTTGACGTCTAGCCAGCATAATATACCGTAACTTTTGGTTCTTATCAACATGATGGCCAATGATAGCAAACTTGTAGGGAGCTATGTTGCTGCGGTTGCCTCCGATGATGTAGTCAAGCCTCTGGGTTCCATTGAGCTGAAGATTCTTTATCATCAGACCTTTCTTCTTCGACATAGCTAGCATTCTTTCTAGATCAATATCAGGCTCCTTTGTTGCGATGATGATATTCTCATTCTTGGGCAATTTCTCATTCATCACATTCAGCCGTACTAAATAAGGTTCGTTGATCAGCAAGATGTTTTCAAATACGTAACAATCAATGATATGAATGATATTATTTTTGATAATGATTTCAAAAACATACATGCCAGATGTTTTCAAGTTTTTCGTTAATTTCAGGAATAATTTGTTCAATTTTATACCAATGTTGCTTTTGGCTGAGTTTCTGAATGCCTCAAGACCTCCGGTGGATTTGTGGTAGACATTGTAGATGATTCGTATCTCACATTCATCAATTAGTACAAAGATTGGATCATTAATTAAACTGAATGCCTTGGCATTCATAAAAAGATCAGTAGGTAAGTCTGTTAGATTTCCAATCATTCTGTACTGAGGAAACACCACGTATTCTAGAAGTAAATTATGATAATCAATCGGTTCATCTGATGTTTTAATAATGTAGCATGCTTTACGGCTTTTAGATAAAATAATATCAGTATTTGAAGATTGTGCTGATTGTATTCCTGATGTGTTGAGTGAACTTGGTTCACCAAAGCCATCAAAGTGTAGAGGTATGATGTTCTCACCGATATTGAAGGTATGTAAATTAGATGGAAAGTGGTCTAGCATTTTGTAAGCAACACAATAGATTTTTTTTCAATATCAACGATTAATCGTTTAATTATTTATCATTAATTATACTGAGATATCAAATAATAATGACCTTTAATTAGATGTGTTTTAATAGTTACCAACTCAGCACAAAATCTTGGTGCTATCTAATGAAACTAAATTCAATCTAGAACTCATCACTTGATTGAAAGTAATAAAATTAAATTTGTAATTAACATTATTGTTTAATTTTAAGTATGATTCATTGTAGCTGTAACCTCTCTTTACAAAATGCTGAATGATTCTCAATATTTAATTACGAAAAGTGATGATTAATTGAATGTCTAGTCTTTTCATTAGATGCATGAGATCAAGATAAGATAGATATTTCAAGCTAGAGAGTTTTAAATATGAGGTGTCGAGAGCAAGCAAAAATTCCAAGCTACATATCATCAGGAAACAAAGTGTACATCAAGTACCAAACTGACTATCAAATTCATTCAGAGCTCAATTTACCTAGAAACTTCTTTTCTCAAGTGTTTCCTTCAAATATTTATACAGAAACTCTTGATAAAAAGTGGAAAGGTTATGTTCATCATAACAATCGATACGGAATCTGTTTGGTGACTGAACAGACTCTTTATCATCTAGCAATCAAGCATAAAATAATTGCCTTTAGTTATTGTTTGTTTAAAAATTCGAATAATTATGACAGCTGTTATTTTCGAGTTATTCCAGCTCCAAATGTTGCCAACTTTGCGAGTGTTTTTAGACAAATTTATCGGATCAAACTGGAACCTTGTGATGAAATACCAATTCCAATGAGGGTGTTTGTTCCAAGACGTTTGTCAATTCACATTGAAAAGTATTCTGGGGAAGAAAGTTGCAAAGGATGTGGTGGTCTATCGAGTCAATCAGAAGACTCTACGTATCAGATGTATAGGATACTTAATTTGAAACAGTATAATTGCACTAATCCTACATGTTCATTTTATGCAGTTGATTTTGATAAGATTGATATTTATAATTACGGAAAAATACAACAAACATTTAAATATGTATGTGATAATATTTCATTGTTTGCTACTGATGATGAGTCTAAGAGACAATGTTTCCGTTGCTTGTCATGCAGAACGTGTAGTAGAATAAAGGCCACTTGCAAGAGACATGTTATATGTAAACACATCAAAGAAGAGAAATAATTTTTTTAAAAATTTCGATTGTTTAAATTGATAAATTCAATGAATTATTTGATTACATAACAAACAAAAAAATAATGATGAATTTTTTTATAATTTGCTAAGAAAATATTGAGCTTAATGAATTCATGGTTAGAAACAAACTTTATTACTGGATGAGTTTGAAGGGAACAATTTTAGAATATTTAATTATTTTCAAATAAATCCAATTGTTTATAAAAAATTGCAATTGTTATAAACAATGTCTAATGGTTTGAAGTTATATGGAGTCATTAACAACAATATTTCGTCAATGCTGGTCTCTAATTTATGATCAATAATGATCATTCAATAGCTGGAAACTTTTTTAAATTGTTTACAACAAATTGGTGTTGTTATAAACAATATAAAATATGTGAAAGTGATGTGTGGTCATTGACAAGAATATTTTGTTAATATAGATCCAATCTATCAGCAGCAATCATCACTTGATCGGTGCCAATTATTTTTCATTGTTTATAACTCATTTAAATTGTTATAAACAGTATAAAGTTGTCGAGAGTTATGTGTAGTTGTGTACAACAATACTTTGTTGATGTTGATCCAATCACATGTTAATATTGATCAACCAATAGAATGTGTGACCACAAACTAGTTTCACTCATTATCTATTTATTTTTCATTTCACTATATTAATTAACAATCATTCTACAAAATCTATTTGATTATTCTTTTAACAAGCTTTATAACAGGTATCCAAATTCTAATTTCAATAAAATATACAAACAGTGCAAGAAATAATCCATAGCTTAATCCTTTAAAAGCAAACATCAATTCAGTCATGGTAACAATATTAAACTTGGCTATATTATTCCTGTGATGAAGATCCTTGATCTTTTCTTTGGAGTAATTCATAGATTTCTGTTTCCAGAGTCTTAAAATCCCAGCTTGATTAATCCACAGGACCAGTCTACGGAATTTATCCTCCAGCGGCCAGTCTTTCCTGGTCCTATAGACCTCAAAGTTGGTATACAGTCGTAGCTCAGACATATGGAGATCATAAAGAGCCGTTGGAATCATCAAGAAACCTTCAGAAGTGATGCAAACAGCTTTAGAACTCTTTAAAACATAATCCTCGCAAGAAATAGCTGGTGTTATGATGCTTAAATTACGTATTTCTTCATCAACATACGAAGTAATAGCTTCAGCCATGTATAATTTATATTCTGGATGAGTTTTCAAATCATTTGGTGACTTCAAATTGATCTCAGGAACTGGTTTGGTCAAGATAGCTGCTAATTCACCCTGGAAAATAGCCTGGAATGATAGATAAAAGAACAGCACTGGACCTAGGTATATTCTAGCAGGAAGTGAACGTGGTGGTTGAATGAATCCACCATTAGCAAGCAATCTGACAATTTCAAGAAACGCCAAGGCAGTTGGACGTCTTGAAACATATTTAAGAACCATCAGAGTCATCACTGTGATACCAGCTGTGATGAAGATCAAACTAAACCCTAGATACCTGATGATTTTCTGAAGTGTAGACATGGTTTTATTTTTCTGGACAATGAATTTAATGCCGGATATCAAGTTTAGTGGAATTATTGTTGTGTTCTTTAAGTAACGCATGAACATAGAGTTCATCATGACATCCTGGTTCCCATCAGCAAGCTCTTTATACAAACCAGTTGGTTTATTATTTTCATCAATCTTCCCAGTGATTCCTGCATTATTGTAAGTCATGATGACCGTCACATTCATCGCAGAAAAAATAATCTGCATTATTTGACCGTCAATACCCATCCAGTTCTTCATATCCATGTCGGTTGAATTGATGATCAATGATGGTACAACGTAAGTTCCAATAGCTTTAACTGGATAATTATTCAACTTCTTAGCTTTGTCCCACTTCAGACTTTTGCAGAAATCACAATTTACTTCATCATGATGATAAAGTTGACGGAATAGTGTCCAAGAGTTTTTGGAGTTATTGATGATGATCCACTCCCTTGGAGCGATGTTTGTAAATGGGTTGAATGTCCATATTATCACTTGGCCATTCTCACGACACAAAAAGTAGCAGAATAATAAATTATATGTCCAAGAGAGTTTAAGAAAATTATCGACATCTTGACATGTCTCTTTGCCAATGTTATTATTCAAAATAAAAAATGGCATGCTAATATCCCACAATGGAAAAGTCCAGAGGTTTTTTAAAGAGTTCTCCAAGTCTTTGTAAATTCTTACCATGATGATAAATATTGCTGGACGTCTGAAGAACTGCATGTTATGAAAATGATGCATTGAATTGAAGCGCAGCATATTGAAAGTCTGTTTCTTATGCAGGATTGAATGTTGAACTGTGCTGTTGATGTCACCATACAATACGAGGTTGTAGCTGTCTTCTGAATAGCAAGAATCAATAATATTAATACAAGCTTCACTAACATCACTGGAATAAGATATTTGTTTGTTTGCAAAAATGGAATGGACACACAAAATTCGTTGATTGAAGAAAACAGCGATGATTAACACCAATTTCTTCATTCTGGTGAGAATAAATTCACTAGTGGTGTCACGAAGTGATGTGACTGAAATGAAATTTTTCAAAGGCAATTGCTGAAACTAAAAGCAAATATCAACAACATCAACGTCGTGGTATGTAATTTATTGTACATATAATGGGTACAAGTATTCATTACATATTTGTTCTACTGTCATTGACTATAATTTGAAACATTGACGAGTCAATACTCCACCATCTGCTGACGAGTCATTTTTCTCATACTGCCACTTATTGGATTTGTACCACGAACAGTGGATTAGACATTTTATCGACGTAAAAAAATCACCAACATTCTTTCTTGTCTTTAAAACTGGGACTTTACATTGGTTTTCTCCTAGGAAATCCTGGAGAGTAGGCATATGGCTAATTAATCAGCCTATTTGTAATTATATCCACTGATTTTGGTATCGAAGCAAAGTCTATTTCAAGAAGAAGTTTTATATTATTGATCAATATTTGAATGAACTTTAATTGGATAGAAAATTGTTATCAAATAATCACCAGTTTTTTGATGCTTCATGACCATCAAGAGAAAATCATTGTTTATTTATTTTGTATTGAAATTTGACTAAAAATAATTATTAGTTAGAGTCCTTGCCACCTTCTGTATTATAAATAAAAGTTAGTTAGATGCTTTCTGCTGCCACCAATAAGGCAAAAGTTTCAAGTTTAGTCCAGCTTTAGTTTCAATGAGAAAAATTACAATGGCAATGCTCAAACAGCACAAGAGACCTTGAAAAGCAAACAGAATATCATGTAAGGCAATTGCTACAGCTTTTGTATCACTATTTATTTCATTTAAATTAATTTCATCAGTGCTTGAAAAATTCATCTCTTTTATCTTCCAAAAATTGAGCAAACCTGATTCTTCAGTGATTCTCAAATACTTCTGAAACCTTTTTTGAATCGGCCAGTCTTTTCTAGTAAATGAAGTCACTAGGAAGTTTGCTAAGACTCCGGTGGATAAGTGAAAATGATTAACAGCAGCGATTTTCCTTAAATAATCTTCCGTAC
Organism: Chelonus formosanus; assembly: GCA_028641665.1. Taxonomy (NCBI): domain Eukaryota; kingdom Metazoa; phylum Arthropoda; class Insecta; order Hymenoptera; family Braconidae; genus Chelonus; species Chelonus formosanus. The sequence continues at coordinate 6,583,028 of CM054000.1, forward strand.
CAATGCACACTGCTTTGGAGTCATTGACTACAAACTTATCACAAGCAATGTCTGGTAGTAAAGAAGCACGAGCTTTGAGTTCGTCATCAAGAACAATTGATTGGATCTCTGCTATGTAAAGTTTATAGTCTGGATGAGACTTCAGGTCCCCTTCAGTGTTTAAATTATCTTCTGGTATGGAGTTGGTCAAGAGTGCTGCCAGGTTGCCTTGGAAGATAGCTTGGAACTGAAGATAAAAAAACAAAACTGGACCGAAGTAAAGTCGAATTGGAGCTGTGATTAGGGGCCGTAGGAAAGCAGTGTTGCTCAACAGTCGAATCATTTCCAAGCAAGCAGCTCCAACTGCCTTATCAGTGCCATATTTTAGAACCAAAAAGGTCATTATTGATACTGCGATGGTGACGAGGATTAATTTATATCCTAAATAACGTATAATTTTCTGGATAGTTGACATATTCTTGGTTCTCTGGATGATAAATTTGATGTCAGTGAAGTACTGGCGGAAGGTCATGGTGACATTTTTAACTCGACGTTTTAATGCTGAATTCAACATGATATCCTGACGACCAGTTGCCAGTTCCTTAAAGAGTCCAGTTGATTCTCCATCTGGATCAACTGCACCAGTTGCTCCACTTGGATCATAAGTAAGTATTGGAGTTATGTTTAAATACTTGAAAAATATCTGCATATTTTTGCCATCCAATCCTTTCCAGTTGTCTATCCTGGTATCTTCTTTATCGATTGATAGGAATGACTCGATATAAGCACCCATAGCGTTCACTTTGAAACCATTTAGCTGCTTGGTTTTGTCCCACTGGAAACTTTGACAAAAAGGGAGGATGTTAGATGAAAAATTGTGGTACCTTTGATTGAATAAAGTCCAGGATGAGTTCAAACTATGCTTAAGCTGCCAACCAAGTGGAGATTTAGACATGAATGGATTAAAAGACCACATTAGGACACTATTATTCTTGTAGCAGAAGTGAAACACATGTAATAAATTATAAGTCCAAGCTAAATGTAGAAAATCATTGGCATTTTGACAAGAATCTATATCATCTGATGACTGGTTGATAATAAAAAATGGTTGTTGAATGTTCCACAAGTCAAAGTTCCTCAAGTTGTTCAGATAATGATCAAGATCAGTGAGAGATGTTGAGATGATTAAGAATAACGGCTGGTGAGTATGGAGATATTTGATTTTATTCTCCATTACATCTTGGTCTCCAATAATTATTTTTGTTGTGATTTCAGATCGTTCAATGGCATCAATCACTTCATAGTTAGCATTTCCATATGTAATGATGAATTGATAATTGGCTGCAAAACAGTTGTTAATGACATCAACCATCGATTTTGATACCAAACTTATGCTAGATTTTTTTTCTTGAATGATAACTCCAAAATTTATCGAAACTATGCATTTTATACTGAGTAGAAAAATGACGAAATTAATTGATGGAATCAACTTCATTTTGAGTGGATTGAGAATTAGTCTACTCAAGAATTAGAGCTTTACTGAAGTGGGAAAGACTTGAATGTTTTAATGGCAATGATGCTAATCTACTAGACTATGTGTATGTAGAATTTTTTGCTCATTATGACTTTTTAACTAATGGTTTACAAATACCTATTTAATGTTGTTTGTGCTCGTTGGTTATTTGATGATCACTTGTCAACATGAATATATAATGAGCCTTTATCAGCAAAGTGAATTGTATTATAATACAATTCACTTTGCTGATAAAGGATCATTAAAAAGTGATAGAAAAGGAGAAATAATTATCATTATTGAATGGTGTCTAGATCAAATGAAATTAATGAAAATGAATTTTTTTTTAAAATAACTCTTAAATTAAAGGTTATATTTGGTGATTATGATTTGAAGAAATACTAAGATTTCGGAAATTAAAAAATAAATTATCAAAACATGGCAAGTGTACTTGCCATTACGGCATGTTCAAGTCATTGTAATAAGGGAAATTTGATTTCAAAGTGTAAAATCTTAACAGACTGCGATTCAAGCAGAATTGAGACAGGGCTAGGGTTTTATCGATAGTAGGTTAAATCAATACTCTTGAAATTTTGAAATCGCTACTTTTGTAACAAAAAATTAGGAAATATCAACTTCAAATTAGACGTTCTAATTGGTTAATAATTAACCAATTTTTTTCGCAAAAACAATTGACAATTGTGTCTTTGTCAGTACCCACCTGTGATGAGACACTACTAAAGTAAACATGTCTCCTGATCAACGAACTCTAATAATTGAACCTGTCTTTAATTTTGGTAATTCTGTGCAAATGAGGTTGCAGATGAAAGGTGGTTATAATTATAAAGTAAATTAACGCTTTAATATCATTAGAAAATATTTATTATTTTTTCACACCTCTGTAATTGACAATTACTCATAATCTTATTCAACACGCTTACGTGCAAATTTATACCATTTTATTTAACATTATTATCATAGTTATAAACATATTATTGAAGTAATAGCTTCGGTGACATTTAAATTGATATTCTCAATAAAACTATTGAACGCTGTGCTCGACAATTTTATTCATTAGAATAAAAATTGATTTTTCCTGGCTCCAATATGAGTCCTGTGTATTGGAGTAATGGCGTGATAAAAAGGAGTGAAGTGAAATTTTAGAATGTACTTTAAAGTGCACTGATTTCTTACCAAGTTTGGATTTATTTGAGTTCTCTATTGGAACAATTTAATCTAATCAAACTCCAGCTATTTCTGTAACAATTAATTCTGACTCCAATGGTTTCGGCTTAACTACAATCCTTTGAATGTTGTTACGCGCCTTTTTTCTCTTAAACGTCATACATTTTTTCGGAATATTAAATCTAATTTTTTGATGATACTTTCTACCAATTGCAAGCTCAATAAAAAAACACACAGGTCCAAAAGTATTTCCAACAATCAACAAAATAAATACAAATCTTAAGTCACACAAAGAAATTTCTCGAAAATCGATTTGAGAGAGAATTTCATGTTTTTCAATCATTCTATAGCGTTCATTACTGCAGTTCTAAAGTATGTATGAAGGAATCTAAAAAGGAAAAAAAAAGTATTATAAAGAAACTGAAGTAATTTCTACATAAATAATAATTCAAAATCATTTTCAGCTTACTTACATTTTATTCATGACAGAAAGAAAAGTAAACAAAAATATGAAAGAATAAGTTTACATAAAAAAATCATATATTTTCTCTTCAACCTGATTAATAATAATAAATTTAATTTTTCCACTCAAAATTCTATCTGTTCTTTCGCAACGAATTGGTGGTTTTGTTTTAGACCTATCAATATATGTGGCTTCAACAAATCCAGCATCTGAATTATCTTGCAGTACCTTTTTATCAGAATCTTGATAAGCCATACAACTTTGATAATTACATTGACATTTGTAAACATCAAACTCAATTACGAGATCGCCTTCTTCAGCACATTTGGTTTGATCTTTTATCAGTTCTTTGATTTTTTCAAGTGACTTCAAGAAAATTGGCTTTACTTGCTGCCTATTATTTTCTGTGCATAAAAATCCATCGAATAAAATGGAATGGCAATCCATGGTGGAGACAATGCTGATAGTTTTCCTATGCAGTTTAACATCACAGATAATATGTTCACTAAATTGAGCAGTGAAATGAAAATGTCCATCATGGTTCTCCAAATAATCACTATCTACTTCTATATTATAAATCAGCATACTATTATTGAAATCACATTGACAATCACGAGGTGCTTTTTCTTTATCATCAAAAAAGAATTGAATGTTCTTTAGATACTCCATTATTTCTGATTTACAATAACTAACCTCCAAAATAACTTTTATTATTTACTTAAACTTTCGATGATTTCAATTAATTATTAATCAATTAATTAATTAGATAGAATGTATATTTGAGATAAATAGTATTAATTGCGATAGAATCGTTCAACAGTCGACAAGACTTCAGGTATTGTCATACAAAGGTTGTGTTGAACTGAGAAAAACATTCCTCAAAAGTTTCGGTCATTTCATTATCCCCACTAATAACTAATTATTACATTTCTATAATTCACGTCTCTCTGGTCTGCATGTCTAGCAAATTATAAAACTATTTATTTTGATCACTGATTCCCCACCAAATCGAATCATTCAGCTGCCAATTTTCATCGAGTGCGCGCATCGTTTGAACAGAGCGTCTCAAGATGGCGTTTCGCAGTAATTTAATTCCACCAGTGTTAAGTGTGCAACAAGTTTTTTTGTCGTGATTTATTAGCATTCAATTGTTAATTATCCAACTAACATTCACTTATAACTTATTAATTAATACTTTTTTTAAAATTATTAACCTCAAAAAAGTAAGACTTATCATCAATAAATTTATTTACTTTCGATAATTCAGGCACAACCGGCTCTTTTTTGTTTAACCATTACATTTCATGATTGTTTTGATTAAAATATCTTTAATAAGCACAAAGATGGAATTGATTGATGTGAAAATATTCTAAAAAGTTTTTTATATTAATAATAAATATTCATGATTTTTTCTCGTGATGCCATAAAAAGCTCTTTCTTCATTTGGAATCATTGGAGATGTTTTCTAAGATTACGATTGTTTTTGATCAACGTGATTGTGATTGTTAACATTTTTAATTTTTATAAATAAGAAATATTATGTTGAAAAAATAGAAAAGATAGTAAATGTAATTAGCATTGATAGATTCGTGTTTAGTGTTGAATTATAGTGAATTAAATTGAACCCAAAGATAACGAAATAATTTCGATGTATAGTTGATAAGTTTTAAGTATCTCCATATGCATTAAGTCATTCAGTAACTTGATACTACCCAGATAATAAATAAAGGTATTATGTAGATACACATACAGTTGATGTAGAGAATTGATTTGTTACATTTCAAATCTTCAGTCACGTTTTATTCCACCAATAGAACATTAAATCATTATAAAATGAACAAAAAAGATTGTCTATCTACTGGTTTGATTATTAAATAATAAATAATTATTACGTATACGTAACTATTACTACAGTATTTATAATTTATTTTTAAGGTGGTTGTTTCAAGATGTTTCATTGCGGCTGGATTTGTTTTTCTGTGAAGATAGGATCATTGATCTCTGGAGTCATTAGTCTGGTAAGTTGATTCATTATTTCAATTGTTTATTTTAAAAATGCAATTATTATTTTTATTTTAAGGCATCATCATTAGCTATACTGATATATGCTCCAAAAGCTAATGGAATATCACATCTGAGCTTAAATAATTCTGATCATATTCAGTCTCTCAAAAAACAATGTATCTACTTCTTCTCAGTAATGACGGTTCTTGTGTCAACACTACTAATAATCGGAGTTATCAAAGTAAAGGAAAATAAAGTGAAATTGTTATTTAGTTCGCAAGAAAATAGTGAAACTGTTGGAAAAATTTTTAGTATGCTGTACAATTATCGCATAATAGTGGATGCTTTCCTTTTAGGATACGACGAGATACTGTGTCCAACATGAGTCTTCCATTTAGAGACACAATCATGCATTAATCTAAAATTTACTATACGTTTTATTTCATTGATATATAAAATCACGAATGAACGGTTTATTTTTCTATAGGGTGACTGTTCATTCACTGATGCGTTGACCCTATTTGAATGTTTGTACTTTGGAACAAAAAAAATTTCATTTAGGTCAGAATAATACACTGTGTAACGCAGTATCTCGTTGTGTCCTTAAAAGAAAAGCACCAAGGGGCAGAATGGATGTGCTGAACCTCCAACATCCCTTTTACAGTTTAAAATAATAAAAAATCTTTAATATACAGTATCCCAACTAAAAAGAAGCTTCATTTGGATTTAGATGAAAAGATGACCTATTCCTATTTGATATTCTTAAAGTTGTCTTATCCAAAAAGATGTTTATGTTCTACGTATAAAGCTTTGTTCAAATGATGTCTAAAAGAACGTAAAAACATTCCCTAAATATTTAATATTGTTATTATTATAATTATTGTCATCTATTGTTATTGGGTTAATTATCATGAAGTTTAAAATCTTTTTAGTTAAAAATAAATACTTTACTTTGTCCAGTGTTGCTTTGTCATCATGTCCATCAATGACTTGTGTTTACCTTCAAAACTAAGACATTGGGATATCAAAATTATCTTATAGCTTCTAGAATATGTAAACTGTAAAAGAGTTTCACTATTTTCTTTTCAACTTGATATACAATAAATTAAAAGCAACAAAGAAAAAATAATTTAGATTTATTTCATTCAATTTTTACTTGGCAGATGAACTCTAAATTAATATTTGCCTTTTTATGGATTGGGTTTACGCAATGTGTAGTCTTCTTGCCTATATGCATAACATTCATTACGATAGAAAGTACATCCTTAGGATTATTAGAGGATGTATTGTGGACTGGTGTTGGATTTGTAATAAATCCAAGTAAGAAAATATTTTTATTTCATTTTACAGCTATTTAGAATTAAAGTTCATTTCCGTATTTGGTAATTAAATCATTTCTTTTTCTTGCAGTTATTCAATATAATTTTTTACTGCTTATTTATTTTTATCACCGAGAGTTATTAAATCAAGTAGATCGTAGAGCTGGTTATGAACCAATAGAAGAACTACGAATATAATTTTATTATAAGTTAACATTTAAACTGATTTGTTTTTCAATTTTTTTACAGATAAGACTTTTTTTTCTTTTATTTTAATTTTGAGTTTCAACTTTATTGATTAATATTCAAAAAGATATTTTAATCCTTATCAGATTAATAAGCCATTAGTTTTTACATACATAATTATTTTCCATTACAATTTTATCAATGAATAATTCATATGGAATATGTTTTACTAGAATTTAACTTTTTAATTTACATTATTATTAATCAATACTATTGCATTCATTGTTTTAAACATCTTGAGTTGATTTATACTAAACAGATCATGTTAAAAGTTAATCAATCAATTATTTTTAAATAATAATTATAACAATAATAATTAAATACTAATAGATACATATAAATATCTATTGATTAATAATAAATATTGTTATTATTATAATAACAATAATTTAATTACTATTATTAGATTTAAAATAAGTATACTTAACGTTAAATGAGAAAGTATATTTAATTTACAAAAATATAATGAGGGAAATAATGTATAATAATCAATCATTTTTATAACATTTTTTTTAATAAATGAACTGGTTTTTATGTGATATCGTGATGAATTATAGATTGATTTCCTACTTAATTTTGAAATCGACTAGATGACTCAGTAACCAAAACAAAATTTGTCAGAAAATCAATAAAAAATATTTTAGGTCAGCAGTATTAAATAGAAATTTATAATAAAAATTAAAATAATAAATAATGATTATTAATTCTTGTAAAACTGGTGGTTTGAGTGCGACCTGAAAAGTCCACATTACTAACTTCCTACTAGAAAGAATGATAAGATTTAGTTGGTTTATCATTTTTTCTAGTTTTTTGATTCTGCAAAAAAAAAAAAAAAAAACAATAGCGGGACTGATTCTACTGAAAACCTTTTAATCAGTTCTAAGTTGCGTCAAATGTAATTGACCACAGCATTGCAAAATAATTTTTATTATCACAGTAAATGTAATTTTGCCAAAAAAATCAATATCTCAAAATTAGGCAGCTGTGATATTGATCTAAAAATAGTATGAATGACTTAAAAAAAAATATTGAATTTATTTCAATATAAATAAAAGCCTTATTAAAATTACGAATATTGATATTTACATGAAATTAATATTAATTGTCCTAAAAATTTAATTGTAAATTCGATGTATCTTTTTTAAAATAAGTGTAAAATTTGAAAATTCAAAGTATGTGCAACTTGACAGAGTTTAATAAGCTGCGCACGCACATCATCATTTTGTAGACGTCGACGCAGTTTTTGAACCAAACAAGAAAACAACATTAATCCATCAATTTTGGGCCAGAAGTGTATCATAGCTTGAAGCAAGTGTTTGTAGTGTAATTCATCAAGATGTTTGCAATGATCGGTAAATTAGTACGTAGTATTTTCTACGTCTTCGTTTTGGACCGAGGAAGTCCACGTAAGAAAGATGTTTATTTTTAATATTTACATTTGTAATGTAATAATTTTAAACAATTCAATGTAAGCGATTGATTTTTGTTAAGGTATTGATTTTCTTGGATAAGTTTAAGTATTTATAAAGCATTTTGAGAAGTTACTGAGTTTGAAAATCACCGTAAAAAGTCCTATGACTGAACATAATTTTCTTCATACATTTTTATTCTTCTTGAAAACCTTTTGAACGTGGATTAAACATTCTATATTAATGAGAAAAAAAGTAACTCATATAAAAATCAATAGTCGAATTCAAATTTGAACTGGCCAGACTTTACTACATCCAATAAAAAAATTTTAACACACTAAGCTTCTTCAATATTAAATTCCATCAATAAACGATAGATTTTTTACACACTATGAAACGTCTAAAAAGTGATTACAAATAATGCAAGTTTATTAATGGACATTTTATATTAAACAAATTTTACGCGTGTTATTTTAACACGTTTGTAAAATCTTGTGATTTGCAGTGTACTCACCTCTGTCCTATACAATATTAATAATTATTTTCTAATTTTTTTTCTTTGTTATTTATTCTAGTTATAGTTGAGGTGATAATAAGGAGACAGGTGCCGCTACGTAAGTTACTATGTTACACGGGAATTTTCAATGTTGTAAGTATAATTGCTTTGAAATTTTTATTATTAGATCATATTAATAAAATTAATTAATATTAATGTATTTTTATAGATATTTAATGTTTAATAATAAAAACAAAACTAATTACAATTAATTATTATAGTGATTATAATTACTTATCTGATTCCATTCTTTAAAAGAAGTCAATAATTTTATATCTACAACTCGTGACTATCCGAGACTAAATTTAAAGTTCAGTTTCAACTTCAAAATCTTCTCAATACCTTTGATATTTCAATTACCGCCTATAATTTATTCCATTTTGGGAATCATCAACTTCATTGAAGATTTTGATGTCTTAAACTAATCTAAAAACCTTATTTTGATCATCAATGCCATCATAAATTTCTATAACATTGTTTAGATGGCATTGATACATTTTGGAGGTTCAAAATAAATTTTTTAAAATCCATTTTCAACCTTAATTTTGTTAAAGCAGACGAAACAACAAAATTGAAGTTAAAAATGGGCTAAAATTATATACTTGTAATTCGAATTTCAACTTCAAAGTTGGAATTGATGACTTTGAAGTTAAAAAAATATTATTACAAGACTGTTTTACTAACCCAATACTTATTATAAACTGGCTAATAATTTTAGTATTTCAAAATGTTTACATAAAGCAATGGGAAACCGATAAAAATTCATAAAAAATATTTAACTTAATAGATCATAATAAGGAATATTTAATTTCAACACTAGGATAATAATATTGTCATTATTATTTACAGATAGTTTATATGACGATGATTACATTACTTTGCCTATGTCCTGGATACATAACGGCTTCTGAATGGGGAGAGGATGATGATTTCCAGACAAGAGACATTGTATCGAGTTTTTTTCACGCATCAATCCTGAATGGAGGATGCACAATTGTATTGACATTGATATTTGTTTATGAAGCTTACTTGGTGAGTAGAAATAATATCCATGGATACAACATTGCAAATCTTAGTGCTCTATTTTAATGCATTTAAAGTGTTCAAAATGTGATTACAATATCAATCGAATATTTTAATTAATTTTATTTCATTTTTTTTGCAGTCAAAGAGTGAGCTGACACAACGGTGTCTAAATTTTGCATATGCCAATGGTTTTTCAATTGGTCCTACATATTTGGTGTTCACAGCAATACTCTATTTGTACCCAATACAAAGAAATAGTGAAATGCACAAATATATTCTCGAAGTTGTAATTTCTTCAGCTATTAACATGATGTTCTTGCAAGTAGTTGATTATTGTATGGCTGAGGAAGACGAAAAAATGTTTGCAGAAGAAGACAGAATAAATGCAGAAAAAGATCAAATAAATGCAAAAGAAGACAATAGTTTAAAGCCTCAATTAAATACGACTTTGGATGATGTATCTAAGAATCCTGAGATGTCGATTCGTAAAAGACAGAGTGATAATGATAATAAAGCCAATTGTATTACTAAATCATAAAAGACTCTGAATATTCCATGTTAAGTATACTGATGTGAATTAAATGGTTAAGGTATAGTATTGTAAAGTAAATATAACCAATTGATATGATTTAAATGGAAAAGTTTATTTAGAATGACAGAAAAGATTGAAAGAAAGAAATATAATGTTTGATGTGTACTAGCTTAGTTGTAAACTGATATTTGTAAATCAGTTTCACGTTGCTAACAACAAATTCTGTCGTTTGTCTACCTATACATGGATGGAATAGTATATTTCACACCTAGGGAGGAAAAGTAGACTAGCTCAAACCACGTGTAAAATTACTACCCGAGCTGAATTATTATATACTGTTAACTGACAATCAAATTTGTGTTCAAATTTCCATTAACATTAACAATAAATATTTAATTAACATAAATAGTCACTAAACGGTTCAGGGTCATTTATATCGATGTAAAACATATATTTATTAAAATAAATAATTCGGTAATTAATATCTGAAATAAACGTAAACATAAATTTATGAAAAAAAAAAT